>CM035412.1:49765456-50497956 GCA_020310875.1 Ceratopteris richardii | reverse complement strand
ATTTACGTCTGCGTGATGCCTACAAATGCATACAGTTATTCGAAAACAATGCTATTCAATCTTCAAAAGTGAGAGCCAGGTGTACTGAAGAAAATGATCTTCATGCAAACTCTAAATGCTTTTTTGATCTACTTCATGCTAAGCGTCTTAAAGTTGCAATTACCACGCTTGAAGTAGATGGTTCAACCCTTAGGGACGGATATTCCATTGCGGCCATTTGCACACAACACTTTCACAATTTGTTTGCTGCCTCATTTACAACAGATGATAGGTGGTATTCTTCTCTTCAAGATGCCCTTGCTTTTACTCCACAGGCTCTTGATTCTTATACGACTCTTGCGTGTGAAAAAGGAAAATTATTGAAGAAGTATTTATGGCTCTTCAATCTCTTAAAAATCAGAAAGCTCCAGGAATAGATGGTATTAAAAAGGAATTTGTGATCGTTTTCTGGCCTTCTCTTAAAACTTTGCTTCTAGAGGTATGTAATGAAATATGGAGGGATCAAAAGATGGCTTATTCATTTAAGTTAGGCAAGATTAAACTTATTCCCAAAGTAGAGGTGCCGAAACAAATAGGGGATTGAAGGCTGATCACGATGATGAGCATCATCTATAAAATATTTGCCAAGATTTTTGCTTTACGACTCAAGCCGATTATTCATAAGGTAGTCCATTCTTCGCAGACTGGATTCATTCATCGTAGATCAATCTATAATAACATTTTTCTCACGCAAATTTTGATGGAACATGCTGCTTCATCCAATCAGCAAATAGTAGGCATGCAAATTGATTTTGAGAAAGCTTTTGATCGCATTAGATTGGATTTCATTGCCATTGTCCTTAAAAAGCTTGGTTTTGGAACGAAATTCAGTCAATTGATCTATATCTTAGCTCAAGATTGTGCATCTCAAGTGGAGATAAATGGAAGGCTTTCGGATCCTTTTCCTATTGAAAGATCGGTTCGACAGGGATGCTCATTGAGCTCGCTTTTTTATGCTTTGGCTTCTTCACTAATGTTCTATTTGTTGGAGGCTAATATGAATTCCAATTGTATTCACAATATTTTTGCATTTGGAGTTCGACAAATCGCAGTTGGATGATGACACGTTCATCTTTGCGAGAGCAGACCACAAAACTATTCAAAATATCATCAATTCTTTGAATCCTTTTTCCAATGCATCGGCTTTGGATATTAATATGAAAAAGTCAGTGCTTATAGATATTTCGGCGCAACACTTTCATTCGTTGAATTGAGAAGGGTCTAAAATTGACAAGGGTATTGTATTCCGTTATCTTGGTTACCCTATAGGCATAAATGTTTCTTCCAAAGCCAGAATTGATTGGGTATTAAGTAGAATCAAATGTAAAATGGACTTATGGCATGCTACACAATGGCCATTGCATGCGAGGATTAGAATTTTGAAGCTTTCCTACAACCTTATGTTATGTATTACTTATTGCTCCTTGATTGGAAGAAGTGTCATATTCATATTTTTGAGTGCTTGCTGAAGAATTTCTTGTGGAAAAAAATGCGTAATCGGGCGCTGGTGCTTTCTGGATGGGATTTTATTTGTCAGCCCAAGTTAAGAGGTGGTCTTGGAATTCTGCAGCTACATTCTCATTTACAGGCTAGGCGGATAGCCTTTATTATACGTGTTATTGCTTCTCAAAAGCCTCTATGGGCAGATGTTTTTTGGAAGTTCATGGAAAATGCACGGCTATGTTATAAGGGAAGTTGGAATTTGGATCCGTGGAACAATTTTTTTTCGCATGTTCCGTTGCAAACTCCATTGCTCACGCTTAACGTTTTACTGAGAAGCTTTAAAATGGCTGCTTCTCATTTGAAGTGGAATGGGAGACAGCGTTACGTGGGTAATTTGTTTGCCTCGTTATCTCCATATTGGTCCTTTCTATCTAATCCGTCGCTTGCTTTCTCCTTAGGTGCATCGGCAAGATACTTAAACAATAAAGGTATTGATTCTATTGCAAAGTGTTATGATTCCAAATGGGAAATCTTACCTTTTTCGGTTATCAAGAGAACTTATGCGGTGGGGTCTTCTTATCGATCCAAATGGTTACAGTTAGTGCGTTTTTTGTAGCAATTTCAGGTGCCACTTTCTGTTGATGCATCTGAGCCTTGGAGAGATTGGTTATTTGCAAACCATACGAGATGGTGGACTGAAAATGCAAGCACTTTCTATCTTTCTCTTCTTCTTGATGAGAGTATTGCTTGGCAACGTAACACTAAATGGGGACTCCAAAAACTATCATCTTGGTGGCATACAAGATTTTGTGCACTATGGGATTCTTCCTGCTCTTTCAAGATGAAGATTTCCATGTGGAGAATTTTTACAGGCCATTTCACATCAGGGGCATTCCTATCTAAACATGGGGTGCAAGGGGTATGATGCACGCACTGTGCTTATTACGCTGAGAATATGCGCCATACCTTTTGGACTTGCACACAGATTCAAAAATGGTGGAATAATCTTTTCGTATTCCCCATATGGGATGTGAAACCAACTAAATTCGACTCCACTTTCTTCCTTTTTGCTTCGGGGGATGGTGTCTTGGACAGGATTAGAATGACATGTGTTTTCTTGCTTTTATGGGACATTCGGATGCTTCAAAATTCAAAGGTGTTTCGAAATAAGAATTCAGCTCCTTGCTTCTCTTGGAATTTCTGTAAAGCCAAGATGAGACTCCAGATTTCCAACTTATCCTCAATTTCATATAGAATCCTCGTCAATTGCAAATAGAATCCATGGTGCTAGGAGAATAGGGAGAACAGTCTCCCGCCTCGCACCTTTGTACATTATTCTTCTTTTCAATGAAATAAATTGAGAGTTCTCAAAAACAAAAAAGAAACACACGAGAGAGAGAGAGAGAGAGAGAGAGAGAGAGAGAGAGAGAGAGAGAGAGAGAGAGAGAGAGAGAGAGAGAGAGAGAGAGAGAGAGAGAGAGAGAGAGAGAGAGAGAGAGAGAGAAAGAAAGAGAGAAAGAAAGAAAGAAAGTGTTTTTACGTCTATTAGGAGGCCGAACTCGGCCTATGAGACAAATCGATGTACATGGGTGTATCTTCTGTCAATCAGAAAAGATAAAAGTGCTGAAAAGAAACTGGTTAAGCTGATATAGATCTCCGTAGTATGCATGTGGGGATACCCATGAAAATGGTGGGGGGTGTATGGAGTGCGATATCTATGATAGTCTATATGCAAAAGGGTAGTACAACAACCATGAGAATGCATCTAAGACGACTACTAGCTCCATCCTGTGCTAGTGGGTGGGTGTAATATGTGATACATAGGTGGAGGTGGAGTCAGGGCCACCCTGATGGCTGCAACGGGATCGGCCATCATCTGGGATCGTCTCTCCTCCATGGCACGATGGTCACAAGCCTGGATCTCCGCAATCTGGTGTCGGTGAAGTCTCGGGGCCCGATATCCTATAGCACGGGGTCGTCTCCTAGCTCGAGATATCTGAGCCTGCTGAAGAGTCACCCCGCTCGGTGTGTGGGCTGAGGGGGGGAGGGCTGCAGCACGTCGTGGAATAAAGAAGTCAGTGAGCTGACTCTGTCTCCCTCCTGTATGGAGTGCTACAGTAGGCTGGAGTAGGGAATCTCTGTGACTCTGTATCTCTAGTAAGAGATACAGAGTCACACACACAGAGAGAGAGAGAGAGAGAGAGAGAGAGAGAGAGAGAGAGAGAGAGAGAGAGAGAGAGAGAGAGAGAGAGAGAGAGAGAGAGAGAGAGAGAGAGAGAGAGAGAGAGAGAGAGAGAGAGAGAGAGAGAGAGAGAGAGAGAGAGAGAGAGAAGAAAGAAAGAAGAAAGAAAGTGTTTTTACGTCTATTAGGAGGCCGAACTCGGCCTATGAGACAAATCGATGTACATGGGTGTATCTTCTGTCAATCAGAAAAGATAAAAGTGCTGAAAAGAAACTGGTTAAGCTGATATAGATCTCCGTAGTGTGCATGTGGGGATACCCATGAAAGTGGTGGGGGGTGTATGGAGTGCGATATCTATGATAGTCTATATGCAAAAGGGTAGTACAACAACCATGAGAATGCATCTAAAACGACTAACTAGCTCCATCCTGTGCTAGTGGGTGGGATGTAATATGTGATACATAGGTGGAGGTGGAGTCAGGTCCACCCTGATGGCTGCAACGGGATCGGCCATCATCTGGGATCGTCTCTCCTCCATGGCGCGATGGTCACAAGCCTGGATCTCCGCAATCTGGTGTCGGTGAAGTCTCGGGGCCCGATATCCTATATCACGGGGTCGTCTCCTAGCTCGAGATATCTGAGCCTGCTGAAGAGTCACCCCGCTCGGTATGTGGGCTGAGGGGGGGAGGGCTGCAGCACGTCGTGGAATAAAGAAGTCAGTGAGCTGACTCTGTCTCCCTCCTGTATGGAGTGCTACAGTAGGCTGGAGTAGGGAATCTCTGTGACTCTGTATCTCTAGTAAGAATCGCCCGAGCTATCGCTGGTCTCTAGAGTCCATGATCTCTCGGAGGGTGGGCTGCCCTGCAAACAGAGTCTCGTATCTGCCTCTGATGCCATCATATGCGCTACATCTGCATACAAAGTGCTCCTCATCCTCCATCTCTACTCTGCATACTCTCCATATCCGCTCCTCTCTGGGAATGTCTGCGGCTCTGCCCGTCTCAATCTCGAGTCGGTGTGATGAGACTCTCAGCTGGCCAATCGCTACCCTCAAGCTATGAGGCATGTGAGTATCCATGTAGCGTGGTCGCTGGATGAAACCGTCAGCTAGTATGTCTATGAACTGGTCTCGATAGTGCGATAGTCTCGATCCCATGTGTGGTGTGTGCCATGTCTGACTAATGTAGAGCTGCCAGAGATCCTGTCTGAGCACAACATTCCTCTCACGACGAGAGAGGTGGATGTGAGGTGAGTCTGGGTCATACTGAAAAGGCGGCAATCTGTCCATATCAAGTCCATGACTATCAAACCAGACTCTAACCTGAGTGTACCAAGCTCTCTCATATCCTAACTCTGATATCTGTATAGATGCCTCAAGAGCTCTGTGTGTGAGTCTATCTGTAGGGAGGTCCCTAATCCTCTGAATAAAGCAGATAGTCTGGAATAGTGCCTCTACCGCCATGGGTGGTGCAGCTAGCTCTGCCCTGATGATGTCATGTGGCACCGACTGTTTCCCACGAAATAATCGCGAGATCATACGTACCTGTGGCCTCTCGATCGCACTCCACTGGGTGACTCTGAGACCTGGGGCCCAAACCGTCGCAGCATACATCATAGCTGGTCTGACCAGTGTGTCAAATAGCCAGCCCTTCGTGCGGGGCTCCTGGAAGTGTGCTTGGTGACATCTCCGCTCTAACATGGCTAAAGCTGCATATCCGCGTGTGAGTCTATCGGTGGCTGCCTGTCTCATGCTGAAGGGGCCAGGCAAGCTCGTGAATGTGACTCCGAGATAGACATAGGAAGTGACCACCTCAATCTGTCCACCACCAGCTCTGAATCCTGCTCCATTCCTCACCATGGGGGAGGTGTGGAAGATCATGACCTTGGTCTTGCCAAGGTTTACTGTCAAGCCCCTCTGTGTACAAAACTCATCCAGGGCCTCAAGGTGGCGCTGTAATCCCTCGGGTGACTCTGAAATCAAGACAATGTCATCGGCATATAATAAAATGTGGACATGTGTACCTGCGAGGTCTGCACCCTCTCCTCCAGCTCGGAGAATGTAGTCCTCAATCTCCTCAATGTAGAGACCAAATAGAGTGGGAGGGAGTGGGCAGCCTTGCTTAACACCGATGGTGCTAGCAATGGCCTCAGACATACCTCCTGGACACCGTACCCTCCCAGTCACCTGCTCATAGAGTGCATAGATGGCCCAAATCATCCCTGATGGTACTCCCAAGCTCTGGAGGCGTTGGAAGAGCCTCTCTCGCGGCACTGTATCAAAAGCTTTGCGGAAGTCCACAAAGCAGCAATATAGCCTCTTCTTCCGCACCCTTGCCCCATCAATGAGGCAGCGCAGAATGAAGATGTGATCAATAGTAGAGAAAGCTCGTCGAAAACCTGCTTGGCCTTGTGCTCGTAGCCCCTCAGTCTCTGCATATGAACTGAGCTCTGCCTCAAGTATGGCACCGTATAGTTTGGCCATGGTGTGGCCAATCACGATGGTCCTGTAGTTCCCTGGATCCAGGGTGTCGCCAGATTTGTGGATAGGCACAATGGTGTGCCTAGTCCACTCCTCTGGGAAGCCCTCTCCTATAGCCCGGTTGAAGACATGTGCAATCAACGGGGCTATAGTGGAGGCTGCATATATGAGATGCTCGCTCTGCAATCCTGCGTGGTCTGTCGAACGTCCATGTCGAAGTCGTCGTATGGCCCTCTCAACCATCTTTGCTGTGAAGAGAGAAGAACTAGTAGGGCGAGGCTCAAGTGGCTGGGGAATGGGAGGCTGCCTAGGTACCTCATATAACCTCTGAGCATAATCATGCCATGTGTGTGGGTCTCCAATAGGTGTGGTCGGGCGTGGCTCTCGTAGGCTGCGCCATGCTGCAGCACTGTCCATACTCATAAAGAGATGGTATAGCTCAAGCTCCTGTGCCTCCTCAAAGGCTCGCCTCTTTTGACGTGAGAGTCTTCATCTGTCCTTTGGCCTCTCTCTCTGTGATCTCTCCCAATGCTCGCTGAGCTCGTAGTCGGCGGTAAAGATCTCTGCAATCCTCATCATACCAACGATGTTGTGGCATAGTCCCGGGAGGAGGTGTGTGACGAGAATGGATGGTGTGTGGGAAGGAGCTGATGGCTGATGTCTGAAGAACTGATGCTATCTGAGAGGTGAGTAGGGATAGTGGAGTGTCAGGATGAAGTAAGAGAAGACCTTGCTCGACTCGAGCCGCATATATGTGAGCTAGCTCGTGTGTGAAGTGGATGGTGGTGTGTGGGATGCGTGCTGCGGGTATGCGTGTAGGGGTGTCTCCCTTCAGGGAGAGTGCGAGGTATGTGTGATCAGCCCCAATGGGTATGGGTGGGATGGTGAATGAGGTAAGTAGGTGGATGGCCTCTCTGGACCCCATGATGTAATCTACTGTACTTCCCCCGCCATCTGTGACTGAGTGTGGTATGCATGTCAATCCTCCTGAGGTAGGCCACTGAGTCATCCCGTTATAGATAATGAGATTATGTCGAGAGCCTAGTCTGAGTAGGTGAGTGCCATAGTGAGTGTGTGTAGCGTCAGCTGAAGCTCGAGCTGTAGACTCATCCTCTATGGTATGTAGTATCTCCGGGTCTTCTGGGTCAAATATCTCACACTGATCATTGCCTGTCCTGGCATTGAAGTCTCCCATAAGGAAGACTTCCCCTAATGCAGAGTACTCTGTAATCTCTTCTGACAAGCAAGTGTATGGTGAGTCCTCCTCTCGATCTATGATAGCGAAACGCGAGCTAGAAGGAGCAAAGTAGCATAATGCTATGAAGATGATCCTCTCCTGCGAGAGCTGGAGTCGAATCCAAAGATATCTGGCCTGTGAATCACGTGCGACTATCTGTATCCTGCTCTGAAGTCCATCTCTAGAGAGTATGGCTACTCCTCCTGATCCTCGGGTGGTGTGCTGACGTGTACACTCTGTATGTGGACTCCCACTGAAAACCGTGGACACGAGGTAGGCCCCGGTCCGGGCTCTCATGTGTCTCTGTGAGCATAATGATGTCTTTGCCTTTGCGCACCTCTTCCAATCTCTCTGGGTGTGTCCATGGATCTCCATTGCAGTTCCAAACTGCAAGGTGTATCTCCTCGAGTGTCTCGCAGGCCGCGAATCCCTATGGGATGGCCTTGCCATCAATGATGACACGACCATCTCTGTATGAAGCCTTCTTTCCTTCTTTGCGAGCTTGATGTACTCTCGGCATGCATGCACGACGGTGTGCTACCTGCATGGGTGTGAGATCATCGTCAAGGTAGATGGGGGGGCCATCAAGTGCTCTCAAAATCACCCTCTTGCGTAGGAAAGTAGATCTTATATCTTCGGAAGGGAAGTGTAGAATGAGAGCTCTCTTCTTCGTGGGGTCTCGTCCCGTTCTCCAAGACTTGATGAATGGGGGGGACTCCTCTTTGTAGCCGAGTATCTTGCATAGTGTCTTCCCATCGGACTCGGGGGTAGAGCCTTCTTTTTCTTCAATGCCCGTGATGCGTACATTGAGACGGCGGGCATGTCTCATCTTTTCTTCCTCAATAGTGGTGTGCACGATGAGGGCTTCTTCCTTTTGTGCTTTCTCTTTGGCTTCTTTTTTGATGTTCTTCTTCACTATGTCGATCCACCCTTCTTTGGTAGCTTCTAATTTGTTTTCCATGCTCTCGGTCAAGGATTTGGTGAGTTCTTCTTTGAGAGCTTCTGTCTTGTTCATATTAATCTCTCCTTCTTCGGGTGTAAGAGAGACCATTGAAGCTTTGAGGAGCTCCAATTCCTCTTTCATGTTTGCCCTTGATGATTCAAATATAGCTATATAGAAGATCATCATGCTTGACAGGCATGCCACTCCAATTCTCAGATCATCAATTCCTCTTTCATGTTTGCCCTTGATGATTCAGATCTTCCATACAAATCATTCAAATATAGCTACGTGCACCCTCTAGTTGCATTACATTTGTACATGTATTGAAGCTAAATAGAAGATCATCATGCTTGACAGGCATGCCACTCCATTCTCAGATTCTAATCATTGTGGCTGGTCATGCGAGGCACCCGGTCAAGGTGGTTAGTATGGAAATTGAAGTGATCTGTTTGTGACAGGTGTTTTGACACTTTGTGATATGAAAGATTCCCTACAAATCGTCCACTTCTAGCTACATGTATGGGAGCCTATACAAGATCATCATGCTTGACTTGTGTGGTCTTATGGTACTTGACAACAGATAGCAATATGTCATGTTCAAATCCAGATGATGTGCCATTTGATAGACTTGTATCAGCTGAAGATCATGATTGACTGGTTTTTAAGCTTCGAGACTGAGGCCAGGCAGTTTTGGTTCTGTTAGGAGCCATAGACGTGGCTTCACTATCTATCTTATTGTACATTTATTTATGGGATGCATGGCTGATTTTAGTGCCTCTTTAAAGAGGCTTTTTGGGCCCCTATCTAAACATAAGTAGAAAGTATGGCATCCCATTCTCATGCATTGGGTATCACTATCTATCTTATTGTACATTTATTTATGGGATGCATGGCTGATTTTAGTGCCTCTTTAAAGAGGCTTTTTGGGCCCCTATCTAAACATAAGTAGAAAGTATGGCATCCCATTCTCATGCATTGGGTATCACATGCTTTGCTTTGCATGTATGTGTGGGTGGCTCCTGGTTGTATTAGCTCTGCGTAATGATTGATAATTCGTAGATTCCCCAAAGAGTCTCACAATTTCTATCATGAATGTGGTTCAGAGGTCAATCACAATTGAATAAAATCCCCAAGGCGAAAGGAACAAAAGCACTTGAAAGTGGAAACTCACGCCGTGGTTTTTAATGACTAAGGAGAGGGAAGGCTGGTATATGTGGAGGCGCTCACACATTTAAATTTAGAAGAAAAGTAGATAAAAGAAGGAAGAAAAAGAGAGGTGTCTATTTTTAAAAAAGCAAAGCGCTCGTGTTGGTAGCCTCAATAAAAAGAGTGGCTCTCTTAGTGTAGGTGGCCAAATTGAGTGATTCTTGTTGCATTGTGAAGCGTTCAACTTACAAAATTCAATAAAAAAGCTCCACGCAAGTAGGTATTTTTGTAGATCTAGTTTCTTGTGTATCCATTGTCTCATGAGACACATACCTCTCTTCAAACTTTCATATCTCAATCATTATGAGATCTTTTTGAGTGTTTTCACATGGAGGAGTCTCCTTCTCTCTCATACTTTAATTCTATGTCAATATTCCTCATTAGTCTTGGAGTCTTCCTTCTATTGTACTTCAATCTTCAAGTCGGGCAGTTATTCATATCTTGCTATAGCGGGCCTTGGCAAGGATTTGGTACCTTGATTTCAAAGTACTGGTTTGTGAGCTATAATCTAGCTTTTATGATGATTTTTATTCTAAAGTATGATAAAGTCTATTTTCATGATATATAATTGCTTTTGACCAATCGTCATCAGAGATTTGCTAGTGATTATTTTGCTACAATCAATATTTTTTGTTTTCTTGATAGTTTGAAAGAAACTTGGTCTTTGAAGTTTAGCAGCATTTATTTGATCTTTTGAAGATCTTGGGAGGTCTCATCACTTCTACTTGTGTTCTTGGAAGTTTATAAGTTTGTAGATATAACATTCTCGTATTAGAGCTATTTTTCTATCATATCTTTCTTAAAGCTTATCGAATTATCTTTTTTGATTACAACAATTCAACATGGAAAATTTGAGTGCATCTATTGTATAGTTATTGGATGGGAGAAATTTTCTCATTTGGCAATTTTGAATGGAGTCTTATCTCATATCTAAAGGTCTTTAGGGATTAATAATAGGTACAAAAGTGAAGCCAATATTACTAGAAGCTTGTACACAAGCATATCAAGCAAGAGAGCAAGAATGGAGCAAAAGAGAAAGAAGAGTTTTGTTTACTATATGGTATAAGAGGTTTAAATACTAGTAGAGAAGCTTGTGAGTCTCTAGAAAGGTTATTTACAACTACCAATAAAGCAAGGCAAACACAACTTATTGGTGAGCTAACAAGAGTAAAAAAGAAGCCATGACAATAAGTTAATGATTATATTCTTAAGGTAAAATCTCTCATTGAAACATTAGCCTCTATTGATGCATCTCCTTGTAAGGATATAAAGTTTAATAGCATGTTAAATGGCTTGGGAGAAGATGAAAGCTCGAAGTCTTTCATTACATCTATTATAACTCAAGGGAATTTAGGATTTAACATCATCAGGAAGAGAGAGCTTTAATGCTACTAGAAGAGGAAGAAGAATACAACAAGGTCAACAAAGTAAACCAAATCAACAAGGTACCTTGTAATTATTATAATAAAGTTAATCGTTATGCCTACGGATGGCTTCTCCAACCCAAATAGAAGAGGTGGTTTTAAAGGACAACAAAGAGAAAGAGGCCAAGACCACATGCATCAAAACAACAACATAGTGCAAGAGGAGGCTCATACACAAAAGCAAAAACATTTTTATGGCTATGCATACAGAAACACATAAGAGGGTAAACAACAAAACTTGGTATGTAGATGATGATTGCTCAAACTACACGAGTCATAATATGAATAGGTTTGTGAACTTACGTAAGTCAGAGTCAAGAGTCACAGTTGCTACAAGAGATAATACTGAGCATGTAGTAGTATATATTAGTGATTGTCCACTTAATGAACACATAATTCTCATATATGTTTTGTTTGTTCCTACTATTACAAGAAATTTGATTTAAGTTGGATAAATGGAGGACAATGGAGTGAAGGTTAATTTTTACAATAATTAGTGGCAAGCTTATCAAAAGAACAATGGAACATTTATTAAAGAGGACAAAAGATAAATAGATTACATACTTATTGTTGGGCTATAGGATGTGGATACACTTTCCCTTAAAGCATATGAATCCTTTTTTGTTCATTAAAATACCCTTTCGTTTATATTTGAGGGCTTGCAAATGGGAACACCCTCTTAATCCCGTTTTTGATATTTCTCCAAAAGTAAGGCTTTGGAACCTTGTAAATGCTCAACACCTATATCCTTGATAGGGTTTAGAAGATATGTGGAAAACTTCCCACACACCTATATCCTTGATAGGGTTTAGAAGGCAAATTTTAGAAGATATTTTTGAGATATGTTAATTAGGCATGTGCTCTTTTTACTAGTCAAAAGGAGCACATGGGAAAATGTGCTTAGTCTATATATAGAGGCTCATTTTTGTAAGGAAGGAAGCTTTTGATTCGACGTGCTCTCATGTGTATATCTTTTTAATGGAAGAACTATCTTTTCTCTTAAGGCTTTGTGCATATGTGTATTTAGTCTTAGAGTGTGAGAGAGTGAGATGTGTGTGTATGCTTGTGTTATTATGTGTGTAAGTAGAATGTTGCAACCTTCTTGTATTTTACGTATGTGACTAGGATCCTTGACTCCCTTCTCTCTATGTTTTCTAGCATGTGGCATAGTCGCGGACTGATGCCTAATGGCTTGAACATGTTGGAGGTTGGAGTGGATGAAAGGAGAGCCATTCTTGAGCCTTTTTGCTTCCAAAAGATGGTATGATTCTAGGCTTCCCAAGGGCATACTACAACAACAAATTTGGCACCGTTGCCCGGGAGAACAACCTTTCATCACTTGGAGAGCTCAAGAGCATGTGGTAAGATATTGATTTGTAACTTTTTTTGCTTATACACCACCGCCATCTCTTTGTTGAATGATTGCCTTGGATAGGGGGATGGAGACTGCCCTGTATCCCTCCCTCTTGTGAGAAGTGGAGAATGACATGCCTGGGATTCACCTCCCAGCCTATTGTAACCCTTGCCTAGTCAACATCTAGAGTTCTCTCTAAGGCCTCTCTACTCATCTCGCCATCATGAGTAGGCACCTCGTGTGAACTCTCTGGCTTTTGGCCTTGGCTATCCCCTTAGCAAGAAACTTCTCATTCCTCCGAGCATGTACATCTCTAGAATATAACACTCTCTCCCCCTTCTAAAGATCATTGTCCTCAATGATATAGAAGGAGCTATAAACCTGGGAATCAAAATCTATGATTCCAAATAATAAAAGTAGAGTGTGGTAGGTGTCTGAAATACTAGATGCTAAAAAGGTAGACAACTAGTCTTTGTGCTTTATATCTAGCATTTCCACCAACTAATAGTAGTCCTTGCCTTGGGCATACTGTAGGAATCCCTCTGAGGCCCAATGAGTCCATATGTGCACAGCATAAGTACTCGGATTATCCTCGGACTCCCTATGCCTAGACCTTGACCACTAGCTTGTGACGGCTTGTCACCTGTAGAGACCTCGACAGCTTGCCCTTGTCTCCCTGAAATACCCACTGACAACTTTTCATATGGTATAATCATGAAAAATCACTTACTCCACTAGAGTAATGAAAAAAATACTATGCTCATTCAAAACAATATGACTGTCCAGACTCTCTGTGGAAGAAAAATACTAAAGATAAATAGAAATCTTTTCCAAATAGTGCTTAATCTCTAAGCTCAAGTAAATTCACTTGATTTACTATCTCTAAGCTTGAGTAAATCCTCTTGATTTACCTATTGTAAGGAAAATGAAACTCAAGAAAGTCTCATCATGATCCAAACTATGAATCCAAAATGATAATCCATCAACGATCCAGACTATGGACCAAGATATCATTATATCAATGATCCAACTATGGACCAAGATATCAATATGTCAATGATCCAAACTATGGACCAAGATATCAATATGTCAATGATTCAAACTATGGACCAAGATATAAATCTATCATATATAATAATTCAAACTATGGATCAAAATATTTCCCATACAAAGTAAATCCCAATCCACTCTCTAGAACTAAGTCCATCATGCCAAGTGAAGACGTGTTAAGAAAGTATAGCAACTAGTGGAACTACCACCGCCTTCTCAATAATGACATGCAAGATGTTCCAAGTGGATGAAACTTGCTTTATCCATGATCACCATTTAATCATCACTATGATCAAATCATTCTTAACTAGGAATGAGGTGTCTCAAGTAAAATACTGTAATAATATGGTACCCTAGATAAAATGGGGACCATAATATGAGTCCACTAAATACCCAAAAAATGATAAGTAGATGTGTGCACACTCATAGCCCATTAGGCTAAGCATCTAGCTCACCTCGTAGACACTATGTATGAACCATGGCCTATTCTCATGCATATCAAATAAAGTAGTACGTACTCTATGAATTTCTTCTCAATGCAGTTGCCATTGATAGTTCTTATATGCAAACCTTGCCTTTCCGCTTCTAGGCTACTTGCCTGTGGACTTGTCTTGTTTGCGATCACATACAGAGTGACTGTCTCAACTACCCCTCTGTTGTCTAATAATAAGATGATCATATGAATGAACTCCAAATCATATAAAAAATATAATCTCAAAGACTTCTCTCCCATACCATCTATCCTACACCTAGGTAGAATACAAAGTTTGATGTCCCATACGGTGCACCAAACTTTATACCCCACATAGATGCGTGTATGAGATTAAAGTCGAACACTTCTCTCAAAAAAAAAAAAGAATAACTCCGTGAGTACCCAAAACCATAAATAATAATAATGAAATCATGAAGTGTTCCTGAAGTGTTTCCTTCCCTCGATGGAAAGAATAGAGTCATTCCTATGACTCTATCACTCATAACTAGCTCTAACATCAACTCATAACTAGAGTTGTGAAGGGTGCGGCTTGCATCAAATATCAAGTCATGCGACTTGAGCAAAAATTCACTCACAAGAAATTGGAGTTTATACAACTTATATGAATCTAATTATATGAAATGAGAACAACTAGCAAAGTTCTCCTGTTCATGCTCTCATGGCATTATATATATTTCTTAAAATTTCGACAAAGTCTCGTCTGTCCTGATAATGGTCACCATAAACCAATTCTCAATAAACAAGTATCTAGGGCATAGGTAGCCCATGGTGGTCACACCATCTCAAAAAATATCATAAAAAGCCAGTGAAAAGTCTTTTCCTTTCGACAATGTCTGCTCTATAAACAATTTCCAACAGCAGTAGATTAAACCTTAATTTTAACTAATTTTTACTTATCTAAAATCTATGAAATTCCCAGTCTTTTGTAGCTTTTCTCAAGCTTTCATTAGGCACAAAAATCACTTGATCTGGATATTTGCTCAGAGTTTTATAACCATTTTACTAGAAGGGTCGAACACTTGATGACCAACTCTGAGAATGTAGACAGTCATGTTCTTGAAGCCCTTAGACTAAACAAACAAATTTCAAATTTCATTTTCTTTGTGCCCAAATCTAGATCAATTTATCTAGTTTGGTCTCAGAGAATTTCAATTCAAAATGAAATCAAATACTCATTCAAAAGTATAATTCTATCTCTGCTACACCTGCACGTAGGTGAGGCTAGAAACAATGCTGCTACACTTTTAAAATATCTTCTAACTATGAAGATGAACTCCAAAATCCTTCAATTTTGGATATGTCATAGTTTCTATTCTGGAGTAGCTGCTTCAACAAAAAGTTTTGAAATTGGATTTTCCAATATGAAAATATTATGTGCTCATCAGACACATGTACCACTCTTTGGAAAATCCTCGCCAGAGATTGGTCTAAGAAGAATAGGTCATTTGACCTACCACTTGATATCCAATTCCTTTGAAATTTTAACAGCATATAGCTACTTCTATCTTTGTTTACTGATATAAGTTTCATATTATTTGGACATTTGGATTTTTCACAATGACCAAAATACTATGCCTCTATACCTGCACAATTTTAAAAATTTACAAAGGCTAACTTTTACTCTTTTCTTTATATCTCTTAAATGGAAAAACATTTCATCTTGAAATTTATACACACTATCTTGAGGTGTTTATCTAATGGTAGAAACAAAAATCATTCAATGTGAGTAAATGAGCTAAGAGAACCAATCACCTCTAGGTGACATGGTCTCTCATCATTTCATAAATTCCAGAGACTGCACTTTGATGTGCAGAGATTATTTGACCTGTCAAATGATCTTCAAAATTAATGAAACTTGATAATGCACAAAGTGCATCTATCAAGCTTTCATGTTCAACAAAAAGCATGCCATTTGGATCTATCAGTTAAGAGAAATGCCCTTTGTAATAGGTCTATGTCACTTGTTTCAGACCTCTACCTCTACTAGCAACACTTTTAGTGTAGAGGTTATTTGACCTATCTAGAAGTCTCCAAATTACTTGAAAATTTGTCAGCTTAAACAAAAGCCTAGGATCTACTTGCCCTCCAAATTTCAATAAATTTGGGCATTTCGTTACAGAGTAGCATCCAAATCTCTATGAGGCTGCTACCTCACTAACTATTTGCTCAATCATTTTTTAAAACTTAAAAATGACGAGACATGTTAATCCTTATGATTAAACATACTCATTCATTTTCTTGGATGGATTATGACATGGAGACATATCCATGCCTATAATGATTATCTAGATCAATGCAAACCAAATAATCATCCAAATTGTCTCGTGGAAAGATCAACTCTTTACATAGTATCCACCTTTCAGTGAAAGTGAATATCTATGGACGTCATTCTATTCATTGTGCTTCTTGCACATTCATTAATCTTATCACATCCAATCATACACAAGCATTTAATACTTGTATAGATGATTATAACCATAGCACTCTTGTGCATACTCAAGATAAATGTCTATATCAAGTACATAGACTCGCATGAAAACCAATTTATGTGCTCATGTGTTAGTAGACGAAAATAAGTCTTAGTTGTTTTTTATGTATATTCCTTGTCCTTTACTCTCTAAAGACACAATTAGCCTATGCATGATATCTCTATTATATACCTCGTGCTCACCCTAACTCATTGTGGTGATACATAGAAGTGATCTTGTATAAATAGAAAATGCATTATGCATTTCAACTTTCTAGCAATCATATCGTCTATGTATACATGCATTCACTCATGCATCTTCTTTTCTACTTCAATCAGTTTATATGCTTTTAACTATGCAGGCATAAGACTTCCTCTCTCACACAACACAACATCACTCTAGTTCTCACATGGCATATAACGCCATATGGCTACAAAATTTTTGGCAGCATTTTACCAAGTAAATAAAGCCTGAAAAAAAAAATTAATAATCTTTACAATGATAGGCATCAGCCTAGTGGTTGGAAAATCACTTTACTTGCTCCATAAACCTGCAAATAAGAAACTTTTCCACAATGTGTTGTTGGGCTCTACACACCCTCATTACAATGTCTTCTTCTGCCTTCAATACCTGCAGAAGATTCTAAAACACACAAACAAGATCTTTGCATGATTTTATGAATCAACATAAGTTAGTGTAACTTCATGTGCATAGATAACATTGGAGGTGTTCAAATGAATATATTTGAGAGAGAAACTATGATGCAAAGGTATGAAAAACAGTCCATTCCTATCCAAAATGATTCAAAATATTATTAGAAATTTCAAATTATCATAATTTGAATACTCAATTCACTAAAAAAGGGTTTCTCATCAGTCAACAACCATCTGAAAGCTTGTGCAGAGATGGCTTCCAATGGTCCAAATATGGATTATGACAACTCAAAAGAAAGGTCTTGAAGTGTAGAATCTATATCAAGTTGCATTTCTTGATTTGGATATTCTATGAGGAAGTTATGGCCAAAACAATGGAGCTAGGTGAGTGGACAACATACCTCCTTGAAGAAGTATGCAGAAAATTAAATGCTCTCTATAGGTGGTTTGCAAAATATCCAATCATAGGTTCCAACCATTCATTGGAAAGCTCTTGGATTTTAGTTTCTATCCCAAGTGGAATCATCCAATTTGGATACCATATGAGAGAGTTATGGCCATTTTTGTTAAGGTAGCTATGCTAACCTTGCTCTTCCTCTATTTTCTCTCTCTTTCTATTTTTTTTCTCCCTCTAATGTTCACTTTCATATTCTCTCTTCCTCTTTGTTCATTCATTTCTTGCTCCTTCATATTCTTTTATCTCTTTCTCTCTACCTCTCTTCTTCTATCTCTTTTTCTCTACCTTTTTTTTTCATCTCTTTCTCTATCTCTCTCTCTCTCTCCATCTCTTTCTTTTTTTTCTCTCTCTCTCTCTCTTGGCTTCTCTCTTTCTATCTCTCTCTTTTCTCCTTCTTCTCTTTCTCTTTCTTTCTCTTTCTTGCTTTCCTTCTTTTCTTTCTCTTTCTTTCTTTCTCCTTCTTCTCTTTCCTTCTCTTTCTCCCTTTCTCTTTCTTTCTCTCTAACTTTCTCTTTCGCTCTCTTCATTCTACTCTTCTCTCTCTATCTTCTTTCATTGTCCTTATCTTTCTTTCTTTATCCCTCTCTTTTTTGGTTCATTGCACGCAGAACAGTTTGGATATAGTATTATGTCTCCAATAAAATGTTCATCAAGCAAGATTGGCCGATTGCTTAGAGCACTTATCTCTTAGCCATAGGTCGTGGGTTCAATCCCCCCGCCTATCAAAGGGTTGGATTCTGCCTTACAATATGGAAAAGATAATAATACCTACTTGAACGACCTGTGCCAAACTTTTGAACTTCGATACTCTGTCAATCGAAGTCGGCTGTGTTTTTTTGCACACAATTTAAGGCTGCTCGAAGTTCGAGCTCCACGCGACTCTCCATGACTGTTCGTATTCTTTTGCGGATGATGAAGATGATCCTCAATTAGTATGGCGTCTCTCCTTTCTCCTTACCCAAGGCCTCTCTCTCTCTCTCTCCCTCTCCCTGATGCTCTGATACCAAATGTGAGAAGTGGAGAATGACATGCCTAGGACTCACGTCCTTGTCTATTGTAGCCCTTGCCTAGTCACCATCTAGAATTCTCTCTAAAGCGCCTCTACTCATCTTGCCATCATGAGTAGGCACCTCATATGAACTCTTTGGCTTTTGGTCTTGGCTATCCCCCGAGCAAGGAACTTCTCGTTCCGCCAAGCATGTACACCTCTGGACCTCTCTTCAATTCCCAGAAAACAAAAAAGAAGTTGAATAGTGCTTTGTCCAAACCATCTCCCAACACATGTCATCTTGAAGTTTTTTCATCTCACACTTCAAAACTTTTAATTGGCCAGCCATTCATGTAATTTTGGGGAGGCCATCACGCTTTGTGTATATGCATGCGGGGGGATGAGACTTCTATTGCCACTCTTTATTCGAGTGTTTATTGATCAACATTAAATAGGGGAGTACTTTGACTTTTTGACCTCTCCTCAATTAGAGGCCTGAGTTCAATGGATACCTACCACTTGGAACTGCTGTGATGGCACATTCACGCAAGTCGAGGGGAACCTATTCCCACCCTCTGAAAAATTCCCCTTGCCTTTTGGTCGAGGTGTGGAGCCTCATGTTCCCCCTTTGGCTCCTCCTACTTGGGTGGAGCTTCTCCTGCTCTGTGCCCTTGTCCATGGTGGATGTGCACTGTGCTGTGCCTCCTTTCGGTCGTCCCTATCTAACACTTTAACAATCGACCCTCCCCTTCCTCGGGGTCGAGCTCAACTCCTGCCCCTCCATCTCTTCTGCAGGCCTATGATAGAGTCCTTGTTGGGGGGGCCAATAGCGCATACATCTACAGATGTTTCACGATGGCAGTTTTTGGGGGAAACCTCAAGCTCCCCATGCTCGGGGTTGAGCATCTACGCCTCCTATGATATCTTCAGCCAAAGGTCAACCGCGCACTCCCTCTTCCATTCTAGAACTGTTGCTATGTGGTTGGTCCCCCATTTTTTGCAGAGCTTCCTTGATGTGTTGAAGCTTCTTGCTTACGATCTTTGTATGTGTGGTGATGCATTGGATGGGATTGAGCTCTCAGGCTCCCCTTCCTATTGTTTTGATGCATATGAAGCCGCACTTTCAGGCTGCTGTAGAGCTCTCTACCATGTGGGCTTCTATGACTGCCATGGCTGGGGGTTCCGAATATGCGACCTTGTGCATGTGTTCAAATGGGCTGCCATTTATTGATCTGATTTGTGGTCATGCTGGGCTTTCCCATTTCAATCTGAAGTCTATGGTTGGCTCACCCTCTCTGTTGCTTACTGATCATCACTTATTTAAGGAAAAGCCATCGTTGGTTTTTGTGTCTCAACCTGGTGATTGAGGGAAAAGACACCACGCTATACAGCTGTGCTTGTTTAGCAGGAGACATTTTGTGCTCATAGTTGGCATAACCCTCGACTTTTAATTCCAACTATTTTTTTGATTCATAAGTGTGGCCCTGGCATATACTGTTGCTCGGCATATCCAGGAGGCATGACTGCTTTGGATGTTTCACAGCCTAGTCTTCGTAGGGATTATGGTGGTATTAACACATATGCAATCATAACATGTTTTTCATCATGACATCTAATGTTGAATGCTTCAGGAATCAATGCTTCTAACGAGGGAAGTATGTCAAAATTCTAGGAAATGATCCCTGTATTCCCTCTTCACAAGTGGTTTGGCTAAAAGTTTTGTATCTATTTCACCAACGATGTGACTTTCTTCCTGTATATGCTACATGCCATACATTTGGATAGGTATTATCAATTTCTCTTGCCAGAATCTTGAGGAAAGCTACCTTGTGACTTCCCTTTGCTTTTTGTATACCTTTGTCTTTTGCACCATGGTTTGCATATGACGGTGTGGTAGCATCTATGGGGATTATAGACACACCCCCAACCATTGTGTGAAGATGATTCATAATGATATGCGAACCTTTCCAACGCGAACTATAATTTCATGTTTTGGCAGATATACATTGGCGTATGATTGCACATTGTAATTCGGAGGTCTAACCATTGTATGACATGCAGGCCCAGAATACGAAGCTCGAATAGCTTGCAGTGACTCCCATGCCATGATTGGTAGGTGTTACTCTACACTTGCTCTACTGCCTACTGAAGTGTTTGGATGTTGAGCATTCTTCTATGCCCCAATCTTGTGTTGGCTACTTCATTGGGGTCAAGTTCATTCACAAGCTCCCCTTGTTTCGATGTACTACCATATTGGGTGGTTGGTATGTGCACTTACGATGCAGGAAAACCTCGTTTGGTGATATGAAGCAAAACATCTTACATGACGAAGCTCCTTATGGTCATGCAACTTACAAAATGTAAGCTTTCCAGGTGTTTGAACATGCACACATAGGTCTAGGTCGATTTCCCATTATGCCATTAATGTGTACAAGATTGTGAACTCGAAAGGGCATACCTTGTAATAATGGTTTCCTCAACCAAATGATCCCCTCAAATTCCCTATTTGGCCTATAAGGTTCAGTAGATGTGACGTTTGGTGCTTAGGACCTTAGGATGAGCCCCTATGACTACTCCATACTGGGATGGTTTCCACCACTTGGAGACTATGATTAAAATGTGTTATGCTTTGATCTATAATGCTTGTGTTTCCATTGTAAGATGGCAAGGAGCCATATAAGGGATCCAAATAGGAATGCAGAGGTCATGGACATTCTTCCTTATCATTCCACTCATGCTTCCAATATCAGACTTGAAGAAATGTTGTGGGTGGCTCTTAGGCTTGAGGCTTGCTGTTGCTTTATATAGTAGGTAAAAACAGTTGATGAATGGCATGCAACCTCCTCAGATGGTGCTCGATCATATGCTTGGCTAGATGCAAGCTTTGGATTGCTCATCGGTGTCTTCTAAAGAATGGTTCTACTTTTTCCTAGGTGACATGGTGTATGCAGTACATAGTTGAACCTTTTTTTATCAACAAATTTCTTGGTGTATTGCCCTTTGCTGGTGTTGGGGGGATTCTTAGACAAGAAGGAGTTTGAGGGTTTGTAGGAGAAAATGAAAGGACTAGAAGAGGAAATACACCTTGGAAGCTTCTGCCGATTGATTACAGTAAGACAATTACAATGTTTGAAGCAAAATACAAGCCAATACTTCTGTGCACAATCACACAGAGTGCTCAATTATAAAATACCCAATATCCCAAAGTCTTCTTTCCACCGGCCTCCTCTGCACCAGACCTCCACCTGCTTCAAGCTTATCCTTGTGCACACCTTGCACCAAGCTTCCACAAAGGGGGAGGAGTGAATACCTTCTGTCGGCACGCGCACACTGCAATGAGACCTTGAGATCCTTGGGGGTGTATAGCTTAGCACTCTCTGCACAAATCCTTAGTCACTCTCCATGCACCTTGCACTTCCACTTCTCTGCGTCGCACTCTGGTGACTCTTGCACTTCTCTCTCTTGCTTCCCTTAGACTATGCTTCCCTTGCTTACTCTAAGATTGGTCCAAGAATAGACCTTGCCTTGATTTTAGTGTGTCGATCACGTACGCTCCTAACTGCAATGGTATCTTGGTGCTCACTTTGATGTCCCAAGATTGTCTTCACAAGTGGTAGCCAACGACTCACTGTTTTGTCCTGTAGTGACTTTAGACTAAAACCAAAAATTTTAATGGGGGGGCCATACTTTCACCTGTGCGTACGTTGCCTTCACATTTCCTTTTAAGTCTTCACTTTTGCACCTAAGGGGGGTTCACCTGAACCTTCCAAAACACTTTAAAACACACTTTGAACCTTAGGGAAATTAGAGAAAATACCTTTGCAACTTGCAACCCACTTTCTCCAATTTACCCTTTGTGGACAATTAATTGTGCACTACCTGTGCACTTTGACACTTGCATTTTAGCACTTTGACTTTGCACCTGTTGACTTTGACCTTGACCTTGTTGACTTTAACCAATTGACTTTGAGCAGTTGACTTTGAGCAATTGACTTTGATCTTTTGACTTTGACTGTAGTTGACTTTGACCAACATGACTTTTATGGGCTCAACAGCTGGAAAATGGTTTCTATGCATGGCTCTGCTCTAATGATGTCCTTCTCTCGGGAAGTATGTTATATAGTTGCTTAAGAACTTTTTCAAGAAGATGAAATGGGAAAACAATAAATTATTAGGCGCTTCATAGTCTACTTGGTGTTCTGATGCTTCATGATGCATGAACTTATGATTAAGCATTCAATTGTTACTATGATTGTCCTATGTAGGAAATAATGTGGTTCAATACACCAAGCATATAATCTTTTGGCACATAAGTGCTCAGTCATCTGTGAATCCCATATGCTCATTGCATAATTGAATTAGGGAAATCAATGTTTTTACATTGTCTTAAAATTACGAGGTCTCTCCATATGTGGCTAGTCTTGCTATCCGCAATGGCGACAAGCTAGTGTGAGGCCTATTGAAAGATGAGGTGGCACCTGCTGCACATCCTAGTATGAATCGTTGTGATCTATGAGATAATCCTTTCATGCCTAGGATTTTCAAGATGGAGTAATATAGAACGTGAAATGCCTATCCCTCATAGGGATGGTGTCCCCATGCTCTACCATCACCCAATGGTTATCACCAAAAATGGAGAACTTCTTGTTATGCAGATCGCAGGTTGTGCTGAATACTCTTAGGTGAAGGTGGTCCATCCTCAAGGGCTGCCATATTTGGCTCATCCTACTTTGCTGGCATTAGCCACAATTTGGGTGCTTACAGGAGCAAGCCCCATTAGAAATCTAGAGAAGCTGATGAGTTTTTCTTTGATGACTTCTTTCTCTCATAGAAGGTGGCTCCAGGCTTCGGGGGGATGGCTGTTGCTTTTTGGTCTATCAATCTATGTGTTGCATGACACTTTGGAAAAATCTTTACAGTCCCTAATCCACCATGTATATGGGCATTACAAGTTTGTATGATGCCAAAGTTCATAGTTTACAGGTGACATGATGCTTGAGGTACACAGTTGATATATTTTGGTCAACACATTTCTTGGCAAGTTGCCCTTTGTTGGGGAATGCTTTCTATGCTAGGATGGAAACCTAAATCTATTGTTCAATTGCTTTCAGATTCAGGCTTACCTATTTTGTTCATGAGCAGATTCAGCTCATATAATTGGGCGTAAGTAACCACCACAACAAGATATGCAGCAACTACGGATGATGTCCACTCCGCCACTCATCATGGGAGGATATTTATAAATGCTTCTAGCATCTTTTTGTGCACTAATCCTCTGATGATATCTAAATCTAGTACCTCATTTTATTTTTGATCACTCCACTATGATAATCGATGCAGAATTCCACATCATTGTTTGAGCTTTGGTGGTCAAGATTATGTGCTCGACCATAGTATGATATATGGAACACATTCATATGTTTGATGCACGTTGGGCTGCTGTCACCAACGAGCTTTGGATGCTATGAAGCATCGTTTAATTTATGGTTGGTTTGATATGATTGTCTAGTCAGGGACATGTCCACTGCTCCTGCAATCACTTTGCACCTATGATCGACATTGTAGGTTATTTGAACCTTGTTGCAGGGATAAATGAATTCCCTGCGGGATTCCACATGCTCCAATATCTGGTCCCTTGCTTGCTCTACCATATTCTCAATTGTTATGTATGCCCCATGGTGTCTTTTGAAATTACAAGATGATGCATCCTTGACTAGAGTTTCTGTGACTTCTAGGTATGGTGTCCAAAACTCCACATCTCCACATGGGAAAAACAGGCTCATGAAAGTCTTCATGCCAATTTTGGTGACTGCCCTTAGGGGATTGTCTTAAGTCAAAAATAAAAAGTTTGAGATTCCTGCTTTTGAGTGTGAAACTGGATAGCTGCAAACAATAGTAGCCACCTATTCTTCATTCTGCACAAGATTAGCAAACTTTGTTTTAGGTGTGGTGGCCTCTACAAAAACCATTCTAGCCTCTTTCTTCTTTGCCTCTTTTGTAGCCAGTTTTGGATAACTCTTTTTGACATGATCATTTCCTTTACAGTATTTGCAGAATTGTTTTTGCTTTTCTATTTTCTTCTTTTCTTTGTCTTCCCTTTTTTACTCTACAAAATTAGCACATTTTTTCTTACTAGTAGATGAGCTCCATTAACCTTTTCCCTTTTGACTAGCTAAGGAAGCTTGACTTGCAAAACTTATGATGGACCTGTTTTGCTTGAACCGATCTTCCTGCAACAAAATAGAGACTAACTCCTCAATGTTAAGGCATTTGGATTGCCTTTCATCATCAACCAAAGAGTAGAAACTCTGATATGAATCTCAAACCATTAAGAATGGTTTGCACAAGTGAACTATCTAGCAAGACTTCATTTGCAAGGCTATCAATGCATGTGCATGAGCATCTTTTCCATCCCAATAAAGTTTCTCTACAACAAGTGCAGTAAGAACTACGACACAAATAGAAATTTGAAGATCATCAACTTCAATGTATTTGTTGGTGAACTAGGTCATTTTTCAACACCCTGCACAATATTCCATAGTCCTTTTGCGACCAATACATGACACATCATATATGCCCACAATGGGTAATTGGTACCATCCAACTTGTCATCAATACCCAACATACAGAATACATCATTGCTTTCAACCATGGCCTCTTGATGCAAAAAAATTATTGTATCTCAAAAAGTTGAATAGGACTACCCTATCGAGTTCTACTAAACCTGTAGCACACTTCGAGGAGCTTGTATTAACAAACCAAATCATGTATATGTCTGGCAGAAAGGACAAAATTACCTGCATAGGTGCTGCAATAGTGCATTTGGAGGCTTAAACGAGATCATATTCAAATTTTGACACCCAAAAGTAGAGCATTTTTGAACATCTAATCCCCTAAGTATGCTCACCAAATTTCGTGCGATTCTGAGACTATGACCTGAGGGGTGTCAATGATTCCCTAGATGAAGCGACGACTTGCTCTGATACCAATTGTTGGAGTTTGAGGTCTGTGGAAGCACGTGAAGAGCACAAGGAAGAAGAAGAAGCCTGGAGTACAACACACAATATTGAATGTATTACCAAGGGAATGTACAAAGATAAGTGATCAGTTAGGTTTATAGGCATATATACAAGCCGAGGGAAAAAACATCCTAAAGAGGGAAAAAAGTGCCTCAATGATCGTAGTGTGTTCACACACATCACTATCAAAATATATCAACAATGAATGCATAAATTTGATATCACATACTTTATTGATAGAGAAAAACATCAAATGCATGGCTAGCATCATGAATACTCAATCTTAAATATGTCTTCAAAGGAGTGGCAACGAGTTAACAATCCTCATTGCTCAAGGTCGAACTTTTTGCAATAAGGTGTCAATGTACTTCATCTGATGAAAAGAAAGTTTTTCCATCATATTCAATGACTCAAACTCCCAAATACTAATGTTAGATTTATAATTAAATCCACTTGCTGCGCATGTCTAGTTTTTAATAACGTTTTATTTTTTAGGTCTTCCAACAACCTTGTCTAATGCAATACATGTCTCTTCAGCTGCATGATGGCTAGGCTGACTGCCTCTTAGGAGGATTGTGTTGCCTAGCACCTAAAGACTCCACCACTTGGAAGGCTTTGCAAGAATCAACACTTGGATAAGATGTGAACCTTTTCTCTAACTATTGTTCTCTTTGATTTGGTGAGCTGACTGCCTCTTAGAAGGATTGTGTTGCTCACCATTTGGAGACTCTTGGGAGAAGTGTATTGCTCTGATTTTCTATGATCACATCTGTTGATTGAAGGTATTTTCAGGAACTACTCCAAGGGATGGCTCCACATTTGGCAACAAAGGCTTCTCTTCATGACTGCTGGGCTGACTGCCCTATAGGGGGATTGTGTCACATAGCATTGAAGGACTCTACAGTACCCTGAATACCTGAAGATTTTAAGACTTGAAGAATTACAGAGCTGAAGACTTTGAAGACTTACCCCTGGACCAACTCATCCCCAAATTTTCTTCTTCTCTTAGCTTTGTCAAGGACAACAAAGTCTAGGGGGAGGAGAGTGTTGCGCTATATGATGTGAACACACTTTCTCTAAGAGCATATGAACCCTTTTTTGTTCATTAAAATACCCTTTCATGTATATTTTGTTGGGAAAGATGGATGGACACCTCAATAAATGAGTTGGTACTACCAAACCTTTCTTAGTACCTGTCCTATTTTTCTTCAGAGTTGTATTGTAGGCCCTCTTAGCTTGCAAATGACACAAATAAAGTACCTATGTACTTTGGAGATGATGCTTCAAACAATTAGATCAAAACAGATAACTTTGCAACTAGCTTGTGATAAAAAAACTTACTATTTTGGTCTTGACACTTGCTGGAAATTATGATCAGTGCTCATAGTACAGTAGCAATTAGGAAATTTCCTTTTGGATGAATCAAATTAGCTTAAAGAGCTAATGATTCCAAGTAAAATCACTTAAAATGATAGAATACACACTGAGAAATCAATTTAGCAACTGAAGCCTTACCCCTAACTTTTTAGGAGATGTGGAGAGAATGACCAGTGAATACTTTGAGGTGCTTTTCTCCCAATTGGCTGAATCAAATACCTTCAAAATCTGTCACCTTGAAGTAGACTTTGAGATGGTTCCAACAAGCTATAGATCATTGAAAATGGTGCAAAGATCAATGAGATATGAGCAATACAAGTATACTATTTTGAGTGACAATGGCAGAGAAGCCAACAAAGATACTTAATGATGTATATGTATTATAGAACATGATTTTACAAAACCACTAGCAAAGAAATGATGCCAAATGATAGTGAGGCTAGTGAGCAATGAAGCGTGCTACTCAAACTCTACTAATGATCAATGAATGGTTCTCAAAGGGAGTATATATTGGCTGCGAGATTTCCAAGTACTTTTATAGATGCTTTCTTCAAATTTGGCTCTCACTAAAAAGTGATCCCCTTAATCTAGGAGATATTCTCGATTTACAAGATTCTTTCAAGTCAAATGAATTTTACAATAGTTAATTGTAAAATATATAAGCAATGGTTCATGTGGTTCTTCCAATGTTTGCACAAAACGTCTTCAATCCATAGCCAAGTGTGAAGGCTTGGCATTTGCACCAACAACTCCCCCTCAAGCCAAACATCTTGGCTTGATATTCTTCATTAATTCTCTTGAATGTCTTGCAATCCAATCATACTTTTGAACCTGCAAAGTTTAGTACTATCAAGTGCTTTGGTCCATAAGTTTGCACATTGCATATTAGTTGATATATATGCAAGTTGAGTCTCCTTGCTCAATAGCTTCTCCCTCACATAATGATAGTGAACTTGCATGATAGATGGGATTGGCTGCAAGATGTAAAGAACTTGTATTATCACCAAACATCATAGTTGAGTGAGTGTGAAGTCGCAAATCTGAGTAGAGCAATCTAATCCATATGGTTTCTTGAGTAGCATTGGCTAAACCTCTGTATTCAGCCTCAGTTGAAGATAAAGCAACAGTAGGTTGCTTCTTGGAAGACCATGAAATGGGCTTATCACCTGCAAAAGAAAGATAACCATAAGTACTTCTCCTGTCATCCTTACAACCTGCCCGAGTATATCTTGATGTCCAAATCTGAGGTGTAAGGAAAGTATAATCCTTGATTTTGAGTACCCTTGAGATACTTCAAAATCCTCTTTGTAACTTCCAAGTGAGGTTGTTGCAGAGCAAAGGAGCACAAGAGAAGAGCCCCAAAATTTTCAAATTAATGGGCATAATTTTTCTTCTTCGAGGTCTTAGAGAATTCTCTCAAAACCATGTAAATGCACTAGAGGAGTCCTCTAGTTGCATAACCCCAACTTGTTGTAAAATACCCTTTGTAAATCAGTAGGAATTTCAAAGTGCCGGTCTCTTGTGTGAAAGGACCAAACTTAGGGCACATGTATATAAGTCACTTTGTGACTCTTTGTAGAGACTTTTTGCCATTGTGAAGAAGAAGCTCTCCAAAATTTCGAATTTACCTCTTTCTTGCAGATTTCCATATTCTCTTTGATCTTGTATGTGTGTGTAATGCTTGGAATGTGTATGTAGGACTGTTGTCTACCCCTCCCCACTGTTTTTGAGCTACTGTAGTGTGTGTGTGAGCTTGTAGGAGTTGTGGTGTGAGTGTGGGTGCTTCCCACCATTCACTATTTTGGCCATAACTTGAAGCAAGGTTGTCAGAATTGAGTGAAACTACTTCCAGTAGATGCGTCTTGTTGAGAGCTTCGAAATGAGTACCTATTGACTATATTCGGAGTTCGGAGCTGGGAGAAATCCTTGATTTTCTGAAAACTGCTGTAAGAGGTATCGCGGTAGACACTTCCAGTTTCTCAGTGAGCTTGAGAGGTGGATTAGTCTTTTCTCATTCATAGTAGCTGAACCACTTCATGTTCCATCATGTGTGCACATGTCCTCATACACTTGGTTAGGTCGTTCGATCGTATTGACATTTAAATGTGTGTTAATTTCCCACTATATGCACTTGTGTTGCAATAGAGGTACAGTCTCATTGGCACGAGTCCTTGAGTCTTCTTGACTCAAGTACACACGTTTTTGGCGCCGTTGCCGGGGAACACTCAGCCAAGGTGCCTTCGTGATGGTTATAGATCGAGTGTGATAGAATCGTACTTGTAGAAGCAAATTTGTCTTGTGGCAAGTACTCAATCACTTCAGCACTTGTTACTTCACATCTCGGAGGTGTGTGTAATAAGTTTTAGGTTTAGGGTTAGTAGGAAGGAAGAGAAGGAGGAGTTAGGGTTAGGTTAGAAGGAGAGGAGAAGTGGAGAGAGGTGAAGTAGGAGTAGGCCAAGACCACACAAAAAAAAAGCCCAAAAAATTATCCAAAATTGGCAGTGTTCAATTTCTGTAAAAAAAGCTTTAAAAACCAAAAAAATTGACTCATTTGACACTTCATTGTGTTTTGGTATCGCCCGAGAGCAGCGACCGGTATCGTGTGCATAGTATCGTGCAATTCAGGCCTTCAAAGCTAGGTTTTGAGCTCAAGGTGCAAGCAAGACAATACAAAGGTAAGGTTCCACAAAGATTATCTGATAAAAACACACTAAAAGTGCACAAATGAGTGATTAAATGCATGCGCATTATCGCGGGGGGGAAAACTAGTTGTTATTTGAATTTCTTTGTGAGGGACAGGGGCCTAGGAGTGAAGAGGTGTCTGAGAAGAGCAAGGGGGTGCAAAACTTTTTGAAATTTTAGGCTTTTTGGCTTGAGTATCGCGATCGGTTGAGTTTTGGTATCTCGATACCAAAATTCCCTTGTATCGCAATACTCGCGGAGATATCGTATCGCCAGGTACCAGTCTTGGTATCGGGATACCATAGTGGTATCGTGTCGCCAGGTTGGTATCGCAATCATACCCTGCCTTGTGGTATCGTATCGCCACCTACCGAGGTATCGTATCGTCCGCTTGCCCGAGTCGTATCGCGATACCATCTTCGGTATCGTATCGCCTTGGTTCTCAGGTATCGTATCGTGAGGACCTTGGTATCGTATTTTCTCAGATCGCAAAATCGTATCGTTAATCCCGGCAAGTATCGTATCGCCCACTTCCTAGTGCAGCATCGTGATATCATACGTGGTGTCATATCATGCAAGTGGTGGTATCGTATCGTCACTTTGTCCTGGTGTCGTATCGTCTCATTGTCGAGAATCGTATTGTTATACCAAGCTGATATCATATCGGCATATGTTCTAGTATCATATCGTTTGAGCAATCTGGTATCGTATCATGACCAAAATCAGTATCGTATCGTGAGGATTGTTGGTATCGTATCGTGGCAATTGTCCAGTATCGTATCGTCTGCTTCTGAAAGTATCGTATCGTATAAAACTCCAAGTATCGTATCGTGGCCATTGGTATCGCCCAATGCAATATCGCCTGGAAGTGGTATCGGCCAGAGTGTTTGAAGCATTTTGTCAGGTAACTAGAGGCATTGGAAGAGCTACTCAAGGAGAGTCTCTGAGACTTAGAGAGACTTAGGAGGGTGAATGAACTTGAGGTCAGGGAGAGTGCTAAGTAGCCGAAGAAGCATCATATCTTCAGTGGGAAGTGCTGCCCAGGTTAGTCACCACTCCGCCTATTCAGAGACCTCTAGTGATTCCGAGGAGGAAATACCCATGGCTTCGGAAGACATGCAGGGTCCAACACCAAATAGAAGTTTCATGACTACTGTAACAAAACCCTAATGAAACTGTAAAGACTACGGCCAGAAGATTCAATCAGTATGTGGATAGATGCCCAATTGTCGAGAGACCCACTCAACAAAAAATGATTTCATTGTTTTTGAATGGACTCACGAACGGAACCCTAAGAACGCTAGTATATGTGAAGAGGTTACAAACCTTGAATGAGTGCCTTCAAGAGTGCATTGATTTGGAGGATAACCTAGCCGAGGACCTCAAAAGTACACCCAGCCCCACTAAATCTGAAGATTCAAGGAGTACCATTACTTCCAACTCTAGTAATATGGAAGAATTGGCTGAATTATTAGCAAAAAAACTAGGAGTCCAGGGACAAAGAACTTATCAACACCAAGCCCAAAGAGTGCCTATGCTACGAAGATGTAGCCTATGTGGAGGAGATCACCCCACACACTTGTGTGTGTGAGGAGGGACTGGTGCACAACCTATGTATCCATACAATAGACATCATCAACAAGGGACTTCCTTGTACTGCCACATAGAACAAAAATACACCAACCACACTATAGAGAACTGTCCATTCGATAGGAAAGCACGCCCTTTCCAACCACCGCAGTATCGACCATATGGATATCCACCTAGGGAGCCAGGCAGAGAGATACCAAGATACAATCCCTATCCAACACCAGCAGGAGCATCAAGACCATATGAACAGGCACCATATCCACCACCACAACTAGTGCTAGGACCCTAGCTGTCGCAACCTCAACAAGTAGTACCTGTGAAGTATGCTCAACCAGAGGAAAACCTGGAAAGAGCCATAGTACCAGCATCAACAATGACAAATGTAGAATCAGCAAACCCTGGGTATGAGCCGCCACCAGGAGATTACTACCCATATGAAGCCAACATGTTAGAGTATGAACCAGCATATGATACAGCTTATTACGTATATGAAGGCTATGATCAGACTTATGGAACAGAGGTAGCCACTCTAATGTATACCGCTCCAAAAGCACAACCACCCATGAGACCACCCATTAGACCACCTGTGCAGAGAGGACCATGCTATAGATGCGGAGGAGACCATTTTATTAGAGAGTGCCCTCGACCTTACAATCCTCCACCACCTAGGACTTGGGAAGGATATTGTAGTGATTGTGGAAAGGAATATCTTTTCAAGGATTGTCCTAAGAATCCAGCCAAAGTCCAGGATACTGCACCAATCAACGTAATCAAAGTTATAGAAGGATCTGGAAGTGATAAGGAGTACACAGTGCCATTAAAAGCCATTACAAGAGCCCAAACGAAACAACAAAAGGGAAAACAACCAGAAGAGGAACAAGAGAGCAATAAAACTGTAAACCCTAAAATTCAGGTAGTCGAGGATTCTGAGGACCCATGTGAGAATTCCCAGAACACAAAAGCACAACAATGGAAGGAAAGACGAGAAAAACTCAAAGATAAATGGGCAAGGAATAATAGTCAAAACAGTAAGAAACAAACCAAAAACTTGAATAAGCATAAGGGACAAAGGATTCAGGAGGAGATTCTGGTGCCACAGCTTAGCTTAGAGTAGGAGAAACCAGGATCAATTCTAGCTGACTCGAAGCCAGACGACTTAGACATGTGGTTGAAAGCTTACCAAGCTAGAATCAAAATGGGCCGGAATATAGAGCAACATGAAAAACTTTACCCTCAAGGGGAATTAGAAAAAGAAAGATTGGAGATATGCAGAAAGCTCATAGAGGTAGCACAAGCAACCCTAGAAAAGACTATCCCAATTCTACTAGAGACAAGGATTGCACATAGCCAATCCGAAGGATGCATGAAATCCAAAGGTAAGGACCCGAGAAAGAAGGATGACCAAGGTGAACGAATAAAGACACAAGATGAACCTGTGTCAATAATACCAGACCTAGAGGCAGATTGGCCAAAGGACTTATGGAATAGAATACGAGAAGAGCAATGGAAGAAAAATGGAGTAAGTCAGCCTCCTTTTGAGGAAATAGACGTGGAAGATTGTCAACCCCATTCCAACCTAGAGGAAGTATATGAAGAAGTATCAAGAATTAATAGAGGTAGAGAGGAAACCCTGAGCAGTTCAACATTGCCAAACTATATGGGGGAATACGAAAAGGAATCCATAATAATATGAGCACCCACAATACATGGAAAAGAAAGGGGAAATTATGAAAAGAGTTCACACAATCTAACGGAACTAAAGAAAACAAAAGTCCAATGCAAACTGACGGTGGAAGAGTTACTTCAACTTAAGCCCCAATTATGGAGACAATTAGCGAGCCAATTGGAATTAGAGCCAGAGAAGGAGGAAAAGAAAGGAGACGGAAAAGAAAACAACTCAAAAATACAAATCCCAATTGATAAAGTTGGAGAGTTTAGTGAAGGGGACGAAGGTAATACTTGTCTACCTGTCACCTACAATGGGTACATGACCAAGGCTATACTAGACACGGGAGCCGGGGTAGGGATAGCCACTAAGGAGATATGGGAAAAATGGGGAAAACCTGCGTTACGACCCACACGCATGAAGCTACAATTAGCAGACGGTCATGTGGAGAAACCCTTAGGAATATTGGAAAGAATCAAATTAACTACCTCTGGCGTAGAGTTTGAACACACGTTAGCCATTTGTAAATTCGAAAAGGCCAATAATTATGAGATGATATTAGGTCGACCCTTCATGAGACAAATGAGGGTAGTGCAAGATTGGGGAAGAGATTCGTTGTACCTGCAACATCAAGGAAACACCACCAAGATAAACTTGCACACGTTTGCCTATCAAGATGTCCCTCCACTACAATGGAATCTGATACACAAGGAAGAAGATGACTTATCCATCCATAGTGCTGGATCGAGCGATCAATCCTGGATGCACGAAGATGCTCAATTATGGATGTGCAAAGAAGCCAAAAAAGAGGAGAGTAAGAGACAACGGTGGCCGATAGGACACCCTAACTACCGATCAATAGAGGACCCAGATTACATGCCTCAAATCTTTCCTGATGAGACCTTTGAACCACATGGATGGATGGAAATCTTAGCCACCTTAGATGTGTGCGTAAATGAAGAAGTCTTAACAATGAACGAGTGTATAGATGAGGAAGGCTATGATGTGAATCTCTATATTATGGTTATCCTTCAAGAGGTAGAAGAAGGGGAAGTTTTGGAAAAGGAATGGAAAGAGGAGTATGAGAGTATAGAAATGGAACCGGAATTCGATTTCGAAGAGAGTTACCTAGAAACCATTCAAAGTAAAGAGGGACAAAAACCAACAAAAATCTTAGCAATTGAAGTTGTCCCCATGGAACAAAAGCAAGCGGAAAACATGAGTAAAATAGGACCGGATCCGGATTCGTTTGAAGTTCCTAAACATTTTAAAATATATGAGGTAGAGGAAAGAAAGGTAGCCATTCAAATGCCCAAACGAGAGGCTAGAGATGGAGAAGCATACGACAACAAGGAACAAACAAAAAAAATTGTAGTAACCGTGGAAGAAGGAGAAGAGCGATGCACATATATTGGTAAAGATGTATCAGAGGAGGAGGAGGCAGAACTCATACAACTAATCCAAGAATATCGAGATGTGTTCGCATGGACATACAAGGATCTCAAAGGCGTAGAACCCAGTATTTGTTCTCATCGCATACCAATGACGACAGATGCAAAACCATCCAAACAACGCCCATATACGTACAATGAAGTTTATACAGCAAAAATTAAGGAGGAAATAGACAAGTTTCTGGATGCGGGATTCATATATGAGATAGAACACACCGAGTGGGTATCGCCTTTAGTTGTTGTGCCAAAGAAAAATGGAAAATTGAGGGTGTGCATTAACTTGAAAAAGGTCAATGCAGCTACCATATGTGATAGCTACCCATTACCCATCACGGACCATCTATTGGAAAGAGTAGCAGGAAAGGAAGTCTATAGCTTCTTAGATGGATTCTCCGGATACAATCAAGTAGCTATTGCGACCGAGGACCAACACAAGACCGCATTCGCGACCGAATGGGGAGTTTATGCTTTCCGGGTGATGCCTTTTGGACTCACCAATGCACCTGCTACTTTCCAACGATTGATGTGTCATGTTTTCAAGGAATTAAAAAAAAAAGCATGGAAGTATATGTAGATGACCTATGCACATACTCCCATCAAAGACACGACCACATTCCTGAGTTGAGGAGGATATTCAATAAATGTAGACAGTACAGAGTCTGTTTAAACCCAGAGAAATGTGTCTTCATGGTGAGGCAAGGAAAGATCTTAGGACACATAGTTTCAAGAAATGGAATATCTACGGATGAGGACAAGATCAAGGTCATCTTAGAGCTGCTGAGACCTAAAAATGTGAAGGAAGTGCAAGCCTTTATGGGACATTGTGGATATTACCGTCGGTTTATTCACATGTATGCCATAATAGCAAAGCCCTTGTATGGTCTCTTAACTCAATTCACTTGGACAGAAGAGTGCGAGAAGGCATTCAACGAGTTGAAAAAGAGGCTTAGCATAGCCCCAATTCTGAAAATACCAAACTGGAACAAGCCTTTCCATATTCATGTGGATGCGTCTAATTATGCAATAGGATGTATCTTAGCCCGACCGGCTGATGAAGGAAAGCTAGATCACCCAATTGCCTATGCGAGTAGACAACTAAATCAAGCGGAAAGGAATTATACCACTACTGAACAAGAAGGGTTAGGAATGGTCTACGCAGTGAAGAAATTTAGACACTATCTTTTAACCAACAAATTCAAGTTCTTCATAGACCATCAGGCCTTACTGTACTTGGTTAATAAACCATGTAACACTGGAAGGTTAGTTAGATGGTTCTTACTACTAATGGAGTTCGACTTCGAAGTGGTAGTTGAAAAGGGAAACACTCATGTAAGAGCAGACCACCTTTCTAGGTTAACACACGGAGAACCACCAAGTGGAGTACCCAATGATCTGCCAGACACATTTATTTAACCTAGAAGTATGTCCAAAGTGGGCAGAGAAACTAATTCCTATACTCACCCATGGCCCACAACACTCAATCAATAAGAATAGCAAAAAGGAAATTCTTCAATCAAGAAATTTACACATTATTGCTGGAAGCGTGTACTATAAGGAACCCAATGGAGTTCTGCTAAGATGTGTCAAGGAGGATGAACAAAAGAAACTAATCGAGCAAGCACATGTGAATAAATGGAGAACACACCAAGGGACTCATGGAACTATTCGAGAACTAAAAAGGTTAGGAGTGTACTGGCTTGACATGCCCAAGGATGTTCATGACTACGTGAGTAATTGTGCAGAATGCCAGGAGACAATCCCAGAGGATCACATGTCTATACCTTTCTCAACCGTAGCGCCCAATTGGAGTAAGACATTGGTTAAGTTTTTAAAGACAAAAGAGCATGAGGAAGGAACTAGCATGGCAAGAAAGCAATCCCTGGAAGAAATGAGTAAGGATTATACACTTATAGGAAAACAACTATTTAAGAGAGGAAAGGATAACCAATTACGATTGTGCGTGCATGAAGGAGAATATCTACCCATATTGGAGATGGCACATGTAGGTGCTGCTGGAGATCATTTTGCAGCTGAGAGAACTGTCAAAATGATTCTCTTTGCGGGCTTGTGGTGGCCAACTCTACACATGGATGCTGATACGTATGTGCGAAGCTGCGAGACATGCCAAAGAGCTAAATACCCAATTCGGAGAGATGATATGCCTTTAAGACCCATGGTCTGTGCAAGAGCATTCTCAAAATGGGGTATTGACTTCATAGGACCCATCAACCCACCAGCCCACCAGCCAAAGGATCACATGCTGAGTACATCATAGTAGCCACTGATTACTTGACCAAATGGGTAGAAGCTAAAGCCAATAGAAAGAATGATGCTCAAACGACTGCCACGTTTCTCTTTGATCATGTTTTCACCCGTTTCGGATTACCAATCGAGATTGTGAGTGACCGGGGAACGCACTTCCTCAACGAAGTAATCGAGTCGCTAATGAATGAGTTTTTAGTGATTCATAAAAAATCAGCCCCATACCATCCTCAAGCCAATGGACAAGTGGAAAGTTCCAATAAGGTACTGTGTACAGTATTGACAAAGATTGTCAATAATGGAAGGTCTGATTGGGACAAGCAATTGCATCATGCAATTTGGGCCTTCCGAGTAGCATATAAAACGGCTATTGGAACTACCCCATTCAACTTAGTGTATGGACAGAACAAAATTTTACCAATTTATTTTTTAATCCCAACCTTGCGAGTGGTACAACACTATGAATGGACCGAACATGAATTATCCCAACAACTGGACCAAATCGAAAAGCTACATGAAACTAGGTTACAAAGTAGTAGCAAGAATCTATGCAGCTAAAAGGAGACAAAAGGCATATTACGATGTGCACATAAAGGACAAAGGACTTAAAGAAGGAGATTTGGTTCTAGTTTATACATTAAAGCAACATGCTAAGAAGTTGCAAAAACGGGGATATGGGCCTTTAATCATTAATCGGATCTCGACCGATGGTGCCGTTAACCTAGCTACCCTAGATGGAGACATTCTTCCTAACTACATAAGCGGATGTAGAGTGAAACGATTCATGGAGCCATTAACGAACCAAATGCTAGCACGGCTAGTCGGTGCTCAAAATAGAAAAAGAGAAGAGGAACGAATTAGAGAGGAAGCTCGACAAGAAGCTCTAGAACGCATTAGGAAACGAAAAGAATGGATTAGGTAGAGAGATGAACGCTATCTCCACGGAGAGGAGCCCATCCCTATGGCTAATTACCAAGTCCATAACCCTAATACCAAAGGTGCTTGCACGGCACAACCTTACATAAACCTAGGGATTGGCAAGACAGAGTACAAGTTTATAGACGCTTTGATAGACTCAGGAGCAGGACTTAGTTGCATACGAAATACGGTCATAAAAGATCAACAATTGAGTATGAATTCCACAAAAGCCCGATTGATAGGAATTGGAGGTCAAACCCTAGACTGCATCGGAACAATAAATGTATCCCTCCACCTAGGTAATTCCTCCATGGAACAAAGAGTTTTAGTGTGTAAGGATGAGGATTTAATAGAAGATTTAATCCTAGGACAGGACTGGATCATTGAGAATGAGGTGTGCATCAATCTAGCTCAAGGCCATATTTCGGTGAAGATAGGGCATAAGGAGATTTTCAGTTTATTAGGAGAGAAGCCTTTAATTCAACCAAAAATAGTCGGGAGTTCTAAGAGCTTGCAAAAAAAGACACTGAAGAATGATCCCAGTGCGAATATATCCAAAACCAATCCAAAAGAAGTAGAAGCTTCAAGCCCAACGATGTCCGTAGTAGAGTCGAAATCATCACATTCAGTTGAGGAAAAGCCAGCCACTAAGGAAACCAACTCTCCGGGACGTCCTCAAATAGCCAAAAGATCACCATATTGGAAAACAACAAGCAGATACTCATATCAAGGACAACACAAATACAAGTGGGTACACAAGGATCAGGTGTAGAACCAGGAGAAGTCAACACCCAATCTTAAGAAGGAAGCAGAAATCACAAAGTCAGCTACGCCTAAGTCCTCACCAATAGGACTATTGCAGATATGGATCCCCAAGCCATTGATTGAAGCTTAGAGATCACGACATCAGATATGGATTCCCAAGAAGGTCACATAGGCAGCTAAGCAGACAATAAGCACTCAGGAAGAAGCAATACATCAGACAAAGCGAATGACAAAACCACATCAGATTCATCCAAGAAACTGGAAAAGAAATACCAATAACATTCGGACATTAGAGGAAACAAAGAGAACACATGCAACCGAAAGAATCAAAGAAACAAAACGACCTCTCTCAGTAGTCACGAAATGGATTTGGAAACCAAAGCAACTGCAAGGAGTGGACTATCAAAGAAACAGAGATTCCCATTGCACTCATGAAGCCTCTAATGCACCTCAAGTATGCATAATAGGGCCACAATACGAGGCCAAGCATTCGGCACATGATGTACATTATAAAACTAGTGATGCACATTCTCCAAGAGAGATTAGATCTTAGCTTCACTCTCTTAGGAATGGATATACTATGTACATAAATAAATGCTTCGGCTATACTCACACTTGTTTTCTTTCAGGATAAGAAACAAAAAGATGTGGTAAGAGATCTTACTCATAGAACCATGGGAGACGGAGTGACGGAACGACAATAAACACTACATTGCACTACACAGCTACATGCTTTCCTTCGAAGCTAATGCACCCTTCCTTGCAAGTGCAGATGGCTTCTGAAGACTCGGAGGCTACAATTCAGGAGGAGGTACAGGAATTTCCTCCCCAAAGTCTCACAAAAGCCAAAGGACATTGGTTTAGAGAAGAGGAACCTGTAAGAGAGTATCTCTTCTTGGCAAACATAAAAATCATGGACACAGATCATCACTTTCCGATTATGTCCCAGGACTTCAGAGTATTGCATGAACTACCCTCTACAATTGACATAATGAAGAAAGCAGGCATTCATAAGTATTTTGAATTGCCCATATATAAACCTGACTTCCAAAGATGCACGCAAGTCATGAACACCTTACAGCCGGCACTGCATGATCCATTGGTGCCCGAAGCCAGAGTAATGGATAAAGGAGGCGAATGGGTTGTCATACAATTTACACACGATTTAATTAAGGAAGCATTCAGATGGGAGAAGGACGGTGTCACTATGGTAAAGGAAGAGAGTCGTGGAGCAAAGACACGAACTTTTGTCGACATTAACAGAGTCGATATAGAAGAGGAAGTCAAACTAATTCACCAACACTTTTGCTTTCCAAACATGAATCAATGCACGACTCCCCAAAAGATCATTGTTCAATTACTGTCCCATGCAATCAAGCAAATTGGCAATCAAATTAATCTGACTCCATATGTCCAAGAAAGACTATTCGAGGCAAAAAAGCAATGGAATAATAAGAAGTTCCTCAATGGTAGTGTGGCCTTGACCATCTTGATCTACCATGCTTTGGGCATAAGAGAACACTTGCAGGAAATGCCATCTTCGACTGCTCTTGCTCAGTACGTCAAAGTCGCCACAGTCCCTAAAAAGAAAAAAGGAATCAAGATTGTGGAAGTGGCAGAAACCAATTCTCAACCCAAAATGAGAGGCATGAAGAGACTCAGAGAAGTCAAGCAAGTCCCGACAACAAAAAGAATCCATGTGCTCCCTAAAACAACCATCGAAGGGCAAAGAACAATCATAGAGTAAGAATTGACTAAAGCCCTAGAAGAGACCCATCAATATATGCAAGGACAAGTCAACCTCCCAGTGCAAGGACATCACTATAAGCAGACACAACAAGAATTGGAAGCGAAAAGGAAACTCACCAAAGCCCATCGATACAGGGAAATAGGATTGGAGAATTCAAGCTCATCCTTGGATGCACAAGAAGAGCCCGACAATTCACTACTAAATGTAGATATTCAAAGTGAGTCAAAGGATGATGGACAATGGGCAGAGTTGAATGAAGTTAACTACAATGAAGATGCAGACAACATAAAGACGGATGATCACATTACCCATCCTGATACGAACACCAAAAGTCAGGAAGCAGACCAGGAAGGTACGCATGTAATAAAACTTAATGAGACTTCCACCATTCATATCAAGGAAGCCACACAACCTCGTGAAAAATCCATATAGATACCAAAGAAGGAGAATCAGGAAGAGAAAATAGAGGACGAGGAACCCTTCACACCAATAAGGGTAGTGGCAGAACCCTCCCCCATGGATGTCACGTTTCAAGGGAGTGCCACAAAAGCTATTGAGGTGGATAAAGAAGAAAATGAACCACAAGTACATCTACAAATCAGAAAATCACACAACGAAACCATCCATGTGGAGCAGGGAAGAGATGTGCTCACAGGCGAAGCTCCAAGCATACCAAGAACTTGGTTGAATGTAGACATTGCTCAACTCAAGCCGGTGGTACAAGACATGATTAGAACCGCTCTAGATACACATCAACTAATGCTTGAGGCTGATGAGGATTACGACCAACCAATGAAAGACAAACATGAGCTTCAAAAAAGGAGTAAGAATCTTTCCGCAGAATTGAAATTAGAAAGAGCGAACATCAAAAACAAAGAGAAAGAAGTCCAAGAAGCCAAAGAGCAGTGCAATGAGTTAATGAATGAAAACGAACGATTAAAAGCACAAATGCAAGAAGTACAGAGAAAATACGAAGCTAGTGAGACTGAGAAAACCAGGATGAATGCTAGGAGCAAAATATTGGAATCTCAGCTCAAAGTATATATGGAGGAAGTAAAAAACCTAAGGAACCGAAACAAGGAGCTCATGACCGCTCTTCTCAGTGATCAGCCAATAGAAGCTAATGAAAGCTCAGTAAAGGATATCAAAGAATTGGAAGAAAAGGTAACTAAAATGGAAGATCAGCTCAGACAGGAGCAACTCACCATTGCCGAATGGGAGAAACGGTACATGGATGATACGGCAACCCTAAGAACTAAATGGAAGAAAGCTGAGAATAGGTACCTGCTACAATGTAAAGAAGACACTGATCATCTGGATATTGTGGCATAAGAACTGCTCAAACACAAGGACACCATTGCAAAGGCTATGGAGGAAATCACGCAGAAAGATGAACTCATTAAACAGCTACAAGAGTACTTAGAGCAAAAAACAAAGCAGGGGGCACCAGTAGTTCCACAATCTGCAGAGGCTACTGTGGAGACTGAGGTACATCCTCTCTCTCCCCCTCATATCATTCACCGATAAGGGAGGCACAGGAGGTCCACATTGATCATAATAATCGGGACATTGCAGAATTGAGCCGACGAGAAAGGGCACTACTGGTGTCCCAGCTCACTGCTGATTTTGAAGACCAAATAATACAGATCATGAAGGAAGCTCACATAGAAAACAAACAATTAGAGCAAATTTTTAAGCCCTTCAACGTACCATATGGTCTTCTAAAGGAACAAACGCGGCATTATATAAAGACAACCACTAATCAAGAACCTGATAGCAACCTCCAGTTCGACATGAATACTTTCAATTACACTCTAGAGGAGTTCAAAAAGGTGGATCCCATCTGGAGGAGGAAAATTTTGGAAAAGAATCCTACACTGTGGGTACAGTGGGAAGCATCACCATATGTGCTTCAAATCAACCCATCCTTTTGTCTTGTACCCCGCAGATGCGCTTGGACGCAAATTTGGGAAAGTCAGCGCTAGGGCAATATCAATAATCAGTGGCTCAACTACCCATTGTTGCCTAGCCCTCCACATAATTACTTACCGACAGAGGATTATATGGTAAAAACAATGGAATTTTGGCTTGCCAGATACGCTACGGTCCTAGATTTAGCAGTTAAGATGACTAATAAAATATTCAGCATGCTACTCACAGTAATCAAAGTTTTCCAGCATGCAAAATATACTTTTTTGAATTTCATAGGCATTACACAAGGATCCGAAGCACTAATTTTTGATCTGTCCACTATTCCAAGCCGCCTAACTCTAATGGCATATTATTCTCGACTAATGTCTTTGCCATCAACGTATATGCAAACTTTCGAAGAAGCATTTTTCACTGGCTTCTTCGAAATAGATTCAAAAATTTTTGTCAAAATAACTTCAAACATGAACGCCCGTCTGGCTACTTATGAAACGAGTTTTTTTGCGGATCACCGCTAAGCACTAGAGGACAGAGTCAAGTCACAATAGTGGAAAGAATTTATGCTTTATCACGCTAATCTGCTGAATCAAAGAGAGCATCCAGCAATACAAACTTATACGCGTCGCCACAAAAAGCCTGTTGGGGACGACAGAGTTCAAGAGGAGGGACGTGTGGAAGGGGAATCGAGCAAAAAGAGAAGAAAAAGAAGATCAAAGTCAAAAACTGCCCAATAAAGAATAAAGATCATAATACAGAAGAACCACCCTCTGCACAGAGCCCGCAGGGACACACACACCAAGGAAAAGCACGCAGCTGAAAGGAGGAACCAGGGCTAGGAAAGTATCCATGAAGAAGTGCAAGAAGAGATCTAGCGGTTCCATAGCCACATGAGGGTGCTTCAACCTCTTGACCAACAGAAGGTTCAGATCAAGGCTGAAGAGCTACATCCTCATATGTCTACTAATGGCGTGCGTGGCAACCCGATTTAACAGGCAAACCAAATGCATCAGGCCTAGAGGATGTCAAGACAAATATCGAACATGGCCTTTAAAACGGAACGCCAGTCTGACCGATAGGCAAAATTGACCAAGGGTTGCGCGCACGGAAAAGAAAGTGAACAGGCTTAAGTAATACAACAGGATCCGATGTGTGCAACCAGGACAAATCAGAGGACCACTAAAACGTAATGCAAGATTGATGTACAGGTAGAACTGACCAAGGGATGCGTGCGATGACAGAGACAAACAAGAAGTAAAGCCTGTCAAGGGACGACAGAGACAAAGAGGGGGAGAGTGTTGTAGAGAAAAGGAGCACAAGAGAAGAGCCCCAAAATTTTCAAATTAATGGGCATAATTTTTCTTCTTCGAGGTCTTAGAGAATTCCCTCAAAACCATATAGATGCACTAGAGGAGTCCTCTAGTTGCATAACCCCAACTTGTTGTAAAATACCCTTTGTAAATCAGTAGGAATTTCACTTTTTAATAATAAAGTGCCAGTCTCTTGTGTGAAAGGACCAAACTTAGAGCACATGTATATAAGTCACTTTGTGACTCTTTGTAGAGACTTTTTGCCATTGTGAAGAAGAAGCTCTCCAAAATTTCGAATTTGCCTCTTTCTTGTAGATTTCCATCTTCTCTTTGATGTTGTATGTGTGTGTAACGCTTGGAATGTGTGTGTAGGATTGTTTTCTACCCCTCCCCACTGTTTTTGAGCTATTATAGTGTGTGTGTGAGTTTGTAGGAGTTGTGGCGTGAGTGTGGGTGCTTCCCGCCATTCACTATTTTGGCCATAACTTGAAGGAGGGTTGTCAGAATTGAGTGAAACCACTTTGAGTAGATGCATCTTGTTGAGAGCTTCGAAATGAGTACCCTATTAAATATATTCGGAGTTCGCAGCTGGGAGAAATCCTTGATTTTTTGAAAACTGCTGTAAGAGGTATCGCGGCAGACACTTCCAGTTTCTCAGTGAGCTTGAGAGGTGGATTAGTATTTTCTCATTCATAGCAGCTGAACCACTTCATGTTCCATCATGTGTGCACATTTCTTCATACACTTGGTTAGGTCGTTCGATCGGATTGACATTTAAATGTGTGTTAATTTCCCACTATATGCACTTGGTTGCAATAGAGGTACAATCTCATTGGCACGAGTCCTTGAGTCTTCTTGACTCACGTACACAAAGGTATTCTAGGTTTGTGCATGAATTGACTTAAAATACTTACTCCATAAGCAATATCAATCCTTGTCAATGTTGCCTAGTTTAGGCTTCCTACTATGCTTTGATATCCTGCAATGTCCTCAAGCAAATCACCTTCTTGAGCACTCAACTTTTGGTTTACCTCCATAGGAATGCTAGCTATCTTGGCATTCTCCAAGTGGAACTTCTTCAACATGTCTTGCACATACTTTCTTTGAGTAATGTAAATTCTAGAATTTGTATAGACTAATTCAAGTCCAAGAAAATATGCTAGTAACCCTAGGTCAGTGATTTTGAACTCCTACATCATTAGGTTCTTGATTTGTTTGATGCCATTGGTATCACTACCTATAAGTATGATATCATCAACATCACACATAAGTATATCACCTCTGAATTACTTCCCTTGACAAACAGCGAAGTATCTGCTTTGCTCATGATGAATCCTTGATCTTGAAGGTATGTAGTCAACCTATGTTTCCATGCCCTAGGTGCCTGCTTCAATCCATTAAAAGCTTTGTTTAGTTTACACACATAATTTACCTTGCTTGGGTATTCCTAGCTTCTTTGAAATCCAGCCATTAAGGAAGGCATTTTTTTATATCTAATTGATACATATTCCAATTCCTTGATGCAACCACACTTACCAATACCCTGATGGTTGGCATTTTGGCCACAGGTGAGAAGGTCTCTTCATAATTAACTCCTTGGGTTTGTGCAAAACCCTTAGTCACAAGTCTAGCTTTATACCTGTTTATGGATCCATCTAAATTTCTCTTGACTTTGTAAATCCATCTAGATCGAATTACCTTCATTGATTCCTTCTTTGGCACTAGCTCCCAAGTATCATTCTCCTTGAGTGCTTCTATTTCTTCATCCATAGCTTCCTTCCATTTTGCCTTGTTCTTTGCTTCTTCATATGAAGTAGGTTCTTCAAATGATAAATCCTTAGCAAGATAAATGGAGTGCTTAGCAACTAGAGAAGTGTCATATCCATAACTGATTGGTTTCTTGCTTTCCCTTTGTGATCTTCTTAGAGCTTGCTTGGATGATTCCGGTAAGTCTTCCAACCTCTTCATCTTGACCTTGTCCTTTGATTTCCATGCCTTGAATTCTTCTAGGTTGATCATGTCCTCATCATCTGATTTGATGTCTTCAATTTGGCTTGCCTCCTCCTTGGTGAGGATTGGAAACTCCTCTTCCAAGTCATATGGCAACTTAAATTTCCTGCATTCACTTTCAAACCAAGAATCATTCTCATCAAACACAACATCTCTACTGACCATAAATCCTTTGGTGGATGGATTATAGAACCTGTATCCTTTTTGGTTTAAATCATATCTTATGAATATGCACTTCTCTGCCTTAGGGTCTAGCTTATCTCTGATTTGAGATGGTAGAAGGTCAAGTGATGACCTTCTACCATGCCATGCTGCATATAGGGCCATTCCATCAAGTGATTTGGATGGCAACCTGTTAATAAGATAAGTGGCAGTAGATACACTCTCTGCCCACAAATAATTAGGTAACGTTTTTTCATCAAGCATTGATCTAGTTGTTTCCACAATTAACCTATTTCTCCTCTCTGCTACCCCATTTTGCCTAGGGATATACCTTGTTGTAATTTCCCTTTTAATACCTCTGTCCTGTAAGAATGCATCAAATTCATTTGAGAAGTACTCACCTCCTACATCTGACCTTAGTCTCTTTAGACTTCTTCCTGTTTGGTTTTCCACAAGTGCAAGATACTTCTTAAAGCAACTGAACACTTCATCTTTGTGCTTCATAAAATACAAGATAGTCTACCTAATGAAATCATCAATGAAAGTCACATAGTACCTTGAGCCAGAAATTGAAGGGTCCTTGCTTGGTCCCCACACATCTGTGTGGACAAGCTCCAAGTGATCCTCATGCATATAACCTTTCTACGAGAAGGATAACCTGTGAGATTTACCAAACTGATATGCATCACATTTATAGATCATGTGTTTCTTGGATACATTAGGTATCCTAAGCACACATTGATCTCTACATATTTGCTTCAAGGTTCTCTCACCAATATGCTCTAATCTTTTATGCTAAATCTCAAGCTCTGACAATGTTTGATCCTTGTAATTATAAAGTGCAATATTCCTTGTATCTTCAAGTTCAAATGTAAATAATCTACCTGTCTTTTCTCCCTTGGCAATTCTCTTGAATCCTAGTTGGGGATCCTCCAACAATGCTCCATATTTATTGAACCTAACCTGCAAACCCTTTTCCACAATCTGTCCAATACTCATCAAATTCTTGGTGATTATAGGTACATAAAGAACCGTGCTCAAAAATTTCTATTCCTATCAAAGGTTTTAACATTTCATACCTTGATCACTGACTGCTTGGTGTCATCACTTGTTTGTACTTGGTGCTTTCCCTTAGGTTCCTCAAGGTCTGAGAGAAGAGCTACATTGCCTGCCACATGGTTTGAGCAACCTGAGTCCATATACAAAAGGTGTTCATCATTCATACCTTGCTTTGAAGTCATGTTCATAATCAGAAGGGAATCCTCTTGATCCTTTGTGTAATTGTTATAGTCCTTTCTTGATTTGTATCCTCCTTGATAGTTGTTATTGTAATTGTTGTTGTAGTTGTTGTTGTAGTTGTTGTTGTAGCCATGGTTGTAGCTTTGATTGTGGTTGAACCTTCCTCTTGGTTGTGTGTAGCCACCTCTTTGATATCCTCTTCCTCTCTGATTCTTGAAGTTCCTATGGCACTCATCTGTAGTTTGATTAGACAATCCACATATATTGCATGGGGAAGAGTTGAAAGGTCTCCACCTACCTTGCTTACCTCCTCTGCCCCTTCCTCTTGAGTTCCTACCTCTCCTTGCTTAGTTAGCTTGAGAAGTAGTACCTTCATCTTCTACTTTCTTGCTTTTCCCTTTCTCTTTAGTCTTTCCTTTATCTGTGCATAGGGCAGAAGAGCTTACCTATTGATGATTCTCCATTTTTTTTGAGCTTGGCTTCATCGGTAAAGAGTTGCCCCATGAGTGTGGTAAGGTCTGGAATCTGCATATCCATGTATAAGTCCATGGCAGTTGTGAAGGCTTCCCATTTATCATCTGCCTTGATGCCATTGATCACTTGTCTCACTATTTTCTTCTCTTCAATCTCCTCTCCTATGCTTGCTAATTGGTCAGCCACATCTTTGACTTTGGTTAGATACTCTGAAACACTTTGCTTGGGTTGCTTCCTTTGAGTGACACTCAATCCACAATTGATTCTTTCTTGCCCTTGCATTAGAACAAAAGTATGAAGACAATGTATCCCACAAAGGAACTAGTAGAGCAGGATTTTGCCAAGACCATCTTGTCTCTGCATACTACCCATCATCTCTTCACACAGTTGCACCCTATCATAGGTGAATCCATAAAGGACCTAGCTTAAAAAACAATGAGAAATTCTATCCTAGGAGTGGCATAGAGAAGGCTAGAAATTTACAAGCAAATGATTGAGATAGCTTAAAGGAGTTTTAAAAGGAATCTTTCGTTATCACCTATACACGTTTGTTAAGAGGAGTTTAGAAAACTCTCTAGATGGGACAACATTTAAGAGTTACCACTTGATAATTTTGAGCTTGTAAGGCCTATAGTATATGAAGTTTCACATGAAATACATGCGCATCTAATGCGGCCTTCTTAGGAAATACCATCTCCAATGGATGAGCGTATATGATACACACACCAAGAAGCACCCACCAAATCACATAAAATTGACATGGTTCTTGAAGAGGGGATTCTAGAACATGAGATTAAGAGTAGGAACCAAACTAAGTTGTCGGAAGTGATACAAGGAAAGAAATGGAACAATAAAAAAATTGCCTTTCATAGAGCTATATTTTCAAGATCAATCTTTGGTAGATGATGAAAATTCCTCATATGGATCCATTATGCTAAACTTCCTGTCAGATATCACACCAAGTCTAGGATCATTACCTAGATACATAGCCCAATATGAAGAGCAGTCAAACTTTAACAAAAGAATTGTGCTGCAAACTTGAAAAGAAACTAAAACCATTGAGCACATAACAAAACCCTCGAGGATACAACTTGAAGGTAAACAGGAATCCACACCACAACATAAAAGAAGCACTATCATGATGCGGCTTCAATCATAGTCTAGTTTCTATCGACAAGGTAGGAGATTACAATGGATATGAAGGAAACATGAGCCTCTCGATAGAATACGATGGAGTTACAACAAAGGCTATCCTTGACTCCGAAAAAGCTGTTGCTATGGGAGCCATTGCCATGTGGAAGACATGGAGTAAACTAGCTCGATGACCTGCTAGGATCAAATTGCAACCAATAGATGTACATAGGTTAAGAACATTTGCTCTTCTCGAGGCCATTCTTCTAGGGAAACCATTCCTAAGGAAATTGAAAATTGTACAACACTGAGGCAGGAACTTTGTATACCTTCAAAACACTAGCATAACCACAAAAGTTAATCTCCATTCTCATAGAAAGACATTTCATTGCTACATTGTATAAAACCTTGGGACCATATATAAGAATGTTGCATACTCACATCTTTCTAACTATTGTACACCATATACTTCAAGACTAACTAGTACTTTATTCATTCAATCACAAATCTTGGTCAATAGAATATGTCTCCATTCTTGACAATGTTGATGCTGTTCGTGAACCTAACCATTCGAGGGGTCTGTTTGGTTCTGTTTGAATCAAAATGTAAAACCCCATATGGTTCTCTTTTAAAATCTGGCCAGTTATAAATTTGTTTTCGTGCATTTTTCGATATGGTTTGATGCATTAATTTCTAGTAGTGAATTCTCATGTTATGAGTCATTAGTTTAGTTCATAATGCACATGTAAACTCTTCCATTTTTTATTATACTCCCTTGCAAGCATATATCACGAGAGCATTTACAAAGTGATGCTATTATCTATTGGAACTTAACCTATGAGCGTTTTGAGCATCAAAGAGCTTCTAGCATCCAACCTCCCTCTAGTCCATAACACTAGTGTTTCCAATTTTCGAGACACAACTCAAGTATATATATATATATATATATATATATATATATATATATATATATATATATATATATATATATATATATATATATATATATATATATATATATATATATATATATAGAGAGAGAGAGAGAGAGAGAGAGAGAGAGAGAGAGAGAGAGAGAGATTACATGATCCTTAATCCACTAGGAACTGCCTATAGTCCCTTAGGAACTACCTATTTTGCAATGAATCTTATAATCCATTAGGAACCACCTTTTATAATATCGTATCCCTTTTTCATATATTTAATTGGACTGGGCACTTGATTATGCAGAGATCTTGAGAGAGAGAGAGAGAGCTTTGAAGGATAGTAAAAGAGAGAGAGCATCTACATGCAAGGTTCATTCCTCACACCTCAAATGGGCCTAACAAACCCTAAACAAACTTTACACGCCTTACCTAAGATGTAGGGTTTGGTCCTCCACTTTAAATACACTGAATTGAATGCACTTGACCACCTTGGTTGTTGGTTGCAAGGGTGACACAATTAGTACTTTATGCTTGTTTTTTTCCTTAACATACAACTTATTAGACCACACTTATGATCATATCATGATTCAAGTTCAAAGATCAACATAAAAGGTTACTCAAGTGCCATTACTGCAGGTAAGATTATTGAAAATACACTCCTCTCGGAATGAACATTATTCAATCTCCCTTAGACTTAGTATATATAGTATACATTGTGTGGAATATTGTTGGTTCATTTTCGCAAACCGGTGTTTTAGGTGTCGATGATCATCGCCTAGTGAGGCAATATCTGTCTTCAATTCTCCATTTGGAGGAGCATATATGCTTCTCCTAAATCGTATTGAAGCTCAACGTTTTCAACATGTAATTGGGTTGCATCCGCATCACTGTATACCATGGTTATATGCATATAATATAACTCATTCATAATGTGGAAGTGTGTATGCCACAAGAGATTGGACATATCCAAAAGGGAATTAGGATGAAACTAGTTCTCGATGCCGATAAAGAAGGTAGAATCATCTCATTAAAAGTATTCATTAATCACTACAAAAAGGATTCTAGAATGCCATGTAGGCCTTTGGAGGGGTGGACCAACTGGAGTCATCATCGTGAGGAGTGGATGGAGGGGAATTCTTTGGACAATGTAGGGTGGATGAGGAAATAGAAGTAGCATCATGAGTGTAGGAGCCTGGTTATGCCATTAGAGAAGGAGAACAGGGAGGAGAAGAAACTCACATGGAAAGAAGAGAGGGAGAATGAGAAGCCTTGTTAGGATGGGTTGAAGTATAGACACATGAACATACTCATTGGCTATTGGGGAAGGCATTGAAGAGTCTTGTGGGGGGTGAGACAAAACAATTGATGGTTGGTGTTTTTGGGCATGGAAAAACAAAATGGCCATGCATGATTCATTGTCATCATCCTTGACAAGAATTGGTGGAGGTAGAATGACGAGTTAGATGCTTAGGCGAGGAACTAGAAGGGTACGGAGTCATCAAGAAATAGGATAGAGAAGATGTAGGGGATAGGGGTTGTAAGAGGATAGTTGCGGTACAATGCATCAGTTCACTGGACGACATTCCTTAACTATAGGTCGAAAGATGTTTTCCTAATTTATTGGTGTCATGCATGTGATTGAGATGAAGGAATACAAATTTCGATTGATATTGTAATGTTTTCTCTAGAGGTTTATGGGAACAATGAGGAAGCATAGGATAATACATTTAGGCTTGAGTGCTTGCAAGATGACATACTCATTAGAAATTTTCTTTGAGAGGACTCGCTATATATTTGTGATGGATATCAACTCCATTTGGTCGACTCTTTGGATGGGAAGTTGGAATAGGCAACCAACTTCTTCCATAGTTATTGACCATGTAGTTGTATTCGGTTAGGTAATCTCCCACACATTGTTGCGGATGGTACAATGTGTGATGCAGATCATGATATGGTTGGTGAGTGGATGGATAAAGGAGGTGACCCATTTTGACAAAGTGAACTAAGATATTTGGCGGGATCATAGATAGGAATGAATAACATCAGAGAAGTTGGTGGGGAGTGGTTAGAAGGGCAAGAGAGTTTCCATTGTCTTGCATACAAGAAGCTCAAGTTGTGAAGATGATGGGTGCAAAGGAGTGTTACCATTAGTGTCCATGTGAAAGGCCAAGGCTTTCTCGAAGGCTTATGACTAAAGCAGTGACCAAGGCATAGACCTTGGCATACCTTGTCATCCAAGTCATCGAAGTCATCGTTGGCCCCATTGGCTACACACGAGGGAGGACCTCCACGATCAAGGAGGATAGAGGTTCCCAATACTTTGCGGGAGGTCACCCATCCCAGTACTGTTCCCCCTGGAGCTTGCCTAACCGTGGAAATCTCTTGCCACTAAACTTCACTCTTGTGGTCTCTGAAGAAGGGGAAAGACTAAGATTAACATTACCTTGAACATGTTTTGGTCCCTCAAAGCTTTATTCTTTGCTTTCAAAGCCTTTTTTGAAGCATTTTTGGGGTGATTTTTGGAGCCATTTTGGAGTACTTTTGATAGGTCTCTTCACATAGGGTGAAGAACATCAAGAAGAGTGTTCTTTGTACTTCTTTGAAAATAAGTATTCAACTTTGGGGCCGTGTTTTCAGCCACACCCCTAAAACTACAGGTTTCACAAAAGGTTTTCAGTTGTGGTGGGAGTAGCCACTAGAAATTTATGTAGGTTTTTGAACCTAAACAACAGAGTTGATAGACACTTGTAGGTGTTGTTGGCTAGTTTTTGGGCTGTGCATTCAGCCTTTCAGTGTCACATATATTGAGCACATATACACTATGTACGCTTCTGTGGATACCCCTTATGTACATCCATGTGGTCATTGATATAGTAGTTACGCTTTTGCATAAATCCGTTTATGTTTGATAAAGAGGGTCATGGTGAGGTTTTCTTAACTGGGAGACACCCAGATGTGGGTTCTCTTCGGTGATGCAGGTGGAAGACTTACCCAACCTGGCAATATGAGATGTATGATGATAGTTGTTCATAGGTGCTCGATAAACCTAGTTGGCTTCTTTTGGGTAACTGATTATATGCAATGGAGTCAGTGATTCACTATGCAGGTAAACATGTTAATACTTTTAGTTTTACGAGATTTTGACACTAGCCATATGCTTATTTTGTAGAGGATACTCTAGCAAAATTTCTCTAGATTTTATAGTTTTGTCAACTATAGAATGGTCGATTTACTCCTTGATACACTTATTGGTGTGAGCACATTTATTCTCACATAATCCTTCTGATTGGTTATTACTGTTCATTAATTCATTTTTTTGGGAAGATTGCTGAATTCTCTCCCAAAATCTGACACTTGGTCATCCTTCTTTGAGCCTTAGTGGTGTTTGGTCTCTTCTAGCTCCATTATCATTCTATTTAGTTGTCTACTATCATGGCATCAGAGGTCTCGAGCACATCTGGTGGATCAGGGTCTAGTACCAATGTTCTGAGGAGGAACTATTACTTGCAGGGCAAAGATAATTTTGAGATCCAAAAATTTGATGGCACAAATTTTGATCTATGGGAGAATCAGATTAAAGATGTGATGATTAAAAGGAGGCAATGGAGGCCAGTAAATGGAATCTCAAAGAAGCTTGCTGACATGGATGAAGATGATTGGGATGAGTTAGATGAAATGGCCAAGTCTACCATTCGATTGCACCTAGTAGATAATGTTTGGTTTACTGTATTAGACTGTGAAAGTGCAGAAGAGCTTTGCAAGAAGTTATGCAATACATATGAAAAAGAGACGACATCAAATAAAGTGTATCTGATGAGAAAGTTATATGACCTTTGCATTAAGGACACAGATAGTGTTGTTGCTTATCTTAATGAGTTTGATACTATGTTCTCCCAGCGATAGGCTCAAAAAATGGATATGGATAATGAAATGAAAGCAATCTTATTGTTGTGCACCTTGCCATCATCATGGGATACATTTTGCACAGCTATTAGCAATAGTGCACCTAGTGGTAAACTAGTCTATGATGAAAAATGTGAAGCACTCTTGAGTGAGGACGTTCGTAGAAAATCTATGGTTGACACTCATAGTAGAGATGCATATAATGTTCTTAAGTCCTACCAAGGAAAGAACCAACAATGTGGTAGGAGCAAGAACAAGGAAAAGTATGGTCAATGGGATAAGAGTAGAAGTAATTCAAGGAAGAGGGATATCGAATGCCATTATTATCATAAGAAAGGAGACATGAAGAAAGACTATTATGCATTAAAGAATGCTAAAGGTAAAGGACATAATGTTGATGGGCATGTTAAATAATTATCTGCACCATCTACTTCGACTGTGAAGATTGAAGAATTAAATGCTAGATCATCACATGTTGAGCTTGATATCTCAACACTCCCCCTCAAGCTCAATGCCATATCCTGTAATCCAAACATCTCTCAAAACTTCTTTAACTTCTCAGCTCCAAGTGCTTTGGTGAAAATATCAGCAACCTGCTCATCTGTTCTCACATAAACAAGATCAATATCACCTGCTAATACCTTCTCTATGATGAAGTGATAATGTACCTCGATATGCTTTGTTCTAGCATGGAAAACAGGGTTCCGTGCTAACTGTGTGCTGCTAAGATTATCACAATAGATAGTGATAGGCTTTTGCACTTCCACACCTAAATCTGCAAGTAACATCTCCAACCATGATGCCTCACATGCTGCCATTGCAGCACCTCTATACTCAGCCTCTGTACTCGACGAGGCAACAGTGGGTTGCTTCTTGCTGCTCCATGTAATAGCTGCACCTCCAAGTGAGAAAAGAAAGCCACTAGTAGATCTTCTATCTGGAGTACTACCAGCCCAATCTGCATCGGTGTATCCATGAACCTGCAACTCCACACCAGCTTCATAAAACAATGCATAATCCAAAGTAGCACTCACATAACGTAGAGTGCACCTCAGAGCATCCAAATGTGGCTTCCTAGGAACCTGCATAAACTGACTTTCAAGTCCAACAGTATAACTTAGATCAGGCCTTGTAATTGTGAGATATATAAGACTTCCCACAATTTTCCTGTACATAGTAGCATTTTCCAATGCTTCACCTGATGTAGTATCCAATTTCAAATTCTGATCTAATGGCATAGAAATTGGCTTACAATAAGCCATACCATACTTTTGCAGCATATTCAAGGCATATTGCCTTTGCGACATCCATATACCTGTTTCTATATGTATAAACTCAATGCCCAAGAAATAGCGCAGCACACCAAGATCTTTCATGTCGAATTCCTGCATAAGAAGTTTCTTTACCTCTTTGATGCTTTCTTCATTATCACCACCTACAATCAGGTCATCAACATAAATAGCCACAATAGTGATGCCATCATCAGCCTTCTTTGCATATAGTGAGTGATCTGCATCACACATATTTCCACCATAACTTTAAAATTCTGGAAGTGAGTAAACACCTCGCTCTTCTCTTTCATGAAATATACCCATACTTTGCGTGTATGGTCATCAATGAAAGTAACATAAAACCTGCAACCGCCCATAGATGTGGTCTTTGCTGGACCCCAAACATCTGTATGTACTACTTGTAGTACATTCTCACTAACATGCTTGTCATGTGGAAATGATGCTCTTGATTGTTTACCAAATTGACATGCTGCACATACCTTTTGCATTTCCATGGACAATCTCCTTTGACTGCATCAGTTTCAGCCTTTGCAAGTTTGCATGTCCAATCCATTTGTGCCATATCTCTATATCTGCAATAACTCTTGCACCTTTCGAAAACATGGCTGCATTCATTTCAGGAATCTTCACATTTAAGGTGAACATTCTACCCACTTTGTTTCCTTTGGCAACCAATCGTCCATCTTGCTTGTACTCTTCTACATATAATCCATCAGCATTGAACCTGACTTGTAATCCCTGGTCAACCATTTGTCCAACAGAAACCAGATTCTTCGTTATATTTGGAACATGCAGCACATCAACGATATGTTTTACCTTTTCGTCCTCCATAGACAATGCTATGTTTCCTGTATGCTCAATAGGATGCGATGTGTCATCACCTGTTTCAACATATCCAGGAACTGACATTTTCTGCAAACTACTAAACCATTCTGCATGATTGGTCATGTGATTTGAAGCACCTAAATCAACATACCAGACATTATCATTCGATTTTGAAACACCAGCAGACATCGTATTCATCATGTGATGTTGAACCATAAACAGCTTCTTAGAATCATCTGCACTTGTGGATGCATAGTTGTTTTGCTGCCTTCTGTTATTTTGATTCTTTAACCTGCAATCACGTTCAAAGTGTCCAGGTTTACCACAATTCCAACATCCTTTACTATCATTACCTGAATCATTTCTTTGTAAATTTCTGCGACCTCTTTGGCTCCCCCTGCCTCGAAACTATCCTCTTCCTCTTGCATGATTCTATTGTTGACCTTGGTCTTGGTTAGTGTTTCCTCTTCCACTTCCAAAACCTCTACCTCTACCAGAGTAGAATACCTGCTCAGAACTGGGCTTTCCTTGGGAGTTTGAATCCTCACCAAGATTCTTTTCTTCAATGATCAGCATAGAGACCAAATCAGCAAAATTCAGAATATTTTCCCTGGTCTGTATAGAAGTTCTGAACTGCTTATATGCAGCTCCTAAACCATGAAGGCACACTTCCACCTTATCATCATCATCTACATTCACGCCAATAGATGCAAGTGACTCACATATGCTTTTGATTTTTAGAGTGTAGTCACTTACCGACATGCTCTTTTTCTCCAATGTATGGAGCTCGTTCTTGAGTTGCAATTTCCGTGCCTTTGTATTGGTCTCATACAAAGTGACCAAACTGTTCCAAGCCTCTTTTGGAGTCTTGGCATCCTATATGTGTCCAATCATGCTATCCTGTATGCTAACAGATAGCCAATACATTACCTTTCGTGCTCCTTGATTCCATTCCTCATATGCTCTTAACTGTTCTGCAGTCCGATTCCTTTCTGGTAACTGCGGAGCATTTTCATTCTCTCCTTCGATGTACTTCTAGTAGCCTTTTCCCATCAAAAAATTCGTCATTCTAAATCTCCAAGCATGGAAGTTGTTCTTGTCCAGCTTATCGCTCATAAGCTGACTCATTCCATCCGCGTTTGCCATTTCTGCAACAATTCACAACACCGCAACACACTACAAGCAGCACTTCTGCTTGAACACTGTCGCACTATGACGTGACAGTTCAATCTCAGAAAAACACAGTTTTCGTGTATCAACAGTACACAGAATCACTTGAAATTCTGAATCTGGAATATATGAGTGTCGCCGAACACAACGCAAGTTACAGTTTCTGAAACTGACCTAGTTTTTCTGTGGGCCCCAGCTTACGGGCTCAAAATGGAGGTCGAGATGGCACGCAATTTTCGTAGCAAACGGAGACTTCACCATCGCCTTCTCCACGAGATCTCTACAACCACGCTGGCTCTGATACCATATCACGAGGAAGGAGATAAGGAAGAGAGCTCACACACACACTCTCACTCTCAAGGAGAAGCACACACACAGATTGAGGCAAGGAAGAATGATCTTCTTCTTCTTCTTCTATTACATAAAAGGAATGTACAAGAATGACGTAAAAACAAGAATACAACAAGTGCAATATATAAAGATCAATACATACGGAAAAACCTAATATCCGTGAATGAGTGAGCTGGCAAGAAACAAATGTGCCATCACTCTCGGTAGATAAATCTAATAAAGCTCAATGATGTATCCCTGACATATATCGGTATGACCACTATACATGTCAGAGAAACGAAAAACTGGGACGTGTCATCCTGGATCATCACATGTTGAGCTTGACATCTCAACACAAATTATGTGATTGCAGAAATCCTTTTTTATTATCTTTGTTGATTCTATGATGTGGTCCATGTGTGAGTATCGGAATCAAATTTTCTTCCCACTTTAGACATACTTCTAGGTTGAATAAATAGGTATTTGGAAGGTCATCCGCCACTCCGCTGGCTGGTTTTCCATGTGTTAACCTAGAAAAATGATGAGCTCTCACATGAGTCTTTCCTTTTTTTACCACTACTTCAAAGTCAAACTCCATCAGCAATAGAAACCATCTCACTAGCCTCCTGTATTATAGGGCTTATTGACAAGGTACAATAAAGCCTGATGGTCGATGAAGAACTTGAACTTGTTAGCTAGAAGGTAGTGTCTAAACTTCTTGACTGCATACACCATTCCTAAACCTTCTCGTTCTATGGTGGTGTAATTCCTCTTTGCTTGGTTGAGTTGTCTACTCGCATATGCAATTGGATGGTCTAATTTTCCTTCATCTGTTAGTTGCTCTAGGATGCATCCTATTGCATAATTAGACACATCTACATGGATATGGAAAGGTTTATTCCAATTGGGTATCTTCAATATAGGTGTACTTAATCGTCTTTTCAATTCGTTAAATGCTTTTTCGCACTCATTTGTCCAAGTGAATTGAGTTAATAATCCATATAGTGGCTTAGCAATTATGGCATACATGTGGATAAATCTATGATAGTATCCACAATGACCCATAAAAGGTTGTACTTCCTTTGCATTTTTTAGCCTAGTTAACTCTAGGATTACCTTAATCTTATCCTTGTCTGTGGAAGTTCCATTCTTAGATACAATGTGTCCTAAGATCTTTCCTTGTCTCACCATAAAGACACATTTTTTCGGATTCAAGAACACTCGATACTAGTGACATTTCTCAAATATCCTTCCTAATTCTGGAAGTGTTCACTTCTCTATCTTGAATAGGTGCACAAGTCGTCTACGTATACTTCCATACTATTCCTTAGGAATTCCTTAAATACGTGACATGTCAACCGTTGGAAAGGAGCGGGGGCATTTGTGAGCCCGAATGGCATGACTCTAAAAGCATAAACTCCCCATTCAGTTGTGAATGTTGTTTTATGTTGATGCTCAGTAGCAATGGCTACTTGGTTATACCCGGAGAATCCATCTAGGAAGCTATACACTTCCTTGCCTGCAACTCTCTCCAAGAGATGATCAGTGATTGGTAATGGGTAGCTATCACGGATAGTGGCTGCATTTACTTTCTTTAAGTTGATACAAGCTCTCAATTTTCCATTTTTCTTCGGTCCACTAATGGTGACACCCATTTTGTGTGCTCTATTTCATAAATGAATCCGGCTGCCAACAATTTGTCTATCTCCTCCTTAATTTTCCCCGAATATACGTCATTGTATGTGTAAGGGTGTTGCTTTGATGGTTTCACATCAAGTGTCATTGGGATTCTATGGGAGCAAATGGATGGATCTACACCTTTGAGGTCCTTGTAGGTCCATGCAAAGACATCTTGGTATTCTCTGATTAGAGCTATCACTTCTTCTTCCTCTTCTAGTGATACGTCTTTTCCAATATATGTACATCTCTCTTCTCCTTCTTGTAGGATCACTATCACTTTTGTGGTTTGTTCCTTGTTATCGTATGCTTCTCCTTCCCTGGCCTCCCTTTTGGCAATTTGAATAGCTATCTTCCTCTCTTCTACTTCATATCTTTTGAAGTGGTGTGGAACTTCGAAAATGTCTTGGGGTTGTTCCACCTTGTCTAATATTTCCTCATTGTTCGGTCTTGTATGAACCGCTTCTATTGCTAATACCTTGGGTGTTTCTTCTTCGTTCTCGACGTGGATTACTTCTAAGTACTCTTCCTTTGAACCAAATTTTGGCTCCATCTCTATGCTTTTGTACTCCTCCCTCCATTCCTTTTCTAGTAATTCTCCTGCCTCTACTTCTTGAAGGACTACCATGTAAAAACTTACATCATAACCTTCTTCATCCACACATCCATTCATGGTTGATACTTCCTCATTTACACATACATCTAATGTGGCTAAAATATCCATCCATGCGTGAGGTTCAAACGCTTCATCTGGGAAAATCTGAGACATATACATAGGATCATCTATAGGTTGATAATTTCGATGTCCGATTGGCCATAATTGAGTTTTGTTCTCCTCCCGTTTTGCTTCCTTGCACATCCATAATTGAGCATCTTCCTGCATCCATGATTGGTCACTTGATTCTGCACTGTGAATAGACAGATCATCTTCTTCTTTATGTATAGGATTCCATTGTAATGGAGGCACATCCCTATATGAAAATGTATGTAAATTTATTTTTGTAGTAGCCCTTGATGTTGTAGGTATAAAGCATCTCTTCCCTAGTCTTGTACTACCCTTATTTGTCTCATAGAAGGTTGTCCTAATATCATTTCGTAATTATTGGCCTTCCCAAATTGACATACAGCTAGAGTGTGTTCGAATTCTACTCCACAAGTAGTTAACTTAATCTTCTCTAATATTCCTAGAGGTCTTTCCATGTGGCCATCTACTAGTTGAAGCTTCATACGTGTAAGTCATAGGACTGGTTTTCCCCATTTTTCCCAAATCTCCCTGGTGGCTATGCCTACGCCCGCTCCGATGTCTAAGATGGCTTTAGTCATATATCCATTAAATGTGATGGGTAGGCACGTATTCCCTTCGTCTCCTTCAGTAAATTCTCTGACTTTATCAATAGGGATTTGTATGGTAGATGGAACTTCTGTTTTTTTATTTTCCTTTGTCAGCTCTCCAATTTCTATTTTTAGTTGTCCAACTAACTGGTTCCATAACTGTGGTTTGACTCATAGTAGCTCTTCCACAGTCAAGAGGCATTGTACCTTGGTCTTCTTGAGCTCTCCTAGGTTGTGTGATGTCTTACCTGGAGACTCATTTTCTTTGCCTCAAATTGTGGGGCCATGAAAAATTATAGACCCTTTCTCATATTCTCCCCTATAATTAGGTAATGTGGAGATGCTGTGCACTTATTCTCTATTTCGGTCTAACATGGAAGCCTCTTCGTATACTTCTTCTAAATTTGGAGTCAATTGGGTTTCCCCAATGTCTAGTTCTTCAAAGGGCGCTGTCGAGCTCTCATTCTTTTTCCATCGTTCTTCTTGGATCTTGGCCCACAAGTCTTGTGGCCAACTGGCCTCTATTTCTAGAATTCTAGAGATCTGCCTAGCCTGGTTCCTCTGTTGCTCTTCTTCATCATGCTTCTCTTTGGCCATTCTTGTTGGTTTTTGATTATTCTCTTCGAGACATTCATTGAATCGACTCTCAGATATTCTTGTCTCTAGAAGGACTCAGATAGTCTTTTCTAAAGTGGTTTGATCTATCTCTATGAGCTTCCTACATATTGCCAATCTCTCCTTCTTTAGCTCTACTTGTGGGTAGAGTTTCTCATGTTGGTCTATATTCGGTCCAGTCATGATTCTGGCTTGGTAAGCTTTCAGCCACATGTCCAGGTCTTCTAGTACAGGATATGCTAGAATGGATCCTAGTTTATCTCTCTTTTTGGCTTGGGACCTTAGTGTCATGTTATCTTGCACTTTTTGTTCTTGCGGTTTCCCATTTTCTTTTACATCCTTCTTGTCCTCTTTATTTTTCTTCTTTTTCCATTTATTCTTGAGTTTTTCCCTTCTAGTCTTCCAACTTTGTGTTTTTTTTGTTTGGTTACTCTCTCATGGGTCTTCCGAATTTTCTACTATTTGTATCTTTGGCTCTAGGCTCTTGTATCTAATTCTTTTATTGCTTGTCCTTTGGCTTGAGCTTGAGTAATGGCTTTTAAGGGTACCATGTATTCTTTATCACTTCCCAATGATTCAATCACTTCTATAACATTGATTTGAGTAGTGTTATGATCCTTATTGAGATTTTTTGGGCAATCTCTAAACAGATGCTCCTTTCCATACTCGTTGTAGTACCCTTCCCATGTTCTAGGAGGAGGTGGGTTATATGGTAGAGTGCATTCCCTTATGAAGTGATCTCCTCTACATCTATAGCATGGTTCTCTTGGTGTATGTGGTCTAATAGGTGGTCTCATCAGTGCATGTGCTTTAGGTGCAATGTATATCAGGTTCGCATACTCAGGTCCATAAGAATGGTCATATCCTTCATAACCATAATATTGTTGGTCATAGGTTTGGTCATACTCCACTAGACTGGTGTCATAGAGGTAGTATTCTTCTTGGATCTGCTCATATCCCTAATTAGTCACTTCTGTACTAGCTAAAGGCGTAGCTAGTACTATGGCTCTTTCCATTTTCTCCTCTAGTTGGGTGTATTTGATGAGAACCAAATTCTGAGGATGGGGTGGTTGCTGTCCTAACACTAGTTGTGGTTGTCCATATCCCCCTTGCTCATAAGGTCTAGTTGCTCCTTGTGGCCCCGAATAAGGGTTGTATCTAGGTATCTCTCTATCGTGCTCTCTGGGAGGGTATCGATAAGGTCTATATTGGGTTTGATTCACTAGCCTTGGTTGCCTGTAAAATGGGCAATTTTTGATAGCATGGTTGGTATACTTCTGCTCAATATGACAATACAGGTTGGGTCCTTAGGGTGGCTGCCTATTGTATGGATAGGGTTGTTGTATCCTGGAAGTCCTCTTGTACACGTATGAGATGGATGATCTCCACCACACATACTGCATCTCCTTAGCATTGGCATTCTCATTGGTGGGTTTTGGTAATTTCTCTGTCCATGAACTCCTAACTTCTTAGCTACCAATTCTGCTAGCTCCTCCATGTTACTAGAACTAGTTGTCACTCTACTCCTAGTGTCTTCTGATTTAGTGGTGCTTTGTGTACCTTTGAGGTCATCAGCTAGGTTGTCTTCTAGATCAATGCATTCTTGGAGGCACTCACTCAATGTCTAAAGTCATTTCACATAAACTAAGGTTCTTAATGTTCCATTAGTCAATCAGTCTAAAAATAATGAAATCATTTTTTGCTGGGATGGTCTTTCTGTTACTGGGCATCTATCGACATATTGGTTAAATATTTGGGCAGGTATTTTTATAGTTTTGTTTGGGTTTGGTTGAAACTATGAATTAAGGATGAAGAGTTGTGTTTAATCCCTCTCTTGGTAAATTCGCCAATAAACTCTTGGAAAAATTGTTCAATGTTTCCAAAATTATTCGGATCCAATGGTTGGAACCAAGTCAAGGCTGTTCGTGCGAGGGTTAGTCCAAAGGACTCATACTGCACAAAGAAGTCATCCACTTGTTTTGCTCATAACACTTGCTTGAATTCTACCATGTGGTCATATGATTCTCCCATGCCATTATAGTGATTTCTCATGCATTTAGCCACTTGAATTGGTCTCAGCCTCTTGATGGGTTCTGGGGGTCTGAGCATTACAGGAATTGGTGGCCTAATTGGATGCATTCCTGGTTGCACACCTGGTTTTGGCCTTGGTCTAATGGGTGGTCGATTCATGTTACCTATCCTTGAATTGGTTTGGTTGTGTGAATGTGTTCATGGCATTGTGAATTGCACATGTGTTCTGGTGGGATACTTCATTGACTTGTTTGTCCTAACATTGTATTCTCCATTCCTTGGTGGGTTCCAAAAGGATTGTGCGAGGTAGTTGCCTGCTCTCGAGGAGGAAATACAGACAACCCCATGTATTTCCATTGAGACCTATCGACTTCATCTACTGGCCAATACCTCCTTTGGTTCTGGTCTAGGTAAGTGACTCTAGATTCATCTTCTGGATCCTTTAACTCATAGATAGTCAGTAGGCTTACTTCTTGTCCTCGTTTGGGCGAATCAGTTTGTAAAAGTAGATCTGACGAGTGGATTAGATATATGTCCAACACGTAATTATCTTGAGGTATCAAATCCCCTCTCAAGACTTGAGTCTCCACTGACTTGCCCCTTGGGGTAGTTACATTGTCTTCCTGGTTAGATCTTTCCAAAGCTCCTTGTCCTTCTAATTCCCCTCTCTAGTTGATCTGATCAGGGTTTTTTGTCACTACGTAGATTTGAACTAATTTGTCCATGTAAACTCCTCCTTCATACTTAACTGGAGGTCTTGGAACTATTGCTAACTCGGTAGAGTTTACCATTCTCGTCATCCACCTATTTATGCCATCAAGGTAAATAGGGATTCCTTGCCGATTAGTGGACACATACTGCAGAGGTTCAGTATTCACCCTCTATGGTTGACATAAAATTCTCTCTAGGAACACCATGCATGTCCTCTGAGGCCATGGGTAGTTCCTCCTCTGAGTCACTGGATGTGTCCGAGTAGATGGAGTGATGGCTCGCTTGGGCTGCGCTTCCTACTGATGAAATGACACTTCTCTGGCTACTTAGCACCTGTCCTGATCTTAAGTTCATTCACCCTTTAGGTCTATATCTTCTCTCCTCTTTCCCTTAATTATCTCCTCAATCACTCAAAGTTTTACTTTCAATTTATCTGGGTCGTTCTGGACGATACCACTCTTGGCTATACCTCACTGGCGATATGATAATGCACTTGGCATGATATGATACCAAGGGACTAACTCGATATAATACCAAAGAGTGGCATGATACGATACTAAATTTATGCTCAGCCTATGAACGATTGGTCCGCCCAAGCCCAACATAAACCCTCTTCGTCTACCGGCATATCTCTAGTGGAATTGTAATAAAAGTATCTATCCTCGACGATTCCTATCCAATACATCAAATACTTTTCGAACTACACAAATGGAAATTCGACACCCAAACCTTGATTGAAGGAACTGAACCAACCAATGCGCTTCCTCGACGTCATATTCCGTGAACAAGTTCTCTACATATATCTCCATACTCGAAAAGGCCTAATCTGTAAAATAAAGTACTAGCTCGAACTATGCTTGTTGTTGTGCCCGGTCAGCCATCGTGTGCATATTCGCTACCTATCTACAAAATGACACTCAACGTTAGCTCTTCGCAATCCTATTCTAGGTAGATGCTCGACAAAAAGGATCATATGTATATATAGGCTCTTGCACTCTCGGTTATCCACTTGATCTTGTATAGTGGTCTTTATCAAAAAGGGACTCCGTGTCCTCAACGTCCATTCCTATGTCCTATTCTTAGAACTCTTCAACCTAGCTGTTGCAGAGCAAAGAAGCACAAGAGAAGAGCCCCGAAATTTTCAAATTAATGGGCATGATTTTTCTTCTTCAAAGTCCTAGAGAATTCCTTCAAGCCATGTAAATGCACTAGAGGAGTCCTCTAGTTGCATAATCCCAACTTGTTGTAAAATATCTCTTGTAAATTAGTAGGAACTTCACTTTTTAGTAATAAAGTGCTGGTCTCTTGTGTGAAAGGACCAAACTTAGGGCACATGTATATAAATCACTTTGTGACTCTTTGTAGAGACTTTTTGCTATTGTGAACAAGGAGAGCTTTGAAATCTCGAATTTGCCTCTTTCTTGTAGATTTCCATCTTCTCTTTGATCTTGTATGTGTGTGTGATGCTTGGAATGTGTGTGTAGGACAGTTATCTATCCCTCCCCACTATTTTTGAGCTACTGTAGTGTGTGTGTGAGCTTTGTAGGAGTTGTGGCGTGAGTGTGGGTGCTTCCCACCATTCACTATTTTGGTCATAACTTGAAGCAAGGTTGTTAGAATCCAGTGAGACCACTTCCAATAGATGCGTCTCGTTGAGAGCTTCGAAACGAGTACCCTTTGACTATATTTGGAGTTCGGATCTGGGAGAAATCCTTGATTTACTGAAAACTACTCTAAGAGGTATCGCAGTAGACACTTTCAGTCTTTCAGTGAGTTTGAGAGGTGGATTAGTCTTTTCTCATGCATATCAGCTGAACCACTTCATTTTCCATCATGTGTGCACTTGTCTTCATACACTTGGTTAGGTCGTTTGATCGGATTGACATATAAGCGTGTGTCAATTTCCCACTATATGCACTTGTGTTGCAAATGAGGTATAGTCTCTTTGGCACAAGTCCTTGAGTCTTCTTGACTTAGCTACACACGTTTTTGGTGCCGTTGCCGGGGAACACTCAGCTAAGGTGCCTTCGTGATGGTTATAGATCGAGTGTGATAAAATCGTACTTGTAAAAGTGAACTCGTTCCGTGGCAAGTAGTCAATCAGCTCAGCACTTGTTACTTCACATCCCAGAGGTATGTGTAATGAGTTTTTAGGTTTAGGGTTAGTAGGAAGGGAGAGTAAGAGGAGTTAGGGTTAGGTTAGAAGGAGAGGAGAGAAGGAGAGGAGTGAAGTAGGAGTAGGTCAAGACCAAGAAAAATCTCAAAACATTTGCCAAGTTAGTGTAGTTCAGTTTCAGTCACCAAAAGTATAAAAACCAAAAAAATTAGTTCATTTCTCTACTGTTCTGAAAGGCAGTATCGTGGACGAGCAGCGACCGGTATTGTGAGGGTGGTGTCGTGCGCTATAGGCTGACAAGGCTAGGTATTGATCTCAAGTTGCAATCAGGACACCACAAAGGTAAGATTCAACAAGAATTCCTTGGCAAAAACACACTAAAAGTGCACAAACACGTGATTAAGTGCGAATTCAGTATCACGGGGGGGGGGTGGGGACAGTTCGTTTTTTGAGTTTTCTTGGAAGCGACAGTGTGTTAGCAGTGAAGAGGGGTGAGAGAAGAGCAAGGGGGTGCAAAAAGTTTGAATTTTGGAGGTATTTTGGCTTGAGTATCGGGATCGGTTGAGTTTTTGGTATTGCGATACCAAAAATTCCCTTGTATCGCGATACTCGCCGAAGTATCGTATCGTTGATTACCAATCTTGGTATCGCGATACCACTTGTGGTATTGTATCTCCAAGTTGGTATCGCGATCTCACTTTACCCCCATGGTATCGTATCGTGTGCCACCCGAGGTATCGTATCGCCCACTTCCTAGTTTAGTATCGCGATATCATTTCAGTATCGTATCGCCTCGATCCTAAGGTATCATATCGCCAACCCCTGAAGTAACGTATCGTGCCAGGTCCTAGTTTAGTATCCACTTAGACCAGCTGTTCCGGTCTTTCCTGTAATGCCTAGACCACCAGAACCAATGAGAAGACTGAGACCTATCCAAGTAGCCAAATGTGTAAGAAATCATTATGACAGATTGGGAGAACCCTACGATCACATTACTGAACTTAAACAAGTTCTAAGGGCAGAACAAGTAGACGACTTCTTTGTGCAGTATGAGTCTTTTGGACTCACCCTCACAAGAATGGCTCTGACTTGGTTCCAGCCATTGATCCTAATCAGTTTGGAAACATGGAGCAATTTTTCAAGAATTCATTGGGGAATTCACTAAGAGAGGGATTAAACACAATTCTACGTCTTCAATCCATAGTTTTCAACAAAACCCTAATGAAACAGTGAAAACAGCTACCCGGAGATTCAATCAGTATGTTGATAGATGCCTAGCTGCCGAGAGGCCCACTCAGCAAAAAATGATCTCATTATTTTTGGATGGACTCACGAATGGAACCCTAAGAACTTTAGTTTAGGTGAAGAGGTTACAAAGCCTGAGTGAATGTCTTCAGGAATGCATTGATCTGGAAGATAACCTAGCTGAGGACCTCAAGAGCACACCCAGCCCAACTAAATCAGAAGACTCTCGAAGTACTATTACATCCAACTCTAGTAATATGGAAGAATTAGCGGAGCTACTAGCAAAGAAACTAGGAGTCCAGGGGCAAAGAACTTACCAACACCCAGCCCTAAGAGTGCCTATGTTACGAAGATGTAGCCTATGTGGAGGAGATCACCCCACTCACATGTGTGCACGAGGAGGGACGGGTGCACAACAGAGATATCCTTACAACAGACAGCACCAACAAGGAACCACTTTGTATTGCCACCTAGAACAAAAATACACTAATCACACCACGGAGAACTGTCCATTCAATAGGCAGTCACAACCCTTACAACCACCGCAGTATCGACCATACAGATATCCACCTAGAGAGCCAGGCAGAGAGATGCCCAGATACAATCCCTATCCAACACCAGTAGGAGCACCGAGACCATATGAACAGGCACCATATCCACCACCACAACCAGTGTTAGGACCACAACTGTCACAACCTCAACAAGTAGTACCTATGAAGTACGCCTTGATGCGGTTAATTCGCTCTGATACCACTAGTTATGGTTGACGCGACAAATGCCCAAACCTTGTCAAGCCTGCGGAATTTGCTGCGCCACCGAAAAGATGCTAAGCTAGAGCGATATTAGAACACCTCCATAATCAACAATAGCTTAGCAAGGTTACTGCCACTCAACATATAAGACTGCGCTTTGAATTTACTAGAAAAATTCCACTGGAACTTCATCGGACTGTTACTGGAATGTCACTTGAATTATGCCGGAATCTTACCGGAATCAACTCCTATTCTGTTTGTAATTACTTCAAGTGAGTATACAAGAAGTAAGGAAGTGATGCATGAACTTCCTTCACTGAGTGAACACTTTCTGAAGTTTAAGAAAAACTTCTCCGGTTCAGAATGTCTCTTTTTCGGTTAGACTTTGTACTGTGTGTACATATCCATTTCACCGAAATCTTTGATGAGCAGATAGTAGAGATGTTTAGCTATAAGATACGATAACTTCTCATACAAACCTTTAATTTACTCTGCGAGATATACTTCGTTGTTCTACCGGAAAACACGTTTTTTGAGAAAACTGTAACTGACCGAAAACATTCGTTGACTGAGATAACTTTAATTGACCGAAACATTCGTTTGCTGAGAGAGTACCGAGGGACACATTTACTAACGAACTGTAACTGTTAACGGTTAACGAACTTTCTACCGTAACACGAAAATACTCAGAGTTCTTCACATACGAACAGTGCGTGCAAACTTCCACATGAACATGTGTTTTCTATTAGAGAAGATGTGTACAAATTAAGCTTGGCCTCTTCTTGCTCAAGCTATGGAAACTCTCCTACACTGAGTAGTTCCTTCTACCATCTCTCTCAGATGAACACCTGACATTTCAGGTTTTTGTTATTCATCTGTACATACGCGATCTATGGCGTCTTCTGAGAACTTCTCACTCTCTCTCTTCACTCTTTGTACATACGCAATCTTTGGCGTCTTCTCACTTCCTCATCTCTCTGTTCTCTCCCTCACTCTTTTTTACCTCTGTATGTGCTCTATTTATACTCCGCGCTCTTCTCACGCACGTTCTAGCTCGCACTTCCCTCTCATTATTCTTATGCACGTTCTCTCTGTATATACAATTTGATTCGGTGTAACGAACTCTGATTCTGCAAGATTCTCTACTGTACATAACAGCCGTGAATTTGTCCCTTCATTAAGGCTTTTGATTTTCTGAATATTTGATTTCGCTTCTCTTTATCTTTGTGTGTACGTCAGATTCGTGAGTGATTCTTCAACATCTCCACCTCAATCACTAATTTGGCTCTTCCGGTCTTCATATATTTTTCTTTCTTTTATACCTGCCATTTCTTTGAATCTGCTTGTCTTTGTTCCATCCAAGCTCTTTGTCAGAATATCTGCAATCTGATCTTTTGTCGGAGTGTATACTATTTCTATCTCCTTCTCCATTACCTTTTCCCTCAAGAAATGATACTGAATTTCTATGTGCTTTGTTCTTGCATGAAATACTGGATTTGCTGCAAGATACAACGAGCTCATATTATCTCCATGTATGATAGGTATACCTTGATCAATACCCATGCTTTTGAACAAGGTCTACATCCATATCACTTCTTTAGCTGCTTCTACAAGTCCTTTATATTCTACTTCAGTTGACGATAACGCCACTGTGTGTTGTTTCTTCGAACACTAGCTTACTAGCTTATCTCCTAGGTATATCATATACCCATGCATTGACCTTCTGTCATCTTGACTTCCTGCCCAGTCTGAGTCACTGTATGCTCTCAGCTTTATATCTGATGTAAAAGGATAATATACTCCTTCCTTTATAGTTCTTTTGATATATCTAGGAACTCTCTGTCCTGCAACCCAATGTTGATCTCTTGGACAATGCATGAACTATGAGAGAACTCCCACTGCATAGCTAAGATCTGGTCGTGTTAGTGTAGCGTAGATTAAGCTTCCCACTAATGACTGATATATCCTCATATCTTTAAACTCTGCACCACTATATTTACTGAGTTTATGATTTGCTTCAAGCAGTGTTGAAGCTTCTCTGCAATTCTCCATATTAACTTCTTCAGTAAGTTTAGGAGATACCTTTCTTGCGTAACATATACACCATGATCCGTGTATGTGATTTCCATTCCAAGAAAGTATGATAACTTTCCTAGATCACTGATCTAAAACTCCTTTTCGAGTAATCTCTTTACTTCTTTAATTCCTCCATCTGAAGTACCTGTGATTATGATGTCATCTACATAAATGCAAATGTAGATCATACCTTCTTCTGTTCTCTTGATGAGTAGACTTGCATCTGCTTTCGAACTTTGGTATCCAAGTTCATTGAGATATTTCACAAGTCTGTAATTCCAAGCTCTTGGAGCTTGCTTCAGTCCGTAAAGTGCTTTTCTTAATCTGCAAACAAAATTTGGGTATCTAGAACTTACAAACCCTTTCGGTTGTTCCATGTAGACTTCATCTGATATATATCCATTCAGAAATGCGTTCTTTATATCTAGCTGACTTAGTCTCCATCCTTTTGATGCTGCTATAGCAATCACTGTCCTTATGGTTGACATCTTTGCCACCGGACTAAACGTCTCGTCATAATCTATGCCATGTGTTTGAGCATAGCCCTTGATAACCAGTCTAGCTTTGTGTCTGGCTATCCTTCCATCTGCAAGCTTCTTGACTTTGAAGACCCGTTTGTTTCCAATCACTTTCTTACCACTTGGTTTCGGAACAAGTTCCCATGTCTTGTTCTCTTCCAGTGCGCTGAGCTCTTCTTCCATTGCTTCTTCCCATTGCTTCTTGCCTTTAGCTTCATCATAGTTCTGAGGTTCTTCATCATCTTTGACCATATATGCATAATTTTTCTGAGTTATATACGAGGTATCATAGGAATACCTTTCGGGTTGTCTTCTATTCCTGTTTGACCTTCTTGGTTCAAACTCTTCATGTGTATCTGAATACACTTCTTCATCAAATCCCTGTTCATCTCCATTTCTTATACCTGATCCATTCTTGGAAGTACTTGCATGCATATAGTCTTCATCTCTATTCACCTGCACAATTGATTTTCCTTTCTCTTTCCTTCTTACTTCTTCTTCGAATTCTTTCGGTGTATGATTCTGATCTGTATACCAGCTTTTCTGTTCATCAAATGTAACATCTCGGGAAACAGTAAACTATTTTGTTAGAGGACTCCATAACCTGTAGCCCATCTGCTTCTCATCATGTCCAACGAACACATATTTCTTGGCTTTTGGTTCAAGCTTATGTCTGAGTTGTGACGGTACATAAGCATAAGCTACTGATTCAAACACTTTGCAATGATCAAGTGTTGGTTTCTTTCCCCACCAAGCTTCATACGGGGTCATTCCATCTAATGTCGTACATGGTAATCTGTTTACCAAGTATGTAGCTGTATTTACGGCTTCAGCCCAAAGATAATTTGGACAATCTTTTTCTTTTAGCATAGTTCGTGCAAACTCAATAGAGTTCGGTTTCTTCTTTCTGCTACACCATTTTGTTGTGGTGTATACCTGCAGGTTATTTCTCTCTTAATACCTGCATTCCAAAGATAGTCATTAAGCTCTCGGGAGAAGTATTCTCCCCCTCCATCAGACCTCAGTCTCTTCAACTTTCGACCTGTGAGTCTTTCAGCATATACATGAAAATGCCTGAAAGCTCCAAACACTTCTGATTCTCTTTCAAAACGTATAATGTTATCCATCTTGTAGCATCATCAATGAAAAGAACATAATACCTCGATCTGCTGATTAATCCTTCTTTTGTTGGACCCCATACATCTGTATGAATGAGTTCAATTACTTCATCATGTTTGAATCCTTTCTTCTGGAAAGGTAACCTGTGGGCTTTTCCCATCTAACATGCTTCGCATTTGTGAATCATATGTTGATTCTGTACATTCGGTAATCCCAGTACTGACTGATTTGAAATCATAGTTTTAATTCCTTTTTCATTAAAATGACCTAATCTCTTATGCCAGAGATCAAGTTCTGTAATCACCTTTTCACCATGTGTGAGCAGCACTTGGCCGATGTTCCCTTGTACTCTTAAAGTAAAGAGCCTGCCTTCTTTCTTACCAGAGACGATCTGATTATATCCGTTCTTGGGATCTTCTACAAATACTCCTTCATTTGTAAATCTGACTTGAAAACCTTTCTCAACTATCTGTCCTACACTAATCAAATTTTTCAGTATTGTTGGAACATACAAAACATTGGTTAGCAAATCTGCTCCACTCTTACATTTCACTTTTCCAATTGAATGTACACTATGCCTCGTATTGTCACCTATTTGAACAGTATGACTGGAACTACCTTTTTCCAATTCTGGCATTAGTTCTATATTTCCTGACAAGTGATTAGAACATCCAGAATCAATGTAAAATACCTTCAGGTCTTCGTTATCTGATGTGCTGATTGAGTTCATCATCAATGATGTATGACTTTCATTTTGAGTGTCATTTGCGTAGTTGTTGTAGGTGGTGTTGTAGGATTGATTCTGTCCCCAACTTCTTGCTCCACCTCTGCCATAGCCTCCTCTTTGATTCTATCTTCCTCTTTGAAAGTTACTCTGATATCTTCCGCTTCTGCCTCTGCTATTACTGTTCTGATTTTGATTTGATCCTTGTTGATTGTGCCAACAATCATGAGCCAGATGATTACTGAGTCCACAGATCCAGCAAGCCTTCTTATTGTTATTCTGGCTACTTCTTCCTCTTCCAAAACCTCTTGCTCTTCCTCTGTCGGTGCCTTTACCTCTTGCATAATAAGCCTGAGAACTCGGCTCTTCTTCGTCTTTTGAATTACCTTTGTCTGCTTTCTTCTTGTTCTTCATGTACATTGCAGAACTTTGTCCTTTATGTGCATCTCCTTTCAGGTCTTGCTCATATGTGAGCATCAAACCAAGCAACTGATTTAAATCTGGTACAAAATGATTTAAGGAAAGTTTAGTTGAGAGTACGAAAGGTTTCCACCTTTCATCTCCTCTCAAACCTGTTAGCAGTTGCGCTATCAATCTATGATCTTCGACATCTTCATTTATGGATCCAAGACTATCTGCTAGATCTTTCATCTTAGTAACATAGTCACTAATGCTTTGACTCGACCTCTTTTTGAACGTTGTGAATTTGGACCATAAGCTAGCCTTCCTAGCTTTCGTAGTATTTTGGAAGTGATCTTCCAACGCACTCCATATGTCCTCTGCTTTCTCCAGACCTCTAATGTGCGGTAGTAAATGGTCTGAAACGGTATTATAAATGTAAGCTCTTGCCGTTGCATCTTTCTTCTGCCACAGCTTCAAGGCTTCTAATTCTTCTTTTTCCGGTTGACTATCATCTTTGAAGGTCGGCTTCTTTTCTTCTCCGGTCACATACATCATTAAGTCCTTACTCATAGTAAGGCTTCCATGCGCATTACCCATGCGGGATAATTATCTCTGTCCAATTTATCAATTTGGACATGATCTGCCATGATCTTCTTGTTTCTGTTACTTCCGGTGAACTTTATGAGAATCTTTCTACTCTTCAGAATCTTTCTCGTTCTGGTTCCACTTGTTGTGGTTAACCGGCTCTGAACCCACTTCTTGGATCTCACGGCTTTGATACCATTGATGTGGTTAATTCGCTCTGATACCACTAGTTATGGTCGACGCTGATACCACTAGTTATGGTCGACGCGGCAAAGGCCCGAACCTTGTCAAGCCTGCAGAATTCGGTGCGCCACCGAAAAGATGCTAAGCTAGAGCGATATTAGAACACCTCCATAATCAACAGTAGGTTAGCAAGGTGACTGCCACTCAACATATAAGACTGCGCTTTGAATTTACTGGAAAAATTCCACTGGAACTTCACCGGACTGTTACTGGACTGTCACTGGAATTATACCAGAATCTTACCGGAATCAACTCCTATTCTATTTGTAATTACTTCAAGTGAGTATACAAGAAGTAAGGAAGTGATGCGTGAACTTCCTTCACTGAGTGAACACTTTCTGAAGTTTAAGAAAAACTTCTCCGGTTCAGAATGTCTCTTTTTCGGTTAGACTTTGTACTGTGTGTACATATCCATTTCACCGAAATCTTTGATGAGCTGATAGTAGAGATGTTTAGCTATACGATAAGATAACTTCTCATACAAACCTTTAATTTACTCTGCGAGATATACTTCATTGTTCTACCGAAAAACACGTTTTCTGAGAAAACTGTAACTGACCGAAAACATTCGTTGATTGAGATAACTTTAATTGACCGAAACATTCGTTTGCTGAGAGAGTACCGAGGGACACGTTTACTAACGAACTGTAACTATTAACGGTTAACGAACTTTCTACCGTAACACGAACATACTCAGATTTCTTCACATACGAACAGTGCGTGCAAACTTCCACATGAACATGTGTTTTCTATTAGAGAAGATGTGTACAAATTAAGCTTGGCCTCTTCTTGCTCAAGCTATGGAAACGCTCCTACACTAAGTAGTTCCTTCTACCATCTCTCTGAGATGAACACCTGACATTTTAGGTTTCTGTTATTCATCTGTACATACGCGATCTATGGAGTCTTCTGAGAACTTCTCACTCTCTCTCTTCACTCTCTATACATATGCAATCTCTGGCGTCTTCTCACTTCCTCATCTCTCTGTTCTCTCCCTCACTCTTTTTGACCTCTGTATGTGCTCTATTTATACTGCGTGCTCTTCTCACGCACGTTCTAGCTCGCACTTCCCTCTCATTATTCTTATGCACGTTCTCTCTGTATATACAATTTGATTCGGTGTAACGAACTCTGATTCTGCAGGATTCTGTACTGTACATAACGGTCGTGAATTTTTCCCTTCATTAAGGCTTTTGATTTTCTGAATATTTGATTCCGCTTCTCTTTATCTTTGTTTGTACGTCAAATTCATGAGTGATTCTTCAACACGCCCAACCAGAAGAAAATTTGGAAAGAGCCATAGTGCCAGCATCAGCAACGATCAATGTGGAATCAACGAATCCTGGATATGAGCTGCCCCTCAGGAGATTATTATCCCTATGAAGCCAACATGTTAGATTAGGAATCAACATATGGTTCGGCTTACTATGGATACGAAAACTATGACCAGAGCTATGGAACAAAGGTAGCAACTTTGATGTATACTGCACCTAAAGTACAACCACCCATGAGACCACCTATTATACCACCTGTGCCGAGAGGACCTTGTTATAGATGTGGGGGAGACCATTTTATTAGAGAATGTCCTCGGCCTTACAATCCACCACCCCCTAGGACTTGGGAAGGATATTGTAATGACTGCGGAAAAGAACATCTTTTCAGGGACTGCCCTAAGAATCCAACCAAAGTCCAAGACACTACGCCAATTAAAGTAATTGAAGTAATAGAAGCATCTGGAAGCGATAAGGAATATACTGTACCTTTAAAGGCCATTACTAGAGCTCAAATGAAAGAACAAAAAGGAAAACAACCAGAACAGGAACGAGAGAGCAAAAGAACGGTAAGTCCCAAGATTCAAATAGTTGAAGATTCTGAGGATCCACGTGAGAGTACCCAGACCATTAAAGCACAGAAATGGAAGGAAAGAAGAGAAAAACTCAAAGATAAATGGATGAAAAACAAAAGTCAAGATAATAAGAAACAAACTAGAAGCATGAAAGAACAAAAAGAATAGGAAATTAAGAAAGAAGTGCCCATTCCACCACCTATCCAAGAGGAAGAGCAACCAGAATCCATTTTAGCTGACCCTAAATCCGACGACCTAGACATGTGGCTGAAAGCTTACCAAGCTAGAATTAAGATTGGACCAAAAGTAGAACAACATGAAAAACTTTACCCACAAGGAGAATTAGAAAAAGAAAGGCTTGCAATATGTCGAAAGCTTATATAGGTTGCACAAGCTACTTTAGAAAAGACTATTCCAACCCTACCAGAGACGAGAATACCAGATAATCAATATAAAGAACACGTCGAAGCCTTGGATAAAGAACTTAGAGGGAAGGATGACAAGCGCGAGCGAACTAGAACTCAGGATGAACTAATGTCGACTATACCTGACCTAGAAGCTGAATGGCCAAAGGAGTTATGGAATAGAATCCAAGAAGAACAATGGAAGAAAAATGGAGTATCAAAGCCTCCTTTTGAAGAAATAGACGTGGAAGTTTATCAACCAAACCCCAATCTGGAAGAAGTATATGAGGAAGCATCAAGACTCGATAGAAATAGAGAAGAAGCCAGAGCATTTCAACATTGCCTAATTACATGGGAGAATACAAAAAGGAGTCTATAATAATACGAGCACCCACAGTACATGGAAATGAAAAAGGGAAGTCAGAGAAGAGTTCACGCAATTTAACAGAACTTAAGAAGACAAAAGTACAATGCAAATTAACTGTGGAAGAATTACTTCAGGTAAAACCACAATTATGGAGGCAATTAGCGAGCCAATTAGAATTAGGGCAAGAGAAGGAAGAAAAGGAAGGAAAGGGAAAAGAGAACGCATCTAAAATACAAATTCCAGTTGCTAAAGTGGGAGAATTTAGTGAAGGAGATGAAGGTAACACATGTCTACCTGTCACTTACAATGGGTACATGACCAAGGCTATACTAGACACAGGAGCTGGTGTAGGAATCGCCACCAAAGAGATTTGGGAGAAATGGGGAAAACCTGCCTTACGACCCACACGCATGAAGCTCCAATTAGCAGATGGTCATGTGGAGAGACCCTTAGGAATACTGGAAAGAATCAAATTGAATACCTGTGGAGTTGAATTTGAACACACACTAGCAATTTGCAAGTTTGAAAAGGCTAATAATTACGAAATGATATTAGGACGACCCTTCATGAGACAAATGCGGGTAGTGCAAGACTGGGGAAGAGATTTGTTATACCTGCAACATCAAGGAAATACAACCAAGATAAACTTGCATATGTTTGCCTATCGGGATGTTCCTCCTCTACAATGGAATCCCATACACAAGGAGGAAGATGACCTATCCATTCATAGTGCTGGATCGAGTGATCAATCATGGATACACGAGGACGCTCAGTTATGGATGTGTAAGGAAGCCAAGAAAGAAGAAGACAACAGACAGATATGGCCAATAGGACATCCTAACCACAGACCTGTAGAGGACCCAAGGTACATGCCTCAGATCTTTCCAAATGAGACCTTTGAACCGCATGGATGGATGGAAATGTTGAGAGTGATGGTTGGATGCACTCAGGAAATCAGTTGGTGCTGCAAAACCTGCTTCACACCTGCCCTCTTTTCTCTTCAGATATGCTTAGTACACTTGCTTAGCTTCCAAATGACACAAAGAAACCATATATGTACTTTGGAAATGGTTTGGGTAATGATCAAACCAAAACAGATAACTTGGTACTTCAAGAATCAAGAAAAACTTTCTATTCCTGTAGTGATACCTGCTCAGACTTTTACTCAGTGTGACCAGCACACTTAAAATTGGAACAATTCCTTTTAGGAGTATTAAGGTACCTTAGTAAGCTACCAATCACAAGTGGAATCACTTCAATTGATAAACTATGCACTGAGAAATAAGTTTAGCAAAATTCTATTTACCCCTGACTTTTTAGGAACTCTGCAGACATAGACCAGTGTGCACTTCGAAGCGGCTTTCTCCCCAATGGCTGAATAAAATCCTCTGAGATTTTGTATGCTTGTAGTAGACTTTGAGCTGGTTCCAATGAGCTATAGATCTCTTGATTTGGTTCAGTAGATCTTGAGTTATGCTCCTTTGAAGTTGACAGACTTGGAGAAGATAACACAGAGAACCAGAAATGATGAATGTGTATATATCTATTGATTGATAAGATTGTACAAGCTCAATAGCATGACAAGCATAGCTAATTGAGATGTGGTGGTGTAGGCTATGGAGTAGCACTAACACACACTCAGTTACAATGACAATATGCCTCGGGGAGTGAGCTGAAAATGGCAGGGCTAACCGCGAGTTTTTTCTTCTTCACTTTATATGAATTGAGTGAACATTTGAATTTCAAATCCAAACTAAGGCTCCCTAGAATCTCTCCTCTAAAAGTAGGGAGATATTCTCTCCATTACAACATTCAAATTTCCACGACTAATGAGGTAGGTGAATGACTTCAAGTGATTACAAATAAATGCCAAGTCATATAGACTTTTACAAGGGGTAAAAGATAATAACTCATAAGTATGAGTTCCTATGCCTTATCCTTCATGAAGAGATATCCTTCAAGGGTTCCAACTCCATCTTCAAAGTTTCAATGTTCCAAGCCAATGTGTTAAGGCTTGTCTTGCACCAACAGCTCCCCCTCAAGCCAAACACTTTGGCTTAAGTCTTCTCTTTCATTCTTCAATCACTTCCTGCAATCCAATCATGGATTTGAATCTGCATAACTTGTTTCCATCCAATGCCTTTGTAAGTAAATCTGCACATTGCATATTAGTAGACACATATGTCAATTGAATCTCTTTGCTAAGTAACTTCTCTCTCACATAGTGGTAATGAACCTCTATGTGTTTGGTCCTGGCATGATAAATTGGGTTTGCTGCAAGGTGAAGAGAGCTAGTATTGTCTCCAAAGATAATAGGTGGTCTTGTATGTAGACCTAATTCTGTATAAAGAAGCTTCAACCAGATAGCTTCTTGAGTTGCATTGGCAAGCCCTCTATACTCTGCTTCAGTGGATGACAATGCCACTGTAGGTTGCTTCTTGGCTGACCAAGAAATAGGCTTATGTAGCTCAGTGATGAGTAGCACCTCCTTTAATGTCAATCCGGGAAGACGTGAGGATGGTATGAAGACCTCGAGCAAGTGGCGGCACAAGTGCGTGAGTGAGAAGCATACAAGCATGCACACACATACACACACGCGCGCACACACGGCAAGACAAAGAGAGAGAATCAATGGAGTGCTTTAGATTACTTTCACAAGCTCTTACAAGTTCGTTTCAATTACAATCTAACCTCAAAAATGAGCTCTCTAGCTCTTTTTATAGTTTTTGACTAGCTTTTGGCCCTGTCCAGACCTAGTGTCCGGCCTAGTTAAAAATTAGGTTCCAGGGCTTATTTGAGGGCTCAAACGAAGTCTAAAAATTATGAAATTTGGTACGATGGTACTTCTAATACTCCTCAAGCTCGAGGACTCCTCGGCTTGCACAAAATGGAGTCTAATCTACCAAAAACGGGATTTACAATGTTTGTGTAGTGATTAAAATCACTTGAGTTGTACATAATCTAAGGAAAAAAATGATCTGGCCTTGTTGCCGCATTGTGCATGATTCCTCTGTTGCTTTGTGTGCCAACACTCCCCCCTTCCTAGCGTCTGTCGCCCCTGACAGACCTTTGTTCGCGCGGGTGGTCGATGTAATATTGGATGACATTGGTGGCCAGTTCATGTTCTCCTATCCTTAAGCCTCTTGCTAGATCGGCTTCCAATGCCTCCCAATTTATTGCACCGGGGGTTTCTGGTTGCGGGGTGGTGTAGTACTCGGAATACATTGCTTGTTCACAAGCAAACAGTTGAAGCAGATGTGTCGGCTTTGGTGCGAAAATCTCCGAGTGGTACTCCCAGAAACCTGATCTAAACATTTCTTCGAAGGTCTGTTTGTAGCAGGCGGGGAGGTACTTGATGCGTGCATGCCAAGCGTAAGCCACACGGATACTGGGGGTGGTGCTCATGTCATACACCAAGTCGTAATTTCCATTGCTAAACCCCGGAAGACGTACCTGTGGTGCGGCTGCATTTCTAAAGGTCTTCAGCACTACTTGCATCATATCTAAGATTTTAAGCATCATTTGCGCTGCTACATCTTGCATGGGCTTCAAGCGCGGCATCCAGTGGCGAATGGTCCCCATCATATATGCTACCGATGGTGGTCCTTGTGGTGGCGCTATGTACGGGTAGTTCAGCCATTCCTTGCATTGCGCATTGTTCTGTACCTTGATATTAAATGCCTTCCACGACCTGCGGCGGGGGACTGGACCGTAGCATGGGTTGTACAGGAGGTGCAACGGCGCGTTGTTCCATGTGCGTAGCATTTCTGGATAAGTCTCTAAAAGTTTCTGCCGCCATGTTGGTTGACGAATCTTGCCTTTTCGCACCTCTGGAGGAAGGTCTTCGGGTTGAAATTGGGCCGCAAAAGTAGGAATCTGACCCGTGACTCTTTGTATTTCTGCATTATAATCAGCCAAGATAATATAATATGGCCTGTACTGGAGTTCCGATGAGAGAATCAGGCGTCTCGATGACAAGTTCTTGAAGTAATCTGATTGTAAAACAGTCTCCTCTATGACCCTCATAGCCTGATTTTGCACTACGGTGCGCTCTTCATGCGAGGTCCCTATTTCCTCCACTTGTCGTAACCATGGCGGCCGTGGTGCCTCGAACGTGTCCTGCGCTTCTTCTGTTTGTTGGCCTCCTGGGAATGGTTGCGGATCATATTCTTCATCAAACGTTTGTTCCACAGGAATTTGCACTACTTCTTCGTCCGTGGGAGCCTCCGGAGGGGAAGATGGCCTCTCATATTGTAGTAGGCGTGTCTGCAATTCAGTTACCTGTTGCTGGAGATCTTTTATGGCCTCTGCGTCGGAGGGAAGCGAAGCTGCAGAGGGGGTGGTTGGAGGGGCAGCTGTTGGGCCTTGTTGGTGTTCCTGCTTCAGTTGTCCTAGCTCCTCCGATAGCTTATCATGTGCTTCGAGTAGCATGGCATAATCTTCCAATATAATCTTGATATTATCGGGGGTCACTGCTTGAAACTTGGATGGGCTGATGGGTGCCCCCGGTGTGCTCTCAATAGCTGCCTCCAGGTTCTCTTGATTTTGTATTTGCAGACGTCTGTTCTCTTCCTGAGCAGCCGCAAGATGGCGTTTAAGTAGCGCCATATTTCGCTGAAGTTTTGAGTTGCGTTCCAGTTGTGTCCGTAGGTGACTTTCTACCACCTGCACTGCTTCCTGATCTACGTTCTGTAGCTGTACTTCCAATATATTATGGGCGTCTTGGAGGGTTTGGAACTGTGTGTGGAGGCGAGCATTCTCCTCTTCTAGTACCGCAAGGCAGAGCTGTAGTGTCGCTGAGTGCTCTTGCAGGCGTACGTTTTGTTGCTGGAGCTGAATGTAATCTGTTCTTAAATTTGATATACAAGCCAACATGGTGTCCAATGCATTACCTATAGATGAGTGGGGGGTGTTTACTGTGGAAGATGCATGGGAAGGAAATTGGGGAAGGGAGACAGTGAATGATGTGTCTACGAAAGTTGTGTGTGTGGGTGAAATTGGTGGAGGGGGAATGGGAGGAGGTGAAACCGTGGGTGGAGGTGCCGTGGGTGGTGAAATGTCCATACCTTCAGGAGTGGGTGTTAGTGTGGGGCCTGCCATATACATTGGTATGGTAGGTGGTGTGTGTGTGGAAGTGGTGAATAGATGTGACGTGGGGTGGGGAGCTGAAAAGACAGGGAATGGTTGAGGGCCTGGTTGAAAAGCCCTAGCAAAAATGTCCTGGAGGGATTGTAGAAATGGAGAGAGGGATATCGGGGGTTGGGGTCGTAAATTTGAGGAGGGCTGAAAGGGTTGCGTGGTAGCAGGGAAGCCCATGAATGTGGATCTAGGGTCAGGATGACCCGTGGCTGAGGGCGTTGGGGATGGTTGCCCTAGGGCAGGGTCTAGGAGGGGTTCGGCGGATTGTGTAGTGTTGGGGTTGTCTTCGAAGATAGGATTATCAGTGGTAGAGAATAGGGTGGCACTGGAGATCGGAGTACGGAAGATGAAGGTGGGGTCGGTGGGTTGAGTAGTCGATGTGGTTTCTACTGTTTCTCTTCTAGGAGGTGATGGTGGGGGAGTAGGTGGTAGTGGTTCGGTGGACTCCTCATGGGTGGCTGGGTGCTGTTGGCTAGCTGTCTGGGAGGTTGTTCTGATAGTTTCAGGTGTAGTAGTCGGCTCTTCTGCAACTGTAACGGGAATTTGTATATTTTTACCTGAGCGAGGTCGTGTCTGGAACCTTCGTGGGTCATATTGAACTGAAGGCCTCTGAATGGCAGTGCGCACAGCTTCTACAACTCCATATGTTTCTGCCATCAATAAGAGACCTTCCCTGTACTCTGAGTCAACTCCCGCTTCTTCCAACAACTGAGTCATAAGTACTCTGCTGCTCTGTTCAGTGAGTAATTGCTGCGATCGTACTCTTTCCATAATCTGATACAGCCTTCGGAGTTCGGCTGTATATGCTGGGGCTTCAGTGGTCTCTTCTTCATACGCTTCTTCTTCTTGCGGATGTCCGTGTTGTTGACTTTCCTGAGTGTCACTCCAATGGACATGTCTACCGTCTGTAGACTTTCTTCTTCTTCGTGAGGATGTGCCCTGCTCCTCTGCCTCTGAATAAAACTCTACATCAGAGAATTGTGTGCTTTGTAGGAATGCTTCGAAATCCTGGGGGTCCAGTCCTTCCGCCTCTCCAGTGGCAGCAAACTCGAATTCAGGTGTAACCGGAGGAGCCGATGGGGTGGGTTGTGTCGTAGTGTCAGATTCCGACCTGGGTATCCTAATGGTAAAAGGAGGTACAGTGCCCTCTCTTAATGGTGATGCCTCAGGAGTAGTCAGGACTTCCCTTGCCTGGACACACGGAATCGCGCCCCTCATGCGCTTGGACTGATGTGTGGATGTCTTGAGCCTTTTAAACATTTGTAATTGTGCCCAAGTTAAGGCACGCTCAATGGGGACATCATATGCCAAGCATCGGTAAATGATGCGTGTGAGTGCACAGCATCCGTTCACCACTAATTTCCTAGAAGCCCGTTTGTTCGCTTCATACAACTGATCTATAATCCACACTGGTAGCTTAATAGGTAGCGCACCTGCCTCCGCCAAGTAGAGAGCAAACCAGATCTTCTTGTGTGGTTGTGTGAATCGGTCTTGACCGGGGAAGGCGAAATGTTGCATGCACATGCGGAGAGGGATGGACACATTTGGGGTGAGGGCTGCCATGTCTTTCAGCTTCACTACTTTCCTGTCCTTCATGTTGTTGGGAACGAGAGCATCCTTTTCTGAGGGTACATGCGTGCCATGCATATTTAAAGCGTCGCTTACCAACTCCACAGTAAGTTCAAACCTCTTCAACTCGTTGTTGCCCAGCAATGAGGGGAGAACAAATGATCTGGGTTGGTCCTTATCTTCATTAGCTTGTAATGTGGAGACCAAATAGTAACATCGGAGGAGATCGGGTTTAGGTAGTGGGGCTTCAAAATATTCCGCCAATCCTGCTCGTTGCCATATGATCTGTAGATCTTCTGTGTTTTGTAAAGTCTCGAACTCCTTGGAGAAAAATTGGAATCGCACCCATGATCTGTCATACTCGCATTTAGACTCCCAGATATACTTGGCCTCACCTAATGGACCGGGCATGCCATTGAACCAATGAGAATTCGCATGAACTCTTTCCGTGATTCCTGTAGGTGGATCTGGCACCGGGAGTTGCTGGAGGTGTTGCATCTCCACTGGTCGTTCAGTCGGGGGCACATCCACGGGTAGGCTATCCACATCAATTCCTGCAGTAAGTATCCCTACTTGTGAGCCCGAACCTGTCGCTTCTGCCATTTTTCTTCTTGCTTTCTGATTCTGTGAGAATATAGAATCATGTGTTAACATCGTAATGGACAAAATAAATCCGTTGTTGTCCCCGTTACAACATTAACATGAGGTAGATGGTGAGTTAGTGGTTAGTAAGTGCACGAAGACAGTGAGTGTAGTTAACGTTTGTGTATTCCTAGGAGACTAATGCCGTTAGTAAGTGGGGTGAATTTACAAATCGGGGTCGGGGGGTTTATTACAGATCTTAGACTGCCAAATGCAGTGGATGGGCTTTGCTTTCGGTTTCGTAGAGACTCCAGAGAGCTGTGTCGGTGTCGCTGTTTGGGAGTGGGGCCTTTTAGGGACCCACTTATAAGTGATTACATGCATGCTCATGGATCTTGGTGTGTTCCTAAGTGTTGAGCACGAGGGAATACTGGTTGTACTCGTAGATGGGTTATGCTGCATAGGTTGTGGCCTTGGTGTAACTACTTGTGCCCTCAAGCAAGCCTTAGGCACCCAAATTTGTCTAGATTGTGGGCTTGCCTTCATCGACTTCTTGGGCACCCAAATAGATTTTACTTTAGCAGAAGAATTTCTGACAGACTTCTTATTAGCGTCGTGTTGTTGGTTACTAATAAGAGGCTTTGCCCGTGTAGTTGACGGTGGTGCGCCCGGTCGTTCGCCTTTCCGCACCCACACCTGGTTTATTTTCTGGGACATTCTGCTGCGCAGGTATTTTTGATCTCGGACATAGGTAGTACTCTGCTTCTTCTGCTTGTGATCCGCCTTTGGTTGCTGCCTCCTTCTGGCCTTTGGAAAAGAAGGGAGTTCCGTTGCATCCCTGACTCCTTTTTTGCAAATATCATTCCTCTGCAACGCAGGGTTTTGAACAAGAACAGCATGGTCATCTTCATGTGTACCCCTGGAAGGACCAGGAGTCTGTGCCTTTCCTAGCTCCTTGAGTGCTCCATTGTCTAATTCTACTGTGACTCGACTATGATTGAGCCAAACCTGGAGAAGTCCACTTCTTAGGTTTAGATTGACTGCTTGGTCATAGATCCAATCCTGACCCAAGACGAGAGGTTCAGTGAGATCCTCATCTTGACACACTAGTACTTTAACGGTCATTGCCTCATCGTGAATGTAGAGGGGAAGTTCCACCTCGCCCATGCAAGGGGTTTCCACTCCTCCCAATCCTATAAGATATGCTTCCACAGGATTGACAGTCAATTGTAATTCTTGGCAGTAAGACAATTTAACAGCACTAGTGGCTGCACCTGAGTCAATCAAGGCTCTTACGGTCCTTGCACTCTTTCCGTGTCCTATATCTAAGGTTACGAAAGGACGTCTATCAATTATCCTATGCGAGCTTGTTCCTGCGACTTCACACATGGCCATAGGAAATCCATGGTCTGCATAGTCATTCGCTCCAGGCTGATCTCTACCTTGCCTTCGTAATTTCATCCTTCTGATGCGTTCTAAAGCTTCAGCTTGAGCCTCTTCTCGAACTCGCTTTTCTTCCTCTTTGCGTTTCTTAGCAGTGTTGAGTCGACTGAGCATTTCCTCCGTGAGGGGTTCCTGATACAACTTGACTCTGCAACCGCTAATATAATTTGGGAGAACATCACCCTCTAATGTGGCCAATTGTACTGCTCCGCTCGTGGAGATCCTATTGATGATCATAGGTCCGTAGCCTCTCTTTTCTAGCTTCCTCGCGTGTTGTTTTAGTGTATAGACTAAAACTAGATCTCCTGCTTTCAAGCCTTTATCCTTCACGTGGGCATCAAAGTATGCCTTCTGTCTCTTCTTGGCTGCGTATATCCCTGCAGCGGCTCTCAGTCTCGTTTCCCCTAATCGTTCAAGGTCAAAGATCCTAGAGGAGAGCTCATGACCTGTCCATTCGTGCTCTTGTGCTACTCTCAATGTAGGGATCAGGAAGTCCAAGGGTAACACAGCGTTTTGGCCAAATACCATCTGAAAGGGGGTGGCTTGGAGTACCGTTTTGTAGGCAACTCGGTATGCCCAAACAGCATGGTGTAGCTGTTTGTCCCAGTCAGAGCGTTTAGTGTTCACTAATTTTGTCAGCACATTGCACAAAATCTTATTAGTGCTCTCAGCTTGACCATTAGCTTGAGGGTGATAAGGGGCAGACTTCTTGTGTATTACCAAGAATTCTTGGAGCAGATTTTCAATCACTTCGTTCAAGAAATGAGTGCCTCTATCGCTTACAAGCTCTATAGGTAGCCCATATCTCGTGAATACATTCTCAAACAAGAATTTGGCAGTTGTTTGAGCATCGTTCTTGGTTGTAGCTTTTACCTCTACCCACTTGGTGAGATAATCTGTTGCCACAATGATGTATTCCGCATGAGAACCCTTAGCTGGGGGATTAATAGGACCTACGAAGTCTATTCCCCACTTAGAGAATGCACGTCCACCCATCATAGGTTTCAGTGGCATCTCATCTTTGCGTATAGGATACTGAGTCCTCTGACAGACGTCACACCGTTTCACATAGGTATGTGCATCCATGTGAAGTGTAGGCCACCAAAAGCCCGCAAATAGGATTGCCTTGATCACCCGATCCGGTCCAAAGTGTCCTCCTGCTACACCTTGGTGAGCAGTTTCTAAGATCTTAAGATACTCACTTTCATGGACACACAGTCTCAGGTAACCATCCTTACCGCGCTTGTATAGATTATCACCAATGAGTGAATAATCCTGGGCTTCTTGTTCTAAACTCCTTTTCCTAGCTAGAGTCATGTCTGGAGGGAATGTGTTTGTCCGCAAGAATGATACTAGAGGTTCACTCCAATCTGGCACAATGGATATTTGATAGAGAGTGGCATGTTCCACAGGTGGTTTAGTGCAACAGATTGGGCATTCCTTGCACAACTTTTGGACATCCGCTTCCATGGTTGGCCAGTGCACTCCGAATCTCTTTAGAGTCTGTAAAGTTCGTTGTTTTGAATGGTGTTGCTCTAGTGCACCTACATGTGCTAATTGCAACCATTTAGCGTACTCATCCTCTTCTACGCAACAAGCCAAGATCCCTTGATCTGTATGCTTGTACATGCTTCCTGCCATGATGTGGTATTTTTGGGCTTTTACAACCTCTCTATTCCGTGTGTTTACCACTGGATGGTTAGGCCCGTAGGTCAATACTGGTACCATTGGCTTGGCCCACTGCGGCACCACTTCCAAATTAAACAAGTAAGCGTCAGGAAGGTCATCTGGCACTCCTTGTGGGGCTTCTCCAGATGTGAGCCTAGAGAGATGATCTGCTCTCAAGTGAGTCCTACCTTTTCTTACCACAACCTCAAAGTCATATTCCATTAGTAAGAGAAACCATCTTACTAATCTACCTGTATTGCATGGCTTGTTTACTAAGTACAACAATGCCTGATGGTCCGTAAAAAATTTAAACTTATTTGCAAGCAAATAATGTCTAAACTTTTTAACTGCATATACCATGCCTAATCCTTCTCGTTCAGTAGTGGTATAATTTCGTTCAGCCGCATTCAATTGTCTACTGGCATAGGCAATTGGAAGATCCATATTACCTTCACCAGTAGGTTGTGCAAGTACACATCCAATAGCGTAATTGGATGCATCAACATGAACATGGAATGGCTTATTCCAATCTGGTGTGGTCAAGATTGGTGCTGAACATAATCTTCGTTTAAGTTCTTGGAAGGAATTCTCACATTCATCCGTCCACTCAAAGTTTGTCAATAGTCCGTACATGGGCTTTGCAATGACAGCATACATGTGTATGAATCGTCGATAATAACCGCAATGCCCCATGAAAGCTTGTACTTCCTTGACATTCTTTGGCCTAGGTAACTCCGCTATGGCTCTCACTTTTTCTTCGTCAGTAGATATGCCATTCTTTGACACTATATGTCCTAGGATCTTGCCTTGCCTGACCATAAAAACACACTTTTCGGGGTTCAGGCAGACTTGATATTCTCTACATTTGTCAAAGATTTGTTTGAGTTCAGGAATATGGGTTTGCCTAACATTGGAATGAGCACAAAGATCGTCAACGTAGACTTCTAAACTCTTCCTCAGGAACTCCTTAAACACATGGCACATCAGCCTCTGGAAGGTGGCTGGTGCATTGGTAAGCCCAAATGGCATTACTCTAAAAGCAAAAATGCCCCATTCTGTGGCAAAGGCTGTCTTATGCTGATCCTCTGGAGCTATGGCTACTTGATTGTAGCCCGAAAATCCATCAAGGAAGCTGTACACTTCCTTGCCTGCCACTCTTTCTAAGAGATGCTCTGTTATGGGAAGCGGATAGTTATCTCGAATTGTGGCGGCATTAACCTTTTTCAAGTTAATGCACACACGCAGCTTGCCATTCTTCTTGGGCACCACTACGATGGGGGATACCCATTCAGTGTGCTCAATTTCATAGATAAATCCAGCTTCGACCAGTCTATCTATCTCCTCCTTGATCTTAGCAGTGTAATTATCATTATACGTATAAGGCTTTTGCTTAGAGGGTTTGGCATCTGAGGTCATGGGGATGGTGTGCGAGCATATGTCCGGGTCAACCCCTTTCAAATCCTTGTAACTCCAAGCGAATACATCTCTGTATTCTCTTAGCAAGGCAATCAATTCGTGCTCTTCTTCTTCTGTCAGGTCATGGCCTATATATGTGCATCTCTCCTCTCCTTCTTCTAGGGCCACTACGATTTTCTTGGTAGTTTCTTTGTTATCATAGGCCTCTCCTGATTGTGCCTCTCGTTTGGGCATTCTAATCATGACTCTCCTGTCATCTATCTCATACTTCTTAAAATTTTCTGGGACCTCAAACAAAGATTCTTCCTCTTCTGGTAAGGCTTCTCTCTTCTTTCGTTTCTTTCCTTCTTCCTTAGGGGTCACATGTGTTGCTAATCTTACGTCATTTGTCAGCTCTCCATGCCTCTGGGTTTGAAATTCTACCTCATGGAAGTATTCTTCATCTGATGCAAATGGAGGGTCCATAATGATTGACTCTAGATCGGAGTCACTTGCATCCTCAAATGCATCAGGGCTAGGTTCGCATTCTTCTAGAACTGCCTCTCCCATGATTGGCTCTATGGAGAAGACTGAAATATCATAGCCATCCTCATCACAGTGAGGTGTCCATTGTTCTTCATTGATGGCTACGTCCATTGTTGCTAAAATTTCTGCCCAGCCATGGGGTTCAAATTCCTCGTCTGGAAAAACTACAGGTGCATAGGCTGGGTCTTGAATGGGTCTATGGGTTTCGTTTGCACCTATTTCTCTGGCCTTTTCTCTCTTCTCTTCTTCTACTGCTACCTTGCACATCCATAAGTGAGTATCTTCATGCATCCATGAGGATCCAGACCCTATGGAATGCACCGATTCTGTATCATCTTTGGCTCTATGGATGGGATTCCATTGGATAGGTGGGACATCTCTATGAGAATAATCCTTGAGATTGACTTTGGTTGTAACACCTAAGTGCTGCAGGTACAAAGAATTGGTCCCCCAATCCTGTACCACTTGCAACTGTCGCATGAATGGTCTCCCCAAAATCATCTCATAGGCATGATTCTTGCTGAAGTCACATATAGCAAAACTATGCTCGAACTCAACACCACAAGTGGTGAGAGTTATTCCTTCTAGCAATCCTAAGGGTTTCTCAATATGACCATCGGCCATTTGCAATTTCATCCTCGTTGGCCTGAGTGCTGGCTTGCCCCAACGCTTCCAAAGGGAAGTAGTGGCAATTGCAACTCCTGCACCTGAGTCCAAAATTGCCTTTGTGGTGTAGTCCTGGTAGGTGATGGGAAGATAGGTGTTCCCTTCTTCACCTTCACACATATCTCCTATCTTATCCAAGGGAATTTCTGGCACTGTCCTATGGGATCCTACCCGGGAATGAGGTTTTGCAACTTCAGTTACTCGACTGGCTGCACATTTCCGCGCGTTTAGTCTATCCTCAGGCAGTTCTTCCAGGGTGCAATCGCGTTGCACCTTGGTGTTCGTTACTACCTCCGTGTTCTTTGGTATGACTGAGTCGTCGTTCCTTACCATGACTGTGGGTGCTCTCATACATGTGGACTTTGCTTCCCATGGGCCTGTGAAGTGGGGTAGCTCTTGTATGGAATTAGACTCAAAGTCTAATCTCTCGTGAGACTGAACACTCTCATGCTCCCCGTAAATAGATGGGATGTCTTGTGGGAATTGGTCGTGTGCATCGTCCACAAGTTCAAAAGGAGGGGCGACCTCGCTTTCGTTATCCCATTTGTCTTCTTGAATCTCTCGTAGGAAGTCTGGTGCAAACCGGTTCATAGAAGAAGAAGTGTCTGGCTCCGTAGAATTGGGCGCATAAGCAACCTGTGAAGGAGGGCTGATTCTATTGTTGACTCTCTCCTCGTTCTCGCAAATGACTGGAGCACAAGCTTCTTGGGGAGGATTACTTATTCTATTACTTTTCCGAACAGGCTCATATGCTCTCTGGGAAGGAATGTGGGTTACCTGTGGAGGTACATATGCTTTCGAGGGAGGCTCATCTGCCTTTTGGGGGGGAAGATAAGCTTCTTGAGGAGGCCCACGGGCTTCCTGAAGAGGCTGGCTTACCCGTTCTCTTGCCCTTTCCTTTCTTTGAGGGGTAGGTTCCTTTTCTGGCTGTGCTATTGGCCTCTCTATTCTTTCTAAGGAGGGAAAGGAGTCTGGTTTAGTGGAATTGGCCACATACACTTCTGACGGGGAATGCTTCATGTTTCTGCTTGCTTTATCTTTTTCTTGATTTTTTTCTTCCTTGGCAGATCTTGCAATTATTTCCTCTAACTTCTCTAGGAATCCATCCAAGTGTAATTGCGTTTTGGCTGAGCCCGAGTAATTGAAAAGGCGACTGGCTTCAAACATAGTCTGAGCCAATGCGACCATTTTCGCGCATAGTTTGGTTCTTTCTATCTCTAGGTCAGCTCTAGGATAGCACTTGTCATGATCCGTGACGTTTGGCCCTTCTTGGATTCTGGCCTGATATGCCTTAAGCATCATGTCTATGTCTTCGGGAGTGGGATCAGCTAATACTGATCCTGTTTGGGGTGGTGGGTGGGTTACGTGGGGTGTCTTAGAGGGTGAAGGGATGGAGGGTGATGGGGATGGTAGCGGTGGGAAAGTGTGAGAGTGCGGTTGAGATGTGATCTCTATGATTTTAGCCTTGGTTTCTCGTAGACTTTCCTCAAGTTCACTCATCTTCTTTGCCCATTGCCTTTTCATACGTTCGCGGCTATCTTTCCAAGCTCTTGTTCTCTTTTTATTTTGGCTCTCAGTATCGCTAGTGTCTGGGCTCTTTTCCTTGCCTACCCCTTGGTTTTGCTGCAAAGCTTGAGCTCGAGTGACTACCTGTACGGGTGCAGTGGAAGTGACACTTCCTGAGGAGTCTACCACTAACCCAACAACGTTGATAGGGGTGATTTTAGGCATGCTATTGGGGTTCTTAGGGCAATCTCGTAAGAGATGCTCTTTTCCGCAGTCTTGGCAAAAGCCTTGGATAGTCACGGACTGAGGTTGTGTGGGCGGAGGCAAGGGACAATCACGAATGAAGTGATCCCCCTGACATCGGTAGCATGGTCCTCTAGGAATTGGTGGTCGTACCTGTCTAGGTTGAGGCCTAGAATTGGGGTTTGCATACATGACGTTCGTGTAATCTGACTCCCAACTAGGTTCATTCGGCTCTTCACTATAGTAGGACTCACCATGTTCTGGAGACTGCATGTAGTAAGCCTGGGGGCTATCCACATGGGTAGAATCAAAGCTATGATCACTTGGGTCATTTTCAGAGATCAAGGATGTTACAGGGACTATAGCTCTATTCAGGTTTTCTTCTGCAACAGCATACTTTACCGGAATCACATTAGCTGGGGCTGGGGTTTGTTGTGCTAGCACAGGCTGAGGCCTTTGTTGGTTTTGATATTGAGGTTGGAAATTTTGTTGTGGCCTGCCATATGGTTGTGGAGGGTACTGGTTCTGGTATCTGCCTTGTTGGTAGGGCTGAGGGTAGGGTTGCCTAACCGCCTGCTTGTTGTATGGGCAATCTTGTGCTGTGTGGTTGGTGTATCTCCGTTCTATGGTGCAGTACTGGCTACTAGGGTTTACTTGGGGTTGAGCCATAATGGGACAGACGTTCGCCATATGGTCACCACCGCATGTATAGCACCTTTTCACAGGAGCAAACCTTGGAATTTGTTTGCTAGTCACACCTAATTTCTGGGCTACTTTTTCGGCCAGTTCCTCAATTGATGTGGCTTGTGTGGAAGATTGACCAGATGCACTATCTGAATCTTTGTAAATTTTGGACAGCTCTAGCTCTTCTCCTAGGTTGTCTTCAATGTCGATGCACATACGTACACACTCTTCTATAGTCCTAGGGTCTTTCAGATACACGTAGGATCTCAATTTCGTACTCAGCAATCCATCAAGGAATAAGGCTACTTGTTTAGCAGATGTGGGTAGCTCCGAAATAGGGCACCTTTCAAGATATTGTCTAAATCTTCTTCCGGCAAGTCTCACAGTCTCTTGAGGGGTTTGTTTGAAGCTGTGAATCAGTGAGGAGGTGTTGTGCCTTATGCCACTCTTGGAGAACTCAATAATAAATGCTTCTAGGAGTTGGTCTATGCTCCTGAACTGGCGCTCATCCAATGGTTGAAACCATGTAAGTGCCGTATTCCTCAGGGTTAGACCGAAGGCATTGTACTGCGTGAATAGATCCTCAACTTGTTCGGCTCTCAAGACTTGCTTGAACTCCGCCACATGATCATAGGGATCTCCTGTGCCGTCAAAGTAATTCTTCATGGACTTAACTAGCTGGGTGGGTCTCAAAGTTCTTGTGTGCTCCCTAGGTCTCGGCAGAGGGAATCCATCTACATTTCTTTGGTTCCTGTGGGCTCTCTGCATCTCGGGTTCTACCCTATTCGTCTCGGTTCTCGTTCTTTCTCTGCCCACTGGGTTGGCAAAACTTACTTCCGGTCTATCTCTACTTCTGTCTCTTTGCGTACCATGAGCTTGGGAAGTTCCAGCCCCAGGGTGACCATAGGATACATTTGATCTAGGTTGGGGGAAAATAAATTCGCCCTTCCAAGTGTAGGCATGTCTATCATTTTCTGTCACCCCAAAGATCCGTTCTGAAGCATGATCTAAGTAAGTCACTCTACCTGGGCTGTCCGGATCCTTAAACTCATAGATCATGATATTTCCTAAGTCTGTTGGCTGATTAGACTTATACCTCCAAAAGGCTTCATCAGTTTCTCGATTGAGGAGCAACTCTATGCTCTTGTTGTCTTGGGGGACCCATTCAAGCGTGATAATCCTAGTGAGAACTGATTTACCTCGAGGGGTTCTAGGTTCCACTCCCATGTTTCCTTGTTCCAAGTCACCTAAGTCCGCTTCTGAGATTACATTTCCAAATTCATCTGTCCTATCTGGATGACTGGTGACTACGTATATGGTTCCTTCCTTGTCCAGGTATGCACCATTTTCAAATTTGACAGCTGGGTGCTCTAGTCCAATGGATTGGTCAGGGTTTTTAATCTGGACCACAGATCTTCCTAGGCCGTCCTCATAGATGCTAGCACCTAATCGGTTGGTCCTAAGGTATTCCAACTGTGTTTTGTAAGGGCCTTCTACCCTGTACAAGTAAGGCACACCTGAACTTCCCGTAGGCCTGTCCATGCCTTGAGACATCTCTGACTCACTGGTATCAGAGCTAGGGTAATGAGAGTGGCGACTCAACTGCTGGGCCCAGGACCTTGCAGTGTGATTGACACTAGCCTCTGAAGATCTAAGGCTTTGTCTCTCTCTTACTAGGTGTCGTCCTGATCTAAGGTTCATATGCCTATCTAAGTAGCCCAATTCCTTGCCCAGAGTACAACCTCGTTGCTGGTTTCTTTATATCAGTCGCTTGGTTCTTTTTATGTTGATTATCGTGTTTATGGTCTTGTCTGCAATCACGTCGTCAGGAATATTTGAATGTTGTTTCGCACTTACAGTTGATCGTTCCACGTTATGTTCTTTCCTTTATGTTGTCGACAGTACAGAGATTAAGTTTTTAGCTTGAACTCGAGTTTTTAGGTAGTCTTCAACTTGATGGTGGCCTATCGTCGCCCTGACTTACTCCTACCTCTAATCGTTCTTAGCCTAAGCTAGGAATTGACGAAGAGGAGTTGAGAATATTCCGACCTTTCTTGCCGAACCTTGCTCTTTAGTGCTCGAGAAGTTGATTCTCAAGCGTGCGAAGAATTCTTACTTTGTATGCTCCAAGTTGCTCTCAATGGACCTGCATAAATCCCAAGATTAGCTCCAAGTAGACCTTTCAATTGACAGACAATTTATTTCAGACACTTTTTTAATGACCCTTGTTCCCCCTTTTGCATTGTTAGAAATTTACTCTAGAGCTCCCTTGGTGTTCCTACCCCTCAGTGTGTCAACTTCCAAATATCCTATCTGAAAATCAACGCGTTATTCTTATAAAAAACAGTTGAGGGCGTGTAGTATATGTCACGAGCTTTCCGACAAGCCCTAGAGCTCAGAAAATGGATTTCGTATGAAAAAGTTATGACCGTTCAGGGTTTAGGGGGTTAACTAGACAAACAGAACCTTTCGGGGGTTTTAATGCATTTTCTAAGGCCTTCGTAAGTAGATGAGTACATGAAAGTGCAATTATGCCCAAAATTTAGCCTAAATTTCCAAAAATTCACTCCTTAATTTTTTTGCCGAAAATGCCTGTCTATCGCGATAGACGGTGTCTGTCGCGATAGACACAATCTATCGTGGGGGCTGTCTGTCGCGATAGACGGTGTCTGTCGCGATAGACAGTGTCTATCGTGGATTTCTGTCTGTCGCGATAGACGGTGTCTGTCGCGATAGACGCTATCTATCGTGGATTTCTGTCTGTCGCGATAGACGGTGTCTGTCGCGATAGACGGTATCTGTCGCGGATTTCTGTCTGTCGCGATAGACGGTGTCTGTCGTGAAATTCGGTCTGTCGCGATAGACGGTGTCTGTCGCGATAGACGGTATCTGTCGCGGATTTCTGTCTGTCGCGATAGACGGTGTCTGTCGCGATAGACGCTGTCTGTCGTGGGTTTCTGTCTGTCGCGATAGACGGTGTCTGTCGCGATAGACGCTATCTGTCGTGAAATTCGGTCTGTCGCGATAGACGGTGTCTGTCGCGATAGACGGTATCTGTCGCAGATTTCTGTCTGTCGCGATAGACGGTGTCTGTCGCGATAGACGCTGTCTGTCGTGGGTTTCTGTCTGTCGCGATAGACGGTGTCTGTCGCGATAGACAGTGTCTGTCGCGATAGACGGTGTCTGTCGCGATAGACTGAAAAAATGCAAATTTTTGAAAAACTTCTAGTGATCTAGAGTGCCCTCAAGGTGTAGGTTACAATGATAAACATGCATTCACAAAATGTTAAGATTTTCTGTCTGTCGCGATAGACAGAGGCTGTCGTCCCGGGACCTGTGCAGAGCCTGTCGTACCTGCGCACACTGCTGGAGATGATGGTACAGCAAAAAACCTGCAAAATAGCTCAGAAAACATGCAAAAACAGCACATGCAAGTTCGCTCTCTCGCTCTCTCTCACAAGTGAAATGAGGGAAATGAGGTGGAGGTGGGGATATAGTCAAAAAAACTGAAATTTTCGCGATGATGGAGATGGACTTGGGAGATGGTGATGATGATGATGGTGAAGAAAGTAAAAGAAAATCGATGAGAGTGAAGAAAATACCTACAACTCCAACGCGTCAACTCTACGTCTTACCATCACACGCTCGTCCTCAAAGCTCGATCCCCGGCAACGGCGCCAAAATTTGGTGTAGCTCAGTGATGAGTAGCACCTCCTTTAATGTCAATCCGGGAAGACGTGAGGATGGTATGAAGACCTCGAGCAAGTGGCGGCACAAGTGCGTGAGTGAGAAGCATACAAGCATGCACACACATACACACACGCGCGCACACACGGCAAGACAAAGAGAGAGAATCAATGGAGTGCTTTAGATTACTTTCACAAGCTCTTACAAGTTCGTTTCAATTACAATCTAACCTCAAAAATGAGCTCTCTAGCTCTTTTTATAGTTTTTGACTAGCTTTTGGCCCTGTCCAGACCTAGTGTCCGGCCTAGTTAAAAATTAGGTTCCAGGGCTTATTTGAGGGCTCAAACGAAGTCTAAAAATTATGAAATTTGGTACGATGGTACTTCTAATACTCCTCAAGCTCGAGGACTCCTCGGCTTGCACAAAATGGAGTCTAATCTACCAAAAACGGGATTTACAATGTTTGTGTAGTGATTAAAATCACTTGAGTTGTACATAATCTAAGGAAAAAAATGATCTGGCCTTGTTGCCGCATTGTGCATGATTCCTCTGTTGCTTTGTGTGCCAACAGCTTATCTCCTGCAAAACAAATGTAGCCTGAGGTGCTTCTCCTATCATCCTTGCATCCTGCCCAATCTGCATCTGAGTAAACTTTTATGTCAATATCTGATGTATAAGGAAAGTACAAACCATGACTTTGTGTTCCCTTCAAATACTTCAAGATCTTCTTTGCTGCCTCTAGGTGAGGTATCCTTGGTTTGTGCATGAATTGACTAAGCACACTTACTCCATATGCTATGTCAATTCTTGTCAAGGTAGCATAGTTCAAACTACCTACCATACTTTGGTATCCTGTAATGTCTTTGATTTCTTCTCCTTCATGAGCACTTAACTTTTGGTTAACCTCCATTGGAGTAGTAGATACCTTAGCATCCTGCAAACCAAACTTCTTGACCATATCATGTACATACTTCTTTTGAGTGATGTAGATACCTGAATTTGTGTAGACCAATTCAAGACCTAAGAAATACTTTAATAATCCAAGATCACTGATCTTGAATTCTTTCATCATCTGTCCTTTGATGTGTCTAATCCCATTGACATCATTACCTGTAATGATGATGTCATCAACATAAACACATAAGTAGATTACCTCTGTACTACTTCTCTTTATGAATAGAGAAGTGTCTGCTTTGCTCATCATAAATCCTTGGTCTAGGAGGTAGGTGGTCAATCTGTAATTCCATGCTCTAGGTGCCTGCTTTAAACCATACAGAGCCTTCTTCAATTTACAAACATGATTTACCTTATTGGGATCTTCATAGCCAGGTGGTTGTGACATGTAGACTTCTTCAGATATCCATCCATTCAAGAATGCATTCTTCACATCCAATTGGTACATGTTCCAATTTTTGGATGCAGCTACACTCACCAATACTCTGATAGTTGGCATCTTGGCCATAGGAGAAAATGTCTCCTCATAATCAATGCCTTGGGTTTGTGCAAAACCCTTGGCTACCAACCTAGCTTTGTACCTGTTTATTGTTCCATCTGAATTCTTCTTTAGTTTGTAGATCCATCTGGATCCTATCACCTTCATAGAGTCCTTCTTGGGTACCAAATCCCAAGTATCACTTTCCTTGAGAGCTTCTATCTCTTCATTCATGGCTTCTCTCCATTCTGGTTTGGTAATTGCTTCTTCATAGGTACCTGGTTCTTCATTCAACAAGTCTTTTGCAAGATATACAGAATGTTTAGTTACAAGTGATGTGTCATACCCAAATCTGATAGGCTTCTTCTTTTCTCTTTGAGATCTCCTCATTGCTTGAGTAGAAGTTTCTGGCTTATCCTCTAATTGCTTCATCTTCATCTTTCCTTTGGACTTCCAAGCCTTGAACTCTTCAAGGTTTATTGTATCATCATCTGAGCTTGAATCTTCTTGCTGAGTTGGCTCTTCCTTGGTAAGCTTTGGAAAATCTTCTTCTATGTCATAGGGTAGACTCACTTTCCTGCATTCATTCTCATACCAAGAGTCATTTTCATCAAATATGACATCTCTACTTACCTTGAACCCTTTGTTTGTGGGGTTGTAGAATCTGTATCCCTTTTGGTTCAAATCATAACCAATGAAGATACATTTTTCAGCCTTAGGGTCTAGCTTTCCTCTTACCTGTGAGGGAATATGCACATATGCTACAGAACCAAAGATTTTGCAATGATCCAGAGAGGGTCTCTTACCATGCCAAGCTTCATAGGGTGTCATGCCATCAAGTGATTTGGATGGCAACCTATTGATGAGATAAGTGGCAGTGGATACACTCTCTGCCCATAGGTAATTTGGCAACTTTTTCTCATTGAGCATTGACCTAGCTGTTTCCACAATGAGTCCATTCCTCCTTTCAGGTACCCCATTTTGTTCAGGTGAGTACCTTGTAGTGATCTCCCTTTTGATGCCTCTTTCCTGCAAGAAATCTTCAAACTCATTGGAGAAGTATTCTCCTCCACCATCTGACCTTAGCCTCTTCAAGCTTCTACCTGTTTGATTTTCAACAAGTGCAAGATACCTTTTGAAACAATTAAACACTTCATCTTTGTGCTTCATAAAGTATAAAATGGTCCACCTGCTATAGTCATCAATGAAGGACACATAATACCTTGAACCAGAAATGGAAGGGTCCTTGCTAGGTCCCCAAACATCTGTGTGTACCAAGTCTAGGTAGTCTTCATGCATGAAACCTTTCCTTGAGTAGGGTAATCTGTGAGACTTACCAAATTGACATGATCCACATTTGTAAATCATGTGTTGCTTGGATACATTAGGTATCCCAAGCACACATTGATCCCTGCACATTTGCTTAAGAGTCCTTTCACCTATGTGCCCTAATCTCTTATGCCATATCTCTAACTCTGAAAGTGGCTGATCCTTGTAATTATATAAAGCAATGTTTTTTGTATCTTCTAGCTCAAATGTAAATAATCTACCTGATTTCTCCCCTTTGGCTATCCTTCTGAATCCATGTTTTGGATCCTCCACATATGCTCCATGTTGTGTAAATCTGACCTGCAAACCTTTCTCCACAATCTGACCAACACTCATTAAATTCTTAGTTATTGTTGGTACATAGAGTACCCTGCTTAATAGGTTCTGATTACCATCACATGTCTTTACATTTCCAATTTTGACAACAGAGTGTTTAGTGTCATCACCTGTTTGTACCTGATGTTTGCCCTTGGGCTCTTCCAAATCAGAAAGTAGTGCCACATTGCCAGCTACATGGTTAGAACATCCTGAGTCAATGTAAAATAAATGATCATCATTTGTACCTATCTTGGAGGTCATATTCATGATCAATAAGGAGTCATCTTGCTCCTCTGTGTAGTTGTTGTAGTCTCTTCTATTTCTGAATCCACCTTGGTAGTTTCCATTGTGGTTGTTGTTGTAGTTGTTGTTGTATTGGTTGTTGTATCCATTGTAGCTTTGATGTTGGTTGAATCTGCCTCTCCCTTGAGAGTATCCACCTCTTGAGTAGCCTCTTCCTCTCTGATTTTTGTAGTTCTTGTAGCATTCATCTGTGGTATGATTGGACAATCCACAAATGTTGCATGGTGATGAGTTGTAGGGTCTCCCCCTACCTGACTTACCTCCTCTGCCTCTTCCTCTAGATGACCTACCTCTCCCTGCATAATTAGCTTGAGAGGTAGAGCCTTCTTCATCCTGTTTCTTCTTGCCTTTATCTTTAACCTTCTTATCAGTATAGAGAGCAGAGGGGTTATTACCTTTTGATTGATCTCCAGCCTTTGTAAACTTTGCTTCATGTGTAAATAGTTGGCCCATGAGTGTTGTGAGATCAGGGGTATGCATGTCCATATAGAGATCCATTGCAGTGGTGAAACTTTCCCACTTATCATCTGCCTTGAGTCCATTTGTCACTTGCCTGACTATTTGCTCTTCTTCAATCTCCTCTCCAATGCTTGCTAATTGGTCTGCCACATCTTTGATCTTTGTCACATACTCTGAGACTGATTGCTTGGGCTGCTTCCTAAGGGTTGTGAACTCAATCCATAATTGATTCTTCCTAGCCCTTGTGTTGGAAGAAAAGTAGTTTGACAAGGTTTCCCAAGTCTCTTGGGAAGTCTTACAATTCCTTACATGTGGTAAAAGAAAGTCAGATATAGAGTTTAAGAGATAAGACCTTGCCAAAGCATCCTTTGCACACCATTGGTTGAGCCTTTCATGTTCATCCTTTGTGGGTAGTCCTCTAGTCTTGAATGAGGGCAACTCCTCATCTCCTGATATGTATCCAAATAGACTTCTCCCTTGTAGATAGGTCTTCATCCTTAATGACCAAGCCTGGTAATTATTTCTATCCAATTTGTCAATGAATGAAGGGAAACCATCACCCATAATTACCTTCTTTGCTCTGATACCACTGTTGAGAGTGATGGTTGGATGCACTCAGGAAATCAGTTGGTGCTGCAAAACCTGCTTCACACCTGCCCTCTTTTCTCTTCAGATATGCTTAGTACACTTGCTTAGCTTCCAAATGACACAAAGAAACCATATATGTACTTTGGAAATGGTTTGGGTAATGATCAAACCAAAACAGATAACTTGGTACTTCAAGAATCAAGAAAAACTTTCTATTCCTGTAGTGATACCTGCTCAGACTTTTACTCAGTGTGACCAGCACACTTAAATTGGAACAATTCCTTTTAGGAGTATTAAGGTACCTTAGTAAGCTACCAATCACAAGTGGAATCACTTCAATTGATAAACTATGCACTGAGAAATAAGTTTAGCAAAATTCTATTTACCCCCGACTTTTTAGGAACTCTGCAGACACAGACCAGTGTGCACTTCGAAGCGGATTTCTCCCAAATGGCTGAATAAAATCCTCTGAGATTTTGTATGCTTGTAGTAGACTTTGAGCTGGTTCCAATGAGCTATAGATCTCTTGATTTGGTTCAGTAGATCTTGAGTTATGCTCCTTTGAAGTTGACAGACTTGGAGAAGATAACACATAGAACCAGAAATGATGAATGTGTATATATCTATTGATTGATAAGATTGTACAAGCTCAATAGCATGACAAGCATAGCTAATTGAGATGTGGTGGTGTAGGCTATGGAGTAGCACTAACACACACTCAGTTACAATGACAATATGCCTCGGGGAGTGAGCTGAAAATGGCAGGGCTAACCGCGAGTTTTTTCTTCTTCACTTTATATGAATTGAGTGAACATTTGAATTTCAAATCCAAACTAAGGCTCCCTAGAATCTCTCCTCTAAAAGTAGGGAGATATTCTCTCCATTACAACATTCAAATTTCCACGACTAATGAGGTAGGTGAATGACTTCAAGTGATTACAAATAAATGCCAAGTCATATAGACTTTTACAAGGGGTAAAAGATAATAACTCATAAGTATGAGTTCCTATGCCTTATCCTTCATGAAGAGATATCCTTCAAGGGTTCCAACTCCATCTTCAAAGTTTCAATGTTCCAAGCCAATGTGTTAAGGCTTGTCTTGCACCAACAGGAAATCCTAGCAACCTTAGATGTGTGTGTGAATGAGGAAGTCTTGACAATGAATGAGTGCATAGATGAGGAAGGCTATGATGTAAATCTTTACATGGTTGTCCTTCAAGAAGTAGAAAAAGGGGAAATCTTAGAAAAAGAATGGAAAGAGGAATATGAGAGTATAGAAATGGAACCAGAATTCGATTCTGAAGAGAGCTATCTGGACACCATTCGAACCAAAGAAAAACAGGAACCGACAAAGATCTTGGCAATCGAAGCTGCTCCTAGAGTACAAGAACAAGAAGCAGAAATGAGTAAAACTGGACCAGACCCAGATCTGTTTGAAGTTCCTGAACATTTTAAAAGATACAAAGTAGAGGAGAGAAAGATAGCTATTCAAATGCCTAAACGAGAGGCTCGAGATGGAGAAGCATACGACAACAAAGAACAAACAAAAAAAATTATAGTAACAGTGGTAGACGGAGATGAAAGATGCACATACATAGGCAAAGATGTATCAGTCGAAGAGGAAGAGGAACTCATACAACTGATCCGAGAATATCGAGACGTGTTTGCATGGACATATAAGGATCTCAAAGGTGTGGAACCCTCGATTTATTCTCATAGGATACCAATGACAGCAGATGCGAAACCATCAAAACAATGCCCTTATACATATAATGAGATCTATGCTGCTAAAAGTAAGGAGGAAATAGACAAGTTACTAGCTGCAAGATTCATATATGAGATAGAACACACCGAGTGGGTATCACCATTAGTAGTCGTGCCTAAGAAAAACGGAAAATTGAGAGTGTGCATTAATTTGAAAAAGGTCAATGCAACCACCATACATGATAGCTACCCATTACCCATTACGGACCATCTATTGGAAAGAGTAGCAAGAAAAGAAGTATATAGCTTCTTAGATGGATTCTCAGGATACAATCAAGTAGCCATTGCTATTGACGATCAACATAAGACCGCATTCGCGATCGAATGGGGGGTCTATGCTTTCAGAGTGATGCCTTTTGGACTCACTAATGCGCCAGCTACTTTCCAACGATTGATGTGTCATGTTTTCAAGGAATTTCTGAAAAAAAGCATGGAAGTATATGTAGATGACCTATGTACATACTCCAATCAAAGACACGATCATATCCGTGAATTGAGGAAGATATTTAATAAATGTAGACAGTACAAAGTCTGTTTAAACCCAGAGTAGTGTGTTTTTATGGTGAGACAAGGGAAAATCCTCGGACACATAGTCCCTAGGAATGGAATATCCACGGATGAGGATAAGCTTAAGGTCATCTTAGAGCTCCCTAGACCTAAGAATGCGAAGGAGGTGCAAGCATTTATGGGACATTGTGGATACTACCGTCGCTTTATCCACATGTATGCCATAATCGCCAAACCTCTGTATGGTCTCTTAACTCAATTCACTTGGACAGAAGAGTGTGAAAAGGCATTCAACGAGTTGAAAAAGAGGCTTAGCACGGCCCGAATTCTGAAAACGCCAAATTGGAACAAGCCTTTTCATATTCATGTTGATGCTTCTAACTACGCAATAGGATGTATCTTAGCCCAACCAGTTGATGAACGAAAATTAGATCATCCAATTGCCTATGCGAGCAGACAACTGAATCAAGCTGAAAGGAATTATACCACTATCGAGCGAGAAGGATTAGGAATGGTCTAGGCAGTGAAGAAATTTAGACACTATCTTTTAGCCAACAAGTTCAAGTTTTTCATAGACCATCAGGCTCTATTGTACCTAGTCAATAAACCTTGTAACACGGGAAGTTTAGTAAGATGGTTCTTACTATCAATGGAGTTCGACTTTAAAGTGATAGTAAAAAAGGGAAACACCCATGTAAGAGCGGATCATCTTTCAAGGTTAACACACGGAGAACCACCAAATGGAGTACCCGATGATCTGCCAGATACTTATTTGTTCAATCTGGAAGTTTGTCCAAAGTGGGCAGAGAAATTAATTCCTATACTTACTCATGGTCCACAACACTCCATGGAGATACCGTTCATCTCTTTGCCTAATCCATTCTTTCCTTTTCTTGATGCGTTCTAGGGCTTCTTGTCGAGCCTCCTCTCTAATCCGTTCTTCTTCTTTCTTCCTATTTTGAGCACCTACTAGGCGTGCTAGCATTTGATCCGTCAATGGCTCCATGAACCGTTTAACTCTGCATCCACTTATGTAGTTAGGAAGAATGTCTCCATCTAGAGTGGCTAAATTAACTTCTCCACTAGTAGAGATCCTATTGATGATCAGAGGTCCATATCCGTGTTTTTGTAACTTCTTGGCATGTTTCTTTAAGGTGTACACCAAGACTAAGTCTCCCTCTTTAAGTCCTTTGTCTTTTATATGTGAATCATAATATGCCTTTTTTCTTCTCTTGGTTGCATAGATTCCTGCTACTGCTTGTAACCTAGTTTCATGCAACTTCTCAATTTGGTCTAGTTGTTGGGGATAACTCATGTCCGTTCCATTCATACTACTCCTAATCATTTTAATTCCCTGATAGTTCCATGAGTCCCTTGGTGTGTTCTCCATTTGTTTACATGTGCTTGTTCGATTAGCTTCATTTGTTCGTCCTCCTCAACACATGAGCCGGTACCTATGGCTAATTACCAAATCCATAAATCTGATACGACAAATTCCTATACATCACAGCCTTATTTAAACCTAGGAATCGGCAAGACAGAGTACAAATTGATAGTTGATGAACGGCCAAACAATCGGGAACCCAACTCTCATGAAGTCCCTCATAGGACAGTAGGATCATCAATGTGGAGGACAACATTCAGACATTCACATCAAGGGAAGATCAAATTCAAATGGGTATGCAAAGATCAAGTGCAAAAACCGGAAACGTCATCACCAAATCATAGGGAGAATAAGAAGAATAACAAGTCAGCATCACAAAAATTTGAAACAACAATAATTTTACAAGTATGGCTCCCTAAGCCTTTGGTTGAAGCTCAGAAAGCACGACAGTAGATATGGATTCCCAAGAAGGTGAAACAAGCAGCCAAGCAAGAGATGCGCAATCAGGAGAATACACTCCATCAAAACATTCGAATGACAAGGCAAAAGCAGACTCGTCCTAGACACATGAAGAGCAGAGCCTCTCATACAAGGACACTTGAGGAAACAAAGACAACACATGAAGCCCGAGGAACAAAAGAAAGAAAACGACCTTTTAGAGCGCCTACAAAATGGATTTGAAAACCAAAGCAACCGCAAGGAGTGAACCATCGAAACAACGGAGATTCCAATTGCACTCATGAAGTATCACATGCACCTAAAGTATGCATGGTAGGGCCACATTACAAGGCCATGCATTCAGCACATGATGTACATGATAAAATTAGTGGTGCACATTCTCCAATTGAGAATAGATCATAGCTTCAACTCTCTTAGGAATGTACATACTATGTACATAAATAAATGCTTCGGCTACACTAATGATTGTTTTCTTTCAGGGAAAGAAATAAAAAGATGTGGTAAAAGATCTCACTTATAGAACCATGAGAAACGGAGTGATGGAACGACAACAAATCACTACAATGCACTACACAGCTTCCATACTTTCTTTTGAAGCTAATGCACTTTTCCTTACAAGTGCAGATGGCTTCTAAAGATTCTGAAGCAACAGTACATGAGGAAGTATTGGAATTTCCACTCGACAGTATCAGCAAGGCAAAGGGACACTAGTTTCGAGAAGTTCAATTGGCTGGGGAGTATCTCTTCCTGGCAAGGATAAAAATCATGGATACCGATCATCAATTTCCGATCATGTCCCAAGACTTCAGAGTGTTGCATGAACTACCATCTACAATCGCCATCATGAAGAAAGTGGGCATTCATAAATATTTTGAATTATCAATCTATAAGCCCGACTTTCAAAGGTGCACACATGTCTTGAACACATTACAACCAGCACTGCATGATCCATTGGTGCCGGAGGCTAGAGTGATGGATAGAGTAGGCGAATGGGTTGTCATTCAGTTTACACATGACTTGATCAAGGAAGCTTTTGGATGGGAAAAAGATGGAAACACGGTCGTGAAAGAAGAGAGTCGAGGGGCAAAAACCAGAATGTTCATTGACATTAACAGAGCCGCCATAGAAAAGGAAGTCATACTTATTCACCAGCACTTCTGCTTCCCAAATATGCATCGGTATATGGCCCCTCAGAAGATAATTGTCCAACTGCTCTCACATGCAATCAAACAAATTGGAAATCAAATCAATCTGACTCCTTACATACAGGAAAGACTATTCAAAGCAAAGAAGCAATGTTGGCAGCGTCGCTCTGACAATCAGCATGCTTTAGGTATTCGAGAGCACCTGCAGGAAATGCCATCATCCACTACCATGGAAAAGTATGCCAAAGTCGCCACAATTCCTAAAAAGAAAAGAGGAGTCAAGATTGTGGAAGAGGCAGAAACTAGCTCTCAACCCAAAATGAGAGGCACGAAGAGACTCAGGGAAGTCAAGCAAGTAGAAGAGGAAGTTCCAGCCACAAAAAGGACACACGTACTTCCTAAGACAACGATTGAAGAGCAAAGGGAAATTACAGAGGAAGATTTAACTAGGGCCCTGGAAGAAATGCATCAATGTACAAAAGGGCAAGTCAATTTACCCGTGCTAGGGCATCACTATCAGCAGACCCAACAAGACTTGTAAGCGAAAAGGAAGCTCATGAAAGTCCATCGATACAGGGAATTAGGGTTGGACAATTCAAGCTCATCTTCAGATATACAAGAAGAACCCGACAACTCATTGTTGAATGTGGATATTCAAAGTGAATCCAAGGATGATGGACAATGGGTGGAATTGAATGCAGTAACTTACAATGAAGAAGAGGACATAAAAGTGGATAACAACTCTACCTACCTAGAGTTGAACACCGAAGGCATAGAAGCCAACAATGAAGGAGCACATGAGATTAAACTTAATGAAAGTTCCACTATTCATATCAGGGAGGCACCACTTTCAAGGGAAGAGTCAATCAAGATACCAATGAAAGAGCCTCAAGACAAGACAGTAGAAGAAGCAGAACCCTGCACACCAATAAGGGTCATGCAAGAACCCTCCCCCATGGATGTCACATTTCAAGGGAGTGCCACAAAAGTTCTTGATTTGAATGAAGAAGAAAAAGAACCACAAATACAACTACAAATTCGACAACCCCACAATGAAACCATCCATGTGGAGCAGGGAAAAGATGTGCAAACCGGCGAAGCTCCAAGCATACCAAGGACATGGTTGAATGTCGACATCACTCAACTCAAACCTGTTGTACAAGACATGATCAAAACCGCACTGGACACACAACAACTAATGCTTGAGGCTGATGAAGACTATGATCAAGCGATGTAGGACAAGCATGAGCTTCAAGAAAAGAGTAAGAGTCTTTCCGCAGAATTAAAATTTGCAAGAGAACAAGTACAACAGAAACAAAATGAAGTTCAAGAGTTCATGCAACAGTGCAAAACTCTAGCCATGGAAAATGAAGGATTGAAAGCACAACTATAGGAAATAACAAAGAAAATTGAAGCTAGCGAAGCCGAGAGGGCACGAATGAATGCCAGGAGTAAAATACTAGAATCACAAATAAAGGTATACATGGAGGAGGTAGAAAACTTAAGGAACCGCAATAAGGAGCTCATGACAACTCTTCTAAGTGATCAGCCCGTTGAAATTCAGGGAAGACCAGAAAAGGATATCAAATACTTGGAAGAAAAGCTAGCTAAGTTTGAAGATCAGCTCAAAAAGGAGTAGGCCACCATTGCCAAATGGGAAAAGAGGTACATGGAAGACACCTCCGCTCTTAGAGCCAAATGGAAGAAAGCTGAAAATCGGTACCTACTGCAAGGTAAAGAAGATGCGGATCAACTCGCAATAGTGGCAGAAGAAATCCAAAAGAATAAGGAAACAATCTTGCAGGCACAAGAAGAAATTAAGCAAAAGAAGGAGATGATAAAACAACTACATGATCAACTAGCACACAAGGACATTGAGGGGACACCAGTAGTTCCAAAATCTACCGAGGCTACTGAGGAGACTGAGGTACACCCTCTCTCTCCCCCCTTATATCATTCGCCACTAAGGGAGGAACAAGAGGTCCAAATTGAACATAATACTCGGGACATTGCAGAACTGAGCCGACCGGAAAGGGCACTACTGGTGTCCCAGCTTACTGCTGAATTCGAAGATCAAATAATCCAGGTGATGAAGGAGGCCCAAATCAAAAGCAAAAATTTGGATCAAATTTTGAAGCCCTTCAATGTACCATATGGTCTCCTTAAAGAACAAACGCGACAATATATAAAGAATACTACACATAAAGATCCGGACACGAACCTCTGGTTCAGCCAAGATACATTCAAGTATACTCAAGAGGATTCGGAAAGTCTGATCCCATATGGAGGCGGAAACTATTGGAAAAGAACCCTACATTGTGGGTACAATGGGAAGCTTCACCATATGTGCTTCAAGTCAATCCATCATTTTGCCCCGTACCCCGCAGATGCTCCTGGACGCAATTTTGGGAAGGTCAGCGCCAGGGAAGCATAAATACTCAATGGCTGAATTATCCATTGTTACCTAGTCCGCCACATAACTACCTACCAACAGAAGAGTACATGGTAAAAACAATGGAATTTTGGATTGCAAGATATGCGACTGTCCCAGATTTAGCGGTCAAAATGACGAATAAAATTTTTAGTATGATCCTTATTGTAATCAAAGTCTTTCAGCATGCAAAATATACATTCTTGAATTTTATCGGCATTATGCAAGGATCAGAAGCACTCATTTTTTATCTTTCTACAATTTCGAGTCGCTTAACACTTATGGCATATTATTCTCGACTTATGTTTTTGCCGTCAACATATATGCAGACTTTCGAAGAAGCATTTTTCACTGGCTTCTTCGAAATAGATTCGGAAATTTTTGTCAAAATGACTTCAAATCTTAATGCACGCCTGGTGGCTTATGAAACCAGCTTTTTTGCGGATCACCGACAAGCGCCAGAGGGCGGAGTGAAGTCAAGCCAGTGGAAAGAATTTATGATATGTCACGCCAATTTGCTGAATCAAAGAGAGCAAGCAACCATACAAACCTATTCATGTCGCCACAAAAAGCCTGTTGGGGATGACAGAGTTCAGGAGGAGGGACGTGTGGAAGGGGAATCGAGCAAGAAGAAAAGAAGAAGAAGATCAAAGTCAAAAACTACGCAATAAAGAATGACATCATAAAATGAAAGGACCACCCTCTGCCCAAAGCCTCGCAGGGGCATGCATCAGGCAACAACACGAATCATCTAGGTCCTGAGGATCGGAATAAAAGATCAATCAGAACCAGGACACTTCATGGGAAGGACGGACCAGGGCCAGGAACTATACATGAAGAAGTGCAAGATAATATTTGGCAGGTAGTAATCCTTCCGCTGATAACGTGCGTTGTCAACAAAGTAAACAGGCTAAGAACAATACAACAGGGTCAGATGTGTGCAACCAAGACAAATCAGAAGACCAAAAGCTAGAAAGAGGTGACTAAGAACAGCACATTCCTAGTCACTGGTGGCGTGCGTGGCAGCCCGATTGAATGCAGCAACCCAGATTTGTGATGTACGGGATATCAAGGGGAAAACAGAAGCAAAAGACTTACATCGGATAAAATAACAAATTCTCTGACAGTCCTTGTCGCCACTTCAACCGCTGGGTGCATGTATTCAGAAGACTTAAGCAAGCAACCGACGAGAAGTTAAAGCCTATCAAGGGACGACAGAGACAAAGAGGGGGAGAGTGTTGCAGAGCAAAGAAGCACAAGAGAAGAGCCCCAAAATTTTCAAATTAATGGGCATGATTTTTCTTCTTCAAAGTCCTAGAGAGTTCCTTCAAGCCATGTAAATGCACTAGAGGAGTCCTCTAGTTGCATAATCCCAACTTGTTGTAAAATATCTCTTGTAAATTAGTAGGAACTTCACTTTTTAGTAATAAAGTGCTGGTCTCTTGTGTGAAAGGACCAAACTTAGGGCACATGTATATAAGTCACTTTGTGACTCTTTGTAGAGACTTTTTGCTATTGTGAACAAAGAGAGCTTTGAAATCTCGAATTTGCCTCTTTCCTGCAGATTTTCATCTTCTCTTTGATTTTGTATGTGTGTGATGCTTGGAATGTGTGTGTAGGATAGTTTTCTATCCCTCCCCACTATTTTTGAGCTACTGTAGTGTGTGTGTGAGCTTGTAGGAGTTGTGGTGTGAGTGTGGGTGGTTCCCGCCATTCACTATTTTGGTCATAACTTGAATCAAGGTTGTCAGAATCTGGTGAAACCACTTCCAATAGATGCGTCTCATCGAGAGCTTCGAAATGAGTGCCCTATTGACTATATTCAGAGTTTGGAGCTGGGAGAAATCCTTGATTTACTGAAAACTGTTGTAAGAGGTATCGCGGCAGACACTTTCAGTCTTTCAATGAGTTTGAGAGGTGGATTAGTCTTTTCTCATGCATATCAGCTGAACCACTTCATTTTCCATCATGTGTGCACTTGTCTTCATACACTTGGTTAGGTCGTTTGATCGGATTGACATATAAGCATGTGTCAATTTCCCACTATATGCACTTGTGTTGCAAATGAGGTATAGTCTCTTTGGCACAAGTCCTTGAGTCTTCTTGACTTAGGTACACACTATCTCGCTCGCTTCTCTTTTGTTGACATCTCTTTTGAAGCAACCTCAAAACAAAAACCACCGTCTCTTGGGACCTTGTGCAATAGCCATTCGGAGAGACATTGGGGTATCTTCCAATTGTGTCAGTCCCAACGATTTCATCATGTATTCTGTCATTAGGTTCATTGCGGCTCTGCTATCCAATTGCTTGCCTGGGACCGCATATCCATTGATCTCTATTGTGACTATAGGGGCATTCGAGTTCACTTGAGTCGTAATACTTTGGATCATCCCTAAGACCACCTCGTCCACTTTTTCTTTTCTTTTCGCTTTCCTTGGTTTCTTGATAAACTCATTGTAGAATTGCTTTCTGCAGGTTGACGAACACCTTAGTAATGTGGCAAAATCCAAGGTGACTTCGGTCTCAGCAAGTCTTTGTACAATGTCCATTCCCGCTTTTGCTCGCTTCTTTTTTGGCAACTTCTCTTGGACTTTTAGCCTTTCTGGAAATGGTGGAACACCCGGTACAAACTTTTGTGTAATTGGTAGAAGTAACTCCACCTCTTCTTCTTCATCTAAATCCCTTTGCCTATGAATCTTGTCATCTTCATTCACTTGAACTTGGTTCCCTCGGGTGTACTCTTGTGCACAAGTGACCACAGCCACCATCGGTTCTTTACCTTTCTCTTTTCCTTTATTTGCCTCTACAAGGTGGGTAGAGGTGCTAGCTCCTGGATCCATTTCCCTTATTACTACTCCAGTATTGGGCACTCTTCCTTGAGGTTGCATCATCGGTTGTGGTTGCGGCTGTGCGTAGTTGGAAGTCTCAATCCCTCTTTTTCCTTGGCCATAATTGTTTCTTCGTTGTGGGCAATCAACATCATAATGGCCCTCCCTACTACAATATCGGCACATAGGTGTAAAGTCTTCATGCCTTCTCTCGTTTGGACAATGTGCTTGTATATGCCCAAGGCACCCACATCGCCAACACTCTGGCGGTCCCGTTCTCCTTTGATTTTGTGGTTCAGGCCTTTGATATCCGCCTACTTGGCCTTGGCCTCCGTAAGCATACGTGGGTCTAGGCCCCCATCTAGGCACGGGAGGTTCACTTTGGCCCAGTAATCCCTGATAGGCATAGTTCCTATTGTTTGGCCACCTTCCCTTATCCCCGCACTGATCTTTAGTGTGATTGTTCCTCTTGCAAAAGTTCCAAAAGATTCTCGGTTCTACATATAATCTTGAGACTATAGGACATTCTGTGACCATGTGCCCATATCCTCAGCATTTTGCACAAAAGATGTTCGACCTAAACACTCATTGACTTGGTTCGAGTGCCATTTCCTACCTTACTACATATGTTTCATGAGTTAGAGTGGCAGCTTTTACCGCCTGAGCCACGATTTCGATAATCCTTTCTTCGGTCAATGATGGCTTCATCTCTTGGGGCGTGTTTGTAGCGGCCATAAATGCCGGCAGAGTTGCAGCAAGATTTTCCTGAGTAGCACCATTTGTAGGCCCATTGTCCATACCTTGAATCCGTTCAAACAAAAGTTCTTGCCTTCGTTGTTGGCCAAGTTGAACCTCTTCCCACACACAAGTGACATCTTTGGTGGCCACCAACGTCACCGGTTGGCTCAAACTAATATGTTGTTGAGCACTTGGATCTCTAAGTCCCGCAATAAATCTTCGTTTCAAGGTATCTTCATTTGGGGCATTTGCGCCCATCTTTCTTACCAAAGTTTCCATCCGCTTGATATAATGGTCTATACTCTCATTTACTCGCAAAACTCTATCGGAAGCTATTTGATCATGATTGATGCTTGAATGTCTTTGTCTTAGTAGGGGTTTGGAAGAAATTAAGGTCACCATGACATAGCATTACAAGAAATAGAAAGGCTCGAAGCACCTATGAGTGAGAAAGATTAAAACAAATTTTGCGCAGCTCTATAAATGTTCAGTACAAACACCGGAAGAATATGATGGTCCCTTGCAAGGGAGAGCTGTGCTTTTGTATATGCACAGAAAAATATTGGTGGAACATGTAGCAATTTTTATTCAGCACACAACATTATATTCGGTGAATAATTAATCCAAAGTTCTGACTTCTTTGGCTTCTGAATGATAGATGTTCCTTCATTTCTTCCTGCAGGAATTGGTACCGACTTTGCAGAAATGCAAATCATTCACATATTACGATTTTTTTGTGAAAAGATATGAATGGAGTGAAACTTTGGTCGTGTTTTTTTTCCTGTTGATATCTCATGAGGGTACTCTAGGGAGTGAAGTTCTCGATCCGGCCAAGATTTCTTTATTGATGGTGTCATATAAAAGTTGGTGAATGATTGTGGATACATTATATTGAAGAACCCATGTGTGGCTGATTATTGCATATCTAAGTTGAAGGTTCGTGCTCTCCGAAATGCACATGAACTGTACGAAAGGGGACTTAACATTTTGGTGCGTTTGCCGGGAAGTATATGAGTTAGTGCATAGACATAGGAAGAATCCATTGCGAGATAATTGTGGGCTCTAGGTAATCCAAGTAGACCGATTCCGAGGGATTTGAACAAAATAAAGTCTCGGACAATCATTTTTTCTTGGGCTCAGGAGCTAATCATTTTGGTGCGTTTGCCGGGAAGTATATGAGTTAGTGCATAGACATAGGAAGAATCCATTGCGAGATAATTGTGGGCTCTAGGTAATCCAAGTAGACCGATTCCGAGGGATTTGAACAAAATAAAGTCTCGGACAATCATTTTTTCTTGGGCTCAGGAGCTAATCATTTTGGTGCGTTTGCCGGGAACAGCTTGGTACGTCTCTATAAGAGAGTGCCATAGGTTCGCCTAGCGCCACAGGTTGGCCGAGCTTGCGGACCCCAAGATCTAGTACATGAGCGAGGGGAGCTCATCGTCAGGAGCAACACAAACTCAAAGAGAGGAACGCGCTCAGAGAAGAGCCCTTGAAAGAGAAAGGAGAAGGTGGGAACCGCCAGGTGAGTGGACCTCGATTGGCTCGAAGAAATCAGTCAAAAACGTGTACTCCCGTAGGAGAGTCGCGAATCAAGTGCGAAAGTTTGAAGGAGGGATCCTGAAGCCACGTGTACTAAATTTCTGGGATCGAAGTGATATCGACATCACACCTCTGTTCGAAATGGCTCAGCGGATTTCGGTTCACTTGGGGGACTTCACCAAGTTTTCAGGTACTTGGGACGAAGATCCGGATAGTTTTATCCAGTTGTTTGAGGTTACTTGTGAGGCCAATGACGTAGTTGACCAGGATCAAAGATTGAGGATTTTTCCAGCTATTCTCCGTGATGAGGCAGCCAATTGGTATGGGAATCTGACACCACAAGAACGTGGAACTTATCAAATGCTCAAGGAAGCCTTCTTGGCAAAGTTTCGACGACAAGGCTTCCAAGATAGATTGGCCCAACAAATGGATTACTTGCGACAACGAGTCAATGAGAGCATCGATAACTACATTCAGAGAATGGAAACGTTAGTAAGAAAGATGGGTGTGAATGCCCCAAACGATGAGACATTGAAACGATGAGACATTGAAACGAAGATTCATTTCGGGATTGAGAGATCCTATGGCACAGCAGCATATTAGCCTGACAAGACCTGCAACTTTAATGGATGCTAAAGAACAAGCGAGGCTTTGGGAGGAAGTACAATTATGCCAACAAAGGAAGATGGAACTCTTATACGAGCCTATGGGAGGCCCAGGAAACATACCGATGAAAGATCCTGGCCAAGGAAGTCCCGCATTGACGACCCCCGCTTTTGTAGCTGCCACTAGCACGCCAGGCGAGGTAAAGCCTGCGCTAACCGAAGAACGAATATTAGAGTTGGTCACACAAGCTATAAAAGCTGCCACAATAACCCAGGAAACATACATAGTAAAACCAGAGGTAACTACAAACCCGAATCAAGTGTTTCGATCAAATACATGGTGTGGAAAGTGCCATGGTTACGGCCATTTGGCTTCAAAATGCCCTACAGTCTCGAGAGTATTCACAGATAGATCACCACCTAGGATGCGTTGTACTTTTTGTGGAAGAACAAATCACACGGAGGACCGATGTTACAACAAGAGAGCCTATGAAGAGAGGACCATGAAACCCGGAGATACAAGAGAAAGACCTTATACGGGATTGCCCGCTCAAAGTGTCCCACCTACATCTCATTGGGAAAACAGACCGACTTATGGATATGGTGCTCAGGGTCAAGGAGGAGACTATCCAAGAGGAGCCCTACGTGATCAAAGAAGAGATGGTCCAATCCAGTGCTGGAGATGTCATGGCTTTGGCCATACTCAATCTAGATGTCCAAACGAAAAGAAACCAATTGACTATACCCCACTATGTAGGTACTGTAGTGGAGAGGGCCACTTTGATGAAGATTGTCCGAAACGAAGAGCTGCCGCCGGCAAGGAAAAAGGACCAGTAGGGCCTTCAAATTATGTTGATACTCAGATGTATTCCACATCGAGAGCTCAAGAGCAAGTTCCTACAATCGGAGTAGTGTTCAAGACACCGAACCCTCAAGAAGGCTCTAGCTCGTCAATGCACTTTGTGGGTGCTTACGAGGCCAAGAAACCACACAAAGATCCAACTGTGGCAGTAGTCACGAGGACTCAAGAGTATTCGAAGAAGAATCCAGGAGGCGAAGGTGAAGAAGGGAGCCAAGAGAAGATCGCTGAGCGTGAAGAGGTAGAAAACCAAGTTGGAAGATTTGCTGAGCAGCAAGAGCTTAAGGATGGGGAAGAGATTGAGATTCTTCCACCAGTGACTAAGGAGTTTGTGCCAGGCATAGCACCGTTCCCTGAAAGATTAAGAGCTCCGAAGTATAGAAACGAAAGACAAAGTTCAGAAGAAGTAGATATTGTAAAGTTGCTCACTGACACGGAAGTCACGCTGGACATTGGCACATTGCTGAAATGTTCACCTGTTTATAGGAAACAATTCTATAACGAGTATATTAAGAAGCCGAGGAAAGCTCGAGATAAAAATAGACAAGATAAAGATGTCCAAGGGATCATTCAAAGCATTACGACGCAAATTGATTCGAACGCTCCAGCTGTGACAGTCGAGATAAAAGGATATGCAGTTCCCGATGCTCAGTTAGATAGTGGAGCCGTAGTCAACCTTATGACTGAGTTCATGATGAAAGCTTTGGGCCTCAACCACATGGAAGAGACGCCGATGTCTTTGAGAATGGCAGATCAAACACAAGTGAAGCCTGCGGGCCTTTTGAAGAATGTAAGTAGAGTTGTGGGCGGTTTAGAGTTTAAAGTTGATTATCTGATAGTAAGACCAAGGACCTCAGAGGCTACCTTCTGGATCCTACTTGGACGACCATGGCTGGTGCAAGCCGAATGTGTGCATGACTGGCGCACAGGTTTTATTTCAATAGGGCCAAAGTCTGATCGGATTCAAATACAAGTATCCCCACCCTCGAGCAACAAGAAGAAAACAATAATAGTCGATGAGATGGAAAAGAAAGAGAAGAAGAAAGCAAGCCACGAGATTGCACGAGCTAGGTTTTCCTTGAACACGGACACCTACAAGAATCTGCTTCAAGACGGGTTCAACTTGCAGCTCTTTAAGAATCAAAACACGAAGATGGGAGAATATCAAAATCCATTGCTCTATAACGACGATTCCGATCAGGAGTTGCTCGGATGGTTGACGCATACAAGAGAATTTGAGTGCTACATGTTGAGTATAGACGCAAGTAAAAACAAAGCTACTCAATCCTTGGAGAAGGGAACTTCAAGAGAAGAGTTGAAACTGGAGTTAGCTCAGACGATGGAAGTGCAACAGTTGCGAGAAAGAGTTAGAATGCTAGAAGCAGAGATTCTAAAGGGAAGTCGAGAATCGGAAAAGGAAGCGAAGAGTAAAACTAAAGTGTCGAAAGCCATCGCAAAAGCTGAATTAAAGAAATTAGGTTCAATCGGAACAGAACAAAACAATGATTTACTGGCCAACCATGCACGCGTAATCGGAGAACACGTTCCAATCACATTGTCATCGAGGAATAAGGAATACTCGCGAGAAGCTCAGTTGGAAAAATGGGAAGTTTTTCTAGAAAAGTTCTTGAGTGTAGGGTCAGAGCTACCAGATGGAGTACGAGATTGTATTAAAACGACACTCAAAAATTTTAGCAAGGCCTTTGCATGGTCATACAATGATTTGAGAGGAATTGATCCCCGAATCTGCCAACATTATATAGATTTGGAAGAAGGCACACGACCAATATGTCAACGACTCAGGCGAACGAATCCAGTCTACTCGGAATTGATCAAGCTGGAATTGACCAAATTATTGGAAGCAGGATTCATATATCCCATCGCATCCAGCGAATGGGTATCACCAATTGTAGTGGTTCCGAAGACAAATAAGAAAATCCATATTTGCATAGATTATCGTAGGTTGAACGAGCGCACAAAGAAGGATCATTTCCCCTTGCCGTTCATTGATCAAATCTTGGACAGAGTGGCTGGCCATAAATTGTACTCCTTTTTGGATGGTTTCAGTGGGTACAACCAGATCCAAATCCATGAAGAGGATCAATCAAAAACTACTTTCACGACAGAATGGGGTACGTACGCATATCGTGTGATGCCATTTGGATTATGCAATGCACCGGCCACATTCCAGAGAGCAATGATAGCTGCATATCAAGACTACTTGCAGGATTGGATGGAGATATTTCTCGATGACTTTGCGATCAGAGGCGACGATGAAAACATGATGGAGAGGATCGAAGCGATTTTAAGAAGAAGCATTGAAAAAGGCATCGCATTGAATCCTGAAAAGTGCACATTTGGAGTACGAAAAGGACTGCTTTTGGGACATGTTATTTCCGAAAAAGGGATTGCGGTTGACGAGGATAAAGTGGAAAAGATTGGACAACTTCCACCTCTGCAAAACTTGCGACAACTCAGAGGATTCTTGGGCCATGCGAATTATTATCGACGATTTATATTAAATTTTGCATCCATAGCGGCACCACTGACAAATCTTTTGAGGAAGGACCAACAATACCAATGGACTGAAGAGTGTCAAGTTGCATTCGACTCGATCAAGGAGAGATTGATAAATGCACCGATTTTAGTAGCACCTGACTGGACGAAGGAATTCCATGTGCATACCGACGCTTCTCATACTGCGGTTGGAGCAGTACTATGCCAAGCCGATGAAAAGAAGTGGGACCATCCTATTTATTACGCAAGTCGCAACTTGAATAGCACTGAGAGAAACTATACGACTACGGAGAAGGAATGCCTCTCGATGATCTTTGCGGTGAACAAGTATCGGCATTACCTGATGGGAAAGCATTTCACGTTTTATGTGGATCATGAAGCCCTAAAGTACATCATTAATAAACCCGAGCTATCAGGGCGATTGATGAGGTGGATGCTACTTCTCCAAGAATTTCAGTTCACAGTGGTAACCAAACCAGGCAAAGCACATATATTGGCTGACCATTTATCTCGAATTGTTAATGAGGAGCCAGTCTCTGGTGTGCCCGACGATGCTCTTGATGGGCATCTATTCCAGGTTGAAGCTAAAGTACCTTGGTATGCCGACTTGGTGAATTTCTTGTGCACTACTAAATATCCGCCAGGAGCAAGCAAGAGAGAAAAGCAAAAACTGTTAGCATTGGCGAAGCACCATAGCATCATTGGGGGGCAACTCTATCGATATTTTGTTCATGAGAGCATTTATCGGAGGTGTCTCGAGGAAGAAGAAGCAAACCTAGTGTTGAGGGCTTTGCATGACGAACCTTGTGGTGGGCATTTCGCTGGTGAACTGACGGCAAGAAAGATTTTATTAGCTGGGTATTGGTGGCCAACGCTGTTCAAAGACTCGCATACATACTGTAAGAAATGTGACAAATGCCAACGAATGGGCAAACCCACATTAGCACATGCTGCTCCTCTCACGTCGGTGTTGGCTCTTAAGCCGTTTGAGAAATGGGGAATTGATTTTGTGGGGCCTATTGATCCTCCCTCACGACGAAGATCCAATAGGTATATCTTGGTCTGTACTGATTATGTTACCAAGTGGGTGGAAGCCAAAGCTCTGAAGACTGACCGAGCTGTTGATGTAGCGAAATTTTTGTATGAACAAATCATCACCCGATTTGGATGCCCGTTGGAGATAGTGAGTGATAGAGGAACACATTTTGTCAACGAATTGATCGAAGAATTAATGGAATTATATAAGATCAAACATAGAAAAAGCACTCCATATTACCCGAGGGCAAATGGACAAGTGGAGGTCACCAACAAAATTCTTGAACAGATTCTGACAAAGACAGTAGCTGTGCATAGGAGAGACTGGGATGAGAGACTTTTGGAAGCCTTGTGGGCATATCGAACATCCTACCGAGTGACGACAAAGAGCACTCCGTTCTCCCTAGTATATGGCAAGGAAGCCATCTTCCCCATCGAAAAAGAAGTTCCGACATTAAGAGTGGCCATCGAAGCCAGGTTGGGTGAGGAAGAGTCATTAAAGGAGAGGTACATACAACTGGTCAAGCTGGAAGAAAAGAGACTCATTGCACAGCAAAGTTTGGAAACTATTCAGAAGAGACGTAAGGAGAGGCATGATAAGAATCTCAAAACCTATGTGATTCAAGAAGGGGATTTGGTACTAGTCTATGATAGTAAATATTATAAATTCCCGGGGAAGTTACAGACAAGATGGGCAGGACCGTTTAAGGTGGTGGAACTCAACTCCAATGGTTCCATGCAAATTCAAGATTTAGGAGAAGAATATGCTCCCGTGAAGGTTAACGCGCTTCCAGTTAAACCATATTTCAAGTGATATTAGGATGGGAGAAGCTATACGAGATCCAAACGAAATGACGAAGTAGACTCCTTGTACATACATGTATAGTATTATATATATATATGCGCATATGTAAGCTATGATGTGTGTGTCATAAATATTCTTCCTTGCTAGCTCAAGAATTTTGGACTTCTAATATTTTTTGTGTTATGCAGAGACTGTTAGGAGCTAAGTAACAAAATGGCAGATCAAATAACGCAACTCTACTTGTACGAGTTAAGGATATATTTCTCGGACCAAACATTCGCCTACATGGACATAGATGTCGACGACTTTGAGACGGAATACGATGTTGAGGAAGCGCATTGGCTGGTATGCTTTATAAACCAAGGTTTGGGTGTTGCATTTTACATTGAGTGTTTTGAGGAATACCTGACTCGACATGTAGGATGGGCGGGAGATCGATATTACTATTTCGATCCTTCTAGGGAAATGCCTAACGAGGAAAACGATATCACATGGGCTTGGGCAGATGTGCTAACGCTAGGAAGTGATGACGGAGCTCCCGAAGTTGAGCCTGACTCGCCTTAGGGAAGTTGTTGGGATGCGAGTCCGATGTGAGACTACATGAGACATTCCGGAGACTCACGTTCTAGATCGTCTAAGGATAGGTATACGAGGGACTAAGGCATAGCCGGCTGTAGTTACCAAGTGAAAAGTCAACTCGATGAATACATATGTAGTGTCTGTAATTGAGAGAATGAAGTGAAGAGGTGGTTGATCTGTCAAAGGCTAGAGTGTATATGTTTTGCATGCATGTGTGGGAAAAGTGGGAAAGTCCCTTTCTTCCTCTCCCTAATTCTCAGGACTTGGGTGAACTAATGAACTATGAAAAAAAACGAAGAAAAGAAAAGAAAAGAAAAATTTGTGTTCCTGTGATCGTACAAATGCGCTATGGTGGGCTAGTAGGTGGGTGGATTTATCCTCGCCAGGTGGTTAGGACCACGAGCCGCAGCTAGTTTCGCCATAGGCTTGGGATATATATGTTTGTGTCTTAGCTACGCGCCATAATGGGTTGGTAGGCAGGTGGAGCCATCGTGGCTAGGTAGTCACGACCACGAGCCGTATCCAGCTTCGTTATGGGCTAGCTGATATATGTTATGTGTTATCATTGTGTGTTTGTGTGTTGTGCACTGCATTGCGTTGGTAGATGGGTGGAATCAACCTGATCGGGTGGTCAGGTCCACGAATCGCATCCAGTGTCAATGTAGGCCAACGTGTGATTAAAATAAAATTTTCATATGGAGTTATTCCCCACTCCTGAGGGGGAGAGAGAGAGAGGAGAGGGCGATGATCGCCTGGAAGGGAACGTTATTTGCTTGTGTGATTGGTATGTGTTGGCTTGCGACAGATCAGCTCACTTTGAATCAACATTCTTGAAGGCACGGAGACTCTATATGTACTTATGGATGAGGCTTTAGCGAGGTAATGCAACGGTCTTGCTTTATAACTTGTGTGCTCTATCTGAGGGTTTTTCTAGTGTGTGGGACACTCCAGGGTTTGATGTATGTCTTCACTTGTGCTCGAGTCTCGATGGCTTCTGTAGGACAATGATGGGGATTCTTCGGGAATGTCTAGTCATGGAATGATTGTACATAGCAAATAGTAAATGCAATAATGGGGTATGCATTTTGGGTATTTTTGCATGTCCTGTTGGATTCATTTCAGTTGTTGTTGTTTATTTCGGTATTTTCTTTTCTGTTTTCCGCAATGGTAGTTGCATGTGTAAAACATGGAAAGGTATGCATGTGTTATTTTGGTTGAGACCATTTTCCATAATGGAATGTATGAGCAAATTGATGCATGGCTGAAATGGAATTGCATATATATGTATGTCTTGGATCATTTTGGAAGTGACTAATTTGTATGTATTCATGAGTGATTTTTTTAGCACTAATAGCTTCGATGAGTGCAGATTCAGTGGAAGTGACGGCTCGATGAAAAGTTATGTGAACCAATTGAAAATTGACATGTTCATGGTTGTTTGGATTTTATTCCAGCAATAGTGGCTCGTCGAGGACGACTTCGCAAATAAGAAGAGGGAAGTATGTTAGCTCAGAAAATGGTTGGTTTTTATGCACTAATGTGGATCTATTTGGCAGGAAATACGCTTGATTTCAGGTACTTGAAGCATGAATTTAATAATTGATGGGAAGCATGTGGAGATATTGATTGTAGGGATGTGGAGAAAAGGGATTGAGCATGGACAAGCCTCCTAAGAGCATAAGAGATACTGACGTGCAAAGGAAATCAGAAGCGGCTTTGGTTCAAGGGGGAATGCTTTCTTATCAACCATCAATTACAATCGTTTGATCGATTTCCGGAAATTGATCTTCGACACATCGTTGGAAAAAAATTCAGAGATATGGAGAAATGTGATCAGGGCCGCATGCCAAACTACACTTAACACATTTTGAGTGTGTGGGGATAGGGGCCTTATCAAAAAGGAGAGGAGCAAAGTCATCTCAGGCTCTCTCCCTCTTGTTTTTTTCGAACAGAAAAAGGGGGTGCTCTCGATGGTTGACAAGAGGCACTAGAACAGGGAAGGCTTCTGCATATGGAGATTATTCGAGATGGGATGCATTTGGATGAGGTAGTTGGAAGTGCTATTATTGATATGTATTTGAAGTGTGGAAGCTTGCTTGATGCAGATACAGTTTTTGAGGATTTAGCAATCAAAGATGTTGTATCATGGAGTGCTATGATTCTAGGTTATGCAGATCAAGGACATGGCCAGAAGGCTCTTAATTTGTATTCAGATATGCTGTCAGAAGATATATGCCCTAACAAGCTCACGTTTTTAGGTGTGCTAAAAGCTTGTTGGCTGGTTGGGAATTTAAGACAGGGTTTATACATGCATTCAGAAGTCGTGAGCCAAAGTCTTGATTCGGATTTAGTGGTTGCAAATACCCTCATTGGCATGTATGCCAAATGTGGAGCTCTTAATGAGGCTCGACATGTGTTTGATCTTTTGTCAAGCAAGGATGGGGTATCATATAATTCTATGATCCAGGGTTACGTGCAGAATGAACATAGTCTGCCTGCACTTGATATTTATTCATCCATGCGATGCAGGGGTATACGGCCCAACAAAGTCACTTTTCCCACCATTTTGAAAGCATGCTCAAACATAAGGGCATTGATAGAAGCTAGGCAGATACATGCCAATGTGATAACAGAAGAGTTTGACAATGATTCAATCCGTTTTTTCCTCTGACAAGAGAAACCGAAAAGGGGCGACAGTTTCTCCTTTGTCCGTTTCCTTGTTTGTCCTCCAGCTCTCTATTTTCGGGCTGAGCAGATAGGACGGCAAGGCTATCAGGAGATGGGACGAAAAGGCGGACCGTCCAATATAGGCAAGAGTGGTGAGGAAGCCGCCAGGGAGAGAAGGGCATTAAGATCGACGAGTCAAAATACCGAACAAAATCATCCAGCGAGTGAAAAATAGAGATGTAGTAAAACTGCGAATGGATATAGAAGAACAGTTGTGATAGCCAGGAGGGGAAAAAGTTTTGCTGGATATCATAGAGGTGTGTGTGCAGATGGGCAGACGACATGGGTGGAGAAAGCTTCTGCGCGCTCCCCTTCAGCGAGGCTGCTGTTGCTTTGCTGAGGACAAGAATCGTCTTGGGCCGTATTAGAAGGCGAATCTATCTGGCGAATTCCGCTACAATGCTTTGAGTGGGTAACATGTTTTTGAGTTCCTGGATGTCGTTGTATGCATATTTTTGCTGTTAAAAGAACTATACATATCGGTGAATGTAAGAATGAAGTTGTAGCTTTAGAGTGTTTCGTTATTTACGGTGGCAAACCCGAAATGTACGCCCAAGGATGCCGGGGTGTGGGAGGACTCTTTGTGTAGATCCGGAACGAACACACCTCACTGATGAAACCTTTTGGTACTCTGGCACTGGGTCTCGATTCTGTAGTCTCTATTTATAATTTTCATTATGTCTACAGTGTTTTCGTATAGATAATGGTTTCTAGCATTCGGTTCTACGTGTGGTTGACCTGCGTGTCTTGCGGTGTGGTTGTTTCAGGCTTGTCATACAAGGATTCTGAATCCTACATGTTTATGCGATAGAGCATTTTTTGTCATTCGTGTAGTCTGAGGGTGCGTTGGTGGTTTGCGAGTATGCACTTCAAGCCTTTTTGAGAAGTATTTTCTCCCCATGTTCATGCTGACTTCTTCACTTCAATGGATGACTGTATGAATTTATCAATTAGGGGGGAAAGGCAGATAAAGAGAGTGTCGCAAGCCTCGAAAGGGGGATTTTTTTCTGTGGATGCTTCCAAGTCCGGAAATGAATTGAAAAGGGTCTCCCCGTAGCTGCTCTCAAAAGAAAATAACTACCGATGTGGATGAAGGAAGATAGCGTGGGCTATAGCTGTGTGGGTGAGGGTGCTTTCAACTCTTTTCTTCTTCGTTCTAATGAGGGAAGTAAAGGAATTGCTGCAGCAAAGGACCTGAAGAAGAGAAGAACACATGACCACCGAGTCCCAGAGGTCTATGGAAAACAAAGGAGCCCATATAGTAGATAGACGTAGGGAAGAAGTGCAAACAAGAGGAGATCTTCTCTTTTGGGAGGCAGCACCGCTAGAATCAATAGAAGAAGATGGTTAATGCAGGCAGCAGCCAAGGTGAAGCTCTGGAATTGAAGAGGGGCGGTAGCTGCTTTGCAATGGAGGGGAAGTTTGAAAAGAGAAAGGGATACATCAGATATTCAACGGAGAGATGTGGAGAGTTTTCCTCAAAAGGCATCTGCTACGCGTGTGAGCATATTCGAGGAGCTGCAAATATAAGATGAGAGTTGTGTTGGAAGGTGTTGCAGAAGCGGGAGTTAAATATGTGCTTTTTCCTCAGACTTTTCCAATTGTGCAAATCTATTGGTGCATGTTGGTGCAGTAGGTTCACATGCCTTAATGATGCATTCAGAGCATGTATAATGCTAAGAAAAGACGTTGTGTTGAATCGTACATTTCTTAACAATCAACTTAAGTCAGATCATCACTCTATTTAAAAGAAGATGACAATGCAATTTATGTATGATGCAGCGCAAAACTCTATCGGAAGCTATTTGATCATGATTGATGCTTGAATGTCTTTGTCTTAGTAGGAGCTGGAAGAAATTAAGGTCACCATGACATAGCATTACAAGAAATAGAAAGGCTCGAAGCACCTATGAGTGAGAAAGATTAAAACAAATTTTGCGCAGCTCTATAAATGTTCAGTACGAAGACCGGAAGAATATGATGGTCCCTTGCAAGGGAGAGCTGTGCTTTTGTATATGCACAGAAAAATATTGGTGGAACATGTAGCAATTTTTATTCAGCACACAACATTATATTCGGTGAATAATTAATCCAAAGTTCTGACTTCTTTGGCTTCTGAATGATAGATGTTCCTTCATTTCTTCCTGCAGGAATTGGTACCGACTTTGCAGAAATGCAAATCATTCACATATTACGATTTTTTTGTGAAAAGATATGAATGGAGTGAAACTTTGGTCGTGTTTTTTTTCCTGTTGATATCTCATTAGGGTACTCTAGGGAGTGAAGTTCTCGATCCGGCCAAGATTTCTTTATTGATGGTGTCATATAAAAGTTGGTGAATGATTGTGGATACATTATATTGAAGAACCCATGTGTGGCTGATTATTGCATATCTAAGTTGAAGGTTCGTGCTCTCCGAAATGCACATGAACTGTACGAAAGGGGACTTAACATTTTGGTGCGTTTGCCGGGAAGTATATGAGTTAGTGCATAGACATAGGAAGAATCCATTGCGAGATAATTGTGGGCTCTAGGTAATCCAAGTAGACCGATTCCGAGGGATTTGAACAAAATAAAGTCTCGGACAATCATTTTTTCTTGGGCTCAGGAGCTAATCACATCCACACACCTTTCCCTACACTCCCCCAACTCTTACACTCAAATGTTGAAGAATCACTCACTAATTAGACATAAAAGACATGAAGACATATGAAGGATGAAGGAAGACGAAGAGAAGCAGGAACAAAGCATTCAGAAAATCAAGCCTTAGTGAAGGGAAAAATTCACGCTTGTAATATATAGTACTTAGAAACTTCTAGAATTACGAGTTTTGAATCTCGGAACAAATATGTATATAAATGAGTTAGAAGATCATAATAAAAGAGGTTGAGAAATAGAGAGAGAGCATATAGAGTAGAAGGAAGTGTGCGAGAATAGAGATGAATAGTAGAACCTGAACTGTCGGGTTTCTTCATCTGTAAGAGAGATGGTAAGGAAGAACTACTCAGCATAGGAGAGTTTTCCATGGCTATTAGCGAAGTGAGGCCAAGCCATTTTGTACACATCTTCTCTAATAGAAAACACATGTTTGTGTGGAAGAATTTGAGCGCATTCTTCTTGTGTGAAGAAATCTAAGTGATTTCATGTTACTGTGAAAGTTAGTTAACAGTTAGAGTTTTATCAGTGCACATTTTACGGTACTTCTACAAGTTAGATCTCACAGTATAGTGTAAAGTTTTTCATGAGTGATAGCTTATTTTGAAGCTACTAGTCTCAACTACAAACTGATCAAAAGATTTTTTTGAAACGGGACATGTACGTACAGTACTATGTTTGACAGTAAAGACATTCAAAACTGATGAAGTTTTTCTCAAACTTCAGATAGAGTTCATTCATTGAAGGAAGCGCAGGTATTACTTCCTTACTTTATTTACAATCATTTGAAGTAATCACAAATAGAATTGTAGTTGATTCCGGTAACATTCTGGTAATATTACGGTACAATTACGGTGACATTCCGGTAACAGTCCGGTGAAGTTCCGATGATATTCCGGTAAGTTCAAAACACAATTTTGGCACATTTAAGTGGCGAGAAGAATATCTAACAGTAAGCAAACAAAGATTTGTAAAGACTGAAGTAAATCAGATCAGAATTGAAGCCTGAAGAAAATACAAAGTTTCCTGTAAAGTGAATTTTCAGATTTCACTAAACACAGTAATAAAGTTTTCAGTTTTCAAAAAGGTTGCTAAGCTACTGATGATTATAGAGGTGTTCTAATATCACTCTAGCTTAGTTCTTGTGGCGTGGCGAATTCCGCAGTTTACGTCGCGTCAACAAGTGGTATCAGAGCAAAAAGGTCCTCAAGAGTAAACATAAGTAAAGATACAAGGAAAGATGAAGAATTCTTCATAAGAAAAGTGAAAGCTAAGGTGATCAACAACAAACGGCATCAGAAAAGCATTCCGAAGTTATTCTCAAGGGTAAAAGTTTATGAAAGGTAAAATGTATTAACGTTACACTCACAGGTAGTAACAGAAACAAGAAGACCATGGCAGATCATACTTCTATTGACAAATTGGACAGAGATAATTATCCCGCATGGGTAATGCGAATGGAAGCCTTACTTATGAGCAACGACTTAATGTTATATGTGACATGAGAAGAAAAGAAGCCTACTTTTGGAGATGACAATCAACCAAAGAAAGAAGAGTTAGAAGCCTTGAAGTTGTGGCAGAAGAAAGATGCAACTGCAAGAGCTTATATCTACAATACCATTACAAATCATTTGTTACCACATATTAGAGGTCTGGAAAAAGTGGAAGATATATGGAGTGCACTGGAAGATCATTTCCAAAACACTACCAAAGCTAGGAAGGCTAGCTTATGGTCAAAATTTACAACGTTCAAGAAAAGCAAAGTCAAAGCATTAGTGATTGTCATTAAGATGAAGGACTTGGCAGACAATCTTGGCTCTATTGATGAGGATATTGAAGACCACATGTTAATAGCACAATTACTTGTCAGATTGAGAGGAGATGAAAGGTGGAAACCTTTTGTACTCTCAATTGAACTTTCATTAAATCATTTTGTACCAGATTTAAATCAGTTGCTTGGACTAATGCTTACATTTGAGCAAGATTTGAAGACAAATGGAGATAAAGAACATAGTTCTGCTATGTACGCAAAGAATAAGAAGAAAGGTGATAAAGGTAAAGAAAAGGATGAAGAAGAGATGACTACTCAAGAAAATTATGCAAGAGGAAGAGGTAATGTCAGAAGTAAAAGTAGAGGTAATACAAAAGGAAGAGGTAATCAGAATAACAACAAGAAGACTTGTTGGATCTGTGGATTAAGCAATCATTTGGCTCATGATTGCTGGCATAATTCTCAAGGATCTAGTCAGAATCAGAATAACAATAGCAGAGGCAGAAGCGAAAGATATCAAAGAGGTAGACAAAGCCAAAGAGGCGGATATGGTAGAGGTGGAGCAAGAAGTTGGGGACAGAATCAGTCTTACAACACTACCTACTAAACTATGCAAATGATACACAGAATGACAATCATACAACATTGATGATGAATTCGATAAGTGTGTCAGAGAATGAAGATCTAAAGGTATTCTATATTGAATCTAGTTTTTCAAATCATTTGTTAGGAAATATAGAATTGTTATCAGAATTGAAAGAAGGTATTTCAAATCATACAGTACAAACAAGTGATAACACAAAACATAATGTGCGGTCAGTTGGAAAAGTAAAGTGTAAGAATGGAGCTGACCTGCTAACAAATGTTTTGTATGTTCCAAAAATACCAAAGAATCTGATCAGTGTGGGACAAATAGTAGAAAAAGGTTTTCAAGTCAGGTTTACAAATGAAGGAGTATTTGTTGAAGATCCAGAGAATGGATACAATCAAATTGTCTATGGTAAAAAGGAAGGCAGACTTTTTACTCTTAAAGTGCAAGGGAATGTTGGTCAAGCCTTGATCACACATGGTGATGAAGTATTTACAGAATTAGACCTCTGGCATAAGAGGTTAGGACACTTTAATGAAAAAGGAATCAAAACTATGGTGGAAAAACAATCTGTAAGAGGATTACCAAATATGAAGAATCAACATATGATTCACAAATGTGAAGCCTGTCAAATGGGAAAAGCACACAGGTTACCATTTCAGAAGAAGGGTTACAAACATGATTGTTTGCTAGAACTCATACATACAGATGTATGGGGACCAACAAAAGAAGGATCTATCAATGGCTCAAGGTATTATGTTCTTTTTATTGATGATGCAACAAGATGGATAACTCTTTACATTTTGAAAGAAAAGTCAGAAGTGTTTGGAGCTTTTAGGCATTTTCATGCATATACTGAAAGACTTACAGGACAAAAACTCAAAAGGCTAAGGTCTGATGGAGGAGGAGAATATTTTTCTCAAGAGTTCAATGATTATCTATGGAATGAAGGTATCAAAAGAGAAATAACTTGCAGGTATACACCGCAACAAAATGGAGTAGCAGAAAGGAGAAACCGAACTCTAATTGAGTTTGCCAGAGCTATGCTAAAGGAGAAGAATTTTCCAAATTATCTTTGGGCTGAGGCTGTAAATACAACCACATATCTTGTAAACAGATTACCATGTGCAACTTTAAATGGAATGACCCCTTATGAAGCTTGGTGGGGTAAGAAACCAACACTTGATCATTGCAAAGTGTTTGGACCAATTGCTTATGCTTATGTACCATCACAGCTTAGACATAAGCTTGAACCAAAAGCTGAAAAATATGTGTTCATTGGATATGATGAAAAATAGATGGGTTATAGAATATGGAGTCCTTTAACCAAACAGTTTATTGTTTCCAGAGATGTGACATTTGATGAAGGAAAGAGTTGGTATGCAGATAAAGAGCATAATGATGAAACATTTGAAGAAGAGGTAAGAAGAAATGAAAAAGGTAAATGACATATGCAGATGAATGGAGATGAAGATCATATGCAAGCAAGTACATCCAGGTTTGGATCAGTTATGAGAAATGAAGATGCACCTAGATTTGATGAAGAAGTGTATTCAGATACAAATGAAGAGTATGAACCAAGAAGGTCAAACAGATTAAGGAAACAACCAACAAGGTATTCCTATGATACTTCTTATTTGACTCAGAAAAACTATGCTTATTTAGTAAAGGAAGATGAAGAACCTCAAAATTATAATGAAGCAAAAGGTAAGGAAAAATGGGATGAAGCAATGAAGGAAGAGTTTAATGCACTTGAAGAGAACAAGACTTGGGAACTTGTTCCAAAACCAAATGGTAAGTCTCCCCTACACTCCTCCTTCATCATCGCATCATCTTCCACTCCAAAAACATCCGATATTTCACCATATCCACCTATCCTCCCCATTTTTATTGTTTGCACATGCGAGAGAGAGAGAGAGAGAGCTATTGAGCTTGCATATGTGTGTGTGTGTGTTTTTTTTTTTAAGTTTTCTTGCAGGCACAATACTCCAGAATAGAAGGAGAGCTCCAGAATAGAAGACTTTCTGACATATCTGCTGTTGGAGTTGGACCATCGCAATGGTCTGACAAAGTCGGCTTTTTTGTTAAGCAAGTATAGCATGTTGTAGGCGACACTTGAGTACATGCAAATGCACAGCCGCATCCTAACAATCATCACTTTGGTGGACCATCATGATGGGCTCACGCCACCACAATTGTCATGCACCATCACGATTAGCTCATGCCATTGTGACACCTCAGTCGGACCATCGCGATGGTCTCACACCATCATGATGGTTCACTTGGACCATCGCGATGGTCATTAACCATTGCGACGATCCCGTTGACCCCATGCCATCGCGATGCTTCAAGTTCCATGTGTCATTTGAACCATCTCGATGGTTCACTTGACCACCACGATGCCTCATTAGGATAGACCATTGTGATGGGTCACTAGAACATCGTGACAGCTCAATCAAATTGGACCATTGCAATGATCCAAGTATGCCATCGTGATGGTTCGCCAGACTATCGCAATGACTCAAGCAATTTGGACCATCGTGATGGGTCATTGGACCATCGCGATGCCTCATTCCTTGCAGACCATCACGATGGTTTGCCAAACCATCACGATTGTTCAACGGGGCCATCACGACGATCCCAGGCCATTTCGATTATCTCAGACCATCGTGATTGTTAGCCTAAAATGCCAAATTTAGGGTTTGATTTTTTGGGCTATTTTAAGGCCAATTCGGGGTGAATTTTGGATCTTTAGTGTATATTTGAGACCCCTCAACTCACATTTGGAGAAAAACCTGTCTACCTCTTTTGCCCCCCGAGAGCCTGAACGTCCATAACTTTCTCATACAAAGTCCATTTTTTGAGCTCTAAGGGATTAGGAACCATCTGTGGGATTAGGAAAGCAAGGGGGCACTTGAAAATTTTTGCCAAAGGAAAAGGGACCCTTAAAGCTGTATACATCAAAGTGTCTATTCATTAAGTCTGAAGAGTGATCTAAACATTGGACTTTGACAGGTCTAGCAAGATTCATCCAAGGGCAATCAAAGTTAGGCAAACGATGAACCAAGCTAGGCTTGGGAAGCACAACATCTTGGGCACCAGAGCGATCAACGAAGCTAACTCGAGGTTGGTAGAATAATCAACCCCCTGAGTCAATTATTAGCTTACGCTAAGAGCGTGTAGCATTATGGATTGAATTTGGATGATGATAGGAACACATCAAGTCCAAGAGATTTAATGTTTTCAAGTATAAGAGCAAGATAAAAGTGTCCGATACAAAAACCCTAAAGGACAGAACTTAAATTTGATGGAACGAGAACATAAACATAAAATGAAAAGTCAATTCTAGACATGTACATTGAGACGAGACAAGAATTTAAAAGAATTAACAACAAAACAAGTGATTGAGAACAAAGAAGTATTGGTGATTAGAACGTGTATTGAGCGAGCAAGGAAGATAAATTCATGAACCTTAGATCAGGAAAGCATATAGGTAAGTCATATCGACGAAGCCTTAGATCATTGAAAGCGAGTGTAGGAACTATTGCACGTTCCTAGGCACAACAATTGAATAGCTACCCTTACGATTTGGGCTTAGATACCAGTGAGTCTAAAATGGCTTATAGCACGGAGAGACTTGAAGGAGGGTAAAGTGTAGCGTATTTGGAGAGACCAGAAGGACCCTATAGGACCCAATTAGAATACATCTGAACCAACCACCTAGGTGCTTGCATCTACGAGGATGGTTTGAGAAGATCATTGGTGCAATTGCACAACCTTGACCAACCCATTGAATTGGAATGCCCAGTGGTGAAATTTGAGAGAGATGCATACCTAGACAAAGAAGGAACCATGTACATCATAACAAATTAGCTTAACCACACTAATGAGTTTGGTGTAGTCATTCTAGAGACAGAAGCAGGGACCCAAAGAAAAGAACCACTAGGAGACGAACCTAGGACACCACGAGGGAAATCCATATTGATAAGAATACTAAAACCAGAATGGATTCCTCAGGATAAGCATTGAACTGTTCCCGAATAAGGACACTGATGAAGCATTTTGGAGATACATAATGGAACAACCAAGTGAAGTAGGATCCATTACCATTAATTCAAGGACCCAGACATGCCTATAAAGGTAGTATACCAAGACAACACTTCAGGGTTAGTGTTTGTAGTACCCGATCATGCAAGTCATTCTTATACATGGAGAGGTGAACTAGTGTTTCCCCCATCACGAATGAATGAACGCGAGCCATCAAGGTGCTGGGACATCCTCAGCCCATGGCTCTCAAAGAGAGAAGAACAAGGAAAGTCCAAAAGTGAGTTTCACTCATCCTACGGGGAGAGATAGACCAACCATGGACACTGATAGAACGGAGAGACCAAGAGAACCCAAACTACCAAGTGGTAGAGATGACTTTTCTCCACCTAGAACCCGTGAACGTCCATGAATATTGAGACCTACCCAATTGATGAAATCAATGAAAAATTACTTTGATGGGATAGGAGACCCCTATGACCATGTTGCTGAATTTAAGCAAGTGTTGCAAGCGGAGCAAGTAGAAGACATGTTCACACAACACAATGCCTTTGGAATCACATTAAAGAACACAACTTTAACCTGGTTCAAGCCATTACAACAAAGGCAATTTAGGGACATCCATCACTTGTTAGAGTCATTCATCACTAAATTCTATAAAAGTGGAATCAGGCATAACACTTCCTCATTGATCCATAGCTTCAAATAGACCCCTCAGGAAATAGTTAGACTTGCAGGACATAGCTTTAGACAATATATTGAGAGATTCCCAATGCCAGAACCTCCCTCACAAGCAAAGCAAGTGTCTTTATTTTTGGACGGCCTCTTGAGCTCTAAACTGCGATCCTATGTATATTTGAAGGAAACGAGAATGTTAGAGCAAAGTGTAAGGATATGTATAGACATTGAGGATAATTTAGGAGATGAATTGGAACTTTCAAAGGTCTACAAAGAGTTAGGTGACTCCTCTCAATCATCCATTCCAGCTCGATAGAAGACCTAGCAGAAAAGGTGGCCCAAAAACTAAGAGTTTCGAGCAAACAAATGCCTAGGTTAACAACAAACAAATGTTGCTACACCTGTGGTGGTGATCATATGGCAAATGTGTGTCCCAATGTAGCACAACCTCAAGCCAACCCTAGTGGCTAGTATTTCATAATTGAAAGGTGAGACACTAATCACACAACACAAGATTGTCCATACAACAAACAAGTAGTGCGACAGAACTGCCCCCAAGCATACCCCCAACTAGGTAGGTACCAAGGCCAGTAAAATACCCAACCTCATTACTACAGACCCCCATAGAATTACCCTTATCAGGCTTAACAGAGAGCACAACCCGTCTTAGCTCAGCAATCACCCCCACCAGCCAATGTCATTTCAGTCAAATATGTTGTGATAGAAGAAAACCTGAGTAGGGCTTTAGTGCCTTCTTCACCCCTAATCACAGAAAGTGATCCTAATTCAAACAGTTTTGACTCCACCTACATGGAGTCTCAGAACACGTGGAAGCATATCAATATGATAGTCCACCATTGGAACCCAGTTGGGAGCCCGACTACACCAATGTTATGTATACTAACCCCAACCCATGACCCCAGTTGAGACACCCAAGACCACAAGGCCCTAAAGGACCATGCTTTAGGTGCTATGATTGTCCTAAGAACCTTGCTAATGCCTCAAAAGTGACACCCATTAATGTGATAGGTATTGTACATACCTCACACGGATCCACACTAACATATGTACCAAGCTATAACAAGAGCCTAGGTGCTGTTGCAAAATCAATAGCCTAATCCTGAAAAAGTAGCCAAAACTAATGAAGTTGGAGAATCTAGTGGTAGAAAGAGAAGATCTTGGAAGGATTCAGGAGAGAGAACCAAGAGGAAATGGAGTAAAAAGATCAGCAAATTGGAAGGAAGCCTGAAAGAAACTAGAGCTAAAATCCTAGAATTAACTTCACAAGAGTCAAATCAGGAGAACCCAACTCAGAAACCAAGATTAATTTTAGCTGAACCCATACCTGAAAACCTAGACATGATGTTTCGACCATACCAGGAAAGATTAAAAGAATAACCTTAGGTAGGTCAATTGAGTAAGAACTATCTAAGAGCTCACTTAGAAATTGAGAGAACGAAGCTTTGCATGAAGATGGTGGAATTAGTGTAGACCATGTTTTAGGCCTCTCGATACATTAATTGGAGCAACATAATAAGACCATAGTTAAACTTTCAAGGACTATTGGAGATGCTATAATATTTGATCACTAGCAACGAGAAGAGGAATCTGTAAAAGAATCCCGTTGTACCAGAGACAGAGGAAGGTAATGTACCATCACTATCTCAAGTGCCGAATACCGAGATCGAAGACAATCTTTCTTCCCTATATAAGCACTCCCAAGGGTTTCTAAGAGAAATCCAAGAGGAGAAGTGGAGTCGAGAGCAAGAAACCCATCCATCTATTCAAGAGATAGATGGCTTGCAGGAACGATTTCCCCAAGACATACCTTCCATCTATGATGATGTAGAGGATGAGCAACTTAGTGAGCAAACATAGTTCGAATCTAACTCCTTGCAGAGCTACCTCAGTTCATAAGACCTTGGGAAGCTAAGTCTATCAGTATGAGAGCACCCACTATAATAGTAAGAAATGAAGAGCCAGTAATCCCTAGAAACATGGAAGTGATCAAGAACACTAAAGTTCAGTGTCATCTCACTTTATAAGAATTGTTGAAAATCAAGGCAGAGTTATGGAAGCACGTAGCAAACCAATTCCCCAGGACCGCTTCCACTCACTCTCAGGAAGGTTTACATAAGAAGGTACCAGAAATACTAGTGGAAAGAATTGGAGATATGAGTGAAGGAGAGGAAGGTAATACCTATCTTCCAATAACCCATCAGTGCTACACCACTAAAAGAATCTTAGATTCAGGAGCCATTGTAGCCATCGCTACTACTGCTTTATGGAAATGTTGGGGTAAGCCAACACTAAGACCCACTAGGATGAAGCTACAAATGGCTGATAGACATATAGAGAAGCCATTAGGTTTACTAGAAGTCATATTTCTCACCACTTGTGGTGTAGAATTTGAGCACACTTTTGCCATTTGCAATTTTGGGAAAAATCATGCTTATGAGATGATTTTAGGATGACCATTCATGTGTCAGCTGCAAATTGTATAAGATTGGGGAACTAATTCTTTTTACTTGCAACATTTAGGAGTAACCACCAAGGTTAATCTCAAGGATTATTCCAATTGTGATGTAGCCCCAATTCAGTGGAATACAATCCATAAGACATAGAAAGAAATAGAGTCTGTGCATTCACTAGAATCCAACCCATCATGGTTGCACAAAGATACTCATCTATGGATGTGTAAGGTAGCCAAACAAGAAGAAGGATGATTAGAAGCCATAAATTTAGGTTCAGAACGACATCCACAAAATCTTCAAGATCTTGCTTATGCACCTGTAGTGTTTCTAGATGAGGAATTCGAGCCTCACAGTTGGGCAGAGATCTTAACTACAATGGATATAGCAATGAACAAAGAACAGTCGATGCCCCACTGCGATGAGGATGGATATGTTATTTCAATCTTTATGATAGAACCCTTGGAAGAAGAAGAGCCCATCCTAGAATGCATGGAAGTGGCTCAAGAATCAGACGATACGAGTGATGATGACTTAGAGTCCATTATCATGGAACCCTTCTGTTCGAGAGAAGAGGAATATCTTTTTTTTACTTTGTGGAAGCCAATACCCTAGAGATGGACAAGGAAAATCAAATGAAACAACCCTAGTCACTCACAAAAGATACAGATAGTAAACAAAAAAAGAGAAAGAAATCACCTAAGATAGAAGAAGAAGGAGAACCACTCATGGAAGTACTAGGGAACTTCAAAAAGTATGAAATAGAAGACAGAAGAATCATGGTACGAATTCCTAAAAGAGAAGCAAACAATGGAGAAGTATATGATAATCGAGAGAAAACCAAGAAAATCATAGTTACCATAGAAGAAGGAGAAAAAAATGCACATATACAAGGCATGACTTAACGAATGAAGAAGAAGAAGAGTTAACGGCCCTACTGGGAAAATATAGAGATGTGTTTGCTTGGAGTTACAAGGACTTGAAAGTGTTGGAGGAGATGGTGGATAGTCACAAGCGATGAAGTGGTGTAGCTAGATCCTGCTTCACATCTGCTAAGAATGATGGTTTGGAGAGTGTAGTGGGCCTCTTTAGCTAGCTAATGAACACAAATAACCATATGTGTTGCTTGCAAGATGATCCAACAACCAATGGATCAAAACAGATATGTTGAAGTTTATCCAAGAACAAAAATCTTGCTATTTTTGTTCTTACACCTATTCAGTGTTTTGAACAATTCTCTGAGCACAATAGCAATTGTCTTAATTCCTTTTGGGGAACTCTAATTAACTACAATGTTTTTCATAATTACCTAGACAAATTCATCTTATTATTTCTTGATTATATATTTGTATACTCTAAAGATGATTTTGAGCATGCGGTACATCTCAAGAAGACTTTGCAAACTCTTAGAGACCACAAATTGTATTGAAGGAAGAGTAAGTGTTTCTTTGCTAAGGATAAACTTGTGTATCTAGGAAGAGTCATATCAAAAGAAGGAATCCACATAGATGAAGATAAAGTAAAAACAATAGTTGATTGGCCAGTTCCTAAGAGTGTTAGGGATGTTAGAAGTTTTCTTGGGTCGGCACAATATGAAAGAGCATATACATATTAAGGATTTCTCTAAGATAGCTACTCCCCTCACAAAATTGACTAAAAAGAATGTAGGATTTGTGTGGAGTGATGCATGTCAAAAATCATTTGAAACATTGAAACAAAAAGTTGTTGAAAATTGTGTTTTGAAAATTCCAGAAATGGGAAAAACCTTTGTGGTTGCATGTGATGCAAGTGGCAACTAGATAGGATGTGTTCTTTCACAGGATGGTAGGGTGGTTGCATATGATTCTAGAAAATTAAGAAAACATGAACTTAACTATCCTACTCTTGATCTAGAAATGCTTGATGTTGTGCATGCACTTAAGCATTGGAGACATCTCTTGTTAGGGGTTAAGTTTGAATTGAAAATAGATCATCAGAGTCTAAAATACATTTTCAAACAACCACTACTTAATAACAGGTAGAAGCGTTGGATTGAATTATTAAGCGAGTATGATTTTCACATTAAGTATCTGGCTGGTAAGGAAAATAAGGTCCTTGATGCATTGAGTCGAAGACCTTTATGCAATCTTGTTTTTGTAATAAATTCTGATTTTCTCAATCAAATTCAAGAAGAACTGAAACATGACTCTTTTTATGCACCTATTTTGAATTTTTTGAATGCAAACGGTGGATCGATGTATAAGGAAAAAATTCATTTGCAGAATGGATCCTTGTATTGTAATAATCGATTGTGTATATCTTCTGAGTCCCCGTTAAAAGTTAGAATATTGCATGATTGTCATGATGTACCTTTCTCTATGCCTTTGGAGCTAACATATGTCTCCTTAGTACATGAAAGCAATGGCTGAATAGCATCTTCCACAAAAACAACATCACGGCTAACCAGAATGTGTTTAGTCTGTGGATGATACAGACGATAGCCTTTACTTTCAGAAATGTACCCAACAAAAATACATTTTACTTCTTTATCATCCAATTTTTGCGATGTTGTTCAGGCACTAATGCATATGCCAAACAATAAAAAACACGTAGATGAGCAACAGATGGCTTGCGATCATGCCAAGCCTCATATGGAGTGATAGACTACAGTGCTTTAGTGGGACACCTGTTAAGTACATATGCTGCACACATGACAACCTCAAGCCAGAAACTGTGTGGTAAAGCCTAACTCTTGACCATACACCTCGCCATCTCCATGAGTGACCTGTTCTTTCGTTCAGCAACTCCATTCTGTTGAGGTGTATACAGCACTGTATACTAGTGTTTTATCCCACATTCAGCCAGAAATGCATTAAAATTAGAAGACATATATTCCGCCCCCCGATCAAAATGGAGAGTTCCCATTTTACATGCTGACATATTTTTAGCCAAAACCAAAAATTGTTTGAAGCACATGGACACTTCGGACTTTGCCTTCAATGGATATACCCATGCATGCCTGGAAAAATCATCAATGAAACTCACAAAGTAAAGATAATTTCCAAAAGAAGGTGTCTACATTGGTCCACATACATCACTATGTACAAGCTACAATTTCTAAGTTGCCCGAACTGAACCATCTTTTGGAAAGGACGAACACTGCATTTTGCCCAAAATACAGCCTTCACAAGCATGTTTTTGGGCGCCTCAAGTTTGGGCAAAGAGGACACCATTTCAGATTTCTGTAGGTGTAGCAAACTAGCAAAATTCAGATGACCAAAGCGTGCATGCCAAAGCTTTGCATCTGACATATCCTGAGAATCATGTACTGCACATGCCGAATCATTTACAGATCTTTCATAGTCTATGAGCTTATATAGCCCACGACATAAAATGTCAGAAGCAATAATCAGGTCACCATTTGACATATCATGAACTATACATCTGTCATCAATAAATTTCACAAGCAAGCCAATCTTGGCTAATGTAGAAACTGATAACAGATTTTTCTTGATCCCTGGCATACACAAAGCATCTGACAAAATGAAAGAACTACCATCAGCAGTAGTCAAAATGATCTTACCAACTCCCATAACAGGATAAGAGGAGTTGTTGGTGCATGTAACAATATTCCTTGTAGGGGCAGGCTCGAGTGAAGAGAAGAAACTATGTTGCGAGTTATATGTTTGGTCGCCCCACTATCAAAGCACCAAACATCTAAGTCTACTACAGACATGCACTGCTCATGAGAAGATGGGTCAAAACTACAAATAGTAGTAGACACCCAATCTTCATCCTGCACAAGGTTAGCAGACTCTATTTTTGGAGTAGAGGCCTCCACAACAACCATTCCAGCCTCTTTTTTCTTTATCTCTTTTGCAGCGATTTAGGACAGGTCTTTATGATATGATCATTTCCTTTGCAGTACTTGCAAAACAATTTATGCTTTTCTGATTTCTTCTCATCTTTTTCTTCCTTCTTCGAATGTGCAAAATTAGCAGATTTCTACTTACTAGTTAAAGAGCTCCATTTTCCTTTGCCCTTCTGACTAGCCAGGAAAGCTTGATCTGCAACATGCATAATGGACCTATTCTGCCTGGACTGAACTTCCTACAACAGAACAGAGACTAACTCTTCAAATGACAAGGCATTTGGATTGCCTTTCATCATCAATCGAAGAGTAGAAGAAAAACTCTTATATGAATCAGGAAGAACCTCATTAGCAGAAATCAAGTGTTCCTTCAAGTCTTTGATCTTTGTTAGAAAATTGTCCATAGAATCACCTTCATTCATGTGCTCAGTCTCCAACTGTTTTTGGACGTAAGAAACACGAGCCTCATTCCTAGCTTGGTACAATGTGGTAACTGATCCCAAGCATCCTTAGCTATTTTGCAACAGCGAACGTGACGAATAATGGCACGTTTGATAGACAAAGCTATCAATGCATGTGTTTGGGCATCTCTATCATCCCAACAAATTTGCTCTACAGTAGGTGCAGGAGAAACCGCAACACGAACAAATATGTAGAATATCATCATCTTCGACATCTTCTCCATCAGCTTCAGTACTTGCAGTTGTAACAGTTGCAGGTGTGATAGGACGTTTTTCAAGACTCTACACAATGTTCCATAGTCCTTTTGCAACCAATACATGTCGCATCATATAAGCCCACAACGGGTAGTTGGTATCATCCAACTTAACCTCAACAACCAACATACAAAAAACATCACTGCTTTCAGCCATGGTCGGTGACTAAAATACCTTGATGCAAAAAATTCAATGTATCTCAAAAAGTTCAAAAGGATTGCCCAGATGAATTCTGCTAAACCTGTAGCAAACTTTGAGACGATAATACTGGCAAACCAAAACTGGTATATACCTTTGGCACAAAAAAACGAAATAGCCTACACAAGCGCTACAATAGTGCGTTTAGAGGCCAAAATGAGCTCAGATCACGATTTCTGCACACATAATGAAGCTGTTTTGATATCAGAAACACGTTCAGTATGCTCACCAAAATTCGTGCGATTTTGAGACTACAATCGAAGAGGTGTCATCAATGCCCTAGATGAAGCAACGACCTACTCTAATACCAATTGTTGGAGTTAGACGTCTCCGGAAGCACACAAACAACACAAGGAAGAAGAAGAAGCTTGTAGCACAACACACAATACTGAATGTATTAGCACTAGAATGTACAAAGATAAGTAGCCCGTTAGGGCAATAGGCATATATACAAGCCGGGGGAAAAAAACTCCTAAAGAGGGAAAAAATTGCCCCGACGGTCCTAGTGTGTTCACACATAGCTACTCCCCTCACAGAATGGACTAAAAAGAATGTAGGATTGCATGGAGTGATGCCTGTCAAAAATCATTTGAAACATTCAAACAAAAAGTCATTGAAAATTGTGTTTTGAAAATTCTAGAAATGGGAAAACCTTTTGTGGTTGCATGTGATGCAAGTGGTAGTCAGATAGGATGTGTTCTTTCACAGGATGGTAGGGTGGTCGCATATGAGTCTAGAAAATTAAGAAAACATGAACTTAACTATCCTAGTCATGATCTAGAAATGCTTGGTGTTGTGCATGCACTTAAGCATTAGAGACATCTATTATTATGGGTTAAGTTTGAATTAAAAACAAATTATCATAGTCTAAAATACATTTTCACATAACCATTACTTAATAATAGATAGAAGCATTGGATTGAATTATTAAGCGAGTATGATTTCAACATTAAGTATCTAGCTGGTAAGAAAAATAAGGTCACTGATGCATTGAGTCAAAGACCTTTATGTAATCTTGTTTCTGTAATAAATTCTGATTTTCTCAATCAAATTCAAGAAGAATTGAAACATGACTCTTTTTAGGCACGTATTTTGAATTTTTTGAATGCAAAGAGGGAATCGATATATGAGGAAAAATTTCATTTGTAGAATGGATCCTTGTATTGTAATAATGGATTGTGTATATCTTCTGAGTCTCTGTTAAAAGTTAGAATATTGCATGATTGTCATGATGCACCTTTCTGTGCACATCCAGGTTATTCAAGGACCTATGTTAAAACAAAATATTCTGACTTTTGGCCATGTATGAAACGGGATATTAGAAAATATGTTAGTGAATGTTTGAAATGCCAACAGGTGAAAACTGAGTTTAAGAGAATGCCTGGAATGCTTCAACCTTTGGATGTTCCAAATAAAAAATGGGAGTCTATTTCTATGGACTTTATCACTAAATTACCTATGACCAGTGATATTTCTTTGAATGTTGCAAGAGTCTTTGTAAAATAAATTTTTGACTCACATGGAATGCCTAAAAGCATAATTTGTAATAGAGACTCTAAATTTACATCAAACTTCTAGAAAGAGACATTTGAATCTATTAGAACTCAACTTCGTATGAGTACAACTTTCCATCCACAAACTGATGGGGAAACCAAGAGGGTTGACTGGGTAGTTGAAGATATGTTGCGTATGTATGTGAATGAAAACCAGGATAATTATTATGGAAAAAAATGAACCCTGCATGGGCCTTGTAAGGATCCCTAAGTTTTAGGGATTAAGCTTAATTTTGTTCTTGTTTAAGGGGACAAAGTGCATTTAATAGGGCACTTTTTAGTAGGCTAGAGTAGGATTTTTTTTAGGCTTTACTTGGCCTCTCTCTTTCTTCTTCTAGAGAGAGTGCAAGAGAATCTACTTTCCACATCATCAAACTCGTGCATGTATTTGAATAAAAAAATGAGGTTTTTTAAAAAGGCTCATTTTCAGTGTATATTAACTCAAAAGGGCCTATTTTTTAATATATATGTCAGAACTCACTTTTTGGGCCCATTTTTTGAAGTTTCTTTTAGAAAAAGTATAATTTTCAAACTCCCTCCAAAAGTAAGTGCCACATCATCAAATCCGTGACTATGCTGATGGAGAGTGTTAATCTCCAAAAGAACAACCTACTCTTGAATTTAGAACACCTCTATATCAAGAGTAAGTCAAAACCTTCACTAAATTAGAGGTCCAATCTCCAAATTATCAAAAGTTGAAAAATTCTGTGAAGAAGATGAACTACAGAAAGTCTGCTGCACAATTTCTTCTCATTGACCTATCAAACATGTAAAGTTTTCTATGAAATTTTGTATGGAGTGTCGCCTAGAGATTGCGCACCTCCTCCAAGTTAAAGTTCTTCAAAAGGTTTAGTATAACTTGAGAAATCAACTTCACAAGTTACCTATGTCTGAATCTGCACTTCTGAGAAGTCGATTTAGACACCCCTAACTTCTTAACTTCAATTCTCTCAGTACAAAACCCGTTTAAGCAAATGCTTCTAGCCACGAGTAGATTACCTTTCAACTTAAAGATTAAGTGCTAGCTTGCACAAAACTTTAAACTATGGAGTGAGAACTGACCAAAAGATTAAGATCAAAATTTGCGCCTGTTTCAGAGAACTGTGAACACTCAACACATATGAATGTTCCTGCTAACAATTCTCCTAGCCTGTTTGCAATTAGACTCTGAAACTCAGGTCACAGGCTCATTAACTACCAACTTAGATATCCTCAAAAGGATTTCACAATTGATCAAACACAGACGGAGCAGACACGAAAAGATCGGGCGCAATATTTCTTCATTTACTCAGAAAGTTACAGTTGAGTGATGAGAGGAAACTCAACTAACTTTTCACATGTCTCATGACATCTATCTTCCTCATTCTTGACTTCTATCTATTGTCACATATGCTCTCATATCACGCCTCGACATTTTCAGGGTATTTATAGATAAATTTGTACAAGTCTATGACTAATCAAAGATCTAAGTGAACTATGTACATATGTGTACATTCCTCACATACTCTGAATGTATCTTCCTTCAAAGCTTCAAGAATTGATCTCATCCTTCATTCTTTAGTCTTCACACATTCAATTGGTGATTGATCTGCACCAACAGCTCCCCCTCAATCATCAATTGAGGTTTCTTCTTTCTTCTTTATACCTGCCATGTCTTTAAACTTCTGTAACTTTGGTCCATCCAAGCTCTTTGTAAGCATATCAGCTATCTGACCTTTGTTGAAGTATGTATAACTTCAATCTCTTTATCCATCACCTTCTCTCTTAGAAAGTGATACTGAATCTCAATATGTTTGGTCCTGGCATGAAAAACAGGATTAGCAGCTAAATACAATGAACTCATGTTATCTCCATATATAATTGGTACCCCATGCACAATGTCAAAACTCTTCATCAAAGTCTTGAGCCAAATTACTTCCTTTGCAGCTTCAACCATGCCTTTATACTCTGCTTCTGTAGAAGACAAAGCAACTGTATGTTGCTTCTTGGAACACCATGAGATAAGTTTATCTCCCACATAACACATATATCCAAAAGTTGACCTTCTATCATCTGGATTACCTGCCCAATCTGCATCACTATAAATTTTGATATTTGTATCTGAGGTAAACCCATAATACAAACCTTCATTGAGTGTACCTGTAAGGGATTGAACTCACAACCTCTTGGTTAGGAATGTGATGGGCTAACCACTTGCCCCAAAAGCCATGGTTGAGGATTACTTCCTAATCCTCTCTCTTAGGGTGTGGTTCAACCATCTTCTACCAGGATTATGTTACATTCTTCCCCCCTTGAACTCCCTCGGGAATGTACCCTGACCAGCTATGGGACTGGTAGGATGTACCCTGGATGTACCCTGGCAGGATGTACCCTGACCAGCTATGGGACTGGCAGGATGTACTCAATCAAGTTCCATCCAAGGATTCCCAAGGAATTCACACATTGCAACCTAGCTCATTGGAAAGTTCGTTCCGAGAGCTTTCCAACGGTATATTACACGCCTCAATCCGACCTACGGATTGGGAGATACACCCCAATCATTGTAAGGTCCATCATTGAAATCGACGCGCGCCTTCCACAAATCCTACCCTTTCACATGGAGGATGCCCAAGCGCCTTTTTTAGAGGCCATTGGATCATTCCACTTTGCCCAAGCCTACTTCCTAGGCTCTGATACCAATGTAAGGGATTGAACTCACAACCTCTTGGTTAGGAATGTGATGGGCTAACCACTTGCCCCAAAAGCCATGGTTGAGGATTACTTCCTAATCCTCTCTCTTAGGGTGTGGTTCAACCATCTTCTACCAGGATTATGTTACAGTACCCTTAATGTACCTCAACACTCTTTGACCTGCAATCCAATGTTCTTTCCTTGGGCAATGCATGAATTGAGACAAAACCCCTATTGCATATGATAAATCAGGTCTAGTTAGAGTAGCATAGATAAGGCTACCAACTAAACTCTGATATTGTCTCATGTCTTTGAATTCTTCACCTCCAAACTTACTCAATTTGTGATTCACCTCCATTGGTGTAGGTGCTACCCTGCAATCATCCATTTTAAACTTGATTAACAAGTTCTTCAAGTACCTTTCTTGGGTCACAAATACTCCATGTTGAGTATATGTAATCTCCATGCCCAAGAAGTATGACAAGTCTCCCAAGTCACTTATCTTGAACTCATTTTCCATTTGCTTCTTAAGTCTTTGTATTCCTTCTTCATCTGTACCTGTAAGAATTATATCATCAACATATATGCACATGTATATGAAACCATTATCACTTGCTTTGACAAGCAAGCTACTATCTGCTTTAGACACCTGAAATCCAAGTTCTTTTAGGAACTTCACAAGTCTATAGTTCCATGCCCTTGGGGCCTGCTTCAAGCCATACAAAGCTCTCTTGAGCTTGCACACATGATCTGGATACCTTTTATCTCTGAAACCCTTGAGGTTGCTCCATGAATACATCATCTGAAATATAACCATTCAAAAAAGCATTTTTCACATCAAGTTGACATAACTTCCAACCTTTACATGCAACAATAGCAATAAGAGTCCTGATGGTTGTCATCTTTGCAACAGGACTATAAGTCTCATCATAGTCAACACCATAAGTCTGAGCAAACCCTTTGACAACAAGTCTAGCTTTGTATCTAGACACACTTCCATCTGCAAACCTCTTGGTTTTATAAACCCACTTGCATCCAATGATTTTCTGACTATTTGGTTTTGGAACCAAATCCCATGTTTGATTCTCCAATAGTGCATCATACTCTTCCTGCATAGCTTTCTCCCATTTTTCCTTACCTTTTGCCTCTTCATATGTAGAAGGATCTTCATCTGTATTCACCATATAAGCATAATCTTTTGTGGCCAAAAATGAAGTATCATAGCTATACCTTGTAGGTTGCCATTTATTCCTTGTAGATCTTCTAAGCTCTCCACTTCTTGAGGTTTCTGGTTCTTCATATTCAGGATCAAATCTTGGTGTTTCTTCCACTTCAACCTGCACTTCATTATTCTCTTGTTCATCAAATATTTGAACCTTTGATTTACCTTTCCTTTGACTTACTTCTTCTTCATCACCTGTATTGATATTGATTGTACCTGCATACCAAGTACTTTGTTCATCAAATGTAACATCTTTAGAAACCATGAATTGTTTTGTAGATGGACTCCACAATCTATAGCCCATTTGCTTATCATCATAACCAATGAAAACATATTTTTCAGCTTTAGGCTCCAACTTGTGCCTTAATTGTGATGGCACATATGCATATGCCACACATCCAAAAACTCTGCAATGATCCAAGGTAGGTCTCTTACCCCACCAAGCCTCATATGGTGTCATACCCTGCAAGGCTTTACATGGTAACCTATTGACCAAATAAGTAGCTGTATTTACAGCCTCAGCCCACAAATAATTAGGGCAATTTTTCTCCTTCATCATGGATCTTGCAAACTCAACAAGTGTTCTATTTCTCCTTTCTGCAACACCATTTTGTTGAGGAGAGTACCTGCAAGTAACTTCCCTTTTTATACCTGCATTCCATAAGTAATCACTGAACTCATTAGAGAAATACTCTCCCCCTCCATATGACCTTAATCTTTTCAACTTATGACCTGTAATTCTTTCTGCATATGCATGATAGTGTTTAAATGTATTAAACACTTCTGACTTATCTTTGATCACATAGATAGTGATCCATCTAGTAGCATCATCAACATAAATCACATAATACCTTGACCCATTTATACTGAAATCTTTTGATGGTCCCCACACATCTGTGTGTACCAACTCAAGCTTCTCTGAGTGCATAAAACCATGCTTGGAGTAAGAATTCTTATGAGCCTTACCTAATTGACATGCCTCACATTTGTATGTCATATGTTGACCTGCAACATTAGGCAATCCAAGCACTGAACCATTGTTAACCATATCTTTAATACCTCTTTCATTGAAATGTCCAAGCCTCTTGTGCCAAAGATCTAACTCAGAGATCTTATGTCCTCCATATGTGAACATAGCATGACCAATATTGCCTTGAATCTTCAATGTAAATAATCTTCCTTCCTTTTTCCCTGAAACAATCTGTTTATACCCTTGGCTAGGGTCTTCCACATATACTCCATCATTAGTGAACCTTACTTCATATCCCTTTTCAACAATTTGTCCTACACTTATCAAATTCTTAGGAATTGTAGGAACATACAAGACCTTACTCAATAAGGTGCTACCATCCTTGGCCTTCACTGATCCAATTGACTTCACATTATGCTTTGTGTTGTCACCTGTCTGAACAACATGATTAAAAACTTTACTCTCCAAATCAGTCATCAAAGATATGTTACCACTCAGGTGATTGCTACACCCTGAGTCAATGTAGAAAATTCTTTGATCTTCACTCTGCCTTTCACAAGTTGCATTCATTATCAATGTTGAATCCTCCTTTTGATCTGAAGCATAATTGTAGTATGTGTTGTTATATTGTTGACTTTGGAATCCTCTACCTGCATTTCTTCCAAAGTAACTCCTACCACCTCTGCCTCTGAAATTACCTCTTTGATTTCTGCCACCTCTTCCTCTTGCATTATAATTTTGATTATATCCATTATTACTCTGAGTATTATGCCAACAATCATTAGCTAAGTGATTTGTCTTACCACAAATCCAGCAAGCTTTGCCTCCATCCTTGTTGTTTCTGCCTCTTCCTCTACCTTTGCCACCTCCTCTTCCTCTTAGGAAGTTGGCTTGAGTAGTTGTTCCTTCATCTTCACCTGCTTGTTGCTTTCCTTTGCTATTCTTCTTCTTGTCCTTTGAGTACATTGCATGACCTGCACTCTTGTCACCATCTCCTTTAACATCCTGCTCAAATGTTAGCATATGACCTAGCAATTGATTTAAATCAGGAGTGAAATGGTCAAGTGATAATTCTGTAGACAGAATGAATGGCTTCCATTTGTCATCACCTCTCAAACCTGTAAGGATTTGCCTTACCAATTTATCCTCCTCAATGTCTTCATCAACAGCTCCTAATGCATCTGCAATGTCTTTCATCCTTGTTACATAGTCTGAAATAGATTGAGAGGCCTTCTTCTTGAAGGTTGTAAACTCTGCCCATAAGGATGCCTTCCTTGACTTTGTAGTATTCTGGAAATGCTCCTCCAAAGCATTCCAAATATCAGTTGCACTTTCAAGACCTCGAATATGAGGTAACAAGTAATCATTGACTGCCATATAAATAATGCTCCTAGCTTGAGCATCTTTCTTCATCCAATTTTTCAAATCTGCTAACTCTTCCCTAGTTGGAACACTAGGATCTCTGAACTGTGGCTTCTCTTCTTCTCCTGTGATGTAAGCAATTAAATCTTTGCTCATAAGATGAGCTTCCATCCTCATTGACCATGCAGGATAGTTTTCCCTATCCAATTTCTCTATCTGTAGAGAATCTCCCATCTTGTGTCTACCTGTGTATTGAAATCTTCAAGCTTTATGAACAATATATGTACCTTTACTTCGAATTAGACTCCTTTTGTCCTTCTTGATATCGTATGGTATCCTCCTCTTGCTTTGCCTTCAAACTTTCACCTTTTAGTTCTTCAAATGTTGAATTTCTTGAATCTGCACCAGTCGGGACCTTCCTTTCCTTGATTTGATGTCTCCTGCTCTGATACCACTGATGGAGAGTGTTAATCTCCAAAAGAACAACCTACTCTTGAATTTAGAACACCTCTATATCAAGAGTAAGTCAAAACCTTCACTAAATTAGAGGTCCAATCTCCAAATTATCAAAAGTTGAAAAATTCTGTGAAGAAGATGAACTACAGAAAGTCTGCTACACAATTTCTTCTCATTGACCTATCAAACATGTAAAGTTTTCTATGAAATTTTGTATGGAGTGTCGCCTAGAGATTGCGCACCTCCTCCAAGTTAAAGTTCTTCAAAAGGTTTAGTATAACTTGAGAAATCAACTTCACAAGTTACCTATGTCTGAATCTGCACTTCTGAGAAGTCGATTTAGACACCCCTAACTTCTTAACTTCAATTCTCTCAGTACAAAACCCGTTTAAGCAAATGCTTCTAGCCACGAGTAGATTACCTTTCAACTTAAAGATTAAGTGCTAGCTTGCACAAAACTTTAAACTATGGAGTGAGAACTGACCAAAAGATTAAGATCGAAATTTGCGCCTGTTTCAGAGAACTGTGAACACTCAACACATATGAATGTTCCTGCTAACAATTCTCCTAGCCTGTTTGCAATTAGACTCTGAAACTCAGGTCACAGGCTCATTAACTACCAACTTAGATATCCTCAAAAGGATTTCACAATTGATCAAACACAGACGGAGCAGACACGAAAAGATCGGGTGCAATATTTCTTCATTTACTCAGAAAGTTACAGTTGAGTGATGAGAGGAAACTCAACTAACTTTTCACATGTCTCATGACATCTATCTTCCTCATTCTTGACTTCTATGGGTGGTCACTTTAGAAAGCACAATCATATCTTTACAAAAACAACTTGCCAATTTGGAACAGGATATGGAAGCAAAACAAAGCACAATTTCAAAGTTAACTACCAATCTCGAGCAGCTGAAAGAGACTCCACTTGGTATGAGATATAGGAAAAGATCATTTTCATCCTTTGAAGCTCTTTCAATAGGTGGAGGAGCACACAAACTACGTATATATGCAACAAGGTGAGTGTTTGTTTTACTTTTATATGTTTTAATGAAGATTTGTAATGGAATCTTTCATTGTGTAGGTCGTTTATTCAAGACATAACTGCTTCATCAACAACACAAGACCAATTCAAGCTGATGAATAGCTGTATAAACACCAAAGAAGTCACTTCTACTTTAGACTCACCCATAGGAAAGTGTATTAGAGTTGTTGTTGAACCTGAGTTTTCAAAGAAGTTAAAAAACCTTATCATAGTGCAAGATGTGCAAGCAATATGTGATGAAGCGGGCATCAGTAGAAATGGGTATACTGCAATGTACACCCTTCTGAGGCAAGCCTTACAAGCACAAGGTATTTCTCAAAGTATATTTCCATGCCCATATAAAGTTTCTATAAAAAAAACTTCAAATGAGGATGTGACTCATACTATTGGAAAATATTTATTTATAGAAGACACTATGCCTGCCTCTGTTTATCATCCAAATATTCCCAAGAAGCAATCAAAAATCCTATCTACACAAGGATTTACTTACACTAAATTCAACAATATATTTGTGGATCTTCAAAAACTTCAACAAGCAATGGTTCACTTTTATAGTTCAACAATCAAAGGTACCCCTACTACATTTTATTTGGTGTTAAAGTTTTATTGCATTCAAGTGTCATATTAAGATAATGTTTTCTCTTTTGTGCAGACTGTAATGTTAAGTTAAAGTTCATACTAAAGCTTGATGAGTGTCAAATCATAAAGGGTCGGCGACTAGAAAGGTTGAGTGTGACGCTAATGAATGAAGTTATGGACCATGCAATGAGTGGTGAAAATTTAGGATCCACTTCCCATTTGACTTACAGTGTGCAATCAGAGAGAGATATTTGGTGGTTAGGTGCTATAGAAGTTCCCAAAGAAACAAACAATGTTATTTCGTGGATTTTTAGTAGGACTCCATGGATTCTGGAAGTAATCTCTTCTCAAATACATGGGAAAAAGCTTTTTGTAGATGATATAGGTGATTTTGAGGTAGAATGGCATTTTGGTGGAGACCTTAAGAGTATAAAATGCATGTTAGGTTGTAAACAAGGAGCATCTTCTCTCTATCCTTGTCCATATTGTACACAAGGTTACAAAGGATCTAAGAGACAATCTTGTTGGAACAAGCCAATCACAAATTGATGATTATACAGATCTTGAAGAAAGCTTATGATTGGAATGAAGCAAAGAAAGATACTTGTGAAAGTGAAGAAGATTTCAGAGTGATGTCTTGTACACATATGTACATATAAGTGAAGAATCTTGTAAACTGAGTATAGTTAAACCCTTAGGATGATAAGGAGCAATGTCATAGATGCGGGATGAGTCTGAAGTCTTGTATATATAAGTTAATGATGACAAGAATTATGTAAGAGAGTCATTTGTAGATGACAAACTTCAGAAAGATGTGTAGAGAGTTTTTTCAGAAAATAGCGACGGGTTTTTCTCTGAGTGCTCTCTGTCTGATCATGTGGATCAGAAATCCTTTTGTACACATCTAATTGAGAAGCTAATGAAGCTATGTCTAGAGTTTCAGAATCTAATTCCTCTCCTACTGTGAGAATGATCAATAGGAACATTCATATGTGAACTGTGGAAATTGAAGCCTGAGAGTAGCGCACTTTTCCGTCTCAGTATTTTGAACAGATCTGAGTGTATACTGTAAAGTTTTTGATGAGTGAGCACTTAAAATTTAAGTTAGAAGATAAGGAAGCTATGGCTAAAAGCATTTAACAAAACGGGTTTCAGATTGGGAGAAATCAACTTAAGAAGTTGACTATGTCGAAGGCGCAACTTCTGAGAGACAGTCTTTGACATATCTTTGATCTTAATGATCAAATTAAACCTTTGGTGATTAGTTTTGAGGACTAATGACTAGTATGATTGCGCAAAGGTATTCCTAATACTTGTGCATCATTTACTTGAAGAAATTTGGAGTTTTGTGCAGGTAAAGAAGTTGATTTCTGAAGCAGACTTTCTGAAGTAAACATTTATTCACTCAGAGAAGTGTTGATTGAAGTTTTGGTAAAGAAGAACATTGTTTGTGTAAAGTTTGGTTTATAACTGACATAGAAGTGTTCTTAAGTCAGTATAGATCAAACCTTTGGAGATTAAGAGGTCTCCAACAGTGGTATCAGAGTTGAAGGTGCAATACAAGAGAAGAAAAGACAATTGAAGTTCCGATTGGTGCAGATATTGGAGATCTTCCAAATCAAAGGAGGACAAGGACAAATTATTGAAGATAACCTGCAGAAGTTCAAAGCACGAGTTAGAAAAGAATCAAGAAGGACAAAGCTTATATCGAAGGTACACTTTATTCTCATAAACCATAGCAATTGCAGATACAGAAGGTCAAGGATGGGAAAAGCTTGCAGATTGATAAGCTAGATAGAGAGAACTATCCAGCTTGGTCCATGAGGATGGAGGCACACCTCATGAGTAAAGATTTGATGGCATTTATCACAGGAGATGAAGAAAAACCTGAATTTGCAGATCCTAGTATTCCAACTAGGGAAGAGCTTGCAAATTTGAAGACTTGGATGAGAAAGGATGCTCAAGCAAGGAGTATCATTTACATGGCTGTAAATGATTATCTTCTACCTCACATCAGAGGGTTGGAAAGTGCAACAGATGTGTGGAATGCCTTGGAAGAGCATTTCCAAAATACAACTAAGTCAAGGAAGTCATCACTATGGGCTGAGTTCACAACCTTCAAGAAGAAGAGCTCACAATCAATTTCTGATTATGTGGCAAGGATGAAGGATATTGCAGATAGCTTGGGAGCAGTGGATGAAGACATTGAAGAGGAAAAGTTGGTAAGACAAATACTTACAGGTCTGAGAGGAGATGAGAAGTGGAAGCCTTTCATATTGTCCATAGAATTGTCATTTGATCACTTTACTCCTGATCTTAATCAATTGCTAGGACACATGCTAACATTTGAGCAGGACCTTAAAGGAGACAATGATAGAAGTACAAGCCAAGCTATGTACTCCAAGGACAAGAAAAAGAATGGCAAGGGAAAGCAATCGAATGATGATGAAGGGAATTCAAATCAAGCTAACTTTACAAAAGGGAAGATGAATTTCAGAGGTAAAGGAAGAGGAGGTAAGAACAAAGATAATGCTAAAGCTTGTTGGATTTGTGGCAGAACAAATCATTTGGCAAATGATTGTTGGTATAACAATCAAAATGGTGGAAGTAATAATCAAAATTATAATCAAAGAGGTAGAGGAGGCAGAAATCAAAGAGGCAACTTCAGAGGAAGAGGTGGTAGGACATCATATGGTAGAGGAGGTGGAAGAAACTTCCAATCTCAGTCCTACAACAACAATTATTACAATTATGCATCAGATCAGAAGGATGATATGACTCTTATCTTGAATGCAACTCATGAATCAATGGGAGAAGATCAAAGAGTGTTTTATATTGACTCAGGGTGTAGCAACCATCTGAGTGGGAATCTATCCTTGATGACTGATATGGAAGCAAGGGTGAATGGACATACAGTTCAAACAGGTGACAATACCAAACATAAAGTGGAGAGCATTGGATCAGTAAAGACAAAGAGTGGAAGTACACTTCTGAGCAAGGTACTTTATGTTCCTACTATTCCTAAAAATTTGATAAGTGTAGGGCAAATTGTGGAGAAAGGATATGAAGTAAGATTCACAAATGATGGTGTTTATGTACAAGATCCAAATCAGGGATATAGAAACATAATTACAGGTAAAAAGGAAGGAAGATTGTTCACTCTCAAAGTCCAAGGTAATGTGGGACATGCATTATTTACTTATGGAGGTCAAAAGGTATCTGAATTAGACCTATGGCATAAAAGGCTAGGTCATTTCAATGAGAGAGCTATAAAGGAAATGTCAAAGAATCAGGTGGTGCTTGGATTGCCAAATGTTGAAGGGCAACATATGGTGTACAAGTGTGAAGCTTGTCAATTAGGTAAAGCACATAAAGGTTCTTACAACAAATCAGGGTACAAGCATTCAAATATGCTTGAATTGATTCATACAGATGTATGGGGACCCTCAAGGGACTATAGTATAAATGGATCCAGATATTATGTGTTGTTTGTTGATGATGCAACTAGATGGATTACTTTATATGTAATCAAGGATAAATCAGAAGTTTTCAAGACATTCAAACATTTTCATGCCTATGCAGAAAAGATCACAGGGCAAAAGCTTAAGAGGTTAAGGTCAGATGGAGGGGGAGAGTATTTCTCTAAAGAGTTTGATAATTATTTGTGGAATGCAGGTATCAAAAGAGAAGTAACTTGCAGGTACTCCCCTCAACAGAATGGAGTAGCAGAAAGGAGAAATAGGACTCTTGTAGAATTTGCAAGAGCCATGATGAAGGAAAAGAATTGTCCAAATTACTTATGGGCAGAAGCCATTAACACTGCAACATACCTTGTGAATAGGTTGCCTTGTAAAGCATTGGATGGAGGAACCCCTTATGAAGCATGGTGGGGTAAGAAACCTACCCTTGATCATTGTAAAGTATTTGGATGTATTGCATATGCTTATGTTCCTTCACAATTAAGACATAAGCTAGAACCAAAAGCAGAGAAGTATGTGTTTATTGGATATGATGATAGACAGATGGGTTACAGGTTGTGGAGTCCATCCACAAAGCATTTTCTTGTTACCAAAGATGTGACATTTGATGAGCAAAATACATGGTATACAGGATCAACAAATGATTATGCAGGTGTTGAAGAGATACAAAGAAAAGGAAAGGCAAAAGTAAAAGTATATGAAGAAAGTATTGATGATGTTGATTCTAGAAGTAGATTGCAGGATCATGTAGAAGAAGGTCCAAGATTTGATCCAGAATCAAATGAGGCTGAAACTTCGAGAAGTGCAGAAATCAGAAGATCTACAAGAGAAAGGAAAGAACCTATAAGGTATAGTTATGATACATCTTTCCTAACAACAAAAGATTATGCTTACATTGTGAAGACAGAAGAAGATCCAATTACTTATGAAGAAGCCAAAGGTAAACAGAATTGGGAGATTGCAATGCAGGAAGAGTATGATGCTCTACTTGAAAATGAAACTTGGGAATTAGTACCAAGACCAAGGAATCAGAAGGTTATTGGATGCAAGTGGGTATATAAAACAAAGAGGTTTGCAGATGGTAAGGTGTCTAGATACAAGGCTAGACTTGTGGTCAAAGGTTATGCCCAAACTTATGGGGTAGATTATGATGAAACCTTTAGTCCTGTTGCTAAAATATCTACAATTAGTACATTGATTGCTATTGCTGCTTGTAAGGGATGGAAATTATCACAATTGGATGTGAAAAATGCATTTTTAAATGGATACATTGCAGATGAAGTATACATGGAGCAACCAGAAGGCTTCATGGAATCAATTGGATCAGATTATGTGTGTAAGCTCAAGAGAGCTTTATATGGGTTGAAGCAGGCCCGAAGAGCTTGGAATTACAGATTGGTCAAGTTCTTGAATGAATGTGGATTTCAAGCATCAAAGGCAGATAGTAGTTTGCTAGTGAAGGCAAGTGAAAATGGATACATTTACATGTGCATTTATGTTGATGACATTATTGTTACAGGAACAGATACTCAAGGAATCAATGAACTCAAAAGGCAAATAGAGAAGGAGTTTAAGATAAGTGATTTGGGAAACTTATCTTATTTTCTAGGAATGCAGATTGTGTATACTCAACATGGAGTATATGTTTCACAAGAGAGGTATTTGAAGAATCTTCTAGTCAAGTTTAACATGGAGGATTGCAAGACTTCAACTACACCATTGGAGGTAAATCATAAATTAAGCAGGTATGGAGGTGAAGAATTCAATGATATGAAGAAATATCAGAGTTTGGTAGGTAGTTTAATTTATGCTACCTTGACAAGACCAGATTTATCATATGCAGTAGGTGTGTTGTCACAATTTATGCATTGTCCAAAGAAGACTCATTGGATTGCAGCCCAAAGGGTACTCAGATATATCAAAGGAACCCTAAGTGAAGGATTGTATTATGGTTTCACTTCTGACACAAGAATCAAAGTGTTTAGTGATGCAGATTGGGCAGGTGACTCAGATGATAGAAGGTCTACTCATGGGTATCTCTGTTATGTTGGAGATAAGCTAGTTTCTTGGTGTTCAAGGAAGCAACATACAGTTGCTTTATCATCCACAGAAGCTGAGTATAAGGGAATGGTAGAAGCTGCAAAAGAAGTGATATGGTTGAAGACCTTGATGAAGAGTTTTGAAACTGATCATAGTACTCCAATTATTTTTGGAGATAATACGAGTTCTTTGTATTTGGCAGCTAACCCTGTTTTTCATGCCAGGACTAAGCACATAGAGATTCAGTACCATTTCTTGAGGGAAAAGGTACTTGATAAAGAGATTGAAGTGATGTACACTCCAACAAAAGAACAAGTGGCAGATATGATGACAAAGAGCTTGGATGGACCTAAGTTACAAAGATTCAAGGAGATGGCAGGAGTGAAGAAGAATGGAATAATCACAATTAGTGATTGAGGGGGAGCTGTTGGAACAAGCCAATCACAAATTGATGATTATACAGATCTTGAAGAAAGCTTATGGTTGGAATGAAGCAAAGAAAGATACTTGTGAAAGTGAAGAAGATTTCAGAGTGATGTCTTGTACACATATGTACATATAAGTGAAGAATCTTGTAAACTGAGTATAGTTAAACCCTTAGGATGATAAGGAGCAATGTCATAGATGCGGGATGAGTCTAAAGTCTTGTATATATAAGTTAATGATGACAAGAATTATGTAAGAGAGTCATTTGTAGATGAAAAACTTCAAAAAGATGTGTAGAGAGTTTTTTTCAGAAAATAGCGACGGGTTTTTCTCTGAGTGCTCTCTGTCTGATCATGTGGATCAGAAATCCTTTTGTACACATCTAATTGAGAAGCTAATGAAGCTATGTCTAGAGTTTCAGAATCTAATTCCTCTCCTACTGTGAGAATGATCAATAGGAACATTCATATGTGAACTGTGGAAACTGAAGCCTGAGAGTAGCGCACTTTTCCGTCTCAGTATTTTGAACAGATCTGAGTGTATACTGTAAAGTTTTTGATGATTGAGCACTTAAAATTTAAGTTAGAAGATAAGGAAGCTATGGCTAAAAGCATTTAACAAAACGGGTTTCAGATTGGGAGAAATCAACTTAAGAAGTTTACTATGTCGAAGGCGCAACTTCTGAGAGACAGTCTTTGACATATCTTTGATCTTAATGATCAAATTAAACTTTTGGTGATTAGTTTTGAGGACTAATGACTAGTATGATTGCGCAAAGGTATTCCTAATACTTGTGCATCATTTACTTGAAGAAATTTGGAGTTTTGTGCAGGTAAAGAAGTTGATTTCTGAAGCAGACTTTCTGAAGTAAACATTTATTCACTCAGAGAAGTGTTGATTGAAGTTTTGGTAAAGAAGAACATTGTTTGTGTAAAGTTTGGTTTATAACTGACATAGAAGTGTTCTTAAGTCAGTATAGATCAAACCTTTGGAGATTAAGAGGTCTCCAACAAATCTAAACCTGCAAGGGCATTGATGAGAGTTGATGACTCTAAAGAAATTGATGAAACAGACTCATCAAATCGCAGGGAATGGGAGATATCACTTTTGAGGTGTCCAATGTTATAGGAATCGACTCGTTATAAAATAAGCAATGATTGGAACCCCATTATTCCATTTCCATTAGTCAAAATTCATTTTTGTACTTTGCATGCATTCATGAGGATCTTTGATAGGCTTTTGAAGCTCCATGTTGAATAGGCATTTGCAATGAAACCACTAGAGAGTTCTACAATAGCAATCCAAAAAATAGAAGATCTTTTGACTTCTATAGGTTGTCATATTGGCCACGTATCTTTAGTTGTTAAGAAGTATGGTGAGTTTCAAGAGATTTTACAACAAGTTTCAATGACTGGGAAGAAGGCAAGAAGTTTCTTCAAAAGACATGTGAATAGTCAAGATGATGGGAAATGGGAGCTTTGGAAGGACCTCTGTTCAATTACGATAGACAATGATAGTCAGGTTGATCTCATTAACAAGCGAAAGAAGGTTTGGTCATCATTAGATCAATTGTTACATTTGATGTGTTTGGTTTCCACTAATGCTTCACAACGAGAATTATTCCAAGTGACTTTGAATGTGTTTACACAGTCATTCATCTTATTTTGGGGAGAAAGCAACATTACACATTACATAGTAAGTTTTGCTTACATTTTCTTATTTGGTCCTAAACACCATGTGTATATCTTATTGACCAGAGCATAGCATATTCTTTTTGCACATGGAGCATATTTTATGAATCGATATGGGTCACTAGACATTTTTAGTACACAAGGAATGGAGAAGTCACATTACAGGGCTAGAGCCGTTTACTTTAAAAACACTCATCATGGGGGTGATCTACTCCAATCAAACTATTTAGAAGAAATGTTCAACTGCTTTTTTTGTGCGACATTAGCTAGAAAATATCTAATGGAACGAGCATGTGAGTCACGAATAGCAAAGATTATACGAAAGCTACAACATGACATTGCAAGAGAGAAGTGGAGGTCATCATTAGGACCGCTACATCACGCCCAATGGCGTGCACAAAGAGTCCACGAGGGTTCTGCTTGGAAATAGTTCCAAACTCTTAAAATGCATTATTCTTTTCAAGGTTTTTATAACTCCTTTCACTTCAAATAAAATTTTAATGTTTTTGTGAATATACTTTTAATGTCTTAAAACTAATTTTTATCCATTTAAAATTTGAACATGGCAATTCTTAAGTGAAAGGCTATAAATAAAGGTGTCCTTCCACATTTTACCACTTTACAACCTAAGAGAATGGCACGCACAAAGCAGAATGCTAGAAAGGATCATGTCATCTACCCTAGCCATGTGCAAGGTACTCAGCACCCAACATGGATGACACCCCACAAGAAGCGTTGAACCACAAGCCACTCTTCTAGACAAAACTCGGGTGCAGGGACACACTCTGGTAGCATTCCATCACGGGAGGATGAAGCTTCATAAGAGAGAGATGTAACACAAGAAATAAATTATTCCCCTCCCACATCTGATGATGAGCCCCTAGTGAGGACACCACTCAAGGCAAGGCCCAAACAACAAGGACAGAGGCAAGTTGTGATGGAGACAACATCAAATTTAGAGAGTTCCTCAAATGAAAAAAGTATAAACGAGCCACCATGGAACAATGATCATATCCCCGTGAACCATCAAGTAACACAAGGAGGCAAGACACTCCCCGCAAGACAAGGACAAAGACCAACCGATGAAGAAAGAGAGCAAGGTTGGGTAGAGGAAGTAAATGATGAGGCAGGACCATCTAGGCGTGCTCCAAGAAGAAAGAAGAACTATCAACCACGTCGTAGACCACAACGACCACAACCCAACATCCCCCCAAATGCAAGAGCACCACAAAGGTGCAGCAAGCAAACCATCACCTTTGCAAAGATTCGACACTATCAAAATTCTATGGAGCTTCTTATTCCAACTCACAAGCTTAAGGTAATTCCTCACCCTTTTTGAGTTAGAGGGCTTTGAAAAGGCCAATACTTAAAAAAAAGAGGGCTTCTCTAAATCTATTCGAATCCGTGATTGTAATGCTTACATGTCACCATGTCTAATTATGGATATTTTTGAATATGTCTTTTCGGTTCTTTTCTCCTATTTTTGGATAGGTAAGCAAAAGAAAGCACACTACGATCGCATGGATTTTTGCAAAAGTTTTGGAGAACCTTGACTTTTTCTAAATTTGGTGGATCACACACTTTTTTGGCAGGGCGGCGATCAAACTCTGCTATAGGGAGACCTACACATCAACAAAGGGGACGCACAGAAATCAGAGAATTACTTTGTGATTGAGAGTGAGAGTGAGAGTGAGAGTTAGAGTGTGATTGAGAGTGCGAGTGTGAATGAGATTGTGATAACTCACGGTGGTCAGGAGGTAGATGCTTCGTCAAGAAGCTATTTTTCAAGGCTTTTGTAATCATTGATTCTCATCTATAATATCATAATTCTTCTTTCTTTGAGTCATATTCTTCTGTATCAGATTTTTTGTTATCATGTGAAATCTCTACGTTTTCTCTCCCCTGTTATTCTTGAATGATTGAAAAATTGTGATTGGGGATAGACTGTGATTGGGAAAATGCTACAATTGGTATCAGAGCAGAATCGATTCTCGAGAACGATGGAAGATTTGATGAAGAAGGTGTGTGAGCAAGAGGAGCTTATTGAGAAGCTTCATGGAGAATTACGCAAAGAACGAAAGGTGCAACAAATTTATTCGTGGAACTCAATGATGAAGTGGGTGAAGGTGCGGGGACATCTAGTGTGCCTCAAGGAAAACAAAAATGCAATTATGAAGATATGGAACCTGGTGAGTTTGCCCTTAATGAAGTCTTCAAGAAGACAAAGTTGAATGATTTATATGGTGAGAAGAAGAGTGGTGAAGATCTTAAGGCATGGATTGAAGAGCTGGAGGATTTCTTTGATCTTCGACAATTTACTGACGATTCTAAGGCAAAAGTTGGGATCCTGCACCTGTGCGGTATCACAAACCTATGGTGAAGTCCTATATGCAGACTCGGATGCGTTCTGTTTCAGTTTTATGGAAGGAGTGTAGAGAACAAGCTGAAAAACGCTATTGTTCTCGACACTACCATATGGAGAAGAAGATGGAATTCTATAATTTTTGTCAACATGAAAGTGACAAACATAGCTTGTCTATTGATGAGTACAAAGGGAAGTTTCTATGTCTTCACAAATATGCATTGGAGGTTAGTGGTGACGCTTTTAAGAGCAAATTTATTGAAGGGCTTCGTGAGGAACTCCGTTATCAAGTCAAGGGATCTGGATGCATCAATTTTCTTGATGTTGGATCAATGGTGGAGAACTTTGAGAAGATGGAGAAGTCCAATTCTCAAAAGGCAAATAGAAGCAGATTCATTGCGATGGGACATAGGCCATAGAGACCTATTGCAACAAACATGAACAATTCAAGGAAGACTCCGTCTTCTAATAACCAAGGTAAGAATCCTGCTCAAGTGGAAAATCAAAGGAGGCATCAACCAATTCATTGGCAACAAGACCGTGACTTTATTGAGAGGGCAAAAAGACGATTTATTTTTCGTTGCGGGGAGCAAGGGCATCAGACATATGAGCGCCCAAATAAGGCAATCTTTCGGCCTGCCCAATCAAAGGCAATAAGCATCATCGAGGAAGAAACAATGATTGAGAAAGTAGATGATGGAGGTAAGTGCCCTAATTCTACTTTACGTTGCATGGTGGCTAATTCTTTCCCAAAGGCTTATGTAATTACAATTTCGGGTATGCTTTCTACGCATAAAATAAGATTTTTGATTGATTCAGGTAGTACACATTGTTTTCTATCTTTCAAACTGGTATAGAATTTGGGGATACCTCTAAGTATGCAGATAACTAGACCTATAGATATGTCCAACAGAAGATTGCATTATACGAAAGGATACATCAAAAACCTTGCATTTACTTTGTTTGATAGGGCTTTCTCTAGAAATTTTCATGTTGTTAAAGGTAAGATCGTTTTTCAGAGACTCCAGAATCTGGTTCCACACCTGCGTACCAGATATTTCCGAGTCTCTCTTTCTCTGTACTCAATCTTACCGCAAAATAAACTGACTCTAATCATGTGGGTCCTTGGGAGTGGTAGGGGTCTGTTGACAGAGGCCCTGTACTATTTTCCCAACTTCTCACTCAACCGTAGTTATGGTTTTCACGTCTTAGCTCAGTTTCGCTCCTGAATAACTTCAACTAGACCAACGTACTGGACTCAGAGCTCCCAGACTGTTCCTGCCATAGTAGTTGAGCAGTAGTCCGAGGTGACAGTCCAATACTTTTGGTAACTTAACAAGATCATAACACACAATTCTTCTTGTCAGTTCACAGACTTACCGTGTATCTACCTTCAACCCATAATATCTACTGACCGCAAGACGTGTCGCAACATTATTACCATTCTACGCGTACTTAGACATTACCGGCATTACCTTTGAACACAGACTATAATACCGACTCAGTCACTTACAGAGAATCAGAGCAACTCATGTCTATTCTTCACGTTTACCTATTCCACTGAAGAAATAGCAGATAGACAACACACTAACACTTTACGCATAATCAAAGATATCTTAATTCGTTATCGAACAGAATCTCAAAATCGCAGTACCGACTCGTAACACCGCAGTGTATCACGCATACGCAGTCAAACGGTTACACAGATAAGGCGCGCAGAACAGGACAGAACCAAGATACTCTACTCGTTAACACCTACCTACACACAGTAGAAGAGTTAATCCCAAATCAGGGCTCTCACAATACACTCGCAACTTCCAAAAACGGGGCTCCTTCTCTCGTCCCTCTGCCGTTCTTTTCATTGCTTTAAATAGAATTTTATTACAAGGCTTGCGCGAATCTTTCTTTACCGCGTACTTCCAGAAGGGTTCTTTCTACATTAAAAACCTCTGTCTAAGTACAATTGTCCTTTGTTCGGCGGCCGTCTAACACTGGCACGCACGGTGGACTCGAACCCGCAAGTTCTTATGGTTCAGATACTAGACCTTCTAAGTACATACTTCGGGCGAGCCTAAATGTTCGGGTAATTTTCTTTTTGAGGGTTTCTAACATTTGCACTAAGGTGGTAGGTTCTAATAATTGGGCGTCGGTTCTGACTGTACTGAGGGCTATGGCTTGATTTAACAAAATTTTGGCTTGGGTTTGAAGAAAAGCCTCCTGGAGATGAAATTCGTTGGCTAATGCCGCATCTCGGGCTGTCGTTATTTCAGTCAGTTTGGTCTGCATCTCTCTGATGCACTCCTTCTGGTTGCGTATTTGGTTGTCTTGGCGTTCAAATTGCTGTGTTTGGAAATTGAGAGTTTTCTTATACGCATCGCGTTCTCTGCGGGCGTTGGCGATATCTTTTTGGTATTGGCCTTCCTTTAGTAATTGTTGTTTGAGAATACGGTTGACCGCGTCGGCACATTCTTCGGCTCGCCGTAATTGCTCTTGAACTTGGTCGGCTTCTTTCTGTTGGTCCTGCATCTTCTGGGTGGTTTCTTGTAATTGAGTCTTCGTGTCTGCGATCAATTCTTCGAGAGATACGTTGATATCTTCTTGTTCTTGAAGGGCGGCCTTCAGTGTTCGAATTTCCTCATGTGCGTCATGTATGAGTTGGTCTTTGGCAGCTAGCTGGTCCAGGGCTGCATCTCGTTGTTGTACTAGCGTCTGTTCTGTCGAAAATCGTGCTTGAAGTTCTGCTAGCTGTGTCCGGAGTTGATGATTCTCGGTCTTTACGGCATCAACTTCTTCCTGGAGGGGGGCGATGTCGGCTTCCAGGGTGTCTACCTTGTGCTGGTATTCTAGTTTCAGGTGGTCCATGGCTGCCGTAAACTGGGCGGGTAGCTGGTGTGATAACTGGATGAGGAACTGCCCCATGGCAGCTAGTTCCGAGAATGCGTTATGTGGCGGTGGTGGTGGAGGATGACGAGGTTGAGAGGATGTGTCAGTGAGTAGTTGCTGGGAGTTTGGCGGAGAGTAGTTAGGGGAGGAAGAGGAGGATGCTGCGGGTTCAGTGGTGGGTGGGAGGGGTGGTTCCGGTGGGGGTAGGGGTTTGGCAGGAGGTGGTGTAGGGAGAACGGTATCTGAGGGGTTTACCTTGGCGAGTGTTTGTTGTATGGTTTCTGTCTGGTTGATGGCGTTGATGAGTTGGTCCAGTGCTTTGGTGGCCGATTCTTGTTCATCCTGGTGCTGCTCAGATTCTTTTTCTGTGGACACTATTTCTGTCTCTGCTTGATCCTGCTGGTCTGGTTGCTCCGTCGATGTTTCGTTGTGTGTGGCGGTGTCGTGGTATGTTTCCTCTTGGTCGTCTGGCTTGGTCTCCTGATCTTTTCCGGCGGATCCTTGGACTTCACTTTCCGAGGAGCTGATCCGAATTCGCTTGGTACAGAAAAGCTGATTAATCTCTTCGTCTTCTTCTTCAGTGTCCTCGATTGGTTGTGCAGATTCTTCGTGTCGAAGTGCGGGGCCTGCGGGTGGGGGTTGTGCGGCGAGAATGGTTGGGAAGAGGAAGGAGATGATGTGGGGAAGGCGAGAGCGGGGGGTAGAACCCTTTTGGAGCTGTTTTACGATAGCTACACATTCTTTATGGATTCTAAGGAAAAAATAAGAGGCAAAATTTACAGGTTCGCGGGCAGCTAAGTCTAAGGCGGAGTAGAAGGGGCGAGAGATGCCATATGTTCGTTTTTGCAAGTTAAGGATGGCTACAAGGAACTGTAGGGCGGATCGCTCGGGTTCTGGGCGGCATAGAATGGCGTATTTGTTTGATGAGGAGCGGGGAAAGAGTTCGGTCATACGGGCGAAAGGGATGGTAGGGCCATTTTCGCGGCCTTGCGGGGCGAGGCGGTAGGCGTCGGCGAAGGCTTGGAAGGTGATGACGGATCTATGTGGGAGGGAAAGGAAGACCCACTGTCGTTCGGTGGCGGGGCTTTGGGCAATGGCTTGGATGATCTGTGCGGAGAAGGGATGGGCTTCCACTGAGTGCCAAGGCAACTCGGCGAAGTTGGCCAACCCTCTGCATCGCAGGTATTCGCCTACGTCTGTAGGGATACCGTCGCGGAAAGAAGCGTAGTTGGCTAGCGCTTCCATGGTGTTCACAATGCACACTTACAGAAAACACAGAATACTGAGATAACACACACAATCACGAAAACACAATAGCGGTTTTTGGCGCAACTCAGGGGGTTAAATATGGAGAACACGGTGTGGGGGTGAGTATCATTGTGTGGTGCGGGAATGATACGGTTTGCATGCTAGCGTGCGTACTGAGTGACCGGTAGGGAGAGGCGACTGGTATCATAAAGATTTGTACAAAAGACGGCTAAAAGCAAAACATAAAAATTTATACAAAACGCGGCTCGTCGCCGAATAATTAAGGCGTACTGGTAGTGGGATAATACGGCCGCAACTTCGATCCATTAATTACTTTTGGAAGTGGAATTTCGGTCAACGTAGTCAACCGAAAAGTTGCCGGACCTACTTGTGCTGAGATCTTGAAAGGGCCGAACCATCGTAGTTTGAATTTTCCTGCTGCTCTGTCCGATTTTGCGTTATAGAAGAGTACAAGCTGTCCTACCGAAAAGATTGGTGTCTTCAAATATCGATCGTGTGTCTTAGCTTGCCTTAGTTGAACTTCGCGCATAGTAAAAAAACTGAGCCATCGGTGCTCATCAAGTTCTCTGAGTGCGTCCATTCGTGCTGTCAGTGAAGATTCCGGTAGCATCTTCTGAGTGATTGCTACCCGCAAACTTGGGATGACTACTTCCATGGGAGCGATTGCTTCTAAGCCATAAGCTAGCTTGAAAGGTGTCAAGCCTGTTGTTACTTTATATGTAGTTCGGTATGCCCATAATACTGCAGGTAGTAGTTGATCCCATCTTTCCGGTGCTTCCATGATCAATTTCCGGAGGATGTTTAACAGTGATTTGTTTGTACTTTCAGCCAATCCATTGGCACGTGGATAATAAGGAGAGCTAAATTTATGTGTGACTTGGAAGGACTGTGTGAGTGCCTTCATTAAATTGTTTACAAAATGAGTGCCTTGATCTGAGACAATTTCCAGTGGTAAACCAAATCGTGGGAAGACATCCGTGAGTAGACATTTTGCTACCGTAACTGCTGTTGCAGACCGCAAAGCCCAAGCTTCTGCCCATCTAGTTGCGTAATCTGTGCAAGTCAGTATGTATCGATTGTTACTGGATACTGCTGGAGGTGTAATTGGCCCGATAAAATCTAAACCCCATTTCTGAAAAGGTTCTAATGGTAAGATGGGTTGCAGGGGAAAAAGATGCCGTTGTAAAGGCTGACCAGCTCTTTGGCAAGCATCGCATTGTTTAACAAACTGTGAGATATCTCTGTACATAGTTGGCCACCAGAGTCCTCCTTGCAGAATTTTCCGGTGAGTTAAGTCTGCTGCAAAATGGCCACCGGGAGGAATTGAGTGAGCCAAAGTGATAACTGAGTTAACTTCATGTGGTGGAATACAGCGAAGTAGGATTCCGGTATGATCTGTATAATATAGTTCTCCAGCAACTAACCGAAATCGGCGGCTAAAAACTGCGATTTTCCTTCGAACTGCCTTGGCAGTCTCGGCTGGAAAGCATCCTTCGGTGAGAAAAGTTAGAATCTGATCATAGTATGTATGTGGTGTTGGTACTTTGGTAGTCTCATCGTGCAGTGGTTCAGCATTGTAAATTGCAGGAGTCGTGTCATCTATGCCTACCGGAGCTTTACCGAAATCTAGGCGTGATAAGAAATCTGCTAAGGCATGTGCATTTCCGGGTCGGTGAATGACATCATAGTCGAATTCTTGTAAAAGTAGCACCCATCGTGCTAATCGTCCTCCTAAGTGTTGCTGTCTTACTAGATAAACAAGGGCAGCATGATCCACATGAAAGGTAAATTTCCGGCCTAGTAGATAATGTCTGAACTTTTTGATTGAGTAAATCAATCCTAGACATTCTCTTTCAGTGGTGGAATAGTTCTTTTCTGCCGGTGCCAGTCTTCTACTGGCGTAATAAACAGGGCGAAACCACTTCTCTGTTTGCTGCATCAGAATACTGCCGATTGCAATATCTGAAGCGTCAACAAAAACGTGGAATGGATTGTCCCAGTCCGGTGGTTGTAAAATTGGAGCGTGCGTCAGGAGATACTTGAGTCGATCAAATGTAGTTTGACATTCTTCAGTCCATTCAAACTGTCCGGGAGTTTTTGTGATTAGCTTGTTCAGTGGCACTGCTAGGTGAGCAAGCCACCGTAAGTGTCTGCCATGCCACCGTATTTGACCCATAAAACGCATTACTTCCTTCGGAGTTGTGGGTATCGGGGCTTCTAAAATCGCTGAAATCTTATCCGGGTCCACTCGAATACCTTGACCAGATACAATATGCCCAAGTAGTTTGCCACACGAAACTGCAAACACGGATTTGTTGGGATTAAGGCAGAGTCTATATTCTCTACACTTCTGAAAACAGCATCGTAAATGAAACAAATGGGCTATCATCTTCCCAAAGATTGAGAAGTCGTCGAGATATACTTGCATGAATGAAGTGAGATAAGGAGAAAATATCTCCTGCATACATCTTTGAAATGTGCTTGGTGCATTTCTCAATCCGAACCACATTACTGTGCAGGCAAAGACACCCCAATTGGTAATGAAGGCAGTTTTTGGTATATCCTCTTCAGCCATTCTAACCTGGTTGTACCCGCTGTATCCATCTAAAAATGAATACATTTCGTGACCTGCGACTCTATCAAGCATGGTATCCAAAAAGGGGATCGGGAAAGGATCTGGTACTGTTGCTGCATTTAATTTCCGGTAATCCACACAGATTCGTAACTGCTTGTTTTTCTTTGGCACGATCACGATGGGTGAGATCCATTCAGCGTGTTCTACTGGTACAATGAATCCGACTTTTAATAGTCTATCAAGTTCGGCTTTTACCTGTGATGCATAATGGGGGTTCATTCTGTAGCTGGGTTGTCTTTTTGGTTTCACTTCCGGTTTCAACATGACCCTGTGTTGATAGATGCGCGGATCTAATCCTTTCATGTCTTTGTAATCCCATGCAAAGACGTCTGCGAATTCGCGAAGAAGTTTAATCAAATCCTCCTTAAATGTTTCCGGTAAGCCCGCCTCATCTTCACAGGTCGTGGGTGGTCTCTATCTCCCAGATTGTACGTGATCAGCTGGTCTTCTGGAACATAAAATTGTTGAGGTTTCTCTGTATCATCTGTTGGCTTGAACAGTGGTTGTAATTCGTCGTCATGGGTTGAGGAAGTATCTTCCTGGACCGACTTTCCGGTGATAGCTACTACTGTACATACTGACGTGTTCCAGTTATCTATGACGGATTGTAGGTCAACAGTTCCTAGAGACATTAAATCGGCATTACTCTTCAGAAATTGCTCTTCTTCATCATCTGACAGTCCATCTAACATATGAACTGGTTCAGCAAAGTACGGTCTGGCGTGAGGTTCGCAAGATTGCATAGCATCTAGTTTCACCACATATTTACGATGGGCATCCTTGAATGTAAGCTCTTGTGCAGACCAGTCCTATATTACCTTCGCATGCTTCAGCCAAGGTCGGCCGAAAAGAAGATTGTAATCCAAAGTGGATTCGGGTAGATCTAGTATGACAAAAGTCATCTTGAAAGTTGTACCTTGTAGAGTGATGGGTACATTCCGCATAAGTCCTACAGGATGGACTCTCGATTGATCCGCCATTCGAACAAAGAATTGAACTGGTTCAATTTCGGTCCAGTCTAGCTTTTTGCATAACGCTGCGGTCGCAATGTTTACGCCTGAGCCTCCATCAATTAATACCTGCGTGATCATCTGATTCTTATACCATACTGTGATCAAGGGCACTGCGTGATCAATCGCAGCATCAGGTTCCGGTTGAACTGCGGCTGTCGTCGGAATGCAAGAAGGTACTGGGCTGAATTGTTGTTGAAACTGTTGTCGGATCCCGGGCACTAAGGCCAGAAGTTGGCCTAGAGGCAGCGTGATGGATGCCTTGGACAAAATTTCCCAGGCCTGTTGAGCTTGATTGTCTTGTTCTTTTGGACTTGAAGTTTCTACTGACGCAGAAGTGTCTGCTGTTGTCTCTACTGATGATGATGGCCCTACTGATGCATCCTTTTGTGTTGTTTCGTCCTTTGATGAAGAAGCCTGAGTCACCGGAATAGGTTCTGGGAACACGGGTGGTTGTGTTGTGGTCCAGTGACTAGCTTTGTTATACATCCTTCGTTGTTCTTGTATCCCTGGTTCAAAGATTTCTGCCGCCGGCTGAAGTTGTTTACCGGAACGGGTCTGGACTGTAGCAGTCTGTGTCTCGATCGGTGTAATTTTTACCATGTTGGCCATTGGATTTTGGCGTTCCTTCTTTCTTTGATCATACTCCATTACGTCTTTACAAAACCTTCTAATGTGGCCGAATTCGCCACAGAAATGACAGCGTGGAGGTGGTAACTCAGGGTTTTCCGGTGGTGGTCCATTCTGCCATCGGTTGGCATTATAAGTGTTGTTTCTCTGTCCTCGGTAGTTCCGATATCCTTGTTGTTGATTGTTTCTCAGTTGCGGAGGCACATAGTGATTTACTGGTTGGCCATGTTCTTGGATGACTGCATTGACGGTTGCTGTCCCTTGTATTCTAGCGTTGTAGACACAGTTTCCGGTGGTGTGCCCGGTAGTGTTGCAGATAGCGCAAAACACTTGGTTCAGTGCACAGTTGGCACTTGTATGCCCCGAATTTTTGCATGTGGTGCAATATACTTGCCTGGTGATATCTTCAGCCATAATTTTGTTTGTTTTTAACCATTCCAAGTCTTCTGAGAATCCACCAACCTTGGATTCTAGCTGTAGAGCCATTGCAATGACGGCATCCAAGGTCATAGCTCCGACACATCTTATGATCATGATCTGCTTCAGTTGTGGGGTTAATCCATTGATAAACCATTGAGAGATGACATCATCGGGTAGATTAGCGTGAGCCTGTGGTATCTGCCGTAAATGTGTTCTAAAGAGGGTAGCGTACTCCTGGACGGTCTGATTTACCTTCTGTCTGTTGTTCTGTAGATACTCAAAGATTTCAGCAGAATTCTTCTTTAGTCTGAATCGTTGTAAAAAGGCGTCTCGTACTGCATCGTAAGTACCGAAATGATTGATATCGTATTCCGTGAGCCATCTCGCCGCTTCATTGATCAGTGTAGATTGAAAAACAATGGCTTTATACGCCTGATCTGGTGGATGGTTAAGAACTGCATAACTTATCTCGAAAGTTCGTACGTGGGCGTCTGGGTCGTCTCCTGGGAATCCACCGAATTTCGTGTAGGCTACTCCTGTTGGAGGTGGCCTTGGCGGTCCTAGCTGTTGTTGTTGATGTTGTTGTTGTTGGTGTTGCCCGCTCATTGTGAAGGGTTCAGGATTTCCTTCTGTATCTCGGGATTGATCGGGTGAACTATCGGGACTTGTATCGCCGGATGGTGCGTTTTCCGGTGTGCTGTTTCGACTTAAGATGCTTCGGATCTCTATTTCGAACAGCTTTCCTTCCTTCTGGATGTCTAATATTCGAAATCTTTCTTCCAAACACGAAGGTTGAGCTGATGATTTCGCAAAAAAGGCTAAACCTTTGCCAGCGATCGGTGATTCTATCACCGGAATCTCGCCGGAATGAACCGAACTTGGGCCAGAATGCCCTGTTTTACTACTTTTGCCGAATTTTCCTAACGTATTTCTGACCGTGGATAACTCTAAATCTTTATCTGATATTGTTAAACTAGGTTCCAACGGCGTTTTGATAGAGTCTGGACTTGCTATATCTTCGATAGGCTGGGTCGAAGTAGCATCAGAATGTATCGAAGGCGTTGACCGTTCTACCGGAATATGACCGGAATCAGTTGTAACGTTTCTACTTTTCTTGACCACTTGGTCAGATCTAGTTATGCCTGCTTCTCCCGAGGCTATCTTTTGTGATTTTCGTGCTTCAATCTGACGATTCTTAGGATATGTTTCGCCCGATCGAGTGACCGGCATGTATCATTGCCCAGTGATACTATCTGAGCAGTTTGCAACAATCTGGATCTGTTGCTACTGTCAGTGAAGCAAATGTTGCTGGATGTTTGTTTCTTACAAACCGTTAGCGCTCTAATGCCACTGTCTCACAAGTGACTCGTAATCAAATGCTACTTTACCGCAGAGACTGGTAATCAGTTGCCACTTTCCCACACGCAACGGGCCAGAGAACTGGCAAGCGGATGCCACATTCCCACAGACGGCGCCAAATGTTAAAGGTAAGATCGTTTACTATTAACTTAACTGTTAACTACCTACCGCAGCCGTTAATTACTAGTTTAAAACAACAATCCTTCAGAGACTCCAGAATCTGGTTCCACACCTGCGTACCAGATATTTCCGAGTCTCTCTTTCTCTGTACTCAATCTTACCGCAAAATAAACTGACTCTAATCATGTGGGTCCTTGGGAGTGGTAGGGGTCTGTTGACAGAGGCCCTGTACTATTTTCCCAACTTCTCACTCAACCGTAGTTATGGTTTTCACGTCTTAGCTCAGTTTCGCTCCTGAATAACTTCAACTAGACCAACGTACTGGACTCAGAGCTCCCAGACTGTTCCTGCCATAGTAGTTGAGCAGTAGTCCGAGGTGACAGTCCAATACTTTTGGTAACTTAACAAGATCATAACACACAATTCTTCTTGTCAGTTCACAGACTTACCGTGTATCTACCTTCAACCCATAATATCTACTGACCGCAAGACGTGTCGCAACATTATTACCATTCTACGCGTACTTAGACATTACCGGCATTACCTTTGAACACAGACTATAATACCGACTCAGTCACTTACAGAGAATCAGAGCAACTCATGTCTATTCTTCACGTTTACCTATTCCACTGAAGAAATAGCAGATAGACAACACACTAACACTTTACGCATAATCAAAGATATCTTAACTCGTTATCGAACAGAATCTCAAAATCGCAGTACCGACTCGTAACACCGCAGTGTATCACGCATACGCAGTCAAACGGTTACACAGATAAGGCGCGCAGAACAGGACAGAACCAAGATACTCTACTCGTTAACACCTACCTACACACAGTAGAAGAGTTAATCCCAAATCAGGGCTCTCACAATACACTCGCAACTTCCAAAAACGGGGCTCCTTCTCTCGTCCCTCTGCCGTTCTTTTCATTGCTTTAAATAGAATTTTATTACAAGGCTTGCGTGAATCTTTCTTTACCGCGTACTTCCAGAAGGGTTCTTTCTACATTAAAAACCTCTGTCTAAGTACAATTGTCCTTTGTTCGGCGGCCGTCTAACAATGTGATTGGACTGGTTAGTTTAGAATTCTGTAACAATTGATTGTGAGAAAAGAACAATCACTTTAAGGTTAGATGGTGAATCTATCCACATTCTAGATGATGCATATAGCCCTAAACCTATTCTTATTTCTGCTATGAAGATAATTAGAGGTATACGTGATGGCTGAAAACATTTGTAGTGTATGTGAACAATCTGCATGAGGAAGATAATGATGAAAGTATTCCAAGTTATGTGGAAAATCTTTTGAAAGAATATGCTGATGTATTTCCAGAAGACTTGCCTAGTATACCTCCACCTAGGCAGAGTGACCATGCCATTGAACTATATCCAGGGAGTGAACCATATTCTAGAGCACCCTATAGATTTAACATCAATGAGTTAAAGGAGCTTAAGATTCAATTAGATGATCTTTTGAATAAAGGCTTGATAAGATCGAGTGTCTCACCTTGGGGTGCACCTGTTTTATTTCAGAAGAAGAAAGACGGCTATTATATATTATGTGTTGACTATAGGGAGTTGAATAAAAGAACAAATAAAAATAAGTATCCACTACCTCACATAGATGAATTATTAGGTCAATTAAGTGGAGCGACTATATTCACTAAGATTTCTTAAGATCTCGATATCACCAAATTAGGATCAAAACAGAGGATATTCCCAAGAGAGCTTTTTGAACACGATATAGTCACTATGAGTTTACAGTTTTACCTTTTGGATTAACAAATGCTCCTGCCACATTTATGTGCTTGATGAACAATGTTTTCCATAATTACCTAGATGAATTCATTTTAGTTATCTTTGATGATATATTTTCATACTCTAAAGATGATTCTGAGCATGCGGTACATATCAAGAAGACTTTGCAAACTCTTAGAGACCACAAATTCTGCGGAAAGAAGAGTAAGTGTTTCTTTGCTAAGGATAAACTTGTGTATCTAGGAAGATTCATATCAAAAGAAGGAATCCATATAGATGAAGATAAAGTAAAAACAATAGTTGATTGGTCGATTCCTAATACTATAAGCAATGTTAGAAGTTTTCTTGGGTTGCCACAATATGAAAGAGCACATATTAAGGATTTCTCTAAGATAGTTACTCCCCTCACAGAATTGACTAAAAGGAATGTAGGATTTGCGTGGAGTGATGCCTATCAAAAGTCATTTGAAACATTGAAACGAAAAGTTATTGAAATTTGTGTTTTGAAAATTCTAGAAATGGGAAAGCATTTTGTGGTTGCATGTGATGCAAGTGGCAGTTAGATAGGATGTGTTCTTTCATAGGATGGTAGGGTGGTCGCATATGAGTCTAGAAAATTAAGAAAACATGAACTTAACTATCCAACTCATGATCTAGAAATGCTTCTTGTTGTGCATGCACTTAAGCATTGGAGACATCTATTGTTAGGGGTTAAGTTTGAATTGAAAATAGATCATCATAGTCTAAAATACATTTTCACACAACCATTACTTAATAACAGGCAGAAGCATTGGATTGAATTATTAAGGAACTATGATTTTGACATTAAGTATTTGGCTGGTAAGGAAAATATGGTTGCTAATGCATTGAGTCGAAGACCTTTATGTGATCTTGTTTCTGTAATAAATTTTGATTTTCTCAATCACATTCAAGAAGAACTGAAACATGACTCTTTTTATGCACCTATTTTGAATTTTTTGAATGCAAACAGGGGATCGATGTAGAAGGAAAAATTTCATTTGCAGAATGGATCCTTGTATTGTAATAATCGATTGTGTATATCTTTTGAGTCTCGGTTAAAAGTTAGAATATTGCTTGATTGTCATGATGCACATTTCTTTGCATATTCAGGTTATTCAAGGACCTATATGAAAACAAAGTATTCTCACTTTTGGCCATGTATGAAGCGGGATATTAGAAAATATGTTAGTGAATGTTTGAAATGCCAACAGGTGAACAGTGAGTTTAAGAGAACGCCTAGAACGCTTCAACCTTTGGATGTTCCAAATAAAAAATGGGAGTCTATTTCTATGGACTTTATCACTAAATTACCTATGACGAGAAGTAAGCATGATACCATACTTCTTGTAGTTGATCGGCTTACCAAGATGGCACATTTGTTTCCTATGAAAAAGAATGATATTGCTTTGAATGTTGCAAGAATATTTGTAAAAGAAATTTCTTGATTGCATGGAATCCCTAAAAGCATAATTTCTAATAGAGACTCTAGATTTACATCAAACTTTTGGAAAACAACATTTGGATCGATTGGAACTCAACTTCGTATGAGTACAACTTTCCATCTACAAACTGATGGGGAAACCGAGAGGGTTAACTGGGTAGTTGAAGATATGTTGTATATGTATGTGAATGAAAAGCAGGATAATTGGAGTGAATATTTACCCTTGGTTGAGTTTGCATACAATAGTGTATGGCATGCATCTATAAAAATGACTCCGTTTGAGGCTATGTACGGTTATAATTGTTTGACTCCACGTTCGTTTTCGGGTTTTCCAAATAAAGTGGAAGTATCCAAAGAAATGCTTGATAAGATGGATGAAGAACTTGGAAAAATTAAGAAACACATAAAAGAGGCTCAGAGAAGACAAAAGAAGTTCTACGATTTAAAGAGAAGACCACTTGAATTTCAAATTGACGATATGGTATTTCTTAAAGTTAATCTGCATGGATCTAACTTATTGGTAGGGAAGGGTCATTGACTTTCTCCTCGATATGCAGGTCCTTTTAAAGTTTTGAAAAAAATTGGATCTCTTGCTTATTTGATGGAATTACCTAAGCATTTAAATGTGCATCCTATATTTTATGTTAGCTTACTCAAAAGATATGTATCTAATGTTGCTCATGTTTTGCAGGAGAATTATAAGCTGAAAGATGATGGATCTTATGAGCTTCAACCCGAAATAATGTTAGATAGGAAGGAAAGATTGCTTAGAAATAGATCCATAGTATAAATTTTGGTGAAATGGCACTCATACCCACTAGAAGATTCTAGTTGGGTGAACTTAGACGATTTTCTAACACATTATCCTTCTTTCCAACTCTAAGGACAGAGTTCAAGGGGGGAAGAATTGTAATAGGCCTCTTTTCTAGTGAAATAATTCATTTTGAACTTTTTGAATTTCATTGTGGGGATAATGCTTAGAATGAATAATTAGGTCATTTTATGCATGTAGGAAAGATTTTGGGATGACAAGTTTCATATTATCTCTTTAGATCTGATTCGCATCTTGTTTTGTAGTTGAAATTTGAAGGTGAAGATGAAAGAATTAAGAAAAACTCTACATGAGAGAAAGGTAGAGAAAGTATAGGAGAATAAAAGTGTCTGAGTGAAATTTTTATGAATCATGTTTTAAGCACCTCCTTCAGGGCTCTACATTTAGTTCGTTGCAAGAAAATGTCTTGATTTTACTCTCTCTAGAATTTTGAATCTTGAAGGGCTCAAAAGTGGCATTTGGAGGCAGATTTGGGCTTAGGTCGTGTCTAACACTATTGTGTAGATCGAAAAATTGAATAAAAGTGTCTCTCACAAGCTTAAGCTAATTCCTCACCATTTTTGAGTTACAGGGCTTTGAAAAGTCATATTCTTCCGTATTAGATTTTCTCTTATTGTGTGAAATCTCTACGTTTTCTCTCCTCTGTTATTCTTGAATGATTGAAAGATTGTGATTGGGGATAGACTGTGATTGGGGAAACGCTACAGCACTAGTTGTGAGCTCTAAGTAGAACGTTGAGGGCCTTCTTGCATAAATAGAAGGCTTTCTCAAGGTGCATTGTACTCACAAGCCGTCTGTTTTGACATTGAGTTTTGGAAATGATGTTCCAAACTACGATGGAGGTTTATATGCATAGATTGGAAGCTTAGGGAGTCTATTACAATGGTTGAACGACAATATATTAACCATCGATGGTTGAAGGCATCAATAGAGTTATGCAATGAGCAGTTTGTATTAAATAATCCACTTTGTACTATATATCTTTTGAAATACATCATACATATTTTTCCTACTCGATTGCCTTCTACTTCAATAAAAATTTCTATTGTGGTTTCCTCTTAAATTTTACTAACTAATTTTTTTCCAAAAGGTCTAGCTGCTCACTATTAACTATTCCTAAATCTAGCACAAACCGTAAATAAGCACTAAATATGCCCATATTGATCATTGGGATGAAGTATAATAGCCAAAAATATATAATGCTATGAATTTCTCTACTAAAATTACATTCTCATAGCTACTAGTTATAGGCCATTCATCTAGATAGTTTGGATTGTTTTGGAGTAGAAAGTAGAAACAATGCCCTCATTGTTTAGGGAAATCTTAGGCAAATTTGTCTTGTTCAAAAAGAGAACTAAAAGGAATTTATTAGGCACCCCTTAGTTTAGTTGTATAATTACAAGTGTCGATTTATAGAGGTCCACAATTCACAATGAAATCTCCACCAATGGTAGTGATACCTTTAACGACAAGGTCTTGGAGGTAGAATGATCACCTCTTCTAAGTTTAGAAGTTCCTTCACCCCTGCAAGTGATCGATTCCCTAAGTCCTAACCCTATGGTACTATGACTTTTATAATCAATCACCAACTCATAAGATAATTAAGGTCTTGTTTCTTATTACTCCAAGAAATGAAGTTGCGAGAGGCTCACACACATATTTTTTTTCTCAATTCTTTCATATTTTCCATTGGATCAATGAGTTTAAACAAAACTCGGTCTAGCTACATTCCAAATAGAGACATGTCCTATCAAATGTTGTTGGCTCTAGTCAATCGGTCAAAGTTACAACCATTCTGGATGCTAGGGTCTGTGTCATCTCCGCTTTCATAATTTATGTGCATCATTATTTTGGGATTCCGCTTCCTTTACTTCCTGCATGTACATTCTGTTGATATATTTAGGTAGTGATGTGTGTGAACACACTAGGACCGCCAGGGCACTTTTTTCCCTCTTTAGGAGGTTTTGTTCCCCTGGCTTGTATATATGCCTATTGCCCTAATGGGCTACTTATCTTTGTACATTGTCTAGTAATACATTCAATATTGTGTGTTGTGCTCCAAGCTTCTTCTTCTTCCATGTGTTGTTCACGTGCTTCCACAGACGTCTAACTCCAACAATTGGTATCAAAGCAGGTTGTCGCTTCATATAGGGTGCCGTCGACACTCCTTCGTTTGCAGTCTCAGAATCGCACAAAGTTTGGTGAGCATACTTAGCATGTTTTCGAGATCAAAACAGCTTCACTGTTGGTGCCGAAATCACGATCTGAGCTTGTTTCGGCCTCCAAATGCACTATCATAGTGCTTGTGCAGGCTACTTCATCTTTTTTTGCCAAAGGTATATACCAGTTTTTGTTCGCCAATATAAGCGTCTTGAAGTCTACTATAGGTTTAGCAGAATTCATTTGGGCAGTTCTGTTCAACTTTTTGAGATACATTCAATTTTCCGCATCAAGGTATTTTAGTCATTGGCCATGGCTGAAAGCAGTGATGTATTCCGTATGTTGGCTGTTGAGGATAAGTTGGATGGTACCAACTACCTGTTATGGGCTTATATGATGCTACATGTGTTGGTTGCAAAAGGATTGTGGAACATTGTGCAGGGTGTCGAAAAACGTCCTATCACACTTGCAACTGTTACAACTGGAGGTACTAAAGCTGATGCAGAAGGTGTCGAAGATGGTGATATTCTGCATATTCTTGTTCGTGCTACGGTTTCTACTGCACCTACTACAGAGCAGATTCGCTGGGATGGCAGAGATGCCCAGACACATGCATTGATAGCTTTGTCTGTCAAACGTGCCATTATTCCTCACATTCGCTCTTGCAGAACAGCTAAGGATGCTTGGGATACACTTACCACATTGTACCAAGCTAGGAATGAGGCTCGTGTTGCTTACCTCCGAAAACAGTTGGAGAGTGAGCACATGAATGAAGATGATTCTATGGAAAATTTCCTAATGAAGATCAAAGACTTGAAGGAACAATTGATTTCTGCTGATGAGGTTATACCAGATAGCTCACTTGTGCAGACCGTTCTGAATGGTCTTACTAATTCATATGAGAGTTTTGCTTCTACTCTTCGGTTGATGATGAAAGGCAATCCAAATGCCTTATCATTTGAGAAGTTAGCCTCTGTTCTGTTGTAGGAAGATCAGTCCAGGCAGAACAGGTCCATTATGCGAGTTGCAGATTAAGCTTTCCTTGCTAGTCAGAAGGGCAAAGGAAAATGGAGCTCTTCAACTAGTAAGCAAAAATCTGCTAATTTTGCACATTCGAAGAAGGAAGATAAAGATGAGAAGAAATCAGAAAAGCAGAAATTATTTTGTAAGTACTATAAAGGGAATGATCATATCATAAAGAACTGTCCAAAACTGACTGCTAAAGAGGCAAAGAAGAAAGAGGTTGGAATGGTTGTTGCAGAGGCCTCTACACCAAAAATAGAGTCTGGTAATCTTATGCAGGAAGAAGAATGGGCATTTACTACTGTCTGTAGTTTTGACCCATCTTTTCATGAGCAGTGCATGTCTGCAGTAGACTCAGATGTTTGATATTTTGACAATGGGGTGACCAAACATATTACCTTGCAGCGCCGTTTCTTCTCTTCACTCGAGCCTGCCCCTACAGGGAATACTGTTACATGCGCCAACAACTCCTCTTATCCTGTTATGGGAGTTGGTAAGATCCTTTTAACTACTACTGATGGTAGTTCTTTCACTTTGTCAGATGCTTTATTTGTGCTAGGGATCAAGAAGAACCTGTTATCAGTTTTTGCATTAGCCAAGATTGGCTTGGTTGTGAAATTTGTTGATGACAGGTGTACAATTCATGATCTGTCAAATGGCGATGTGATTATTACTTCTGGCATTTTATGTCGTGGGTTGTATAAGCTCATAGACTACGAAAGATCTGTAAATGATTTGGCATGTGCAGTAAATGATTCTCAGGCTATGTCAGATGCAAAGCTTTGGCATGCACACTTTGGTCATCTGAATTTTGCTAGTTTGCTACACCTTAGAAATCTAAAATGGTGTCCTCTTTGCCCAAACTTGAGGCACCTGGAAAACATGTTTGTGAAGGCTGTATTTTGGGCAAAATGTAGCGTTCTTCCTTTCCAAAAGATGGTTCAGTTCGGGCTACTCAGAAATTGCAACATGTACATAGTGATGTTTGTGGTCCTATGTAGACACCTTCTTTTGGGAATTATCTTTACTTCGTGACTTTCATGGATGATTTTCCAGGCATGCATGGGTATATCCATTGAAGGCAAAGTCCAAAGTGTTCATGTGCTTCAAACAGTTTTTGCTTTTGGCTGAAAATCTGTCAGCATGTAAAATGGGCACCCTCCATTCTAATCGAGGGGGGAATATATGTCTTCTGATTTTAATGCATTTCTGGCTCAACGTGGGATAAAACACCAGTGTACAGTGTTGTATACACCTCAACGAAATGGAGTTGCTGAACGAAAGAATAAGTCACTCATGGAGATGACGAGGTGTATGGTCAAGAGTCAGGCTTTACCACATAGTTTCTCACTTGAGACTGTCATGTGTGCAGCATATGTACTGAACAGGTGTCCCACTAAAGGGCTGCAGTCTATCACTCCATATGAGGCTTGACATGATCACAGGCCATCTGATGCTCATCTACATGTTTTTGGTTGTTTGGCATATGCATTAGTGCCTGAACAACATCGTAGAAAATTGGATGATAAAGCAGTAAAATGTATTTTTGTTGGGTACAATTCTGAAAGTAAAGGCTATCGTTTGTATCATCCACAGACTAAACGCATTCTGCTTAGCCGTGATGTTGTTTTTGTCGAAGATGCTATTCAGCCATTGCTTTCATGTACTAAGGAGAAATATGTTAGCTCCAAAGACATGTATGATACTTTGCTGCCTCTTTTTATAGGTGGACAGTCTAGTGTTGGTCCCAATGAGGCAACTTCTCAGCCTTTGGAGGTTTCATGTGATGATGCAGATCATTCCATTTCTAATGCAGATTTACACGATGCACTAGTTGATGAGAGAGTTGATATTGACCAGGCAAAAACTGTGCCAAAATGGCTAGTGCAGACTTTGCATGACAACAAATTAGATGCACCTCTGTCATATCGTACTCGTTCAGGCTCTCATAGTGCTTCTTTTGCATCAGATTGCTATGCTATGGCTGCATCTAGTCTCTGTGATGAGAATGAGCCTGTTTCGTTTGATGAAGCACTAAATTCAAAAAATTGGATTGCTGTTATACAATCTGAATATGATGCTATAATGAAGAATGGTACTTGGTCTTTATGTGACTTGCCTCCTGGCAAGAAGGCCATTGGCACTAAGTGGGTATACAAGCTGAAGTGTAAACCGGATGGTACAATTTACATGTATAAGGCTAGGCTTGTTGCAAAAGGTTATGCACAGGAAAGAAGCATTGATTTTGATGAGACCTTTGCACCTACATGCCGTATGACTATTTTTCGGAGCATCTGTGCACTTGCAGCTCATCATGGTTGGAATATACATCAGTTGGACATTAAAACAACATTTCTAAATGGTGGCTTGCATGAAGAAGTGTATGCTTTTCAGCCCCATGGCTTTGTGCAGAAAGGGCATGAAAACCAGGTGTGCAGGTTAAAGAAGGCATTATATGGTTTAAAGCAAGCACCACATGCTTGGTATGAGAAAATACATGCCTATCTGATTGCACATGGTTTTGAGAACAGTCCAACCAAAAGCACCTTATATGTTAAGCGTGCTAATGATGTGCTTCTGATCATTGTTGTCTATGTCGATGACATGTTGCTCACTCGTCCTATTGAGAAGCATATTGCTGATTTTAAGGCTGATTTGCATGCCTCATTTGATATGTATGATTTGGGGCATTCACATCACTATTTGGGCATTCAGTTTATGCAAGTTGATGGTGGAATGGCTTTGTGTCAAACAAAATATATTGACACATTATTGCAGCATTTTGGCCTTGAAGACTGTAAGCCTATTGCCACTCCTATGGAGACATGTTTACGATTGAGTCTTCATGATGCTGGAGATGCATTTGATGCTATTCTCTATCAGAAGGCTGTTGGATGCTTGATTTACTTATGCATTACTCGGCCAAATATTTAGTTTGTTGTCTCACAAATGAGCAGGTTTATGCATTGCCCAGGAGCCAAGCATTGGCAGGCAGTTAAGTGCATCTTTCTCTATTTGAGTGGTACTCGGCTACTTGGGTTGTTTTATCCCAAGGGGGGATCACTACCGCCAGATTTGCATGCTTTTTGTGACTCTGATTGGGCTAGTTGCTATGATACTCGTGTGTCCACTAGTGGCTTTTGCTTCATGCTTGGTAGCTCATGTATATCTTGCTTGAGCAAGAAGCAGTCTACTGTGGCCACTTCCAGTTGTGAGGCTGAGTATAGGGCAGCTTTCACAGCGACTATCAAGTGTGTGTGGCTCAGACACCTTATGGCTGATGTGGGTGTTGGTCAGACTTCTACCACCACCATCTTCACTGATAGTCAGAGCGCAGTTGCGAGGAACCCCATGTTCCATGCTCGCACTAAGCACATTGAGGTGCATTATCACTATGTCAAGGAGAGGTTCTCTACTGGGGAGATTAGCTTGGCATATGTGCCCAGCATGAGAACATTGCATACCTTTTCACGAAGGCTCTACCTACGAAGAAGTTTGAAGCTTTCCGAAAAGCTTTGGGCTTACTTCCTTTTGTGGAGTGATTTCCACATAGCTTGGCACTTCCTTATACATGAGTGCCAACTCCTTGTTCACTGCATCACACCGAGTGGGTATTTGTTGATATATTTAGGTAGTGATGTGTGTGAACACACTAGGATGGTGGGGGCACTTTTTTCCCTCTTTAGGAGGTCTTTTTCCCTTGGCTTGTATATATGCCTATTGCCCTAATGGGCTACTTATGTTTGTACATTGTCTAGTAATACATTCAGTATTGTGTGTTGTGCTCCAAGCTTCTTCTTCTTCCTTGTGTTGTTCGCGTGCTTCCGCATATGTCTAACTCCAACACATTCATCATCACTTCCATGCAAACCGTGATTCTTCTCATGATGCTCCATAATGACTTTGTCTGATTTGCTCTTTCTCTTGGGCTCTTCTCGGACTTTGCACTCTTATTTGTTTTTCATGCTATTTTGTCTACTATCTTTCTCCTTGAAGTATTTTGATGGTGATGCACCACAGTGCACTGTCCTTCTCAAGAGCTCCATGATGATATCCTTGGTGTAGAAAACTGAGCTTTATGCACTGCACACAGTACTCTGCATAGAGGCTGCAGAATACTAAGAGAAACATAGTACACAAGGAGAATGGACACAGACTTCTTAGATGACACAAATGTGGTCAAACTTACAGTCTATGGCTGACCTGGCCACTTTGTGTTTTATTAAAGATACAAAGAAGTGTTCGGTGGCCATTTGGCCTTTCACATGGACACTTACCGTAACAATCTCCCATGGGCCAAAGTAACTATGGGAGAAAAATAAAGAATGATAAAGAATACCTGAGTGTAAGTATACAAACTATGCCTCCCACCTGATGGGCATGTTACACAATATACAAATGATTGTGTAAGATCATGAATCAAGTAACCCCCATCAAGTGATAACAGTGTCAAAAGCTATCTTGTGGTAGAGCTTTAGTCAAAGCATCTGCAGAATTATCTTGAGTGTGAACCTTCTCAAGAATAATGCACTCAATGGCTAAGCAATCTCTAATGAAGTGATACCTCAACTCAATGTGCTTGGTCTTTGCATGATAGACTGGATTCTTAGCCAAAGCAATGGCACTCTGACTATCACTAAGCAAACGAGGTACATGTTGAGGTAAATCCATATCACAAGAAAGACGAGAAAGCCATAGTGCTTCCTTACATGCCTCACTTGCTGCAACTTACTCTGTTCCTGTAGTGGAAGAAACTGTACATTCTTGAAGACAAGATTTCCAAGAGATAGCACCTCCAGCAAAATGAAAAATGTACCTTGATGTAAACTTATAGTTGTCTACACAACCATCATAGTTAGAATCTGTGTAACCAATAATGGATGTTTTTTCTCTACCTAAGCATAGACACTTGTCCTTAGTGCCACTCAGATATCTCAAAATCATCTTGATTGCTTCCCAATGTTTCTTGCTAGGATTAGACATATATTTGCTCACAAATCCCATTGCAAATGCAATGTCTGGTCCTGTAGGTACCATAGCATACATGAGACTACCAACAACAGACTGATATGGCATTTTGGTCATGAACTCCTTTTCCTCCTTCATATCAAATGTTTGGCTCAACTTCTTTTTGAGAATTGACAAGTCATAAGAGGCCTTCCTAGCAATCAACATATCATCGACATAAAGTATCAAGCATATCAAGCTTCCATCTGAGCATCTTTTTGCATAGAGACAATGATTCTCATTGCTTTGAGAATAGCCTTGAGACTTCATAAACACATCAAACTTTTGGTACCATTGTCTAGGGGACTATTAAGTCCATACAAACTCTTCTTGAGCTTACAAACTAGACTTTCCTTGCCAAGAACTACATAAACCTTTGGTTGTTCCATATAGACCTCATCTATAAGATCTTCATGCAAGAAAGCAATTTTCACATCCATTTGGACTAGCTCTAAGTCCTCCATTGCAACGAATCCAAGCAACATGCACAGGGTAGCTATCTTGACCATGGGAGAAGATTTCCTCGAAATCAACACCATGTTGTTGCTTAAAACCCTTTGCAACAAGTCATGCTTTATACTTTGGAGAAGCACCATCTTATGTGAATTTTAGCTTATATACCCATTTACATGGTAAAGCTTTCCTGCCCTTTGGAAAAGGTACTAAATCCCAAGTACCATTCTTGAATCCAACTCACTCTTCATGGCACAGTCCCACTTGACATGATCCTCTGTCTACATAGCCTCTTTGTAGCAAGAAGGCTCACCGGCATCTGTTAGCAAAAAAAAAATCTAAACTTGGAACATATCTATCATATGGATGTGAGAAATGTGCAGAGCATCACAATGATTGCTAAACACGAACATTTGTAGGCTGATTTGATCAGACATTCTCTTGAAGCTCCCTATGTGCAGCATTTTTATGCATGCTAAATGAAGGACTAGTATCCTCAAACACCACTCTTCTCACTTCAACCTGCTTAATGGGTTGTTTATGCATGTTAGACTCATTGAAAATGACATCACTAATTTTGATCATTGATCATGTTTTAGGATCCCATAAGCGATATCCAAATTCTCCTTCTCTACCATATCCAATAAAAATGCATTTCTTTGACTTATGGTCTAACTTTTGTCTAAGATTCTTGGGTATATGAACATATGCTTCACACCCAAAAACTTGAAGACGATCATAATATGGTGGCTTGCCTGTCCATAACTCTTGTGCCAATTTGAGATCTTTGGCAATACTAGGTGAAAGGCTAATCACATGAATCGCAATCAATACTGCTTCTACCCAAATGCCTTGTGAAAGGTTTGCATGATGCAGCATAGAGGATGCTCTATCGTGAATAGTTCTATTCATCCTTTCAGCTACACCATTCTGTACTGGGGTATAAGGAGGTGTAAACTCTCTATGAATTCCTCTAGACCGGTAGAAAAGATTGAATTCGTGTGAGGTATACTCGCCTCCATTATCTAAACGTAAAGCTTTGAGCTTAGTTCTTTTTCAGTCTCAAATGAAGCAAGCCATTTTTTGAAAAGGGAATACCTCATCCTTCCATTTGATAGGATATACCTAGACTTTTCTAGTAGCATCATCTATGAAAGTGACAAAGTAAACAGAACCACCTAATGACATTGTGGGCATACGACCACACACATTTGTATGAACAACATATAAAGGCTGAATTGAAGAGTCGATGTGTGTTCTATGCACATTTCTAGTTTGCTTTCCATATTGACAATGCTCACAAAATGAAAAATCAGAGAAAGATAACACAAGTAAGTAGCCACAAAGATTTTCCATTCCATTATGAGATATATGGCCCAAACGACCATGCCAAATACAAGCCATAGGTTGTTAAGTAACAACTAGCAAGTGTTCTTTCTGTGATACAAATAAAGGATAAAGTGAGCCAACTTTGCTTCCTTTTGTAATAACCATATTTCAACTTTGATATGTGAAAGGACTAAGCATAGAAGACGACCGTGTAATCAAGGTCATCAAGTTGACCAACTGACATCAAACTGTGTGATAATTGAGGTAGATGGCATACATTATGCATATTAAATTTTGAACCATCAATGAATTGCACAACCACACCTCCAATCCCCACAATGTCACACTAGTAAGAGTCACCAAGCCTCATGGTACCAAGAGACTTTGCTGCATAATTAGAGAACCATTCTTTGTGTGATGTCACATGGAAAGAAGCACCATAATCTAGCAGCCACATGTGGGAAAGAGAATCATCCATAAAAGCCTCAGTTGGCATATGTTGTTCTAGCACAATGGTAAGTACCACGTTAAGAAGCTCCACCTCCTTAAATTCAATCCGCGGAAGAGATAGAAGTGATATGAAGATCATGAATGCAAGAAGTAGTGAGAGTGAAGGTGAGAAGCATGAACATGCACACACACATACACACACACACAAGGAAGAGATAAGCAAGACACAATGGACAGTAAAAAGTAAAATCTATTGCTCAAGAACACTCTTACAAGCTCAAAGCTCACACTAACTAATACAATCCAACACTAGCTAACACTATCTCACCTCAAAAATGAGCTCTCTAGCTCTTTTTATAGATTCTAGCATAGTTTTGACCGTTTCATATCTAGTGTGTGACATAGTTAAAAAATAGGTTCTAGGGGTAATTTGGACTGATTTGAGCCATGCGAGAATCGAAAGTTCAAATGTGTCTTGGCCTTCTATCATGACACATCCTCTTGGGATAGGTTGTGGTTCATATGCCTCTTCGTATGTGTCCTCCCCTACCTGGGATAGGTTGTGGTTCATATGCCTCTTTGTATGTGTCCTCCACCGATATGGAAACTGTTTCTTCTTCAGTAGGGATCTTTGGTGGGGAATATGGTCTCAGAGGCTCAGATTGAGCTGCAATTTGTGCTTGAAGATCAAGGACATGAGCCCCTAAAGTAGTGAGTTCATCTAGAATTTCTGGGGGGGTGACTTCAAGAACTGATTGGGGTTGTGCAAGTTCTTTCAATAGTAAGGCTTTGTGATCTTCCTATAGCTTATGATATTCTTCATTGATTTTGTCATAGTCCTCGCGTAATCACGCATGATCTTCCAATAATACTTGCATTGTTTTAGAGGGACAGCCTTGAATCAGCTGGGACTTAATGTTTCCTTGTGTCGATCCATTGCCACTTCAAAGTTCTCGCGATTTTGCTTTTGTAGCCTCTGGTTCTCTTCTTTTGTGGTTGCGAGATGTCTTTGTAATAGTCCCATATTGCATGTGAGCATGGCGTTCTGTACTGTATGAGCATGTAAAAAATTTTTGACATGTGTGGGGGCTTCTTTAGTCTTCTGTTTTGATTCTAACTCTAATGAGTGGTAAGCCTCACATAATCCCTCATTGTGTGTGCTCAGGGAAGCATTCTTGATGGTTAAAGAATTTAACTGTGCCTTCAGCTATATAGTGGCCTGTTGCAATGTCTAGTAATTGCTTCCGAGAGATGCAAATTCTTCTCTAACTTGAGTCATACAAGCAAACATTTGATGGAATGCACCACACTATTTGGGCATATCGAGTGGCCTACAAGACCGTACTCAATGCAACTACCTTTCAGATGGTTTTTGGTCAAAACGCTATGCTTACTTTGGTCTTTTTGATACCCACCCTTACGGTTGCATAATAATATTAGTGGACCGGCCATAAATTATCATCAAGGCTAATGGACTTGGAAAAATTAGGAGAAACTAGGTTGAAAGCGGCAGTAGGGATATATGCAACAAAGAAGCGACACAAAGCCTATTTTGATGCACATGTGAAAGATAAAGGCTTAAAAGAAGGTGACTTAGTTCTAGTGTATACATTGAAATATCATGCACGGAAGCTAGAGAAACGTGGTTATGGACTTATGATTATTAACAGACTCTCGACAAGTGGAGCGATACAATTAGCCACCCTAGAAGGAGAGATAATGCCTAATTACATTAGTGGTTGTAGAGTCAAGCTTTACAGGAACCTCTTACGGAGGATATGCTCAGACGACTCACATTGGCAAACAAGAATAATGAGGAAGAAAAGCGAATACACGCGAAAGCTCAGGCAGAATCTCTAAAACACATTAAATGCATGAAACTAAGAAGACAAGGACTAGGGAGAGAACATTATAGCCATCTTGTAGAAACATCAAGATACCCCATTGCCATGTGTCAAACAAAGTCAACTGCTCATTCTAGCATAGTGGATAGGAGACCATTCATCACAGCCATGCTAGAACAAGGCAACATCTGCCATGAGCTTAGGGCTTTCATTGATTCAGGTGCTCCGACTAGTGCGACTAGGTGGTCTCACTATAAGGATTCAGGCATAGGAATGCGGCCAATTGAGGCATACTTCAAAGGGCTAGGAGGCATGGAAACCCCTTGCATAGGTGAGGTGGACCTTCCTATCCTCATACATGAAGAAACCATGACTATGAAACTCCTAGTGTGCCATGATGATGACCTGATAGAGCCCTTAATCCTTGGCCAAGATTCGTTATACGATCACTCAATGGACCTAAACCTTAGACAAGGCTCCTTGCAACTCAGGACCTTAGACCACCAGTGAGTGATACCTCTTGACTTCCCTAACAATACCCCACCTAAGATATGTAACCCTAGACCATATGAAATGATTGTGAAGGAGGATCGAAAGATTTTTGGTCAAATCCATTGGACAAACATGCTCCATCCAAAGTCAAGCCATAAGAGCTTGGTGATGGATTGTTGCTAGCTAGGAGGATGTCAAGAGGTCTTCCTCTGGTCTTCCTTTGCACAGGAAGGAGTTTACATCAGTGGTCAGGTGGACTACATCAACGGACAAATGGGGACCATAGGCTCCTATGTCCTATCCTCCAAACTTCCCACGGACCAGCCTAGATTTGTTGTATAGAATGCCTCACTTCCTGATGGGCAGGTCATGCAAGTGTTCGACCTCCCTTCTTTTCCAGAGCAGAGTGTCAATGAGACCTCTCAACCACGACCCCCAAGAGGTCAAGAATGACAAAGGAATCCCAACTGACTACCCTACCAGACAAGCCAAAAGTGGAATCAGTATCAACAACCCAAGACAAGCAACAAAAAGCAAATATGGGTGCCAAAAGGTCAAAAAGCACCAATAGTTTTCAACAATGTAGACAATGACAATAAGAAGTCCATGCAAAATCAGAGTCAATATCCAACCTACCCTCGACCTTATGTTCCATCGATGAGGACTCGACAGATTTGGATTTCCAAGAAGTACTTAACAAACCAGCCCACACCCATACAGATCCGGGTACCCAAGAATTGTATTTTAGCTTGAAACCCAAGCCATGTAATATACATCCCCTTTTGTTTGTCCTAATCTGGATGTTTGTTGTTCATGAGTTTTTTCACTACATTACAGAGGATCTTGTTAGTACTTTCTATTTGACCATTGGCCTGAGGATGATATGGTGTGGATTTCTTATGAATCACCATAAAATCCTGTATAAAATATTGAATGACCTGGTTTAGAAAGTGAGTTCCTCGATCTCTCACTAGTTCTATAGGTAATCCATATGTCGTAAAGACATTTTCAAATAAGAATTTTGTCATCATGTATGCATCATTCTTTTTGGTGGCTTTGGCCTCTACCCATTTGGTAAGATAGTCTGTCGCTACTATTATGTATTTCGCATGAGTACCTTTAGTAGGGGGTTAATGAGTCCTACAAAGTATCTACCCCACTTAGAGAATGCACATCCTCCCATCATGGGTTTCAGCCTGTAGGTGTTTCTACTTCACAGTCTACTATCACAAATGGAGCTTCTTCTTCGAGTACAGTGGTTTCTCCTTCTCCACCTACACAGGAGCAGCTTAGATGGGATGGAAAAGATGCTCAAGCTCATGCTTTGATTGTGCTTTCTGTGAAGCGTCATATAGTTCCACAGATTCGGTCATGTTCTGCATCACGACAGGCATGGGACACTCTTGCTTCTTTGTATGCCGTGCATAATGAAGCACGTGTTGCATACTTAAGGAAGCAACTCGAGGATGTATGTATGGCTGAAAATGAGTCGGTGGATGTGTATGTGACATGCATCAAGGACTTGAAAGAGCAATTGGCAAACATAGATGAGATCATTCCAGATGCATCACTCATTTCTAGATTGTTGAAGCTTTGCTACTACACTCCATTTGGTTGCAAAAGGAAATCCTAATATGTACGCATTTGATGAGGTTGTGTCTCTTCTTTTGCAAGAAGAGCAATCTAGAGTGAATAAGAGTGGTTTAATTGAGGGAATGCAAACATTTGCTATCTCACAAAAGGGTAAAAGCAAGTATGGTTTGTCATGAGGAAGGAGATAAGGAAGAGATCTCACACACACACTCTCACTCTCAAGGAGAAGCACATACACAGATTGAGGCAAGGAAGAATGATCTTCTTCTTCTTCTTCTTCTTCTTCTTCTTCTTCTTCTATTACATAAAAAGGAATGTACAAGAATGACCTAAAAAAAAGAATACAACAAGTGCAGTATATAAAGATCAGTACATAAGGAAAAACCTAATGTCCGCGGATGAGTGAGCTGGTAAGGAACAAATGTGCCATCACTCTCGGTAGATAAATATAATAAAGCTCAATGAAGTATCCCTGACATATACCGTTGTGACCACTATACATGTTAGAGAAACGAAAAACTGGTATGTGTCATCCTGGATCATCACGTGTTGAGCTTGATATCTCAACACTCCCCCTCAAGCTCAATGCCATATCCTGTAATCCAAGCATCTCCCAAAACTTCTTCAACTTCTCAGCTCCAAGTGCTTTCGTGAAAATATCAGCAACCTGCTCATCTGTTCTCACATAAACAAGATCAATATCACGTGCTAATACCTTCTCTCTAATGAAGTGATAATGTACCTCGAGCTGCCTCCTTTTAGCAGCATAAATTCCTGCAACTACTTGTAGTCTTGTTTCATGTAGTTTCTCAATTTGATCCAATTGCTTCGATAGTTCATGGCTTGTCCACTCATATTGTTGTGCTATGCATAGATTAGGTACTAAAAAATCAATTGGTAAGATCGCATTCTATACATATACTAAGTTAAAGGGACTAGTTCCAATTGTTGTCTTGTAAGCCACTTGGAAGACCCAAATTGCATGATGCAATTATTTGTCCCAATCTGACCTCCCGTTATTTACTATCTTTGTCAACATGGTACATAACTGTTAGCTCAATAAATGGTTGGTTTTGGTGCACTAACATGTTTTTATTTGGCAGAAGAATATGCTTGATTGCAGGCACTTGAAGATTTGATCAAATATTTGATTGGAGGTATTAGGGAAATACATGGCGACGTCTTGGTAAGAGAGGATTGGAAAATCGATACCGTCCTTGATTATTGCCATAACATGGGAGTGCATTACAATTGCAGCTGAATTGGGGGGCCTCAACGTTTTAGCACTAATGAATCAGCATTGGGGCATTGCTCTTCAATATGGAATTGACAAGGATTTCATCGAAGAACCTAGATATGTTCTCTTTTATGACATGGGTGCAAAGCGTGTCTATGCAGCTTCCGTCTAGTATTCAACATATGCCACCAAGGAATTTGAGAAAAATAAGACCGTAAACCAATTCCAGGTTAAAGAAGTTAGTTGGGATGCTTCACTTGGTGGGTACACGATGGAATTGCGATTATTGGGGCATTTTGTGGATATCTCCAAAAAAGAGATAGGTGCACCCGCATCGAGGAGTTTTTGGCGCCGATGTACAGATAAGGGGGGGGCTGTCATTATTGGGGGTCTCTCTTTGCTGGTTTTTTTTCGTGTGCAAGAACGGGGGACACACATGCTTTTTCCTCCAGGAGGTAGCTGCAGGGTTTTGTTGGGGAGGGACATGACAGTCACGAGAGAATGTTTCAGAAATTCACGAGGAAGGAGACTCACGGAAGGAACACACAACAGATAGGGAATGCTTATCAGAGAAGGAGCCAAGGAATGGGCCTTACAGGTTCAGCTACCCCGCTTATGCTTCTGCAAACTATTTCAACATTGATGAAGATTTGGAGGGAATCGGAGCTGCTCGATCGGTTGATCCTTATTTGATAAGGCTTTATGGCCTTGGTCACCTCAGCGAAAAATCTTGAAGGATAATATAGGGAAATTGGAGCATTTCTACGGGCATGAAGATACCGATTAACATCTGTGCTAAAAAGTGGGAATAACAGAGGACGGAGGAGCTTCGCTTGGAGGGGAAAGGAGCATACACAAAGAAGAAAAGGGTTATATCAAATTACAGTAGGAAAAGTGCCAAGTCTGAGAAGTTTGCTTCAGTCTCATTGACTCCCGCTTCTACATCGTGTTCACTATTGATGCAGGCAATCAGGTTACTATTTGTCTACTACAGGAAAACAATGGACTTGCAGGTTTGCACACATATGTAAGTGAAGAAAAAGATGAGGCTTTTTATACTGAGAGTTGGGCTTGTGATACTGTAAACTCACCATATTTGATAGCTAGTGGTAGTAGCGGTGTTATCCGTGCAATCAATGCAAAAGAGATTCTGCTTAAAAGTTTTGTTGGCCACGGTGATTCAAGAAAAAAATAATGAGTTGAGGACAAGCTCTGAGGCCCTGTTCTGCTGCATTTGCAAGCAAGGATGAGTCTCTAAGATTATGGAAGATGAGTACAAGTGTCCGCATTCTGAGATTTTGCAGAATCAATCGGTCATTGAAATGAAGATCTTAGCGTGGTTTTTCATCCATCAAATAAAGATTCGATTGCCAGTTGTGGGATGGATACTTCTGTAAAGATTTGGAGCTTGAAAGATTTCCAGTATATGTCAAACAGTCTCTAATTGACTGGAAGGATGCTTCCTCCAAGTTTCCTACAAAATACGTGGAGTTCTCAATATTTACAACAAACGTCCATTCCAATTATGTCAATTGCACTCACTGGTTAGGAGATTTTATTATATCAAAGAGTGTGGATAATGTAATAGTCCTATGGGAAGCGTTGACAGAAGAACATGGCAGAAGCAATGATGAGACAATGGAAACAAATGGGCTGAAAGGAAATTTGATGCGCCACCGAATAAAACGTCAGTTGATTTTGGCTTCTTTGATCATTTGATCATGGGAAGAAAAGTGAGCTTAAGAGGCTTTGGAGCCGTGTACAGAGTTCCAACAAAGTCTCAGTTCACACGTATGGGGTGATGATGGAGTCATTCGGAAAATTTGGTTTGATCGAGGAAGCAGAGAATCTTGCCAGTAAGGCTGAGAGAAAGAGAGGAAGGTTGACAGCCAGGGTATTCAATGCATTGCTGAATGTATATGCAAGCCATGGAAGAATGGAAGCGGTGGAAGAGTTGATGTTGAGGATCATGAGTGAATGGTTGAAGCCAACTGCAGTAACATACAGGCATCTAATTTCTGGCTACCTTAAGATGGGCGAACTTGATAAGGCCTTAGAGCACTTAGGGACAGCAAGAGAGAGTTTTAACATATGATCAATTTGAACCGTGGGCAAAGTGCATTTTGGCTGGTTCTAAACCATGTGGCAGAGATGGCTAATGTGGAACTTGCCGAGAACCTTTTTGAAAGCTACACATCTACAGCTCATGTCTGATGATGGATTGCCACCAAATGCTGAGACTATTGTACTGCTCAAACAGTATTTTGTTTCATGCCCTAAAAAGCTCAAAACTAGCAATTTGAAGGAACAAAATCATGAACTACAGGCAATGTCATCGAAGAAGCTCACAAAATTGAGGAGTGTTAGGGGGATATTTAATGAAAAGTCATGGGGTGTAAGTCATCCTACTCTATGACCATGTACACATAAGGACAATCAAGCCTGCTTGCCAGTTCTAGATGATAAGTATCTGGTACCATGGATATGTCTATGTGGTGACTTTTCGGATTAAAGCCTTTAATCTGATTCTTTAGGATGCATTTGAGCATGCAATACAATTCAAAGTCAAACTGTTTCAGTCAATATCTTTATCATTACTATGGGCACGTGTTTTGGAAGAGCTTCTATATGTGAGAACTGGGAATGTAGTTGCCAACCTGGGCAGCACCTTCGGAAAGACAGAAGGAATTGAAATCCTCCTCTTCAAGAACATATGTCACCGATATGAATAGAGAGGAATGCTCGGGATTTTGAAGGGTTTGTGAGAGCATCAAGGGAATCGCCAGCAACAAGGAGGTGTTCATCGTTTTCGGAATGATCTCATACAATGGATGCTCTCAAAATCCTGTTGTTGTGATGTTGATTTGATGATTTAGCAACTGTAAGATGCTGCTCCATTTCGACCAAGGGCACAAAGCGCAAACATAAAGAACAGGAAACTGGTATGCTGATGCATATTGTAAGGTTGGTCTGCCACTGATTAAGAAAAGCTCTTGTATATCAGTGGGCAAAAACACTGTTCAGATTGCTCCGACAGGTGTGTTTTGAATTTGCTTTGTTTTTCTTGTATGTGGAGATATGAACAAGCACTTTGGGATCGCAAAATCAAGTGTAACTATTTTGCTAAATAGATATTCATAAGCGTTTCAAATGTACTGCAGAACTTCATTGCAAATGCCTTAAATGAATGGGTAAAGCAATAATCTCAATGCACATGTACGATAAACATTGTTGTTCATCCGAAATCGAGAGGTTCTTTAGAGCTGTGATGAGATCTAGATCGCGTGCTTAGCATGACTTAACGTATATAGCTCGGAACTGTATGAGTATATATCTGCATGACCTCCATTCCTGTTATTTCTTGGTAAGCAGAGACTAAAACATGGGTTCAGATGTTAGATCAAATTCGCAATCGGGCATTAAAATGGTAAGTTAGTACCTTTTGCATTAGCATTTGTATAATTGGCCCCAATTACTCGACTGCCTACGGGTTTGGGTTGGTGTGTTTGTATATGCTTGTAAATAGCATAAGCGGAACATTCCTCAGTGGGGGATGTGGGGCAGCATATATATTGGGATCGTGTTCCAGGGGTAAAGTTGCACAGTTGCAGCTTGTAATGGGGTTGGGATTTAGATCCATGTGGCTACAGTAATATGAGCATTTTTGAAGTAAGGATGAAGAGGGTTGTTCTTTAGTTGAAACCAGCGACTGCGTAAGGGAGGGCGAAAAGGAGAGTGCATGAGCCTGTGAAAGGGTGTGTAGGAAATTGAGTGTTTGTAAGTGAGAGAGCTTGAGAAAAAAGGAAAAGTGAGCGTGTGTAGGCAGTTGTGCATAAGAGTGGGTGTTCTTGGGAGTAACTTGGAAGTGAGTAGAAAAAGAGAGAGGCCTCAAGGAGTAACTACCAGAGTTGGATATCCACTTTGCATGTAGTTTCCGTCCAATTTATTGACACATTGGAGCAAAATTGTGGACTTAGGGAAACCCAAAACTGACCTAGTATCAGAAGGGATGGGCAAAATATCATTGAGCATATGCATTTTCCCTTGGGTTTAAAGGCTCGTTCATTTTGGTGCGTTTTCCGGGAATCGGCTTAGCACATCTCATAGAGATTGCTACGAGTTCGCTTGGTGCCCCAATCGTGTGGCATAGCCAAGTCGATCCTAGATCTTCTTTGACCTTCTTTAGAGAAATGGCCCAACAAAAGCAAGCATGTGGTTTTGAGAAGGCCAACATGCGGCAACCGAATTTTGGACGAAATAGGAGATGGATATATTCTCATCCGACCATGAGACATCATGTGAACCGAGGGTGGCAATTTGGCCCGATATCAAATTATGTGAGATGCTGGTGTTGCGAGCAGATTGGGCATATAGCCAAATATTGCCCTCGTGTATGCACCCCACTGGATTTTGTCCCCACATGTGCGGACTGCGGGAAAAAGAGACTATGCGAGCACGTGTGTGGCTCAAAAGAGATGACTGGCGTGAAGGTTGCAACGAATCAATCTGATAGGTGTTTATCCTCTTTGTATGTGGAAGTTGACAAGGGTGGAGTTACTTCGTCGACGGAGACTGTGAGAGCAAGTGAAAGCAAGGACACTGGATCTCATGATCGAGACTTGGTAGAACTTGTGAAGAGCTTGGAATGTCAAGTCAATTGGTTGCATGTGGAGCGAGATAATGAGAGGATCAAAATAGAGAAATTAGAGGAAAATTAATTGAAAATGGCCGAGGTCCTAGGAACTTGGGAAAAGCAAGTACGAATGTTGAAAAACGAAAACAAGGAGTGGAAAAGAGTAAACAAAAGCTGGAGGCAAGATCTTGTGAAGCCAGAGAGTGAAAACGTGGTCTGGGACTTGAGATCCGGCTTGATGGTAGCCGACTGCTTTGGAGTTGCAATCAAAGAAGAGCTCTCAAGAGAGGAGGATGACCTAATGAGGAGAGTCGAAGGAATGGAGCATGAAATCGAGAAGGTACAAAGCATAATCCATAGATACAGTGATCAAGTGGGTAAGGCATGTGAGGAGTTTCACCTAGAGTTAGAAAGAATGAAAAGTGCCCAAGCAGAGAGTGATGAGAAAGTTGGACGGGTAGAAAAAGAGAATGCAAAGTTGAGTAGCAAGCTCGGTAGGTGGATGAATCGGAAAGACAACAAGACAAGAGGAGAGGTAGAGGACTGGAAAGTAGGAAAAATGGAAGGAGAGCTGAAAGCCATGTTGGATAGGTTGGATGTGTTCGGAACGGAGTTAGAAAGAACGAAGAATGAATTGTCGAAGAAGGTAGATGATGTGGATGAAGAAAATATGAGTAGGATTTGGGAGGAAAGATCGATTAGAGAGGAAGTCGAGAAGTTGATAGTTCGAGTTGAGAAGAGGGAGGATATTCCCCTTGGATCTGAAAAAAGGGTGAGAGAGGATAAAGAGATGGAGCAAATATGGAATCGGTTCCGAAGCATTGACTCTGACCTGTTCCAATATCACAGTGATATTGAGCACAACAAACAAGGATTAAGAGACCTAGCAATGAGGCTTGAGGCACTAAGAGGTACAATGGCTAATAGTAGTTTTCAAGGTCATCTATCGGGTCAGGTGGAATCTTTGCGAGGCAGAGGTTGGAGATGAAAAAGAAATAGATCAGGGGATGGATGTCGGTAAGGATGGCTTGAGTCTAGTTAGGGTTTACTTTGCGGATTGCGAATCAGAGATGTGAGGACGGATGGACCAAGTCTATTGTATGCTTAGGACCAAAGTGGCATTTTTTGGGGTTTTTAGGTCGGCAAGGTAATGTGTGTGTGGGTTTTGAGAGGAAAGTTGACCATGGCATTAGTGGCTTGATTTTGGTTTGAGTAGCGGCAGAGAGGAGATATGTCTCATCGGGATGTCCACGGGGAGTTTATGTGTGTGTGTCGTGATCGGGATGGTTGGGAAAAGTTCCTTTCTTTTGTCTCCTAATTCTCGAGATGCGGGAATGAAAAAAAAATTGGAAAAAATTATATATGTATGTGTATGTGTGCGTGTGGCTATGCGCCTATGTGGGTCGATAGGTGGGTGGACCCACTTTGGCCGGGTGGTCAAAGCCACAAACCGACGTCGGTTTCGCATAGGGCTAGTTGTCTGTGTGTCATGCATTGCGTTGGGTTGGTAGATGGGTGGAACAAACCTGACCGGGTGGTCAGGGCCACGAGTCGCATCCAGCTTCGGCGTAGGCCGGCAAGTGTGAGTAAATATGTGGAAAAATGATGAAAAAAGGAAGAGAAAAATGTGAAAAAAAAATGAGACGAATTCCTCGCTCGAGGGGAGATAGAAGAGAGGTGAGAGAGCATGATGCTCGGATGGGAATGTGTATATGTGTTGTGGGGATTCGGGTTATGTGTGGACTCCTGATTAGGTATGTCGAATCAAAGCTTAAGCTCGGCTAGGGTTTTGGCTATGACGTGTCTGTGGAAGACTTGGACTTGAGGGATCCAATCATGCTAGTTGCCTTGTTCATCTGCGAACTCTTAGGAAGTGTGCAGTTTGGCTCTTAGGTGGTATGACAACTTGAGAAGTCCTGAACCGCGTTGATGATGAGTGGTCCTGTCGAGGTGAGCTCGTGTTAGGCTTGAGTGGTCTTTGCCGTGTGTCCATCAATTAAGGAGAGGTGGTGGCGACCAAGCATAGGATCTGATTGATGAACGAAAGAGCACAAAATAGACCGAAAGGCAAGTGGGAATAGAAAACCCTAGGTGGGAAGGAAACGGGAAATGGGCGAGAGAATTCGGTTTAGAATTGGGAAGAGAAACGAGGGAGTGATTGTATAGACAAAAGAGTGTTGAGAAGGGAATGTGGGGATGCTTTCTCCTTGCATGAGTACATGGTGTGTGCAAAAAGGATGTCGAACATGCATGTGTGATGCGAGATCATGATGTGTGTGTTGAGTATGTATGTGTGATATGGATGATTGATATGGATGTTTTTCAGTTTGGTAGTAGATGTGGTGTTTGATGAAAAATGGTCTAACATGTTTTGATGAAGTTTGTAGATAGGTGGACATGATAGGTGAAGATGCAAAACGACATACAAAGTTGGTAAGTGAAGTGATTGATCTTTGATGACTAATGGATGTTGATTTAGTGTGGTTGCAGGTACGCCAGTGGAAAGAGATAGAATAAGCATGAGGTACGTGAATGTACATTGATGTATTGTCGATGACTTGAATGGTTTGAGTGCAGGTGCTAATTGGCTCGTCGGGGACGACTTCGCAAACAGAAGAGGGGAGTATGTTAGCTCAATAAATGGTTGGTTTTGGTGCACTAACATGTTCTTATTTGGCAGAAGAATATGCTTGATTGCAGGCACTTGAAGATTTGATCAAATATTTGATTGGAGGTATTAGGGAAATACATGGCGACGTCTTGGTAAGAGAGGATTGGAAAATCGATACCGTCCTTGATTATTGCCATAACATGGGAGTGCATTACAATTGCAGCTGAATTGGGGGGCCTCAACGTTTTAGCACTAATGAATCAGCATTGGGGCATTGCTCTTCAATATGGAATTGACAAGGATTTCATCGAAGAACCTAGATATGTTCTCTTTTATGACATGGGTGCAAAGCGTGTCTATGCAGCTTCCGTCTAGTATTCAGCATATGCCACCAAGGAATTTGAGAAAAATAAGACCGTAAACCAATTCCAGGTTAAAGAAGTTAGTTGGGATGCTTCACTTGGTGGGTACACGATGGAATTGTGATTATTGGGGCATTTTGTGGATATCTCCAAAAAAGAGATAGGTGCACCCGCATCGAGGAGTTTTTGGCGCCGATGTACAGATAAGGGGGGGGGCTATCATTATTGGGGGTCTCTCTTTGCTGGTTTTTTTTCGTGTGCAAGAACGGGGGACACACATGCTTTTTCCTCCAGGAGGTAGCTGCGGGGTTTTGTTGGGGAGGGACATGACAGTCACGAGAGAATGTTTTAGAAATTCACGAGGAAGGAGACTCACGGAAGGAACACAAAGCAGATAGGGAATGCTTATCAGACAAGAAGGAGCTGAGGAATGGGCCATACAGGTTCAGCTACCCCGCTTATGCTTCTGCAAGCTATTTCAACATTGATGAATATTTGGAGGGAATCAGAGCTGCTCGATCGGTTGATCCTTATTTGATAAGGCTTTATGGACTTGGTCACCTCAGCGAAAAATCTTGAAGGATAATATAGGGAAATTGGAGCATTTCTGCGGGCATGAAGATACCGATTAACATCTGTGCTAAAAAGTGGGAATAACAGAGGATGGAGGAGCTTCGCTTGGAGGGGAAAGGAGCATACGCAAAGAAGAAAAGGGTTATATCAAATTACAGTAGGAAAAGTGCCAAGTCTGAGAAGTTTGCTTCAGTCTCATTGACTCCCGCTTCTACATCGTGTTCACTATTGATGCACGCAATCAGGTTACTATTTGTCTACTACAGGAAAACAATGGACTTGCAGGTTTGCACACATATGTAAGTGAAGAAAAAGATGAGGCTTTCTATACTGAGAGTTGGGCTTGTGATACTGTAAACTCACCATATTTGATAGCTAGTGGTAGTAGCGGTGTTATCCGTGCAATCAATGCAAAAGAGATTCTGCTGAAAAGCTTTGTTGGCCATGGTGATTCAAGAAAAAAATATTGAGTTGAGGACAAGCTCTGAGGCCCTGTTCTGCTGCATTTGCAAGCAAGGATGAGTCTCTAAGATTATGGAATATGAGTACAAGTGTCCGCATTCTGAGATTTTGCAGAATCAATCGGTCATTGAAATGAAGATCTTAGTGAGAGTGTTGGGGATTCGGGGACAGGAAGGAGTTTGAGGGTTTGTAGGAGGAAAAAGAGATGATGAAAATGGAATAATAATGAGAACTTCTGCAAAGGAATACTCTTGGAACCCTTGAATATTACTTATCCTGCAACAATTACAATGACTGCGCACAGTCCAATCAGTGACTAAATACACTTCAGAGAGTATCAATTACTGAAGACCAATTATCTCAAGTCCTCTAGCAGCGGCCTCTCGTGCGCCAATCCTTCACTTGCTTCCCGCTTCCCTTGTGCACACCTTGCACTAAGCTTCCGCCAAGCTAAGGAATTGGTATCACTGCGCAGCACGCAATAGCCCTCGGGACTCTTGGAATCCAGCCCGCCTTCTCTCTTCTCTGCACACTTTTCTCTTGACACCTCTTGTACTCTTGAATGTCGTCGCACACTGGAGGCTCTTCTTGCTTCCTTTCTTGCTCTTCTGAAGCTCTCTCTTGCTCTCAACTCTCAATGTCCAAGAATAGCCTTTGTCCTTCCTTTTGTTTGAGAGTCCGCCGGTTCGCGCACTCTAACTGCAATACAATCTTGGTGTCCTTTCAATGTCCCAAGATTGTCTATTTGAACTGGTCCTCAACGATCCGCTACTTTGTCTTGTAGTGACTTTAGAACAAGAGTGACTTTTAAAATAAAATTTTGATTGGGCGGCCTATTTCCACCTTTTCATACGTGGCCTTCCACCTTCACTTTTCCTTTTAATTCTTTTACTTTTGCACCTTAAGCTTTTAGATTCAACCTTTGAACCTTAAGAGGAAAAATACTTTGTACCTTTAGTTTCGACCGGTTAGGGCGCTACAGATGCCCACCACCTAAAGATCTCTCCGTCCCGGAGAGATAACAGGAGAGATAACAGCGATACTAACTGAGAAATTGCAAAGACACAAAGATGAAAATAACGGGGCAAGAAAAAAAATGAAGGATGGGTATCCTATTGAGTGAAGAAGAAAAAAATATATGCACCCGACAAAATTGAGGAAAGATCAAAAGTATGGGTTAATTATTGGCGAAGTAATACTGGAATCTAAGAGCAATTATTATGATTGGATGAGCAATTTATTTAGACTGAGGGGGCAATTTATTGTGGAGGTTGATTGAGGTTGTCCGCCGAGGTTGATGGAGAGGGGGGCAAAGGAGCAGAAGCTTGTTCGATCGTAAGCTGTAGCGAACTAAGGCATTGTCTAAGGTGATCCCGTTCCCTGCGGATACGTCTGCATGCAGCATTAGTACAAAGACCTAAATTGGAGCGATTCTGAAGATCTTCTAAGGCTTTCATCGCAGAGTCGGCCATATCGCGATAATGATCTCGCTCGTCTTTGAGCAATCGGGCCGTTTTGTTGAGGGAGTGCCATTGAGAGGTTGCCATGCGATTGATGTTTTCTATTGTTGAGATATACTGTTGATGAACTGAAGCTGCTGCGGAAACCGAATCCAAGGAAATCTGAGAGGCCTGAGCATTGCCGATAGCTACTACACTCGCGTCCTGGAGTAATTGCAAAAATGAAGGGGTTGGTGGGAGGTCAACAGGCAGAGTGGGAGGCGGAGCGGTAGGGGAAGGGGGAGGGGGAATATTCTGCCGAGGAGGATGAATGGTTGGAGTGGAAGATGGAGTGGGAAGTGAACGATTGGGGGGAGGGATCGGTTGACTGACAGGAAGGTTATGGATAGAGGGGGAGGTGAAATCAGGATGAATTGGTGGCATACAGGTGGGGTTTTGAGGGTTGAGCTGTGTTTGAATAAGAGGGGTGAAATCAGAAGAGAGGGGAGGTCTAGGGATAATAGGAGGGGTAGGCATGGATGGAGAATTTGTAGTTACAGGAGGGAAAGGGGGAGAAGATTGGGTAGTGAAGGAGGGGACGTGAGGGGGGGGAGTCATGAATGGAGAAATTGTAGATGTAGGAGGGAGGGGGGAAGAGGATTGGGCAGGGAAGGAGGCTACATCAGGGGGATACGTCATGAAGGGAAAGGTGGTGGATTGAGGAGGGATAGGAGAAGAAGATTGGGGAGGGAAGGAGGGCACATCAGGGGGATTAGTTATGAACGGAGAAGTGGTAGAGGCAGGAGGGAGAGGCGAAGAGGAATGGGGAGGGATGGAGGTTACATCAGGGGGGTTAGTTATGATTGGAGAGGTGGTAGAGGCAGGAGGGATGGGTGAAGAAGATTGGGGAGGGTAGGAAGTTACATCAGGTGGCGCGGATGTGGGTGTCGAGGCGGAGGCTGAGTCAATAGAGATTAGCGGGGGGGAGGGGGATGGAGCAATGGAAGGTTCAGGTTGGGTAGGTAAATAAGAAGCATTGTGCGCCGAGTGTGCAGGTATTCGATAGAGCCAAGCAACGAAGGGTGCAGAATAGATGGAAAATGCATGAGATCCTCTATTGATAGACTCGCGGAGTCGACGGGAGCGCAAATTCAAGGAACTATAAATGAGATGTGCGTAAGGGTAAGGACGGGTATGGAGAAAGCAAAAAAGCGAATCGGCGATACGAATATCTGACCAGGGGAGGGAAGAGGTTTGGCTGCGAAGTAAGAAGAAAAAGATGAACGCATTGAGAAGGGTGGTCATACGGAGCGAAAATCGAGCAGTACTTTGAAAGTGTGTGGTACAAAAGGCAATAGTCGCCGAGGCGGATAGGCCAGAGTATAGGAAAGGGGGAGCACGAAATTCTATTAGGGGAGACCCAATACTGGCGGCAATGTCTGGGATGAATAGAGTGCCGGTTCTAAAATGAGGGAAGTGGCGGATAGCTTCATAAACGTGGGAAAAATTGGCTGGGTTATTGAAGAAGACATTAGCCAAGCCCCACAAGCCCGCCTGCTGCAGATCTTCAATGGAAAACATTTGACGAAGGGCAATGGTAGGGATGGATAGATGCATTCGTATTTGCAGGTTTATGTCAGGCGGGAGAAACAGGCGCATATAATCTCCGGTTGGTGAAGATGGGTGGGATGAATGAGACATAGATGGGGAAGGAGAAGGAGGGTGTGGGAGGGGAGGCGGGGAATAAAGGTAGCTGGAATCGGAGTCGATGGAATAAATGGGAAGATCCAGGGCCATAGTTGCTGTTGGAGTCGCTTGAACTGATGGTGCTGCCGATGAAGGAGGAAGTGGATTGGGAGGGTCAGATGGAACTGTGGAGGGAGGATCGGAACGAGCAGTCGGAGCGGGATCCGCCATTGATGGAAATGGGGAGAGGCAGAGGGGTGGAGGGGATGAGGGTGAAGGGAGTAAGAGGGTTGATGGGGAGGATGGAGGGGGGTTCGATGGGGTTGGAGGCGGAGAGTTGCGAGGGGTGGTATGGATGCGAAGCGGTGTGGAAGAGAGGGGGTTGATGATTGTCGGGCCGAAGGGGGTTGGGTGTAGGATGAGAGGGTGGTTATGTTAGGTTGGGTGGGCGATGTGCGGTGAGGGGAGGGGGGGGGGAGGATGATGAGGGGGTGTTGAGGGGAGGTTGAGGGGGGTGGTGCGGTGAGGGGAGGGGGAGGGCAGGCGGGGCGCTACGGTGCGGTGAGGGGAGGGGGGGGGGATTTGAGGGGGGGGGGGGAAAGGGTGTGCGGTGAGGGGAGGGGGGGGGGAGGGATGATGAGGGGGGGGGCTTAGTGGGTGAGGGGGGGGAGGGCGTGCGCTACGTTGCGGTGAGGGGAGGAGGGGGGGAAGGGATTTAGAGGGGGGGGGGGAGGGAGGGTGCGGTGCGGTGAGGGGAGGGGGGGGGGAGGGATGATGAGGGTGGGGGCGCGTGGGAGGGGGGCTGCGCGGCGGTGTGGTGAGGGGAGGGGGGGAGAGGAGTGAGGGAATAGGAGGGGGGGGGGAGGGAGGTTGCGTTGCGGTGAGGGGAGGGGGGGGGAGGGATGATGAGGGTGGGGCGCGTGTGAGGGGGGCTGCGCTGCGGTGCGGTGAGGGGAGGGGGGAGGGAGGGATTTTGAGGGGGGGGGGAGATTGTATGCGGGGGCTTGAGGGTGAGGGGGGTGGGGGTTTGAGGGTCGCCGAGGAGGATCGAGGGGGAGGGAGGGGTGGTGGTATGCGGGGGCTTGAGGGTGAGGGGGGGTGGGGGTTTGAGGGTCGCCGAGGAGGATCCAGGGGGGGAGGAGGAGGGAGGGATTTTGAGGGGGGGGGGGGTTGCGTTGCGGTGAGGGGAGGGGGGGGGGGAGGGATGATGAGGGTGGGGCTCGTGGGAGGGGGGCTTCGCTGCGGTGCGGAGAGGGGAGGGGGGGGGGTTGCGTTGCGGTGAGGGGAGGGGGGGGAGGGATGATGAGGGTGGGGCTCGTGGGAGGGGTTCTGCGCTGCGGTGCAGTGAGGGGAGGGGGGAGGGAGGGATTTTGAGGGGGGGGGGGGAGGTTGTATGCGGGGGTTTGAGGGTGAGGGGGGTGGGGGTTTTAAGGGTCGCCGAGGAGGATCGAGGGGGGGGGGAGGGGGGAGGGATTTTGAGGGGGGGGGGGGAGGGGTGGGTTGCGTTGCGGTGAGGGGAGGGGGGGGGGTTGTATGCGGGGGCTTGAGGGTGAGGGGGGTGGGGGTTTGAGGGTCGCCGAGGAGGATCGAGGGGGAGGGAGGGGTGGTGGTATGCGGGGGCTTGAGGGTGAGGGGGGGTGGGGGTTTTGAGGGTCGCCGAGGAGGATCGAGGGGGGGGGGGAGGGGGGAGGGATTTTCAGGGGGGGGGGAGGTGTGGGTTGCGTTGCGGTGAGGGGAGGGGGGGGGGGGGGTTGCGTTGCGGTGAGGGGAGGGGGGGGGAGGGATGATGAGGGTGGGGCTCGTGGGAGGGGGGCTGCGCTGCGGTGCGGTGAGGGGAGGGGGAGGGAGGGATTTTGAGGGGGGGGGAGGTGGTATGCGGGGCTTGAGGGTGAGGGGGGGTGGGGGTTTGAGGGTCGCCAAGGAGGATCGAGGGGGAGGGAGGGGTGGTGGTATGCGGGGGCTTGAGGGTGAGGGGGGGTGGGGGTTTGAGGGTCGCCGAGGAGGATCGAGGGGGAGGGAGGGTGGTGGTAAGCGGGGGCTTGAGGGTGAGGGGGGGTGGGGGTTTGAGGGTCGCCGAGGAGGATCGAGGGGGGGGGAGGGGTGGTGGTATGCGGGGGCTTGAGGGTGGGGGGGGGTGGGGGTTTGAGGGTCGCCGAGGAGGATCGAGGGGGGGGGAGGGGTGGTGGTATTTTGAGGGGGGGGGGGGTTGCGTTGCGCGAGGGGAGGGGGGGGGGTTGCGTTGCGGTGAGGGGAGGGGGGGGGGAGGGATGATGAGGGTGGGACTCGTGGGAGGGGGGCTGCGCTGCGGTGCGGTGAGGGGAGGGGGGAGGGAGGGATTTTGAGGGGGGGGGAGGTTGTATGCGGGGGCTTGAGGGTGAGGGGGGGGTGGGGGTTTGAGGGTCGCCGAGGAGGATCGAGGGGGGGGGAGGGGTGGGGGTATGCGGGGGCTTGAGGGTGAGGGGGGGTGGGGGTTTGAGGGTCGCCGAGGAGGATCGAGGGGGGGGGGGGGAGGGGTGGTGGTATTTTGAGGGGGGGGGGTTGCGTTGCGCGAGGGGAGGGGGGGGGGTTGCGTTGCGGTGAGGGGAGGGGGGGGGAGGGATGATGAGGGTGGGACTCGTGGGAGGGGGGCTGCGCTGCGGTGCGGTGAGGGGAGGGGGGAGGGAGGGATTTTGAGGGGGGGGGGAGGTTGTATGCGGGGGCTTGAGGGTGAGGGGGGTGGGGGTTTGAGGGTCGCCGAGGAGGATCGAGGGGGAGGGAGGGGGGTGGTGTGTTGGGGCTTGAGGGTGAGGGGGGAGATGGTGGTAGGCTGCGGGGGATGGAGGGGTGGAGTGGGTGCGGGATGCTCTTCTTCTTTCCTTACGAGCACGACTTGGCTTGTGCACAGAGAATAAGAACGGAATTCTGAAGATGTTGAAGCAAGAATGAAGAAAGAGGCCCTATTATATAGCTGGTTCGAATGAGGGAGCACCTCTCAAGAAGGAGCGGTCTAGCATAAAAAGGTGATCAAAAAGAGAGGAGATGACAATGTTAATCTCATCCATCCGAGAGATAAACAAAGGAAAGGGCAAAACTGAAAGTTACTTAGCAAAACTAAGAGCCATTCAAGTGATGCATTTCTTTTTTTTATGAAGTGGTGAATTCTTGAATTATTGATGGCCCAAAATTGATAAGGAAACGAAAAAATTCGTGCGCACACTTTCCGGAATTTCAAAAGAACAAAAACTTGCGCCCAACAGTTTTTTATTGATTGACTTTTATTGAGAAAAAAAAAAAAAAAAAAAGGGGAAAAATCGTGCGCTCATATTTCTGATTTTTGATAAAAACGACGCCCAACAATCCGATTATTACTACTTATTAAAACAATCAAAAACCAACAAGATAAAGGAAAATGCAATGTTTATGATACTTGATAATAAGCCTTGAGTCTGGAAATGTTAACCAAAGGTAGGTTGTTGCCAGCGAGTGTTTCCAATTGTACTACACCCCACTGCATTATCTTCTTAATGCGAAAAGGGCCTTCCCAGTGAGGGATCCATTTCCCTTTGTTTTGATTCGAAATTTGTGGTCTGTGTAGCAGGACTAAATCTCCAGGCTTCAAATTGTTTTGCCATAGATTTTTGTCATGAGTCTCCTTCCTGTGTAATTGCAGCTTCTCTAACTGTTTGGATGCTAAAATTCTCGATTCTTCCAGCTTATGCAAAGCAGTTAGTCTGGCTGAAACTTCCATCCCATTTCTCTCTAGTCTTTCTGTTCTTATAGAGCCTCTGATAAATTCAAATGGTTCAATAGGAACCGAGCCATAGACTAAATGAAAGGGGGAATACCCAGTCTCTTTATAGGCCAGTCTGTATGCCCATAATGTACCCAGATAGGCCCGTCCCCAAGAGGTCGGCTGCAACATGCATTCTTTTCGTAACATTGAAATTAATACTTTGTTTGTTGACTCGGCTTGTCCATTAGCTCGTGGGTAGTATGCACACGAAGTCCTGTGTAAAATGCGATACCTGTTGGAAATTTCCTGCAATATTTTGTTAACAAAGTGAGTACCCTGATCGGTACAGATTTCCAGCGGGCATCCAAATCTACAAATGATATTACAATACAAAAAGTCAGCCACTGTTTGTGCAGAGCAATCCGTTGATGCAATAGCTTCAGCCCATTTTGTTGCGTAGTCCGTGGCTATCAGTAAGTACTTTTCCCTTTTTGGAAGTGCCGGAGGGTATATAGGCCCAACAAAGTCTAATCCCCACTTCTCAAAGGGCTGCCAAGAAGTGGAAACTACCAAAGGGTGATGTCTTTGCTTGGTGGGTTTAGGTCCACACCTCTGGCATACATCACATGTTTTTCTCCAATTATCTGCATCTCTAAAGAGTGTAGGCCACCATAGACCAGCATCTAGTATTCTCTGGCTCATGAGATGCCCTGGAAGGTGCCCACCACCTGTTCCTTCATGTGCAAATTGCAGTATTTTCCTCACTTCATCTTCCTCTAAGCATTTCCTCATCCTGTCATCCTTGCCCTGTCTGTAGAGTTTGCCCTCAATGAAAGTATATGGTCTACTTTTGATAAGTAGCCTCTTTCTTAGTACAGCATTAGCACTTTCTGGATACAATCCAGTATTAATGAACTGCTTGATATCATCATACCATCCTTTAGGTTGTATAGCAAACAAGTGTGCATCAGGGAAATCATCATTGATACCACTGGTTTGATCCTTCCTATTGATTCTGGATAAGTGATCTGCCATCACATTTTCTCTTCCTGGCTTATGGATTACCGAGAAATCGAACTCTTGGAATAACAGTAACCATCTCCATATTCTACCAGTAGCATGTGGTTTGTTGAGTAAGTACTTGAGAGGTTGGTGATCTGATATAATAATAAATTTTACCCCCAATAAGTAATGGCGGAATTTTTGAACTGCAAAGACCATTGCTAGTGCTTCCCTTTCGGTTGTACTGTAATTTCTTTCAGCCTTGGTCAAGATTCTACTGGCATATTGAATTGGCCTGTCCATTTTAAATTCTTCACTGGGTTGAGTTAGAACTGCTCCTACTGCATATGCACTGGCATCGACATGTATATGAAAGATTTTTGACCACTCCGGGGTGACCAAGATAGGAGCACATACGAGCCGTGATCTTAATGTCTGATATGCTTTTTCCTCCTCTTCTTCCCATTTGAAAGGTACTTCTTTACCTGTGAGTCTAGTCAGAGGTCTAGCTATCTCTGCATACATCTTTATAAACCTTCTATGATAACCGGTATGCCCCAAAAAACTCTGGATCTCTTTAGGAGTTTTGGGTTTAGGTAACTTTAATATAGAGAGAATTTTGTCAGGATCTGGGGCCATACCTTTAGCGGATACCACATGTCCTAAGAGGGTTCCTTCTGTCACAAGGAAGTGACATTTATTTGGATTGAGCTTTAACTTGGTTTCTCTGCATCTTTGGAAAATATTCTGCAGCTGTCTCAGGTGCTGGTCCAAACAATCTAGATGAGTTTCTTTGTGAGATCCTGAAAATGAAGAGAAATCATCCATGAAGATTCTAAGTGATTCCAGCAATAAGGGCCCAAAAATGAGATTGACCGTTCTGTTAAATGTGGCTGGAGCATTTCTTAGCCCAAATGGCATTTTTACATACACATACGTTCCCCACGGTGTGATAAAAGCAGTCTTTTCACGATCCTCTGGGTGTATTGATATTTGATTATAGCCATTGAAGCCATCCATAAAACTATATAGTGCATGCCCCGCCACTTCTTCAATGACCTGTTCTGCAAAAGGCATAGGGAACCCGTCTGGAATGGTCACCTTGTTGAGAGCTCTAAAGTCCACACAAATCCTGATTTTATTAGTATTCTTCTTTGGTACTATAACCATAGGTGAGAGCCACTCTGAGTGTTCCACCGGAATGATGATTCCTGCTTCTTCCATCTTTTGGATTTCCACATAGACAGCTTCGGCATACTTTGGATTGAGTCTATAACTCCTTCCTCTGATGGGTCTGGCTCCCTCAACCAGAGGAATTCTGTGCTCTCCATAAGATGCAGGCACTCCTTCTAAGTCTTTATAATGCCAGGCAAAAACATCTGCATACTGGGTTAAGAATGATTTTACTTTTTCCATAAGCTTTGGGTGGCTCCACAGCCAAGTGGCCACTAGAACTGGTTGATTATTGTTTTGGGTGCATAAATGTACTTCTTGAACCGGGTTTCTTGTTACCAGATTATCTTCTTGTGCATCTGCTTCTTTGTCTTCTTCTACTAGCTTTTCGTGTATTGCTTCATAAGCAGGTGTATTTTGAACTTCGATGTTTTCCTCCTTGTCCTGCATCCATCCTGCAGGGATTTCTTGAATTGGGAAAGAACATTCAACCTCAGAATTTTTTACCTTGCTTTTAGCTTGGGAAACTTCGTTATCTGATGTTGACACATCCTCCTCCAATTTGTTTTTGAGGGGTATCTTCCTGCCCCTTCTGTGGTCAGTGATGGGCTCTCCCAATCCATCAACCTGGACCTTTCCTTTGTCTTTATCATAGCCTCCAAATGTACCAGGATTATCAAGAAAAATTCCAAAACAAGAAGAAGAGTTGCCGGCATGAAGCCAACTTAAAATATCCTCTTCTTCCTCAAAATCTATTTGGGGTTGATCCTCCGCTTCTGTTTCCATGCAAATGCTCACTGTTTGCATCATGCTAGTGTTTCCTTGATTGTCTGGGCCTTCTTCTAAATGAATTTGTGTCAACTCCTGCCCTTTCTTTTGTACCCACATGGTGTCCTTACCCCAATCATGAATGACACTGGCATGCCTTAGCCAAGGTCTTCCAATTAAGAGGGGAAATCCTCCTTCAACCTGGGGCAATCTTAAAACCACAAAATCCAGGATAAATAGATTACCTTGTACTTCAAGTGGAACTTTTGGGATTACCCCTAAGGGCCTTACTTTGCTCTGATCTGCCAAAGTGACCGTGAAATTTGCAGGTCTTGAAGGGTGGAGTCCAATCCTTTTCATGGTATGTTCAGGCATCAAATTAATGCCAGAACCACCATCTACAATAACACCCTGAAATTCATGGCCCTTGATTGATATTGTAAGCCGAGGGCTTTTATAATCTGTAAGGGGTGCTTCCCCCCTAATTATCCCTTGATGTAAGATAGCAGTCTTAGCCACTAAGCTTGTCGTAGAAGCTTCATCAATTATCTGCAATAATTCTGACCTGAATTTCCCATCCATCTTTATTAAATCGAGAATACTAACCTCCTTCTTAATAGACTTGAGTAGCTTTGAAGCTTCTGATTCTTTAAGGAAGTGAGCTTCATTTGCTTTGCTAAACTCTTCTTGAGCCCTCTTGAAGGCATGCCCAATGGCATCTCCGGTGCCTGTGAGACATTCTTTATGGTTTGTGTCTGCACCTGTAGTATCTTTGTCTTCCATTGCAACTCTGTCTTTGGTCAACTCCTTAATTGTCAATTCTTGATTTTCTACTACTTTTGTTGTTCCCTTGCTTCTTGTCTGTACTGCAAAAGATTCGAGTTCTTCTAATTGTACCACTCTAGTGGATGGTGAGGGTTCATTTACCTGAGGCAATATTTCCTCCTTGAATACAGAGATCATTTGGAGATGGGGTCCGGAAGTAGAGGCTTGATTCTTAGGACAACAGTTTGTATAATGATCTCTGGCCTCTGGACAATTTCTGCAAGGGGGTGCATTTTCCGGCAGGGTGCATCTAGATTGGTAGTGCCCACATTCTCCACATCTGAAGCAAATAATTGGCCTTCTAGGCCCATTTGCAAGGTTAGTTCTTGGTCTAGGATTATAGTTATTACCTGGGTTTGTTGCTGCTGCCATTACATTTGCTGGTGGCAGAAGCCCGCCTTGTGTCCAGTATGTCGTTGTCGGTATCCCCCTTGATTGGCATTCATGGGCCTCATGCCCAATCTTCCTGCATAATTGACAAGTCACATTTAGCAAAGGACATTCACTTACTATATGTCCTTGCTTACTACACATGGAGCACCATAGTCCGTTCTTAATGCCACCTCCTTTTAGTTCTTGCAACTCCTGCCTCAGCTGAGCTAGTTCCTCTGCTTGGGCTTCCTCTTCCTTTTGGAGCTTGAGGGCTTCGATCTCTCTTCTCAGCTGAGCTACAGTAGTCTCCTCCTCTGTATAGGGCTTATTCTTTTTCAAGCCTTCCAATTCCCTTCTTAACTGGCTCACAGGGTCCTCGAGTTCTGTACCATATGATAGTTGAGAAGACGTTGTACCATACTGGTGCCTTATTTGTTCCAAGCGGGTGGCCGTGTTGATGAATTCCTCAACAGAGGCCGTAGGTAGCACCAACTCTTTTATTTTGCACTGGGTGACCATAGGTAAAGGTTTGGCTAACCACTTCTTGATAAAGAAGTCGTGTGGTGGATCCGGTAATTTGGCCATTAATGCTTTTGCCCTGGTCACGAATTCGGGGAACTTCTCTCCTGGACCCAACTTCAAGTTTTCCAATTCTTCTATAATGATTTCAGCCGTGTTGCCATGCTGAAATTGATTCTTAAAGGCCTCTTTCATCATATCCCAAGAGGTAAAGTGATTTTCGGCGAACTGACTGAACCACTTGTCTGCCAGACCTTCCAATGTGGCGGGGAAGAGTATCAAGAAAGCATCTTCCCTACCCATTAGTCCCCTAGTCTTACACAATGAAAGAAATCGTCGAATGTGCTCATCTGGGTCCTCATGGGCTAAACCTCTGAAGGAGGGGAATTTTATGTTTAACCTTGAGAGCAAGATTTCTAGGTCCACCTGTCCAGCCATGCTTCCTACCGATGAAGTTGACGAGAGTGGACTTGATGATCTTCGGTTCGTCTTTCTTCTTGTCTGCTTGCACTTGATTCTCAAGGTTTGTGACCGGGTCGCGGTCATGAGCTATTCATAGTCCACTAAAAATGAGACACTTGATAAAAGGATGTACCTTTTGTCCCACTGGAGTAATGTTGTCTATGTTGTCCTCCAATGGCAATATATAGTCTCCTATGCTCAAAGCTCCTTGGAAGTCCCACCGGGCGTGCCAAATTTGTTGGGGATTCGGGGACAGGAAGGAGTTTGAGGGTTTGTAGGAGGAAAAAGAGATGATGAAAATGGAATAATAATGAGAACTTCTGCAAAGGAATACTCTTGGAACCCTTGAATATTACTTATCCTGCAACAATTACAATGACTGCGCACAGTCCAATCAGTGACTAAATACACTTCAGAGAGTATCAATTACTGAAGACCAATTATCTCAAGTCCTCTAGCAGCGGCCTCTCGTGCGCCAATCCTTCACTTGCTTCCCGCTTCTCTTGTGCACACCTTGCACCAAGCTTCCGCCAAGCTAAGGAATTGGTATCACTGCGCAGCACGCAATAGCCCTCGGGACTCTTGGAATCCAGCCCGCCTTCTCTCTTCTCTGCACACTTTTCTCTTGACACCTCTTGCACTCTTGAATGTCGTCGCACACTGGAGGCTCTTCTTGCTTCCTTTCTTGCTCTTCTGAAGCTCTCTCTTGCTCTCAACTCTCAATGTCCAAGAATAGCCTTTGTCCTTCCTTTTGTTTGAGAGTCCGCCGGTTCGCGCACTCTAACTGCAATACAATCTTGGTGTCCTTTCAATGTCCCAAGATTGTCTATTTGAACTGGTCCTCAACGATCCGCTACTTTGTCTTGTAGTGACTTTAGAACAAGAGTGACTTTTAAAATAAAATTTTGATTGGGCGGCCTATTTCCACCTTTTCGTACGTGGCCTTCCACCTTCACTTTTCCTTTTAATTCTTTTACTTTTGCACCTTAAGCTTTTAGATTCAACCTTTGAACCTTAAGAGGAAAAATACTTTGTACCTTTAGTTTCGACCGGTTAGGGCGCTACAGAGAGGAAGGTTGACAGCCAGGGTATTCAATGCATTGCTGAATGTATATGCAAGCCATGGAAGAATGGAAGCGGTGGAAGAGTTGATGTTGAGGATCATGAGTGAATGGTTGAAGCCAACTACAGTAACATACTTTCTGGCTACCTTAAGATGGGCGAACTTGATAAGGCCTTAGAGCACTTAGGGACAGCAAGAGAGAGTTTTAACATATGATCAATTTGAACCATGGGCAAAGTGCATTTTGGCTGGTTCTAAACCATGTGGCAGAGATGGCTAATGTGGAACTTGCCGAGAACCTTTTTGAAAGCTACACATCTGCAGCTCATGTCTAATGATGGATTGCCACCAAATGCTGAGACTATTGTACTGCTCAAACAGTATTTTGTTTCATGCCCTAAAAAGCTCAAAACTAGCAATTTGAAGGAACAAAATCATGAACTACAAGCAATGTCATCGAAGAAGCTCACAAAATTGAGGAGGGTTAGGGGGATATTTAATGAAAAGTCATGGGGTGTAAGTCATCCTACTCTATGACCATGTACACATAAGGACGATCAAGCCTGCTTGCCAGTTCTAGATGATAAGTATCTGGTACCATGGATATGTCTATGTGGTGACTTTTCGGATTAAAGCCTTTGATCTGATTCTTTAGGATGCATTTGAGCATGCAATACAATTCAAAGTCAAACTGTTTTAGTCAATATCTTTATCATTACTATGGGCACGTGTTTTGGAAGAGCTTCTATATGTGAGAACTGGGAATGTAGTCGCCAACCTGGGCAGCACCTTCGGAAAGACAGAAGGAATTGAAATCCTCCTCTTCAAGAACATATGTCACCGATATGAATAGAGAGGAATGCTCGGGATTTTGAAGGGTTTGTGAGAGCATCAAGGGAATCGCCAGCAACAAGGAGGTGTTCATCGTTTTCGAAATGATCTCATACAATGGCTGCTCTCAAAATCCTGTTGTTATGATGTTGATTTGATGATTTAGCAACTGTAAGATGCTGCTCCATTTCGACCAAGGGCACAAAGCGCAAACATAAAGAACAAGAAACTGGTATGCTGATGCATATTGTAAGGTTGGTCTGCCACTGATTAAGAAAAGCTCTTGTATATCAGTGGGCAAAAACACTGTTCAGATTGCTCCGACAGGTGTGTTTTGAATTTGCTTTGTTTTTCTTGTATGTGGAGATATGAACAAGCACTTTGGGATCGCAAAATCAAGTGTAACTGTTTTGCTAAATAGATATTCATAAGCGTTTCAAATGTACTGCAGAACTTCATTACGAACGCCTTAAATGAATGGGTAAAGCAATAATCTCAATGCACATGTACGATAAACATTGTTGTTCATCCGAAATCGAGAGGTTATTTAGAGCTGTGATGAGATCTAGATCGCGTGCTTAGCATGACTTAACATATATAGCTTGGAACTGTGTGAGTATATATCTACATGACCTCCATTCCTGTTGTTTCTTGGTAAGCAGAGACTAAAACATGGGTTCAGATGTTAGATTAAATTCGCAATCACGCATTAAAATGGTAAGTTAGTACCTTTTGCATTAGCATTTGTATAATTGGCCCCAATTACTGAACTGCCTACGGGTTTGGGTTGGTGTGTTTGTATATGCTTGTAAATAGCATAAGCGGATCAGTCGTCAGTGGGGGATGTGGGGCAGCATATATATTGGGATCGTGTTCCAGGGGTAAAGTTGCGCAGTTGCAGCTTGTAATGGGGTTGGGATTTAGATCCGTGTGGCTACAGTAATATGAGCATTTTTGAAGTAAGGATTAAGAGGGTTGTTCTTTAGTTGAAACCAGCGACTACGTAAGGGAGGGCAAAAAGGTGAGTGCATGAGCCTGTGAAAGGGTGTGTAGGAAATTGAGTGTTTGTAAGTGAGAGAGCTTGAGAAAAAAGGAAAATTGAGCGTGTGTAGGCAGTTGTGCATAAGAGTGGGTGTTCTTGGGAGTAACTTGGAAGTGAGTAGAAAAAGAGAGAGGCCTCAAGGAGTAACTACCAGAGTTGGATATCCACTTTGCATGTAGTTTCCGTCCATTTTATTGACACATTGGAGCAAAATTGTGGACTTAGGGAAACCCAAAACTGACCTAGTATCAGAAGGGATGGGCAAAATATCATTGAGCATATGCATTTTCCCTTGGGTTAAAAGGCTCATTCAATAACACTTTATTGGAACTCTCTGCTTGATCATTAGCTTGAGGGTGATAGGGGGCAGATTTTTTATGCATTACTAGGAATCCGTTCATCAAAGATTCTATTACTTCATTGATGAAGTGTGTTCCCCTATCGGTTGGTGGGAAAGATGGATGGACACTCCAGAAAATAAGTTGGTACTGCTAATTCCTGCTTTGTACCAACCCTCTTTAGCTTCAGAGTTGAGTTGTAGCCCTCTTAGCTTTCCAATGACACTAAAAAAGTGTCTATGTACTTTGGAAATGATGTGAGTAATGTTTGATACAAACAGAATACTTCCCAATTCAAACTTCATGAAAAACCTTCTATTTTGGTACACACACCTACTGCTTTTAAGCTCAGTTCTTCCACTACAGTAGGAATTAGAAAAATTCCTTTTGGAGATATTAAATTATCTTAATAAGCTAATGACTCCAAGTGGAATCACTCAAAATTATTGACTATACATAGAGCAATCAATTTAGCAAGCAAAGCATTACCCACAATTTTTTAGGACCTCTCCAGAGATTGACTAGTGATCAACTCGACGCGCTTTTCTCTCAATCCACTAAATAGAATGTCTTAGAAATTTGACAACATGGAGAGGACTTAGAGTTGATTCCAAAAGCTATAGAACATTGAAAATGGTGGAGTATTGACTAAGATATGAGCAATAGAAAGTACTATTCTGAGTGACACTAACAGAGAGATCAACAGATATAATGAATGATCTATTGTATTATGACACAATGTTGTACATGATCATTGGCATAATAATCAATGCCCAATGATAGATAGAGGTGTCGACTATGATGTTAGCCTCACTCTCTTACAATATGATCAACTAATGCTTCGGGATTGGAGTCATCTAACCTGCAACTTTTACATTCATCTTTTACAGATGCTTTGCCTCCAAGTTTGAATTTAAATTCAAACTTGGCTTTACCTAAAAGTTCTCCTTCAATTTAGGAGTCATTACACCAAAATAATTCGTAACTTTTAGCTCTCCAACTTCCACGAATTTAGAGGCTTTACAAGATTCTTTCAAGTCATTTGACTTTTACAAATGGTAAAAGGTAGAGAGTGTTGGAGATTCACTCACTAATTATGCATAACGACATGAAGATAAAGGAAAGCAGAAACAAAGTGTTCAGAAAATCAAAGCCTTAGTGAAGGGACAAATTCACGACTGTAATATACAGTAGAAACTTCCAGAATTAGAGTCTGTTGAAACCGGATCAAAATGTATATAAGAGAGAGCATAGAACCGAAATGTAGTGCATGTAGTGCGGAGAGAAAGTGCACATATGAGATAGAGAATAGAAGTAAGATATAGAAGACACCATAGATTGCGTATCTAGAGATGAATAACAAAACCTGAAATATCAGGTATTCATCTGAGAGAGATGGTAAGGAATAACTACTCAGAGTAGGAGAGTTTTCCATAGCTATGAGCAAAGTGAGGCCAAGCTATTTTGTACGCATCTTCTCTAATAGAAAACACATGTTCATGTGGAAGTTTGAGCGCATTCTTCGTATGTGAAGAAATCTGAGAATTTTCATGATACTGTGAAAAGTTAGTTAACAGTTACAATTTTCTCAGTAGACATTTTCCGGTACTTCTATGAGTTAGATCTCGAAGTATAATGTAAAGTTTTGTATGAGAGATAGCTTATCTTGTAGCTAGACGTCTCAACTATAAACTGATCAAAGATTTCGGTGAAATGGATATGTACACACAGTACGAAGTTAGACCGAAAAGAGGCATCAAGAACTGATGAAGTTTTTCTTTAAACTTCAGATAAAGTTCATTCAATGAAGGAAGTTCACATATCACTTCCTTACTTCATGTATACACATCTGAAGTAACTATAAACAAAGTTGCAATTGATTCTGGTAAGATTTCGGTACAATTACGATAACATTCCAGTGATAGTCCGGTGAAGTTCTGGTGGAATTTTGGTGAATTCAAAACACAGTTTTAACATAGTTAAGTGACGCAGAGATTGTTTAACTGTAAGTTATAGTGTAAAGACTGAAGTAAATCAGTTCAAAATTGAAGCTTGAAGGAAACGAGAAGCTTTCTGTAAAGCGAATTTCCGGTGTTCACTAAATACAGTTATGAGTTTTCAGTTTCAAAAAGTTTGCTAAGCTACTAATGATTATAGAGGTGTTCTAACATCACTCTAGCTTAGTTTCTATGGTGTAAGCGAATTCCGTAATAAGCGCTGCACCAACAGTGGTATCAGAGTAGGAAAGGTTTCTCAGAAGAAGAAACGGAAAGAGAATTTGAAGAATTCTCATAAAGGAAGGTGAAAGCTAACAAACGGCATCAAGAAACGTTCTGAAGTCAATCTCAAGGGTAAAGGTTTGTAAAAGGTAAAACCTTTTAACATTACACTCACCGAAAGTAACAGAAACAAGAAGATCATGGCAGATCATGTCTCAATTGATAAATTGGACAGAGATAATTATCCTGCATGGGTAATGCACATGGAAGCTTTACTTATGAGTAAAGACTTAATGAAATATGTGACCGGAGAAGAAAAGAAGCCGACTTTTGAAGATGACAGTCAACCGAAGAAAGAAGAACTAGAAGTCTTGAAGCTGTGGCAGAAGAAAGATGCAACGACAAGAGCTTATGTTTACAATACCATTAGAGTTCATCTATTGCCGCACATTAGAGGTCTGGAGAAAGCAGAAGATATATGGGGAGCATTGGAAGATCACTTCCAAAATATGACGAAAGCTAGAAAGGCTAGCTTATGGTCGGAGTTCACAACATTCAAGAAAAAGCAAAGTCAAAACATTAGTGATTATGTCACTAAGATGAAGGACTTGGCAGATAGTCTTGGATCGATTGGTGAAGATATCGAAGACCACAGGTTAATAGTGCAAGTGCTTACAGGTTTGAGAGGAGATGAAAAGTGGAAACCTTTCGTACTCTCAACTGAACTGTCTTTAAATCATTTTGTACCGGATTTAAATCAGTTGCTTGGACTAATGCTAACGTTTGAGCAAGATTTGAAGACAGATGGAGAAAAAGGACATAGTTTGTGTTGGCGAAAACTTCGGCTCTAACGCCTACTGTTGCGGAAATACTTTCGCCCTGAAGGTGAGTTTCGCGACAAAGCTTGAACTCTGTCAGGCCTGCGGAAATTGCCGCGCCACCGTGATAGGATGCTAAACTAGAGTGATTCAGAACACCTCTGTGATCAACAGTAGCTCAGCCTAATTAACGTCGCTTTAATTGTGTTATCCTGCGACTCAGGTTCCACTAGAACTTCACCAGACTGTCGCTTGGACGTCACCGAAATCTTACCGGAACTTCACCGAAATAAACTTAGTTCTGCTCGTAATTGCTTCAGATGAACTTATGTGAAGTAAGGAAGTAGTGTGTGAGCTTCCTTCACCGAATGAACTTCCTTCTGGAAACTTCACAGTTCTGAAGTGCTACTTTTCGGTTAACTTTTGTACTGTGTGTACATCTTCATTCCACCGGAAACTGTGATCAGCTTAAAGTAGAGGCGTCTAGCTACAAGATGAGCTATCTCTCATACAAAGCTTCGAACTCTGCTATGAGTTATACTTCGTTGTTCTACCGGAAAATCCTGATTTCTGAGAAACTGTAACTGACCGAGAATTACTGAAATATGTTTTACTGAGTAAACTGTTATTCACCTAAACATGCGTTTACAGAGAAGGTACTGAAGCACGTTTAGTAACGAGTCGTGACAATTAACGATAAACTAAGCTTCCTATCGTAATACGAAATAACTTCAGATTCTTCACAAGTAAAGATTGCACGCAGACATCCACATGAACATGTGTTTTCGATTAGAGAAGATGTGTACAAGTAAGCTTGGCCTCTTCTTGCTCAAGTTACAGAAACTCTCCTACAGTGAGTAGTTTCTTATTACCATCTCTCTTCAGATGAAAAGACCCGACACTTCAGGCTTGTGTTATTCATCTGTACATACGCGATCTATGGCGTCTTCTGAGAACTTCTAAATCTCTCTTCACTCATACGCGATCTATGGCGTCTTCTCTCAGTCTCTCGTTCTCCTCTGTGTATCATCTACGATTCTCTCTCCGTGTATATCTGTGTCGCGCTCTTCAAATCTTGCTGTATATATATACAATTTCTTTGGCGCTCCTCTGCCCTGTCATTCTTCAATTCGCGTTATACGCGCCTTACGCGTCCGCCGCGGTTAATTGCTCTGTTATGCGCACACCGCGCACTAACTTCGCATACTGTACACCTGTGCATAGATTTTCCAGAAGATTCTGTTTCTCTCTTGTTTGTTGCGTCAAATTCGTGAGTGTTTTCCTTAACAGCTCCCCCTCAATCACTAATTTGACATCTTCCGGTCTTTCATATATCTTCCTTTCTTTTATTCCTGCCATCTCTTTGAATCTGTTTGTCTTTGTTCCATCCAAGCTCTTTGTCAGAATATCTGCAATCTGATCTTTTGTAGGAGTGTAGACTATTTCTATCTCTTTCTCCATTACTTTTTCCCTTAGGAAATGGTACTGAATCTCTATGTGTTTTGTTCTTGCATGAAACACAGGATTCGCTGCAAGATACAGCGAGCTCATATTATCTCCATGTATGATCGGTATACTTTGATCTATACCCATGCTTTTAAGTAAAGTCTGCATCCATATTACTTCTTTTGCTGCTTCTACCAGTCCTTTGTATTCTGCTTCTGTTGATGATAAGGCTACTGTGTGTTGCTTCTTCGAACACCAGCTTACCAGCTTATCTCCTAGGTATATCATATACCCATGCGTTGATCTTCGGTCATCTTGACTTCCTGCCCAATCTGAGTCACTATATGCTCTGAGCTTTATATCTGACGTAAAAGGATAATATAATCCTTCCTTTATAGTTCTTTTGATATATCTGAGAACTCTTTGTCCTGCAACCCAATGTTGCTCTGTCGGACAATGCATAAACTGTGAGAGAACTCCCATCGGAAAACTGAGATCCGGTCTTGTTAGCGTAGCATATATTAAGCTTCCTACTAACGATTGATACTTCTTCATATCTTTAAACTCTGTACCACTATATTTATTGAGTTTATGGTTTACTTCAAGCGGTGTTGAAGCTTCTCTGCAATTTTCCATGTTGAACTTCTTCAGTAAGTTCAGGAGATACCTCTCTTGTGTGACATATACACCATGATCTGTATATGTGATTTCCATTCCTAGAAAGTATGATAATTTTCCTAGGTCACTGATCTTGAATTCCTTTTCTAGCAGTTTCTTTACCTCTGTGATTCCTGCATCTGAGGTTCTTGTAATTATTATGTCATCTACATAGATACAAATGTAGATCATTCCTTCTTCTGTTCTTTTGATGAGTAGACTTGCATCTGCCTTCGAACTTTGGTATCCAAGTTCGTTCAGATACTTCACGAGTCTGTAGTTCCAAGCTCTTGGAGCTTGCTTCAGTCCATAAAGAGCTTTTCTTAACCTGCAAACAAAGGTTGGGTATCTGGAACTTATAAACCCTTCCGATTGTTCCATATATACTTCATCTGATATATATCCATTCAGGAATGCATTCTTTATATCTAGCTAACTTAGCTTCCATCCTTTTGATGCTGTTATAGCAATCACTGTTCTTATGGTTGACATTTTTGCCACCGGACTGAACGTCTCGTCATAGTCTATGCCATGCGTCTGAGCATAGCCCTTGATAACCAGTCTCGCTTTATGTCTGGCTATCCTTCCATCTGCAAGTTTCTTAACTTTGAACACCCATTTATTTCCAATTACTTTCTTACCGTTCGGTTTAGGAACAAGCTCCCATGTCTTGTTCTCTTCCAGTGCGGTGAATTCTTCTTTCATTGCTTCTTGCCATTGCTTCTTGCCTTTAGCTTCGTCATAGCTCTGAGGTTCCTCCTCTTCTTTAACCATATATGCATAATCTTGTTGAGTTATATATGATGTATCATACGAGTATCTTTCCGGTTGTCTTCTTACTCTGTTTGACCTTCTTAGCTCATATTCTTCGTGTGTGTCTGAGTACCCGTCTTCATCTTCGTTCCTTATACCTGTTCCGGTCCTGGACGTACTTGCGTCTTCATCTTTGTTTACCTGAACAATTGATTTTCCTTTCTCTCTTCTTTTTATCTCTTCTTCAAATTCTTCAGCTGTATGACTCTGATCTACATACCAGCTTTTCTGTTCATCAAATGTTACATCCCTGGAAACAGTAAAATGTTTGGTTAGAGGGCTCCATAACCTGTAACCCATCTGTTTCTCATCATATCCAACGAATACATATTTCTCTGCTTTTGGTTCAAGCTTATGTCTCAGTTGAGACGGTACATAAGCATACGCTACTGATCCAAACACTTTGCAGTGATCAAGTGTTGGCTTCTTTCCCCACCAAGCTTCATAAGGGGTCATTCCTTCTAACGCTGTACATGGTAACGTGTTTACCAAGTATGTAGCTGTATTTACAGCTTCAGCCCAAAGATAATCCGGGCAATTCTTTTCTTTTAGCATAGCTCGTGCAAACTCGACTAGAGTTCGGTTTCTCCTTTCTGCTACACCATTCTGTTGTGGTGTATACCTGCATGTTATTTCTCTCTTAATACCTGCATTCCAAAGATAGTCATTGAATTCTCGGGAGAAGTATTCTCCCCCTCCATCAGACCTCAGTCTTTTAAGTTTTCGTCCGGTGAGTCTTTCAGCATATGCATGAAAATGCCTGAAAGCTCCAAACACTTCTGACTTTTCCTTCAAAACATAAAGAGTTATCCACCTTGTTGCGTCATCAATGAATAAAACATAGTACCTTGATCCGCTGATTGATCCTTCTTTCGTTGGTCCCCATACATCTGTATGTATGAGTTCTAGCACGCCATCATGTTTGAATCCTTTCTTCTGGAAAGGTAACCTGTGGGCTTTTCCCATTTGACAGGCTTCGCATTTGTGAATCATATGTTGGTTCTGTACGTTCGGTAATCCCAGTACAGACTGGTTCGCTATCATAGCTTTAATTCCTTTTTCGTGAAAGTGACCTAATCTCTTGTGCCAGAGATCAAGTTCTGTAATTACCTTTTCATCATGCGTGAGCAGCGCTTGGCCAATGTTCCCTTGTACTCTTAACGTAAAGAGTCTCCCTTCTTTCTTACCAGAGACGATCTGATAATATCCGTTCTTGGGATCTTCTACAAATACGCCTTTGTTTGTAAATCTGACCTGAAAACCTTTTTCGACTATCTGTCCCACACTGATCAGATTTTTCGGTATTGTTGGAACATACAAAACATTGGTTAGCAAATCTGCTCCACTTTTGCATTTCACTTTTCCGATTGATTGTACTTTGTGTCTTGTATTGTCACCTGTTTGAAGAGTGTGACTCGCACTTCCTTTTTCCAATTCTGACATCAGTTCTATGTTTCCTGACAAGTGATTAGAACATCCAGAGTCAATGTAAAATACCTTTAGATCTTCATTTTCTGATGTGCTGATTGAGTTCATCATCAATGATGTATGACTTTCATTCTGTGTGTCATTTGCGTAGTTGTTGTAGGTGGTGTTGTAGGATTGGCTTTGTCCCCAACTTCTTACTCCACCTCTATCGTAGCCTCCTCTTTGGCTTTGTCTTCCTCTTTGGAAGTTACTTTGATTTCTTCCGCTACTGCCTCTGCTATTGTTGTTTTGATTTTGATTTGATCCTTGTTGATTGTACCAACAATCATGCGCCAGATGGTTACTTAGTCCACAAATCCAGCAAGCTTTCTTGGTGGTATTCTGGCGGCTTCTTCCTCTTGCTCTTCCTCTGCCAGTGCCTTTACCTCTTGCGTAATAGGCCTAAGAACTCGACTCTTCTTCCTCTTTTGACTTACCCTTTTCTTTCTTCTTGTTCTTCATATACATTGCTGAGCTATGTCCTTTGTCTGCGTCTCCTTTCAGGTCTTGCTCATATGTGAGCATCAAACCAAGCAACTGATTTAACTCTGGTACAAAATGATTTAGGGAGAGTTCAGTTGATAGTACGAAAGGTTTCCACCTTTCATCTCCTCTCAACCCTGTGAGCACTTGCGCTATTATTCTATGATCTTCGACTTCTTCATTTATGGATCCAAGACTATCTGCTAGATCCTTCATTTTAGTGACGTAGTCACTGATGCTTTGACTCGGCTTCTTTTTGAACGTTGTGAACTCGGACCATAGGCTGGCTTTCCTAGCTTTCGTAGTATTCTGGAAGTGATCTTCCAATGCGCTCCATATATCCTCTGCTTTCTCCAGACCTCTAATGTGCGGTAGTAGATGATCTGACACAGTGTTGTAGATGTAGGCTCTTGCCATTGCATCTTTCTTCTGCCATAGCTTTAGGGCGTCTAATTCTTCTTTTTCCGGTTGACTATCATCTTCGAAAGTCGGTTTCTTTTCTTCTCCGGTCACGTACGTCATTAAGTCCTTACTCATAAGTAAGGCTTCCATGCGCATTACCCATGCAGGATAATTATCTCTGTCCAGTTTATCAATTTGGACATGATCTGCCATGATCTTCTTCCTCTCGTGGAATGATCCGGCTCTTATACCGATTCTTGGGAAAACTAACCTGCTCTGATACCAATTGTTGGCGAAAACTTTGGCTCTAACGCCTACTGTTGCGGAAATACTTTCGCCCTGAAGGTGAGTTTCGCGACAAAGCTTGAACTCTGTCAGGCCTGCGGAAATTGCCGTGCCACCGTGATAGGATGCTAAACTAGAGTGATTCAGAACACCTCTGTGATCAACAGTAGCTCAGCCTAATTAACGTCGCTTTAATTGTGTTATCCTGCGACTCAGGTTCCACTAGAACTTCACCAGACTGTCGCTTGGACGTCACCGAAATCTTACCGGAACTTCACCGAAATAAACTTAGTTCTGCTCGTAATTGCTTCAGATGAACTTATGTGAAGTAAGGAAGTAGTGTGTGAGCTTCCTTCACCGAATGAACTTCCTTCTGGAAACTTCACAGTTCTGAAGTGCTACTTTTCGGTTAACTTTTGTACTGTGCGTACATCTTCATTCCACCGGAAACTGTGATCAGCTTAAAGTAGAGGCGTCTAGCTACAAGATGAGCTATCTCTCATACAAAGCTTCGAACTCTGCTATGAGTTATACTTCGTTGTTCTACCGGAAAATCCTGATTTCTGAGAAACTGTAACTGACCGAGAATTACTGAAATATGTTTTACTGAGTAAACTGTTATTCACCTAAACATGCGTTTACAGAGAAGGTACTGAAGCACGTTTAGTAACGAGTCGTGACAATTAACGATAAACTAAGCTTCCTACCGTAATACGAAATAACTTCAGATTCTTCACAAGTAAAGATTGCACGCAGACATCCACATGAACATGTGTTTTCGATTAGAGAAGATGTGTACAAGTAAGCTTGGCCTCTTCTTGCTCAAGTTACAGAAACTCTCCTACAGTGAGTAGTTTCTTATTACCATCTCTCTTCAGATGAAAAGACCCGACACTTCAAGCTTGTGTTATTCATCTGTACATACGCGATCTATGGCGTCTTCTGAGAACTTCTAAATCTCTCTTCACTCATACGCGATCTATGGCGTCTTCTCTCAGTCTCTCGTTCTCCTCTGTGTATCATCTACGATTCTCTCTCCGTGTATATCTGTGTCGCGTTCTTCAAATCTTGCTGTATATATATACAATTTCTTTGGCGCTCCTCTGCCCTGTCATTCTTCAATTCGCGTTATACGCGCCTTACACGTCCGCCGCGGTTAATTGCTCTGTTATGCGCACACCGCGCACTAACTTCGCATACTGTACACCTGTGCATAGATTTTCCGGAAGATTCTGTTTCTCTCTTGTTTGTTGCGTCAAATTCGTGAGTGTTTTCCTTAACAGTTTGGCTATGTACGTAAAGAATAAGAAGAAAGGTGATAAAGGAAAAGAAAAAGATGAAGAAGAAGTGACTGCTCAAGCAAATTATGCAAGAGGAAGAGGTAACGTCAGGAAAAGAGGTAAAGGAAGAGGTAATCAGACTAATAACAAGAAAGCTTGCTCGATCTGTGGATTAAGCAATCACCTGGCTCATGATTGCTGGCATAATTCACAAGGATCAAGTCAGAATCAAAATAACAACAGTAGAGGCAGAAGCGGAAGATATCAAAGAGGAAGACAAAGCCAAAGAGGCGGATATGGTAGAGGTGGAGCAAGAAGTTGGGGACAAAATTAGTCTCACAACACTACCTACTACAACTATGCAAATAATACGCAGAATGATGATCATACGACGTTGATGATGAACTCGATAAGTGTGTCAGAGAATAAAGACCTCAAGGTATTCTATATTGACTCTGGTTGTTCAAATCATTTGTCAAGAAATATAGAATTATTATCAGAATTAGAAGGAGGTATTTCAAATCATATAGTACAGACAGGTGATAACACAAAATGTAAGGTCAATTGGAAAGGTAAAGTGTAAGAATGGAGCTGACCTACTAACAAATGTTTTGTATGTTCCAACAATTCCGAAGAATCTGATCAGTGTGGGTGTTGACGTTGTAGCATCACAACTCATACTTGTCAAACCAAGAAGCATCTCATGAGACCCAAATGTTTGCGTAGAAGCACTCAGCAAACGTAATGGCGCTTCATCAATGTATGATTAACAACGTTATTAACAAGAAGATACAACATAAGCATCACGAATGATGCACATAATCATAATCACAAGCATAATAGTGACATAATCATATATCAACATGTCACAAGCGTTAGACAAGAAGAGAACAAGCACGAATGCACATCATGACGACGAGAGAGCAAGATTCTATCTACAAACTAGCATTATCTCATTACTTCTAGAAAAGCTCTCCCAAAAGAAGAGGTGGAGACCTCTTTATATACAAAATGGCAAAAAAGCATGCTATGTGGGATTTCTCAACTGAAAGGAGAATGAATCCCACTTATTCTCTAGTGTGGCACTCACACAGACCTATACAAGAGTGCTTTATTAACTGAATGAAAGGTAGAAAAATGTACAAATGATGATGAAAAAAGAGTGGATCCAAGAAATATATATTTTATCTTCTCCCCCCCTCCTTGACTTTGTCGTCCTCGACAAAGCTTTTGCAAGTATGGAGCTTTTGTGGAAGAGTGTGTAGGAGTTCCTTTTGATTTGCATGATCCGTACACCATTGGAGTGTTTTTCTTTGTTGCTTTTCTTCATCTTGCTTTTTGTTTGGAGCCGAGTGCTTTAACTTGGTTCTTTTGCCTCATATAGATGGAAATGAATATGCTAGAATGCCTCTTTTTTTTTTTTAATGGATGGATGATGTATGAGCATGAAATGATAAAAATGTAGATGATAGATACAAATAGATGAACTTAATTCATCTCTTCTTAGTCCATATGCATGAGTGGGGACTAAGGGTGCATGGGCGGAAAACAAAAAAGTGTCTATGCACGGTCTTGTAATGTGACCGTATCTTATGCATACTCTAAAAATGCATACAAAAAACAATGGTGCAAAAATGATGGATCTTGAGCAAAGTGCTCAAGGGTTTAGGTGATGATGAGGCTTCCTCCAAATCTCCAACTCCAAGAACCTTCTCTTTTCCATCACCCATTTGAAATGGATGATACCTTTGTCCATCATCTTGAAAAAAGAAAAATAAAAAGCAAATTTTTGAAATCTATGTACATGTGTCCTCTTTGTGTCTGGGTTAAAATAAGTGTGCCTAATGCTTGGCCTTTGGATGAGGCCCTATTCATGTGCATACTTGGTGTGCATCTTAAACATATGATGTGCATTGGGCAAGGTTGGGTCCGACACCCATGGATGCTGCACGAAGAGGTTTTTGGCCGCCAATATGTCTTCGCTTTGTTGGTCTTAGCCTTGAGGTTTCTCCTTGGATCTTTTTTGAGTGTTGACTTTATTGCTTTGGATCCCTTTGTCAAAAGTGGTCGTTCTGGATGATAAGGCAATGTGAAACTAGACCATAGATTATGAAGTCTAGTGTGAGAGGGTTGATTTTGTATAAGAGCTTTCTTTGGTACCCATATCATAGTGCGATTTGGTTGGGCTCTAAGTAAGTTCTTGGCCACCCAAATTTGCTTTACATTACAAGGGAAATGTGACTTCTTCTTGATGTATGGGTCTTTTGGGCCTTCTATGTGAGTCTTTAGAAAAAACTCATCTTTACATGGGGAGTTCAACAAAGGTTGAGTTTCTTTACATATATCATGCTCATGTAATGGATCATAAGGTTGTGTGGTTTGAGATCGATCTAGAGATTCAACGATGCATTTATCTGTATTACACATAGAATCTCTAGATATCACTTTATCTTCCATAGAACTCATACAAAATTCATGAGAAGATTCCAAACTTAGAGGAAGGGAGGGCCCTTCTATATCCTCCTAGCACTTGGAGTCCTCCACTTCATCATTCGTCAAGGTTTCCTGTGACTTACTCAAAGAAAGGTTAGATGAAAAAGCATGAGTGGAAAGACTATTTTGTGGATTAAGAGCACAATCTTTGAATAGATGATTATGTCCACAATCCATACAATGAGGATAATCATCAGGATTTCCAAAAGACTCACTAGTGGGGATGGACATAATAGCTGGACAAGATGCTTCAAACCCTTGATGTTCAAAAAACATTTGAGTGCCTATGACCAAGTCTTCATCTTTTCCTTCCATAACAAAAAATGTTTCCAAAAATCCATAGCACTCACCACAATAGGCAACATAACTTGACCCATGCAATCATACGTTTCACCATTCATGAGGATAGAGGAATGAGTGGTTAGTTGAATGTTATCCAAAATAATTGTCACTAAATCAATATGAATTAAATTCCACTCACAATGAGGGTTAATAAAAGCACTCATATTTCTACGTTCATGACCAATTACTACATCCACAAAAGTGTTACTATATTCCTTGTTTGCAACAATGGATCCCACCCCTTTAGACATTCCTCCAATTTCCTCTACCCCTTGCAAATTTTCTCTATTTGTTTCACCTTGATCATGTGTGATTAATGCATGCATTTCATCTTTTTCTTCTTTCTTTTGTGCAACCTTTTCCCCCTTCCTTCTTTCTTTTGCCTTTTTCTTTCCCATGTTTTGTTGAAACAATTTTTGGTTTTTTGAGTGTTTTTAATATTTGTTTGGTATTTTAGGAGTTTTTAGAATTTGTTTTGGGTTTTTGTGTGTTTTTTGAATGTTTTCTAATATGTGTAAATAAGTTTTCTAATGGGGTTCCTCTACAAGAATCGAAAAGGAGGAGAATACATATGGTACACTTAAACTTTGATTAAGCATAGGTATTTTCATGAAGAGACATAGCAATAAGGAATGCATCATCTTAATGTCATAAGTCAAAATTTGGAACATTTAAACCAAATCCCTAATCCATTTTGCAAATTATGATATATACTTTCAAATGCTCATGCGAACCAGATTTACAAGCAAGATTCATAAGCAAATTTTCATTTAAGAACGGTCTATACGTGGTACACAAAATTGAGGGAGTAATTTTTTGCTCAAGGCTTTGCATTAATCACAACATACTTTTTGAGGAGAATAAAGAACTATACTTTAAATGATCCCGAAGACCAGAAAATTGAATGCCAAGCATGCCAAAAAAAAACCAAAGCTTATGATCATGATTACTTATAAAAAGTCAAGATTATGACCATAGGATCTAAACTCAAACTCAAATGCCGAAGAAAACGTTTTCTTGAGTTAAAAAAAATCTCAATGAATATGCTCCCAAGAAATCACATAGGCATCAATCTATAAAAACTTTTGGAAACCTTGGTCAAGGCTTGTTTCGAGTGGAGTCATATCCAAGATGAATGAATTCTCAAAGCAATGGAATGTCAAACGAACCAATGCAATTGTTTCTATCCCAACTCCAAAATGCTCATGAAAAACTTAATCTCCTTTTTGAGGAAGACCTAGTTCGAGATTCAAAACATAGTTACAAAAGTTGGAAGAATATGGTGTTAATCACTTTCCATCAAAGTGATCTCCGAGTCATTATATATATTGAATACAACACATCAAAACATTTCTTTTAAAGAGAAAAAGGAACACGTTACACGAGAAGCCTTTTTTTTTTTGGCTTCATTTAATATCTCTTGATTCGTGCTACTTACGTATCCTCCACAACAGCTCAAATTTCAAAATATGGGCCACCATCCATTAGGCGTCATTTATTTATTCATCACTAAAATAGTAATGTTGGCAACACAAAGCGCCATTTTACACTTCTCCTGCTTCACGGCTGCAACTACGTGGCTTTACCAGCCAAATTCTCAAAACCGATGACAACTAAGGCAAAGGAATCACGTGGAGCGAGATGGAGCGCGCAGGTCGAGAACCTGATATTACGCGAGTTTTACGTTGTGTTTGACTATGAAATATTCGCTTGCGAATCGCGGTGTATGCTGTTTGCAGATCTCTGAAAGTGGATAGATCTGTCAGTGCATTGGTAGATTTGAAGCGCTAAGTACAGGAATGCATTCCTCACAGATCTTGCAGTCTATGTAAAAAGTTGGCCAATCATGGGTAGGGCTTAGGAATTAGATATCTATTGGTGTTTCGACTATCTACAGGTACATGACCAACAGTCTGATTTATGGTTTGCTGCTTACCAACTTGACTCCAATGGACCACTGCCAATTGTTTTGCCACAAAAAGCATAGTGCATAACAAAAGTTACAGATCAAGCCTCCTTGGTTGATTACGCGAAAGGCATTCATATGTGATAACGGAAACCATTGACTGAAATGGACATGCTATGATGCAGAATTGGAATGTAATATCCTGGCAACCATACCACAAAAGAGAATTTTGAGCTCAGAGCTAGGAAATAGTCTAGGTGTCACACCAACTACCATGGACAATGAGATGGCCCTTGGCTAAAGTAACATCGTGTTTTGTAGGGTTTCTTTTCCAGGCTGCGGATATAGGCAATCCCCTTTGCCTATGACAGAGAGCACAAACGCGTCACACATTTCCCTATGTTTCCAGCCCATTAGAATATGATACCAATCCATAGCTATCAAGAACTGAACTATCAGTTTTTACTGACGGAGACAACTTACTCTTAGTTGAATGCCATAATTGTTCCTTTTAAGAATCCCATGCACTTATCCTTTGTGTGATGACTACCCTTCGTATCATATCTGATCAAGCTCTACAACAAACAGATATCAGAATTTTGGAAGTCATGATTGAGAAATATGTGGATATGCAAGTCTGACCTTGCAAAAATACAAGTTCAGTTGAAGTGTCTACCCGATAGAAGAGTGATTATGCTTATATCAAGCATGTATTGTACTAAAAAGTGCTCTATATACCAGTTCCCCAACTAATTTGTAGAAATATAATATACAACATATTTGCATACCGATTCGATACAACCATCTCTTTGACTCTTGAGTCAGAAGCTTCTTCTACCTGTAGCATCCACTCCTTCACAGGGCCCTTTCTATGTCACCAAAACATTGGTATTGCCCCAGTCAAGTGCCACAGTAGATGGACCTTTTTTTTTGCTCCATATTTGTTGAATGCTCGTATTCTTTTCTTTTTATCGAAGCTTGGTGATACAAGTGATGAGCCAAACTCCACTGATTTTTGTAGAAGAACCCCAAAAGAAAGCTTATTCACACATGATTAGAGAAAAATCAACAATGTTATTAGAAACAATCAACATAATAAACTAAAAGATATCTACAACTACTCCTATTCTACTCGTAATCTTGAAGAATCACCACACCTGATGGATCAATCACCCAAAAAGGGGATCCTCATCACACCAAAAATGGCTCATCTCAACAAGTTATTATGAATCTTGCAAGCTGCAAATGCTCACAAGAGCGTAAAAAAATGAAGAACTCAACAAATCTTCATGAAAAACTTGCATACACGTCTCTTTCACGTCATAAACCATCACATAAGTGACAAGAGAATGCTCCCCGGCAACGGCGCCAAAAGTTGTTGACGTTGTAGCATCACAACTCATACTTGTCAAACCAGGAAGCATCTCATGAGACCCAAATGTTTGCGTAGAAGCACTCAGCAGACGTAATGGCGCTTCGCCAACGTATGATTAACAACGTTATTAACAAGAAGATACAACATAAGCATCACGAATGATGCACATAATCGTAATCACAAGGATAATAGCGACATAGTCATACATCAACGTGTCACAAGCATTAGACAAGAAGAGAACAAGCACGAATGCACATCATGACGACGAGAGAGCAAGAGTCTATCTACAAACTAGCATTATCTCATTACTTCTAAAAAAGCTCTCCCAAAAGAAGAGGTGGAGACCTCTTTATATACAAAATGGCAAAAAAGCATGCTATGTGGGATTTCTCAACTGAAAGGAGAATGAATCCCACTTATTCTCTAGTGTGGCACTCACACACACCTATACAAGAGTGCTTTATTAACTGAATGAAAGGTAGAAAAAGGTACAATGATGATGAAAAAAGAGTGGATCCAAGAAATATATATTTTATCTTCAACACCAAAAGTTGTTGATGTTGTAGCATCACAACTCATACTTGTCAAATCAGGAAGCATCTCATGAGACCCAAATGTTTGCGTAGAAGCACTCAGAAGACGTAATGGCGCTTCGTCAACGTATGATTAACAACGTTATTAACAAGAAGATACAACATAAGCATCGCAAATGATGCACATAATCGTAATCACAAACATAATAGCAAAATAATCATACATCAACATGTCACAAGCATTAGACAAGAAGAGAACAATCACGAATGCACATCATGACGACGAGAGAGCAAGAGTCTATCTACAAACTAGCATTATCTCATTACTTCTAGAATAGCTCTCCCAAAAGAAGAGGTGGAGACCTCTTTATATACAAAATGGCAAAAAAGCATGCTATGTGGGATTTCTCAACTGAAAGGAGAATGAATCCCACTTATTCTCTAGTGTGGCACTCACACACACCTATACAAGAGTGCTTTATTAACTGAATGAAAGGTAGAAAAAGGTACATATGATGATGAAAAAAGAGTGGATCCAAGAAATATATATTTTATCTTCAAGAGTGGGTCAGATAGTAGAAAAAGGTTTTCAAGTCAGGTTTACAAATGAAGGAGTTTTTTCGAAGATCTAGAGAAAGGATACAAACAGATTGTCCATGGAAAAAAGGAAGGTAGACTTTTTACTCTAAAAGTCCAAGGGAATGTTGGTTAAGCCTTGATCACACATGGTGATGAGGTATTCACAGAGTTAGACCTCTGGCATAAGAGGTTAGGACATTTTAATGAAAAGGGAATCAAAGTTATGGTGGAGAAACAATCTGTGAGAGGATTACCAAACATGAAGAACCAACATATGATTCACAAATGTGAAGCTTGTCAGATGGGAAAAGCCCACAGGTTACCATTTCAGAAAAATGGTTACAAACATGATGGTGTGCTAGAGCTCATACATACAGATGTATGGGGACCAACAAAAGAAGGATCAATCAGCGGATCAAGGTATTATGTTCTTTTCATTGATGATGCAACAAGATGGATAACTCTTTATGTTTTGAAAGAGAAGTCAGAAGTGTTTGGAGCTTTCAGGCATTTTCATGCATATGCTGAAAGACTTACATGATAGAAACTCAAAAGACTAAGGTCTGATGGAGGAGGAGAATATTTTTCTCAAGAGTTCAATGATTATATGTGGAATGCAGGTATCAAAAGAGAAATAACTTGCAGGTATACACCACAACAAAATGGAGTAGCAGAAAGAAGAAACCGAACTCTAGTTGAGTTTGCAAGAGCAATGCTAAAGGAGAAGAATTGTCCAAATTATCTTTGGGCTGAGGTTGTAAATAGAGCTACATACCTGGTAAACAGATTACCATGTACAGCTTTAAATGGAATGACCCCTTATGAAGCCTGGTGGGGCAAGAAACCAACACTTGATCATTGCAAAGTGTTTGGATCAGTTGCTTATGCTTATGTGCCATCACAACCAAGACATAAGCTTGAACCAAAAGCTGAAAAATATGTGTTCATCGGATATGATGAAAAGCAGATGGGTTATAGGTTATGGAGTCCTCTAACCAAATAGTTTATTGTTTCCACAGATGTGACATTTGATGAAGGAAAAAGCTGGTATACAGATAAAGAGCATAGTGTTGAAACACTTGAAGAAGAGATAAGAAGAATTGAAAAAGGTAAATCACATATGCAGGTGAATGGAGATGAAGATCATATGCAGGCAAGTACATCCAAGATCGGATTAGGTATGAGAAACGAAGATGGATCAAGATTTGATGAAGATGTGTATTCAGATACACATGAAGAGTTTGAACCAAGAAGGTCAAACAGAGTTAGGAAACAACCAACAAGGTATTCCTATGATACTTCGTATTTGACTCAGAAAAACTATGCTTACTTAGTAAAGGAGGATGAAGAACCTTGAATTACAGTGAAGCAAAAGGTAAGGAAAATTGGGAAGAAGCAATGAAAGAAGAGTTTAATGCTCTTGAAAAGAACAAGACTTGGGAACTTGTTCCAAAACTGAATGGTAAGAAAGTAATCGGAAACAAATGGGTTTACAAAGTCAAGAAGCTTGCAGATGGAAGGTAGCCAGATACAAAGCTAGACTGGTTGTTAAAGGCTATGCTCAGACATATGGCATAGATTATGATGAGACGTTTAGTCCGGTGGCAAAGATGTCAACCATAAGGACATTGATTGCTATAGCAACATCAAAAGGATGGAAGCTAAGTCAGCTAGATATTAAGAATGCATTTTTGAATGGATATATATCAGATGAGGTTTACATGGAACAACCTGAAGGGTTCGTAAGTTCCAGTTACCCAAATTATGTTTGCAAATTAAGAAGAGCTCTCTATGGATTGAAGCAAGCTCCAAGAGCTTGGAATTACAGACTTGTGAAGTATCTCAATGACCTTGGATACCAAAGTTCGAAGGTTGATGCAAGTTTACTTGTTAAGAAAACGGATGAAGGTATGATCTACATTTGTATTTATGTAGATGATATAATAATCACAGGAACCTCAGTTGAAGGAATCAAAGAGGTAAAAAGACTGCTTGAAAAAGAGTTCAAGATCAGTGATCTAGGGAAGTTATCATACTTTCTTGAAATGGAAGTTACATATACAGATCATGGTATATATGTTTCGCAAGAAAGGTATCTCCTAAACTTACTAAAGAAGTTTAACATGAAGAATTGCAGAGAAGCTTTAACACCGCTTGAAGTAAATCATAAACTCAGCAAATATGGTGGTGCAGAGTTTAAAGATATGAGGAAGCATCAGTCGTTAGTCGGAACCTTAATCTATGCTACACTAACAAGACCTGATCTCACTTATGCAGTGGGAGTTCTCTCACAGTTCATGCATTGTCCGAACGATCAACATTGGGTTGCAGGACAAAGAGTTCTTAGATATATCAAAAGAACTATAAAAGAAGGTTTGTATTATCCTTTTATGTCAGATATAAAGCTGAGAGCATACAGTGACTCATACTGGGCAGGAAGTCAAGATGACAGAAGGTCAACACATGGGTATATGATATACCTAGGAGATAAACTTGTAAGATGGTGTTCGAAGAAGCAGCATACAGTGGCTTTATCGTCAATTGAACCAGAATATAAAGGACTTGTGGAAGCAGCTAAAGAAGTGCTATGGATGCAGACCTTGTTCAAAAGCATGAGTATTGATCAAGGTATACCTATCATACATGGAGACAATATGAGCTCGTTATATCTTGCAGCAAATCCAGTATTTCATGCAAGAACAAAACACATAGAGATTCAATATCATTTCCTGAGAGAAAAGGTAATGGAGAAGGAGATTGAATTGGTGTTCACTCCTACAAAAGATCAAATTGCAGATATTGTGACAAAGAGCTTAGATGGAGTAAAGACAAGTAGATTCAAAGAAATGGCAGGTATAAAAGAAAAGAAGGATATATGAAGATCAGAGAATGCAAATTAGTGATTGAGGGGGAGCTGTTGGAGTTTCACTCACTAATTATGCATAACGACATGAAGATAAAGGAAAGCAGAAACAAAGTGTTCAGAAAATCAAAGCCTTAGTGAAGGGACAAATTCACGACTGTAATATACAGTAGAAACTAGAGTCTGTTGAAACCGGATCAAAATGTATATAAGAGAGAGCATAGAACCGAAATGTAGTGCGTGTAGTGCGGAGAGAAAGTGCACATATGAGATAGAGAATAGAAGTAAGATATAGAAGACGCCATAGATTGCATATGTAGAGATGAATAACAAAACCTGAAATATTGGGTATTCATCTGAGAGAGATGGTAAGGAATAACTACTTAGAGTAGGAGAGTTTTCCATAGCTATGAGCAAAGTGAGGCCAAGCTATTTTGTCCGCATCTTCTCTAATAGAAAACACATGTTCATGTGGAAGTTTGAGCGCATTCTTTGTATGTGAAGAAATCTGAGAATTTTCATGATACTGTGAAAAGTTAGTTAACAGTTATAGTTTTCTCAGTAGACATTTTCCGGTACTTCTATGAGTTAGATCTCGAAGTATAATGTAAAGTTTTGTATGAGAGATAGCTTATCTTGTAGCTAGACATCTCAACTATAAACTGATCAAAGATTTTGGTGAAATGGATATGTACACACAGAACGAAGTCAGACCGAAAAGAGGCATTCAGAACTGATGAAGTTTTTCTTTAAACTTCAGATAAAGTTCATTCAGTGAAGGAAGTTCACATATCACTTCCTTACTTCATGTATACACATTTGAAGTAACTATAAACAAAGTTGCAGTTGATTCCGGTAAGATTCCGATACAATTACGGTAACATTCCAGTGACAGTCCGGTGAAGTTCCGGTGGAATTTTGGTGAATTCAAAACACAGTTTTAACATAGTTAAGTGACGCAAAGATTGTTTAACTGTAAGTTAATATAGTAGTGTAAAGACTGAAGTAAATCAGTTCAGAATTGAAGCTTGAAGGAAATGAGAAGCTTTTTGTAAAGTGAATTTCCGGTGTTCACTAAATACAATTATGAGTTTTTAGTTTCAGAAAGTTGTTAAGCTACTGATGATTATAGAGGTGTTCTAACATCACTCTAGCTTAGTTTCTGTGGTGTAAGCGAATTCCGCAATAAGCGCTGCACCAACAGAGAGACTCATAGCAATGGTTCCCATGGGGCTCCAATTATTCTTCATAAGATCTTCTCATGCCTAGCCAAGTGTGTAGGCTTGGGATTTGCACTAACATCACTCACTATCTCTATAGGTAGTCCAAAACGAGTAAAGATGTTCTGAAAGAGAAACTTTGTTGTAGTTTGCACATCATTCTTTCTTGTTGCTTTTGCTTCTACCCATTTCGTTAGATAGTCTGTTACCACTATTATGTACTCTGCATGTGATCCTTTGGCTAGAGGGTGGGTTCTATAAAATCAATGCCCCATTTTGAGAAGGCTCTTGCACAAATCATGGTTCTTAGAGGCATGTCATCTCTCCTAATAGGATACTTGGCTCATTGGCACACCTCACAACTCCGTACATAAGTGTCTGCATCCATATGGAGAGTTGGCCACCACAAGCCTGCAAAGAGAATCATTTTTATGGTTTTTTCGGTCGAAAAATGTCCTCCCGTGGCACCTGCATGTGCTATCTCTAAAATAGGTAAGTATTCTCCTTTGTGGATGCATAGTCGTAGCTGATTGTCCTTTCCTCTTTTGAATAATTGCTTTCCCACTAGAGTATAGTCCTTACTCATTTCTTTCGTGGATCGCTTTCTTGCTAGACTCGATCCTTCCTCATGCTCATGTGTTTTCAAAAATTTAACCAATGCCCTACTCCAGTCTGGTGCTATTGTAGAGAATTGTAGTGATGTATGGCCATCTGGAGTATTTTCTTGGCATTCTTGACAACTATCAATGTATTTATGTACATCTTTTGGCATATCTGGCTAGTACACTCCCAATCTTTTTAATTCCCTTAGTGTTCCATGGGCTCTTTTATGCATTCTCCATCGATTTACATGAGCTTGATCAATTGAGTTCTTCTATTCAGCCTCTTCTACACACCTTAACAATATGCCGTTTGGTTCTTTATAGTACACACTTCTTGCCACAATGTGCAAATTACATGATTGCAGAAATCTTTTTTTGTCATCTTTTGTTGATTTTATGATGTAGTCCATGTGTGAGTATCGGAATCAACTTTTCTGCCCACTTTGGACATACTTCTAGGTTGAATAAATCGGTATCTACTAGGTCATCCACCACTCCATTGGGTGGTTCTCCATGTGTTAACATAGACAGATGATCATCTCTCACATGAGTATTTCTTGTTTTGACCACTACTTCAAAATCAAACTCCATCAGAAATAGAACATCTCACTAGCCTTCTCGTATTAGATGGGTTATTGACTAGGTACAATAAGGCCTGATGATTGATGAAGAACTTGAACTTGCTAGCTAGAAGGTAGTGTCTAAATTTCTTGACTACATACACCATTCCTAAACCTTCTCGTTTTGTGGTGGTATAATTTCTTTCTGCTTGGTTTAGTTGTCTACTCGTGTATGCGTTTGGATGGTCTAGTTTTCCCTCATCTTCTTGTTGAGCTAGAATGCATTCTATTGCATAATTAGAGGCATCTACATGGATATGGAAAAGTTTATTCCAATTCGATATCTTCAATATAGGTGTTGTAATTAATCATCATTTCAATTCATTAAATGCTTTCTTGCACCCGTCCGTCCAAGTGAATTGAGTTAATAATCCATATAGTGTCTTAGTGATTACTGTTGGAAGAGATGGATGGATACCACAAGAGGATGAGTTAGTACTGCTAATGCCTGCTTTGAACCTGCCCTCATTCACCTCAAAGTTTGATAGTAGGTACTTTTAGCTTTATAATGACACTAAATAAGTGCCTATCTACTTTGGAGATGATGCTTCAAACAATTATATCAAAACAGATAACTTTGCAAATAGCTAGTGATAAAAAACTTGCTATTTTGGTCTTGACACCTGCTAGATCTTTTGCTCAGTGCTCACACTACAGTAGAAATAACAAAAATTCATTTTGATGGTATCTTATTAGCTTAGATATCTAATGATTCCAAGTGGAATCACTTAAAATGATAAACCGTATACTGAGCAATCACTCTAGCATGTAGATGCTTACCCCTAATTTTTTAGGAGCTACATAGAGAATGACCAGAGAGCACTTCGATGCAGATTTCTCCAAATTGGATGAAGAAAATCCTTTGAAACTTTGAGAGCTTAAAATGGACTTTGACTTGGTTCCAATAAGCTATAGAACACTGAAAATGGTTAAGAACTCACTGAGATATGAGCATGCGAAGTACACTGTTCTGAGTAGACATAACAAAGAAGGAGATAGACATGATCAATGATGTAATGTATTATATAACAATATTGTACATGATCATTGGCATAGATATGATGCCCAATGATAGTGACAAGAGTCGGCTATGGTGTAAGCCACTCAAATTCTACAATTGATCAACAATAAGCTCAATAATGGGGGCTCATTGGCAGCGAGATTACAAGTCATTTATATAGAAGATTGTTCCTTAAGTTTGAATTTGAAATTCAAAGTTGGCTACTAAAAGTGATCCCTATGATTGGGGAGATATTCCCTCAATCTAAAGTCGTAACCATCATTCTATCTAACTCCACGAGTTGGTTGCCTTTACAAGATTCTTCAAAGGTTTAATCGTTTACAAATGGTAAATGATCACACAATTACAAGCAATGGTTCATGTGACCCATCACATGCTTCCTCACATGATCCTTCAAGTTAAGCCAAGTGTGATGGCTTGACTAATTTGCACCAACAGCTCTTCCTCAAGCCAAACATCTTGGCTTTGGACTTCTTCATGATTCTTCTTGAATGTCTTGCAATCCAATCATAGCTTTAAATTTGCAAATTTTAGTACCATCAAGTGCTTTGGTCAATAAATTTGCACATTGCATATTTGTGAACACATATGCCAATTGAATCTCCTTGCTCAATAACTTCTCTCTAACATAGTGATAGTGAACTTGTATATGCTTGGTTCTTGCATGATAGATAGGATTGGCTCCAAGATGCAAAGAACTTGTATTGTCACCAAAGATCATAGGTGAGTGAGTGTGAAATCCCAATTCTGAATATAGCAATCTAATCCATATAGCTGCTTTGTAGCATTGGCTAATCCCCTCTATTCAGCCTCTATTGAAGATAAAGCAACAATAGGCTGCTTCTTGGAAGACCATGAAATGGGATTATCACCTACAAAAGAAAGATAACTAGAAGTACTCCTCCTATCATCCTTACAACCTGCCCAATCTGCATCTGAGTATAGCTTGATGTCTAAATCTGATGTGTATGAAAAGTATAAACCTTGGTTTTGAGTACCCTTGAGATACTTCAAAATCCTTTTGGCAGCTTCCAAGTGAGGTGCTCTACGTTTATGCATGAATTGACTTAAAACACTTACTCCATAAGCTATGTCAATCCTTGTCAAGGTTGCATAGTTTAGACTCCCAACTATGCTTTGATATCCTGCAATGTCTTCAAGCAAATCACCTTCATGAGCACTCAATTTATGATTTACCTCCATCGGGGTGCTAGCAATCTTGGCTTTCTCCAAGTGGAACTTCTTCAACATGTCCTGCACATACTTCCTTTGAGAAATGGAAATTCCAAAATTTGTGTAGACCAATTCAAGTCCAAGAAAATACTTTAGAGACCCTAGGTCACTGATTTTGAACTCCTGCATCATTAGGTTCTTAATTTTTTTGATGCCATTGGCATCACTACCTATAAGTATGATGTCATCAACATACACACATAAATATATCAATTCAGAGTTGCTCCTTTTGACAAACAGAGAAGAATCTGCTTTGCTCATCATGAATCCTTGATCTTGAAGGTATGTAGTTAACCGATGGTTCCATGCCCTAGGTGCCTGCTTCAATCCATAAAGAGCTTTGTTCACTTTGCACACATAATTTACCTTGCTTGGGTCTTCATAGCCAGGAGGTTAAGCAATGTAAACCTCCTATGACATCCAACCATTAAGGAAAGCATTTTTTACATCCAATTGGTACATATTCCAAGTCCTTGATGCAGCCACACTTACCAATACTCTGATGGTTGGTATTTTAGCCATAGGTGAGACAGTCTCTTCATAATCAACTCCTTCGGTTTGTTCAAAACCCTTAGCCACTAGTCTAGCTTTATACATGTTTATGGATCCATCTGAGTTTCGTTTCATTTTGTAAATCCATCCAGAACCAATTACCTTCATTGATGCCTTCTTTGGTACTAGCTCCCAAGTATCATTCTCCATGAGTGCTTCTATTTCTTCATCCATAGCTTCCTCCCATTTGCCCTTGGTCTTTGCTTCTTCATATCTAGAAGGCTCTTCAAGTGATAAATCCTTAGCAAGATAAATGGAATGCTTAGTAACTAATAAAGTTTCATACCCATATCTGATTGTTTTCTTGCTCTCTCTTTGTGATCTCCTTGGGGCTTGGTTGAATGATTCAGGTAAGTCTTCCAACCTCTTCATCTTGGCCTTTCCTTTTGACTTCCATGCTTTGAACTCTTCTAAGTTGATGGTGTCTTCATCATCTAATTTGATGTCTTTAATTTGTATTGGCTCCTCCTTGGTGGGGCTTGGAAATTCCTCTTCCAATTCATATGGCAACTTAACCTTCCTGCATTCACTTTCAAACCAAGAATCATTCTCATCAAACACAACATCTCTACTGACCATAAATCCTTTGTTGGATGGGTTATAAAACATGTATCCTTTATGATTGAAATCATACCCTTTGAATATGCACTTTTCCACCTTAGGGTCTAGCTTACCTCTAATTTGAGATGGAACATGCACATAAGCAACACATCCAAATATCTACAATGATCAAATGATGGCCTCCTACGATGCCATGCTTCATATGGGGTCATCCCATCAAGTGATTTGGATGGCAACCTGTTAATAAGATAGGTGGTAGTAGACACACTCTCTGCCCACAAATAATTAGGTAACCTTTTCTCATTAAGCATTGATCTAGCTGTTTCCACAATCAACCTATTTCTCCTCTCTGCTATCCCATTTTTCTCAGGGGTATGCCTTGTTGTAATCTCCCTTTTGATACCTCTTTCCTGCAAGAATGCATCAAATTCATATGAGAAGTACTCACCTCCTCCATCTGACCTTAACCTTTTTAGACTTCTTCCTGTTTGATTTTCCACAAGTGCAAAATACTTCTAAAAGCAACTGAACACTTCATCTTTATGTTTCATAAAGTACAAGATAGTCCATCTACTGAAATCATCAATGAATGATACATAATACCTTGAGCTTGAAATTGAAGGGTCCTTGCTTGGTCCCCACACATCTGTGTGGACAAGTTCCAAGTAATCCTCATGCATGTAGCCTTTCTTTGTGAAGGGTAACCTGTGTGATTTACCAAACTCACATGCACCACATATATAGATCATGTGTTGCTTGGATACATTTGGTATCCCAAGCACACATTGATATCTACATATTTTCTTCAAGGTTCTCTCACCAATATGCCCTAATCTTTTATGTCAAATCTCAAGCTCTGACAATGTTTGATCTTTGTAATTATAGAGTGCAATATTTCTAATGTCCTCAAGTTCAAATGTAAATAGTCTACTTGCTTTTTCCCCCTTGGCAGTTCTCTTGAATCCATGTTGGGGGTCCTCCACAAAAGCTCCATATTTGTTGAACCTAACCTGCAAACCCTTTTCCACTATTTGTCCAACACTCATCAAATTCTTGGTGATTGTAGGTTCTTTATGAACCCTGCTCAATAGATTTCTATTCCCATCAAAAGATTTGACATTTTGTACCTTGACCATGGAATGCTTGGTGTCATCACCTATTTGTACTTGGTGCTTCCCCTTGGGTTCCTCAAGGTCAGAGAGAAGAGCTACATTGTCTGCTACATGGTTTGAACATCCTAAGTCAGTATAGAAGAGATTCTCATCATTCATACCTTGTTTTTAAGTCATATTCATAATGAGAAGAGAATCCTCTTGATCCTCTGTGTAATTGTTGAAGTCCTTCCTTGATTTTTATCCTCCTTGAGAATTGTTGTTGTAGTTGGTGTTGTAGCCATGGTTGTAGCCTTGATTATGGTTTAACCTTCCTCATGATTGTGAGTAGCCACCTCTTTGATATCCTCTTCCTCTCTGATTTCTGAAGTTCCTATAGCTCATCTGTAGTGTGATTAGACAGTCCACATATGTTGCATGGGGAAGAGTTGAAAGGCCTCCTCCTACCTTGATTACCTCCTCTACTCCTATGTCTTGAGTTCCTACCTCTTCCTGCATAGTTAGCTTGAGAGGTAGTACCTTCGTCTTCAATCTTTTTGCTTTTCCCTTTCTCTTTAGACTTTCCTTTATCTGTGTATAGGGCAGAAGTGCTTGGTAGTTGTTCCTATCCAATTTATCAATAAAAGAAGGGAAACCATCTCCCATTTTACCCAAAATTGCTCTGATACCACTGTTGGAAGAGATGGATGGATACCACAAGAGGATGAGTTTGTAGTGCTAATCCTTGCTTTGTACCTGCCCTCTTTCACCTCAGATTTTGATAGTAGGCCCTTTTAGATTTCTAGTGACACTAAATAAGTGCCTATGTACTTTGGAGATGATGCTTCAAACAATTAAATCAAAACAGATAACTTTGCAAATAGCTAATGATAAAAAACTTGTTATTTTGGTCTTGAGACCTACTAGATCTTTTGCTCAGTGCTCGCGGTACAATAGCAATTAGGAAAATTCTTTTTGATGGAATCTAATTAGCTTAGATAGCTAATGATTCCAAGTGGAATCACTTAAAATGATAAACCATATACTGAGCAATCACTCTAGCAAGTAGATGCTTACCCCCAATTTTTTAGGAGCTACACAGAGAATGACAAGAGAGCACTTCGATGTGGATTTCTCCCAATTGGCTGAAGAAAATCCTTTGAAACTTTGACAGCTTAAAACACACATTGCTCTGGTTCCATCAACCTATAGAACACTGAAAAGGGATAAGAACTTAGTGAGATATGAGCATGCCAAGTACATTATTCTGAGTAGACATAGCAAAGAAGGAGATAGACATGATCAATGATGTAATGTATTATATAACAATGTTGTACATGATCATTGGCATAGATATGATGCCCAATGATAGTGAGAAGAGTGGGCTATGGTGTAAGCCACTCAACTTCTACAACTGATCAACAATAAGCTCAATACTGGGGGCTCATTGGCCGCAAGATTACAAGCCATTTATATAGAAGATTGTTCCTTAAATTTGAATTTGAAATTCAAAGTTGGCTCTTAAAAGTGATCCCTATGATTGGGGAGATATTCCCTCAATCTAAAGTCGTAACCATCATTCTATCTAACTCCACGATTTTGTTGCCTTTACAAGATTCTTCAAAGGTTTAATCATTTACAAATGGTAAATGATCACACAATTACAAGCAATGGTTCATGTGACTCATCACATGCTTCCTCATATTATCCTTCAAGTTAAGACAAGTGTGATGGCTTGACTAATTTGCACCAACAATTATGGTGTACATGTGGATAAATCTATGATAATATCCATGATGACCCATAAATGCATGTACTTCCTTTGCATTTTTTGGCCTAGGTAACTCTATGATTACATTAATCTTATCCTCGTCCGTGGAAATTCCATTCTTAGATACAATGTGTCCTAGGATCTTTCCTTGTCTCACCATAAAGATGCATTTTTCTGGATTTAGGCACACTTGATATTGCCATCATTTCTCAAATATCCTTCGTAATTCCGGAATGTGTTCACTTCTTTGGCCTGAATAGGTGCATAAATCATCTACGTAGACTTCCATACTCTTCCTTAGGAAGTCCTTAAATACATGACACATCAACCTTTGGAGGCATTTGTGAGCACGAATGACATCACTCTAAAAGCATAAACTCCCCATTTAGTTGTGAATGCTCTTTTATGTTGATCCTTAGTTGCGATAGCTACTTGGTTATACCCAGAGAATCCATCTAGGAAGCGATACACTTCCTTGCCTGCAACTCTTTCCAAGAGATGATCAATGATGGCTAATGGGTAGCTATCAGAGATAGTGGCTCCATTCACTTTCTTTAAGTTAATACATCCTCTTAATTTTTTATTCTTCTTTGGTACTACCACTAATGGTGACACCCGTTTTGTGTGCTTTATCTCATAAATGAATCCTGCTGCTAAGACTTTTTCTATCTCCCCCTTAATTGTTTCCAAATAGACTAGACATCATTATATGTATAAGGGAGTTGCTTTGATGGTTTTGCATCAGATGTCATTGGGATTCTATGGGAGCAAATGGATGGATCTACTCCCTTGAGGTCCTTGTAGGTCCATGCAAATACATCTTGATACTCTCTGATTAGGGTAATCAATTCCTCTTCCTCTTCTGGTGACATGTCTTTTCCAATATACAAACACCTCTCTTCTCCTTCTTCCATGGTCACTATCACTTTCTTAGTTTTTTCCTTATTATCATAAGCTTCTCCTTCTTTGGCCTCCCTTTTGGGCATTTGAATAGCTATCTTGCTCTTTTCTACTTCGTATCTTTTGAAGTGCTCTGAGACTTCAAAAAGATCTGGGGGTTGTTCTACCTTATCTAATATTTCCCCATTGTTCGGTCTTGTCTAAGCTGCTTCTATTGCTAATACCTTGGGTGTTTCGTCTTCGTTATCAGCCTGGATTACTTCTAAGTACTGTTCCTCCGAATCAAATTCTGGCTCCATCTCTATGCTTTCGTACTCCTCCCTCCATTCCTTTTCTAGTAATGCTCCTGCCTCTACTTCTTGAAGGACTACCATGTGAAAACTCAGATCATAACCGTCTTCATCCACACATCCATTCATGGTTAATACTTCCTCTTAACACACACATCTAAGGTGGCTAATATTTCCATCCATCCGTGCGGTTCAAATGCTTCATGTGGAAAAATTTGAGGCATATACATGAGATCATCTATGGGTCGATACTTTCAATGTCTAATTGGCCATAGTTAAGTTTTATTCTCCTCTTGTTTTGCTTCCTTGCACATCCATAATTGCACATCTTCGTGCATCCATGATTGGTCACTTGATCCTGCAGTGTGAAGAGACAGTTTGTCCTCTGCCTTATATATGGGATTCCATTGTAGTGGAGGTACATCCCTATACGAAAATGTATGTAAATTTATCTTGGTAGTGGTCCCTTGATGTTGTAGGTATAATGCATCTCTTCCCTAGTCTTGTACTACCTTGAGTTGTCTCATAAAAGGTCCTCCTAATATCATTTCATAATTATTGGCCTTCCCAAATTAACACACAGCTAGAGTGTGTTCGAATTCTACTCCGCATGTAGTCAACTTAATCTTCTCCAATATTCCTAGGGGTCTTTCCATGTGGCCATCTGCTAGTTGAAGCTTCATATGTGTTGGTCATAGGGCTGGTTTTCCCCATTTTTCCCAAATCTCTTTGGTGGCTATGCCTACACCCGCTCTGGTGTCTAAGATAACTTTAGTCATATATCCATTAAATATGATAGATAAGCACGTATTTCCTTCATCTCCTTCACTAACTTCTCCGACTTTATCAACAGGGATTTGTATGGTAGATCGAACTTCCGTTTCTTTATTTTCCTTTGTAGGCTCTCCAGTTTCTATTTTTAATTGTCCCACTAACTGGTTCCATAATTGTGGTTTGACTCATAGTAGCTCCTCCACGGTCAAGAGGCATTGTGCCTTGGTCTTCTTGAGCTCTGCTAGGTTGTGTGATGTCTTACCTAAAGACCCATCTTCTTTGCCTCGAATTGTGGGAGTGTGAAAGACCATAGATCCTTTCTCGTATTCTCGTGTATAATTAGGTAATGTGAAGATGTTGTGAACTTCTTCCGTATTTCGGTCTAACATGGAAACTTCTTCATATACTTCTTCTAAATTTGGAGTCGATTGGATTTCTCCAATGTCTAGTTCTTCAAAGGGTGGTCTTGAACCCTCATTCTTTTTCCATCATTCTTCTTGGATCGTGACCCATGATTCTTGTGGACAATTGGCCTCTAGTTTTGGAATTGTAGAAATCTGTTCGGGCTAGTTACCCTGTTGCTCTTCTTTGTCAGGTTTTTCTATGGGCATTCTTGGTGGTTTTCGATCGTTAATTTTGATACACTCATTGAATTCGTTTTCAAGTATCCTAGTCTCTGGAAGGAATGAGATAGTCTTTTATAAAGTGGTCTGAGCTATCTCTATGAGCTTTCTACATATTGCCAATCTCTCCTTTTCTAGTCCTCCTTACGTGTAGAGTTTCTCATGTTGCTCTATATTTGGTCCCGTCGTGATTCTAGCTTGGTAAGCTTTCAACCACATGTCCAGGTCTTTTGGTACTAGATCTGCTAGAATTGATCTTGGTTTGCCTGGCTTCTGAGTTTGGGACTCATGTGGCGTGTTATCTTGCACTTCTCATTCCCGAGGGTTCCTACTTTCTTTTACATCCTTCTTGTCCTCTTTATTTTTCTTCTTCATCCATTGATTCCTAAGTTTTTCCCTTCTAGTCTTCCAACTTTGCATTTTCTTTGTTTGGTTACTTTGTCGTGGGTCTTCCGAATCTTCTACTATCTGTATCTTTGGCTCTATGCTCTTACCCTTTTCCTAGACAGAATCTAATTCTTTTATCACATGTCCTTTGGCTTGGGATCGAGTAATGGCATTTAAGGGTACTGTGTATTCTTTATTGCTGCCTGATGATTCAATCACTTCTATTACATTTATCTGGGTAGTATTATGAGTCTTATTTGGATTTTTTGGGCAGTCTCTAAATAGATGTTCCTTTCCACACTCATTACAATACCCTTCCCATGTTCTAGGTGGTGGTGGGTTGTATGGAAGAGTTAATTCCCTTATGAAGTGATATCCTCCACATCTATAGCATGGTCCTCTTGGTGCAGGTGTTCTAATAGGTGGTCTCATCTTTGCAGGTGCTTTAGGTGTAGTGTACATCAGGTTCACATATTTAGGTCCATAGGAATTGTTGTATCCTTCATAACCATAATATTGTTGGTCATAGGTTTGGTCATACTCTAGTAGACTGGTGTCATAGGGGTAGTATTCTCCCCAGGTTCTGCTCATATCCCTGATTCGTTGTGTTTGTGCTGGCTAAAGGTGCAGATGGTACTATGGCTCTTTCTCTGTTCTCCTCTGGTTGAGTGCATTTGACTCGCACTACATTCTGTGGATGGGGTGGTTGTTGTCCTAACACTGGTTGTGGTTGTCCATATCCCTTTGCTCATAAGGTCTAGGTGCTCCTTGTGGGCCCAGATAAGGGTTGTATCTCGGTATCTCTCTACATTGCTCTCTGGGGGGAACCCATAAGGTCTATACTAGGATTGATTCACTGGCCTTGGTTGCCTGTTAAATGGGCAATTTTCCGTAGCATGGTTGGTATATTTCTGCTCAATATGGCAATACACGTTGGGTCCTTGGGGTGACTGCCTACTATATGAATAGGGTTGTTGTATGCCCAAACCTTTTCTTGTACAAGTATGAGATGGATGATCTCCACCACACAAGCTGCATCTCCTTAGCATTGGCATTCTCATTGGCGGATTCTGGCAATTTCTTTGTCTGTGCACTCCTAATTTTTTTGCTACCAATTTTGCTAACTCCTCCACATTACTAGAACTAGTCGTCACTGTACTCCTAGTGTCCTCTGGTTTGGTGGAGCTTTGTGTATTTTTTAGTTCATCAGCTAGGTTGTCTTCTAGATCAATGCATTCCTGGAGGCACTCACTCAATGTCTGGAGCCGTTTTACATAAACTAAGGTTCTTAGCGTTCCATTAGTCAATCCATCTAAGAATAGTGATATCACTTTTTGCTGAGAGGGTGGGCATCTATCGACGAGCGACTATTTTTACAGATTCACTTGGGTTTTGTTTGAAACTATGAATTAAGGATGACGAGTTGTGTTTAATCCCTCGCTTGGTAAATTCTCCTACAAAATCTTGGAAAAATTGTTCAATATTCCCAAAATGATTGGGATCGAATGGTTGGAACCAAGTCAAGGCTATTCATGTGAGGGTTAGTCCAAAGGACTCATACTGCACAAAGAAGTCATCCACTTGTTCTAGTCGTAACACTTGCTTGAATTCTACTATATGGTCATAAGGCTCTCCCGTACCATCATAGTGATTTCTCATGCATTTGGCAACTTGAATTGGTCTCAGCCTTCTTACTGGCTCTAGGGTTCTAAGCATTATAGGAATTGCTGGTCTAACTGGATGCATTCCTAGTTGCACACTTGGTTGTGGCCTTGGTCTAACTAGCGGTCGATTTATGTTTCCCATCCCTGGGTTGGTTTGGTTGTGCGAATGTATTCTTGGTGTCGTGAAGTGCACATGTATTCTGGTGGGGATACTTCGTTGACTTGTTTTTCCTGACATTGTATTCTCCATTCCTTGGTGGGATCCAAAAGGGTTGTACGAGGTAGTTGCCTGCTCTCGAGGAGGGAATATAGGCAATCCCATGTATTTCAATAGAGACCTATCAACTTCATCTACTGGCCAGTATCTTCTTTGGTTGTGGTCTAAGTATGAACTTGCACACTTTGTTTTCATGACCGTTCTACACAAAACCACAAGGTTGAATGCATACACTTCTTCATATAAGTCACCATTCAAAAATGTAGTTTTAATGTCAAAATGATGTACATTCCAACCATGATGAGCTACAAGTGCACAAATGCTACGAATGGTGGTCATTCAGCATGCTGGAGCAAAGATCTCATCAAAATCAATGCCTCTCTTGAGTATAACCCTTTGCAACAGCCTAGCCTTATACCTATCAATTGTTCCATCGGGCTTATGGTTCATCTTGTATACCCATTTAGTGCCAATGGTCTTTTTGCCTAGAGGCAAATCACATTGGGTCCAAGTAACATTCTTCATAGTACCATCATATTCTAATTGCATAATAGCCATCCAATTTTTTTAATTTTGCCCTTCATAAAAAGAAACAGGCTCATTCTCATTAGAAAGACTTAAGACAACCATTGCATAGCAATCTGATGCAAAACAAACATTATGACTACATATAATTTTCTATCTCAAGAAGTCTTCACCTTCCATTTGGGTATAGTTTTTCCTCCTCCATATCTGACCTCTCATCAACAAGTGCATCATGTAAATTTGCACGAGAAATGGAATGATCTACATCATCATGTGAAACTTGTAAAGGTTGAGAAATTGCCTCATCTAGATCAGCACTTGACTGTCGATCTGTAAAAAGAGGAAGCAAAGTTTCATACACATCTTTGGAGCTAACTGATGTCTCCTTAGTACATGAAAGTAATGGCTGAATTACATCTTCCACAACTAACCAAAATCCATTTAGTCTCAGGATGATATAGATGATAGCCTTTGCTTTCAAAATTATACCCAACAAAAATACATTGTACTACTTGTTCATCCAATTTTCTATGTTATTGCTCAAGCACGAATGCATATGCTAGACAATCAAAGATATGCATATGTGCAACAAGTGGCTTGCCACCATGCCAAGCCTCATATGAAGTGATAGATTGTAGTGCTTTGGTGGGACACCTATTAAGTACATATGCTTCACACATAACAATCTCAAGCCAGAAGTTATGTGTTAAACCCTTACTTTTGATCATACACCTCGCCATCTCCATGAGAGACATGTTCTTTATTTCACTAAATCCATTATGTTGATGTTTATATGGCACTATACATTGATGTTTAATCCCACATTCATCCAGAAATTCATTAAAATAAGAAGACATGTATTCCCCCATTGATTAGAATAGAGCGTGCCCATTTTATATGCTGACAAATTTTCAACCAAAAGCAAAATTGTTTGAAACACATAGCACTTCAGACTTTGGTTTCAATGGATACATGCATGCATGCCTAGAAAAATCACCAATAAAAGTCTTGAAGTAAAGGTAGTTTCAAAAAGAAGATGCTTGTATAAGACCATAGACATCACTATGAAAAAGCTCCAATTTTTTAGTAGCTCAAACTGAACCATCTTTTGGGAAGGAGGAATGCTGCATTTTGCCCAAAATAGATCATCCACAAACATGTTTACAAGGTTCCTCAAGTTTGGGCAAAGATGACACCATTTTAGATTTCTGAAGGCATAGTAAATTGGCAAATTTAGATGACCAAAGTGTGCATGCCAAAGCTTTGCATCTAAGATAGACTGAGAATCTTGTGCTTCACATGCTAAATCTATGAGCTTATATAGCCCATGACATAAAATTCCAAAAGCAATAATAACATATTCATTTGACAGATCATGAATTGTACATCTATCATCAACAAATTTGACAATCATGCCGATCTTGGCTAATGCTGAAACTGACAAAATTTTTTTCATATCCTTGGCACAAAAAATGCATCTGACGATGTGAAAGAATTACCATTAATAGTAGTCAGAATGACCTTTACAATTCCTAGTGCGTGATAAGAGGAGTTGTTAGTGCATGTGATAGTATTCCCTTTAGGGGCTCAAGTGAATTGAAGGAATTGCACTCTCAGGTAACATGTTTGGTTGCACCACTGTCAAAGTACCAAACATTTGAGTCTACTGTAGGCATACACTATTCATGAGAAGATGGTTCATAACTACAAACAGTAGTTAATGCCCATTCTTCATTCTACATAAGATTAGGAGAATTTGTTTTAGGTGTAGAGGCCTCTACAACAACCTTTCCCGCCTCTTTTCTTTTTTGCCTCTTTTGCAGCGAGTTTTGGATAACTTTTATGACATGATCATTTCCTTTTACTATTTGTAGAATTGTTTCTACTTTTCAATTTTCTTCTCATCTTTATCTTCCCTTTTCTATTAGTAGATGAGCTCCATTTACCTTTGCCCTTCTAACCAGCTAAGAAAGCTTGATCTGCAACATGCATAATGGACCTATTGTGCCTAGACTGATCTTCCTGTAATAAAACAGACTTACTCCTCAAATGTTAATGCATTTTTATTGCCTTTCATCATTAATCAAAGAGTATAAGCCAAAATCTAATACGAATCAGGAAGGTCATTAAGAAGGTCTACACAAGTGAACTATCTGGCAAGACTTCATCTGCAAAAATCAACTGTTGTTTCAAATCTTTGATCTTTTTCAAAAAATTGTCCAAAGAATCTCCTTCAATCATATGCTCACTCTCCAACTAATTTTTGAGGTAAGCAACAATCCTCATCTCCTACCTCGTATAAAGTGGTAAATGTATCCCAAGCATCCTTTGCTATTTTGCATTAGTGAATATGAGGGATAATGGCATGTTTAGGAGACAAAGCTATCAATGCACGTGTAACAGGAACTGCAACACAAACAGGAATTTGAAGATCATCATGTTCAATGCCATCTACATCACCTTCTATATTTGTAGGTGTAGTAGGTCCTTTTTCAACACGCTATACAATATTCCACAATCCTTTTGCCACCAATACATGAAGAATCATATATGCCCATAACGGGTTATAAGTTCCATCCAACTTTTCCTCAACAACCAACATACAGAAAACATCATTACTTTTAGCCATGGCCATTGGCAAAAATACCTTGATGCAAAAAAAAGACTGTATCTCAAAAAGCTGAATAGAAATACCCTATGGAGCTCTACTAAACATGTAGGAGACTTTGAGATGCTTGTACTAGCAGACCAAAACTTGTTTACATGTTTCGCACAAAAGGAAAAAACACACTAGCACTATGATAGTGCGTTCAAAGGCCGAAACAAGCTGTGATAAAAATTTTGACACCTCAAAGCAAAGCAATTTTGAACTCGTATTTGCCTTGAGTATGCTCACCAATTTTCGTGTGATTCTAAGACTCTGACCAGAGAGGTGTCAACGACACCCTAGATGAAGCTATGACATGATCTGATACCAATTGTTGGAGTTTGAGGTATGCAGAAACACCAAAACAACACAAGGAAGAAGAAGAAGAAGCTTGGAGCACAAACCACAATAGTGAATGTATTTCCAAATAAAGGCACAAAGATTAGTGACCTGTTCAGGTTATAAAAGCCATGGAAAGAAACCTCCTAAAGAGGGGAAAAAGTGTTGTGACGATCCTAGTGTGTTCGCACACATTGCTACTACAATATCTCAACATGAATAATCAAGCTTTTAAATCTTTTTTATGTTATACCTTGGGATTTACATTTATTTGACAGATTATCTCCAATGAGTGTGTAGTCATGAGTTTCCTACTCTATACTTCTTTTCGTGCTAATGTCATGTCTTGAGGGAACGTATTTGTCCTCAAAAAGTTATCTAGTGGGTTGTTCCAATCAGGTAGTAGAGACACGATATAATGTGGCATGTTCAACACGAGTTCTGTTAATAAAAGTTAGACAATCCTTAATTAGCCTATCGACATTTGCTTCCATGGTTGGCCAATACATGCCTCATCATTGCAGAGTTTATGAGGTTCTGTGTTTGGAGTGGTGGTGCCCTAATGCACCTACATGTGGTAATTGTGACCATTTGTTGTGCTCTTCTTATTCCATACAACAAACTAAGCATCCTTGAGTAGTCTGCTTGTAGATATTCCCTACGAGTACATGATGTCTCTATGAATTGACTATTTCTTCTCTTTCATTCTTACTATTGGATTTTTGGATTCATATATGAGAATAGGCATTAGCTTTTTATCTGAGTTTGGAGCTACTTCCAAGTTGAACAAATAAGCATTAGGAAGTTCGTTTGCCACTCCTTGTGGGGATTCTCATGAAGTACATCATGAAAGGTGATCCTCCTTATGGTGAGTCTTATCTTTTCTAACTATTACCTCAAAATCATACTCCATTAGTAAGAGAAACCACCTTAGTAATCTATCTATTTTACAAGGTTTTCTTACTAAATAGAGTAGGGCTTGGTGGTCCGTAATGAAAAACTTATTTGCAAGAAAATAATGTCTAAATTTATTGACCCTATAGACCATGCCTAATCTTCTCTTTTGGTAGTCATTGTTACTCTAGCACAATGGTAAGTACCAACGTGAGGAGCTCCACCTCATAAATGTCAATCAGTAGAGACATGAGGACTGGTATGAAGATCATGAGCAAGTGAAGGAACAAGTGCATAAGTGAAAGCACACAAGCATGCACACACATACACACACACGAGCACAAGCTAAGAGCAAAGAGTGGAACAATGGAAGGCCTTTGATTACAAAAGAAGTTTCTTACAAAGATCAAATCTACAACAAGGTAACCTCAAAAATGAGCTTTCTAGCTCCTTTTATAGTTTTTTTAGTGGTTTTGGCCCTGTCCAAACCTAGTGTCCGGCCTAGTTAAAAGTTAGGTTCGAGGGCTTATTGGACAGCTCAAACGGAGTCTAAAAATTATGGAAATTGGTAGGATGATGCCTCTAATACTCCTCAAGCTTGAGGACTCCTTGACTTGAAAAAAATGGAGTTACAAAAATGTGAAATGATATTTACAATGTTTTTTAGTGATAAAAATCACTATTTTTATAGGGATTTCTTCTGAAAATTTGACATGTGCTTCTTGGAGCTTCCTACATGCTCCTTCCTCTTGTGTGTACACTTCTTTGATGCACTTCCATGCTTTGTTCTTGTCCTTGAGTGTCAACACTCCCCCCCTCTCGAGTTTGTCGTCCCTCACAGACCCTTTGTTGGAGTGGTTGTTCCATGTAGTACTTGAGAGGTAGTGTCCATGTAGAAGGGTCTATTTTCTTGTTCTTCATTTTGTTGCTATTATCCTTTTCACAATGTAGTCCCTTTTTATGTACTTGATCCTTGTATTCCAGCTTGATGGTGTATTTTTGAGCTTTCAAAAATTGCTATCTGCTCAAAAGAAGTTGTCAATGTTGATTGTGTGCATCTCTCGGTGGTAGATTGCTCCCTTGCTCTTGCTGTTGTCTGATGTCCTCTGGTTCTTTCAAAGATTGCATTCATAGTTTTCATGCCAAGTACTTGTGACCCATAATGAATGATGGGTAAGTGTGTTCATGCATGGGTTGAAGAAAATATGTGCCTTGTGCACGGTCTTGTAATGTGGCCCTATGCATGCGTACTTGGGGAATGCATCGGAAGAAGTATGGTGCAATAAATTGGGTCTTGAGCTAACTGCTCAAGGGTATGTTGACAAAGAGGCTTCCTAATCTATCATGGTTATAGTGTTTTCTAAGTGTGCTTACCATGGTGAAAGGTCATTTGATGTTTATCTCTTCGTGTTGTACCCCCATCACAGTGATTGACCATTAGCTTGTCTTCCTTGTTGATAGATGTCCTTGTTGATGGTTCAATGATGAGATTCTTTGAGTATCTAGTCCTATTTCTTCTTCTCTCTTTCCCTTTTCTTTTCTTATTCTTTTCTTTTTTTGGGAACAATGTCACAAAACAAGAAGAGCATGGTTAGTATCAATAAAATATTTTACATATGTCAAATGTGTCTCATGTGCCTAGGATTCTCAATTGTGTCTATGCACGGCCGTGTAATGTGGACCTATATTAATGCACACTTTGGAAATGCATGACCTGAATGGTGCAAAAGACAAGGTTATGCCAAAGTCACATGGTTGTCGAACGTCAAGGCTTCCAATGTTACTTGCAAATGTTGATGCAACCTTTGGTGGAGGTATCCATTGGATTTCAAGATGTCAATGGATCATTCCTCCTTATCACGATCCATTCGAGAATAGTATTTGGCTGCATACAAGTCATTTATTACTTCTTCATCTTTGGTTGGTTGCTTAAATTCTGCGGCATGGTTGGCTCTTTGGTTCTATGGGGGCTACTAGTGCTTTTGGCTTCCAAATCCATACCCTTGTTGCTTGTCTTCTTACTATCGCCAAAGAGGTGAATTGATCATCTTTTGATCTCTGTGCTTGGTTCAAACTCTTTCTTCTCCTTCGCTTCTTTGATGAGACTTTTCTCGTGTGGGAGAGCATAGGTTTTTGTGCATGTAAGAGTTTCTTAGGTAGCCACATGTGTAATTGCCCTTGTTGAGCTGCATCTAATTTCTTAGGCACCCAAATTTGTTGGAGACCCTGTGGTTGAGCTTGTCCTAGTTGCTTGGTGTGTCTTTTGGCGTGGTGGGCTTTCTTGGATGGGATTTGATGTGCCAACACTAGTGGTTGCTCTCCTTTTCATACCCAAATCTACTTCATGCCCAGAACTTCTTTCTTCATGAATGCTCTTTGTCTATTTGATATAGCCGTTGTCTTGTACTTTTTTACTTGCCTCTTTGGTTGAATTGTTATGGTTGCATTATTCTTTGCACAAGAGGAGGGGTCTGCTCGCCTTTGAGACTGTTCTTCTATGATGGAGTCCTTCTGGAGCATAGAGCTTGTGACACATGCAACATCTTCTTTGCTGAGATTGGGACTAGAGGAACTAAGAGAATGTGTACTACATGGATTTGTGCTCATGCAATTCTCTAATTCTAATGTAATGCATTGTTCATGTACCCAAACTTGAAGAGTTTGACTTCCTGGGTTTAAGTTAACTGCATGGTCATAGATCGAGTCTTGACCCAAGACAAGTGGTTTCGTAAGGTCTTCATCATGACACACTAGCATTTTGGATATCATTGGGACATCTTGAAGGTAAATGGGAAGCTCCACCTCGCCCATCCAACGGGTTTCCACACCTCCCAACCCTATGAGATAGCCTTCTATGGGATTGATGTTCAATTGGAGATCTTGGCAGTATGAGCGTCTGACTGCATTAGTTGTTGCGTCTAAGTTGATCAGGGTTCTCAGAGTCCTTACATTCTTTCCTTGTCCTATCTCTATGGTCACAAAGGGGCATCAGTCTATTATTCAAGAAGCAATAACACCTGATGTCTCGCACATGGTCATGTGATATCTTGGGGCCTCTGGATTGACATCTAGGCCTAGTCATCTTAACTTATTTTGCCTAATGCGCTCTCTGGCCTCTGCCTTTGCTTCTTCTCTAACCCTCAACTCTTCTTCTTTTCTCTTCTTAGCCATGTTGAGTCTCCTTAGCATATCCTCTGTAAGAGGTTCTTGATATAGCTTGACTCGGCATCCACTAATATAGCTTGGCTAGATGTCACCTTCTAGAGTGGCAAATTGAACCGCACCACTAGTGGAAATTCTATTAATGATCACAGGTCCATATCCTTGCTTTTCCAATTTATGGGCATGCTCCTTAAGCATGTAAAACAGCACTAGATCTCCTTCTTTCAATCTTTTATCCTTGATGTGTGCATCAAAGTATGCCTTTTTGTCTTTTCTTAGCAGCATAGATGCTTACTACTACTCGTAGCCTTGTCTCACCTAAGCGTTCTAGATCAAAGATCTTGGAGGACAACTCATGTCCATTCCACTCGTGCTCTTGTGCTACTTTTAATGCTGGGATTACGAAGTCTAATGATAGCACAACATTCTACTCAAGGGGGCGGCATTGAGTATCGTTTTGTAGGCAACTCGATAAGCCCAAACAACATGATGAAGTTGTTTATCCCAATCAGAGCGTTTAATATTGACGAGTTTTGTCAACACATTACATAGGATCATATTTGTGATCTCGGCTTGCCCGTTATCTTGTGGATGATAGGGGGCAAACTTCTTATGTATCACCAAGAATTCTTGCAGAAGATTTTCAATGACTTCGTTCAAGAAGTGTGTGCCTCTATCACTTAATAACTCTATTGGTAACCCGTATCCAATGAACACGTTCTCCAATAAGAACTTAGCCATCGTTTGAGCATCATTCTTTGTGGTGGCCTTTACTTCTACCCACTTTGTAAGGTAATCTATGGCCACAATAATGTATTCTACATGGGAGTTTCTAGCTGGGGTTTAATAGGACCTACAAAGTCTATAGCCCACTTCAAGAATGCACGTCCTCCCATCATTGGCCTCAAGGGCATCTCATCTTTTTTGATTGCACGTTGGCATGTGTCACATTTCTTCACATAGGTGTGTGAATCCATATGAAGAGTGGTCCACCAAAGTCTTGAGCATAGAATGGTCTTAATTACTCGATGGGGATCGAAATGTCCACCTGCAACACCACTATCTGCAGTTTCTAATACTTTCAAATAATCCAATTCATGAACGCACAATCTTAAGTAACCATCTTTGCCTCTTGGATATAGGTTTTCTCCTATTAAGGCATAGTCATGAGCCTCTTGCTCCATGCTCCCTTTTCTTGCTAAACTAGCCTCACTGGATAGTGTTCCCGATCTCATAAATTCTACCAATGGAGCACTCCAATCTGAAATTAACGACACATGATAAAGGGTAGCATACTCCACTGGGGGTCTCTCTTTACACATTGGACAATTCTTAATTCACTCATGTATTTCTTTGTCCATACTAGGCCAATACACTCCTAAATGTTTTAAATTTTGCAATGTTCATTGTTTAGAGTACTTTCCTAGCAATCCTTCATGGGCTTGTTGCAACCAACTGCTATGTTCATTGTCCTCGACACAACAAGCTAATACACCCTTTGTATCTTGTTTGTACATACTTCTTGCCAATATTTAATATTTTTGTGATCTTACAATTTCTTATTTCTTTGTTTTCACATTCTTATTTGCTGGTCCAAAGGTCAAGAGGGGTACCAACTTATTTGCCCATTTAGGAACAACTTCTAAATTGAACAGATAAGCATCGGGCAATTCATCAGACACTCCTTGCGGTGGCTCTCTTGAAGTGATGCATGAAAGGTGATCTGCCCGGAGGTGGGCCCTACCTTTCTTGACAACCACTTCAAAGTCATATTCCATTAGAAAGAGGAACCATCTTACTAAGCATCCAGTATTGCAAGGTTTACTGACCAAATATAATAAGGATTGATGATCAGTGAAAAACTTGAACTTATTGGCCAACAGGTAGTGTATAAACTTCTTCACGGCATATACCATGCCTAAACGTTCTCTTTCGATTGTGATATAGTTTCATTTAGTCACATTTAGCTGTCTACGAGCATATGCTATAGGTAGATCTAGATTTCCTTCACTCGTGGGTTGTGCTAGCATACATCCTATTGCATGATTGGATGCATCTACATGGACATGGAATGGTTTATTCCAATCGGGAGTGGTCAGTATTGGTGCTATGCACAAACGTCTCTTCAACTCTTTGAATGAATTTTCACATTCATCGTTCCTCTCAAAATTTGTCAACAAGGCGTAAAGAGGAGAAATTTCCTTATTTGGACCAGAACTTGAGTGTCTACCTATTAAAAGAGGCATCAAAGTGTCATACACATCTCTAGAGCTAACAAAAGTCTCCTTGGTACAAATAACTAATGGCTGAATTGCATCTTCCACAAAAACAACATCATAGCTAACCAAAATGTGTTTAGTCTATGGATAAGCCATATGATAGCCTTTGCTTTTAGAACTATACAGTATATGCGAAACAATTTATGCTTTTCTGATTTCTTCTCATCTTTGTCTTCCTTATTTTATCGTGCAGAATTAGCAGACTTCTACATACTAGTAGATGAGCCCTATTTACCTTTGCCCTTCTAGCTAGGAAAGCTTGATTTGCAACACACATAATGGACTTGTTCTACCTAGATTGATCTTCATGCATTAAAATAGAGATTAAATCCTCAAATGTTAAGGCATTTGGATCGCCTTTCATCAGCAAATGAAGAGTAGAAGCAAAACTTTGATATGAATCTAGAAAACCATTAAGAATAGTCTTCACAAGTGAACTATCTAGTAAGACTTCATCAATAGAAATCAATTGCTCCTTCAAATCTTTGACCTTTGTCCAAAAACTATCCATAGAATCTCCTTCATTCATACGCTTACTCTCCAAATATTTTCTGATTTAAGCAACAAGAGCCTCATTTCTAGCCTGGTACAAAGTGGTAAGTATATATGAAGCATCCTTTGTTGTTCTACAAGAGCAAATGCAAGGGATAATGGCCCATTTGATAGATTAAGCTATCAATGCATGTGCTTGAGCATCTCTGCCATCCCAACAAAGATGCTCTATAGTAGGTGTAGTAGAAACTAGAGCACGAATAGGAATTTGAGGATCATCATCTTCAAGCCATCTACATCATCTTTGATAACTGTATTTGCAGGTGTAATAGGATGTTTTTCAACACCCTACACAATATTCTACAATCCTTTTGCAACCAATACATGATGCATCATATGTTCCCATAATGGGTAATTAGTACCATCCAATCTATCCTCAATCACCAACATACAAAATACATAATTGCTTTTAGCCATGGCCAATGAATAAAATACCTTGATGGAGAAAAATTATTGTATCTCCAAAAGTTGCTTAGAGCTACCCTATCGAGCTCTACTAGATCTGTAGCAGACTTCAAATTGCTTGTACTAGCAAATTGAAACATATATATCTTAGCACAAATGGCTAAAATTGCCCACATGGGTGCTGCAATAGTGCATTCAGAGGCTAAAACAAGCTCAAATTGCAATTTCAACACTACAACACGAAAGCTGTTTTGAACTTCTAATCACCTTGAGTATGCTCACCAATTTTCATGCAATTTTGAGTCTATGAACAGAGGGTTGTCGACAATATCCTAGATAAAGTGTCACCTACTCTGATACCAATTGTTGGAGTTTGAGGTTTGTAGAAGCACGCGAACAGCATAAGGAAGAAGAAGAAGCTTGGAGCACAACACACAATACTGAATGTATTACCAAGTGAATATACAAATATAAGTAACCACTTAGGTTAATAGGTGTATATACAAGCGAGGGGGAAAAAACCTCCTAAAGAGGGAAAAAGTGTCCTAGTAGTCCTAGTGTGTTCACACACATCACTACCAAAATATAACAACAATATGTTTGGTTGCCCCGCTGTCAAAGTACCACACATCTGAGTCTACTGTAGACATCACTATTCATGAGAAGATGGGTCATAACTACAAATAGTAGTAAATGTCCATTCTTCATTTTGCACAAGATTAGCACACTGTGTTTTATGTGTAGAGGCCTCTTCTACAACCATTCCAGCCTCTTTTTTCTTTCCCTCTTTTATAGGAAGTTCTGGACAACTCTTTCTAACATGATCATTTCCTTTACGATATTTGAAAAACAATTTCAGCTTTTCTTATTTCTTCTCATCTTTGTCTTCATTTTTTGATTGTGCAAAATAAGCAGATTTTTGCTTACTAGTAGGTGAGCCCCATTTATCTTTGCCCTTCTGACTAGCTAGGAAATCCTGATCTACAACAAGCATAATTGACATGTTTTACTTGGATTGATCTTCTTGTAATAAAAGAGAGACTGTTGGGTTCTAGGGTATGCACATACCCACAATTGTGCATAGGAACCCTCCCTAGAACAAAATAACATCTCTTTTTGTATCTATTTAGGATTTCACATAAGAACCCTCCCCTAGATACTTTTTAAAATTTCTCATAAACTAAAGCTATGGAGCCTTGTTGTAAATGCTCACCTTTTTCAAGAAAGCTAGCAAAATCTCCACGCGCACGTATCCTCCTCCTTTGAGAGATTTGGTTGTTAGAAAAGATCTTTTTGAACTATGGAAGTTAGGCATGTGCTCCTTTTTGACTAGTCAAAAGGAGCACATGGGAAATTGTACTGAGCCTATAAATAAGAGGCTCATTTCTTGTAAAGGGGCCCTTGGCCTCCATGCTAATGGAATGAAGGATCATTTGGCTTCCACATTTCTCCTTGTGTGCTAGGCGTTGATCCATGTGTGGGTTTGGCATTTGGGGTTGTGATGTGTGAGCATTGCCCTCCCTTGTTCCCTTTGACGTTGGCCATGGAGCCATTGTTCATGGACGTGGGTGTTTGGGTGTTGCTTACATTTCTTGGAACTCCTCTTGGAAGAGCCTCTCACTTCCATGTGAGGCGGTTAGGGTCTGATGTTCCCCATTTCTCAACAAATTTGGCGCCGTTGCCGGGGACGTCGGCCTTTAGCCATTGGGTTTTTTCAAGTTTGCCGTGCCTACACTTTGTGGATGCACCTCACACTTGTATTGATTTGTGGATACGTGTGGCCTTCGGTTGGTTAAGGGTACCCCTTATTTCTCATTTTGTGTAGTTTAGATCTTCATTTCTATTTGATGCACAAAAACACCTCCTTACCCCCTTCTCTCTCTCACTTCTACATATATACATATTCCCACACACTCAATGGAGCACGACTCTCCACACCTGTCACCTCCTGAATGAGTGAAGTAGAGGGTGTGTACCTCCTTCTTTTTCCCTCCCTCTCTTCACTCCTATGAAAATCACATATTGAAAATTTGAGTGCATATTTTTCTTTCCCACGCCTTGGATGCTTTTTTAAAGGGCAGAGTGCATTAAACCGACTTGGCTTCTTGCAAGTTGCGTCTATGCATGGGGGAGGGTAATTTCTGCCTCATGTCCTCTCTTCTTAATACCAGAACGTGCATCGTATGCGATCCACTACCGCTTCCACCTTTCTTTTTGGGTCGGTACTCATCTCTTTTCCTCCCTTCGTCTGTGCCACTCATGGCCATGGCGGGATGAGCTCCTCTCTCCCCTCTTGCATGTGCGCAGAGGTTTCCAAGGCAGGGTGGTGAAGGATCATGGTGACCTTCTGTCTTTGGGGGGCGCACAAAAGGTCGGGCTAGCAATTTCTCCTAGGCTTTCTCTGTGCTTCAGCAAATTCGGGGATTCGAGCTTCTTCGTTCTGAGAGTTTGGCTTCCGGCTTTTCGTCTTTGCCAAGCTGGGCTCTCCCCTTCTCCACCGGTTGTTGGGATCGATCTCCACCCAGATCTCCCATTTGCACGTCTCTCCCCTTCTTTTTAACTGAGTAAGGGGTTGAGCTTCTTCTCACCTAAATTCTCTTAAGTCGAGCTCCATGTGCTCTCTGAGTTACTCTCCGTGACAAAGAGTTGAAGTCTATCCCCTCTGATGCGCACAGTTACGGACGCTTCGCAGTGGCAATGTTTCGGGGAAGCCTCAAGTTCCCACAGGACAGGTTGAGCATCTTCCTCTCATGATATTCTCAACTGATTGATTGAGCTTCCGTGCTCCCCAAGCCCCTTGCCTGAAGTAACGATGGAGTCATACTGTTGCATGCTTCCCACCGATCTCAAGGATATCTTATGCTTCTCCAAGGTTGAGTCCAAGTGACCATGCTTCCCTGCCGACTGTTTCTATGTTTCGGAATCTCAGAAAGCCCTCGTGTCTTGCCTTGTACGTCCAATCAACTTGAAGTTGAGCATGGCTTTACCATCTGTTTCTACTGTGTGATAGTTGAGTTATGTCTAGGACAGACTATTGCTCACATACCATCTCTACTGGGTGTTTCTCTATGGGTTGAGAGAGGTTCCCCGATTGATCTTACTTCTAAAGTGTGATTTATGTTTAGGTTGTCATGGCTAAGATTAGGAACTCGGCATGGCCAGCTTTTCTGGTACTGTATATGTCCATAACCAACGTTATTGAAAGGTCTTACAGTTTGTGCAGATGTAGTTGGGATTGTTTGTGGTTGGGATTGTTTTGTGGTATAAGGTGGAAGGGAGAATGAATGACCTAATGTAGATCTTGTAGGGCTGTAATCGCATGCACTCCCCGATCCCCTGAATTGGTTCTCGCTTCGGGATTGTGTGATAACGAAGTCACCATTCCTCGATGTACATCTTCAAAGGTTACGTATGTACTTACTTGATGAACAAATCTTGTGTTTGGTGGGGTTTCTCTTCCCCACTATCTGCATCTTTTGTTTTTCTACTACGGAAAGAATCAACAATGACATCTTGTATCAATGAGTTGGGGAAAACTTCCGGCTTCCCTCGGTGTTCGACTTCACAAGAGTATTGGAATGTCTGCTAACCTGGTTCTTCCAAACCATGGGGGTGCATCCAAGTGACTCATCTGATGCTGCCTCATTTTCTACGGTAATGCAAGAATAAAGCTGAGGACGGCCTAGTATTCCTTTGTGTCTGAAATAGGATCGATATACGGAGCTTCCTGTGCTTGATCATTGTGGGTTGTAAGTTTTGAGCCTTGGATCTCTGCTTGCCATCATACGGGTTTTTTTGAATGATTGTCTTCATATCTATGTGTACTTTGCGATGGATGATCTTGCCTCTCTCTTCTTGGAGTTTGATTTCTGTCAGCACGACTAAAGGAATTAAAAGGGGCAGTATATGTTTCTTATGAAAATCTTGATCCCCATCAGGGTGGTGCTTACCAAAAAGAACCATATTTGTGTCGGTAATACAGAGCTTCAATGGAGATACCCGACATTTTTTCATGCCGTTCTTGTTTCAAAACGTTTGTGTCAATCGAAACATTCAAATGCAAAGGGTCGTGCTGATACCTGATTTTGTTAAAGGACTGATTGCTTTTCTTATTAAGTTTGTCTGTGGTTGATTAAGATGCTACCTAGAACAACTGTCCAATTAGGGTTTTTGAAGAACAATGACAAACATGTGTTAGTGTCGTTGGCTTTGCATCAAGATGTCAGGACTGACACTCGATAGGTACAATGGTGACATGAGCACACAAACTCATGATGATGACACTTGCATAATGTTGATGGACTGTTCAATAGTCATGATTATGGTTTGGATAAGGTTGATATAACAAATTAAATTGTGTTTTTAATGTCGTTCTCGCTGGGGTGCTACAATTATCCTGTCAAGGGATGTGTCTACCCTACTTGCCTTTGTTCATGGTAAGTTGTAATCTGATAGGTTTTGGTGCTTGTGGGAGTTTTGTCCCTCCTTACTCATAAAAGGTTGTGACCATCCATACTTGCCAGTCAGTGTCCAAAATTTTTGATGCATCCGTGACCATTGGTTGTTTCTCTTTTCGCATTATTGATTCTTGCTGAAAGACATAAACTTGTAAGTTGGTAAGACCATGGTGTACAGGTCAATGAGTTTCCTTACTTTCATACTAACAAGTTTCCAAAGGATCTATTGCAGGCTCTGTCGAGTATAGGAATCGTTTCCTTTTTCACCTGCATTTCCATTGCAAGAATTGGGTATTACAAACCGTGGCATCATATGGTTGAAGTAGGTATCATGAACATGCAGGTTTGTCCTGACCATGCTTCAAGATTTGCTGCAGGTTTTGAGTCCTCTTGTCATCATTTTATGAAAGAAGAATGAACTAGCCTCTACACTCCTCTCTGTTCATATTAAGCCATATATGCTTCAAGGAAAAAGTGTGAAAAATTTCTGCTGACTGCTATATTTCAAAATATCTATCGTAGGCTCCAGGGAGGATAGGAATAGTTTCTTTTACAATTTCATTTGCATTGCAAGAATTGGGTATTACAAAACTTGGCATCATGTGACTGAAGTATATGACTCATTATTCAAGGACTGTGCCCAAACTTCCTACTAAAAGAAATTGTAGTGTCTGTTTCTTACTGTTGCAGGCATTCGGTTGAGCTATAGGATCTCTTGGTCTTGCAATATTTCCAATTTAAAAAAAGGATTATGTCTGTAGCATATAAAGAAACTTTGAGTTCGTAAACTTGGTTTCCTGAATGATGTTGTGTATGACTTGGAATTGGGAAAGAACAGAAAAAATTGCAGTGCTTGAAGGATTGTCTTTAGATTACTCTGACTCGAGATGACCTTTCATAATTATGTCCAAAAAGGATTCCTACCGAATTGGGCCACATATTAGTTGTTTGTATGGTCAGGCTTTGATCAAATAATTATATTTCTGTCTTATGCTGATGACTCTTTGATGTGGTTACTCTTGTATTTTCATGATCACATGAACACATGCAGGTCAATCATCAGATGCATTACAAGAACAATGCTTATCTCATGTTTTTGTTATTTCTGAGCTAACACGGATTGTTAGCATGGTAAAGAATCACAAGCATGTTTGGAGCTCAAGGAATGAGCACTTGTTTTTTGCCAGGGAAGAAATTCTTTGGTTTTACAAAGCTCACTTAATGCAGTATAGGCCAACACACACAGAACTTAGCTTTGACTTTTGGACTCCTATAGATGCTTCTATTGTGGATAATGTGTTTCTTTAATACTCATAAGTTGGTTGATCAATTTGAAATCTTGAGACTGCCCCTATGGGATTGGGCCTACATGTGTTATCAGTTTTGAAAGGATTCACTTTGTGATGAGCTCACTTGATTATAGGCTAATTACTCATTGCATCTCTTTTGAACATCTGTATTAATCATTTTTTGCCCCGTTAGATGAGGAGACGCCAGGATTCACAGAAATCACTCTTGATGATTTAAAAGCTAGTTAACCCTTGCCCAAGCATGTCTCCTTAGCAAAAGATATAGATGGCCTTAGTCACTGAATGTTGTATTTGCTCTAATTCATGTTCACCTTCTGCTCATTGGCTGTTACATACACTAAGTGATTGTGCCTTAAATAGTAGTGACATGTCTCAAATATACTTCCTAAGGACTGCCACTTGAATTCTTGGCCTTTGGTGCTCTAATTTGAAGAATGCCTTAAGCTAGTCCTATAAGACTTGATGTTCCTTGAAGTGGAAACTACCAATCGAACTAAATGTTATATTCTACCTCTTTTCAGAAACAATGTACTGGGTATGTATGTTTGATTTCAGGTTGCTGAGCGCTTGGGAAAGGCTTCATTAGTCCTACACAGGACTACCTGGTGGGATGTATGCTGGGCTAACTGCCCCAAGGGGATTGTGTCGCCTTGCTCTGAAAAGACTGAAGAGTTGCAGATTGCAGGATGGATTGAGGGCTTGCAGTATTGCAGATTTGAAAGATTGAAGGCTGGTGTGTTGCAGGTTCAAAGTTCATGGAGACCTGAAGACTGCAAACTGCATTATGGAAGATTTGCAGATCTGGAGCTTTTCAAAATTGAAGACTCAAGCTTGGTTCAGTTCAGTTGTGTATGATCCTTTCCTCTTAGCTTTGTCGAGGATGACAAAGTCTAGGGGGGGGAGAGTGTTGGGTTGTAGGGTATGCACATACCCACAATTGTGCATAGGAACCCTAAAGGGGTATCCACGATGCCCTAGATGAAGCAACAACCAACTCTGATACTAGTTGTTGGAGTTTGAGATCTACAGAAGCACATAAATAACACGAGGAAGAAGATGAAGCTTGGATCACAACACACAATACTAAATGTAATACTAAGTGAATGTGATAAGATAAGTGACATGTTAGGGTTATAGGCATATATATGAGCCCAGAAAAAAAAACTCCTAAAGACAGAAGAAAGTACCCTGGTAATCCTAGTGTGTTCACTATTGGGTGTATGTAGAAGTGTGAGAGACACACAAGAAGCACACACAAGTAGCACAAACGTAGCAAGACACACAAAGAAGATGGATGGTTGGAATAGCTCTCCCTATTGATGATGATCAAAACTGAAATAAGAGTTGAATAATACCCCTAAGTACAAAGTACCACCACATATGAGTGAATCATGTATGTGGTAACATGGGGAAAAAACCCCCTGGATCGAATGATGTGAACACATACTGGGAGTGACAGATCAGCTCCCACAACATAAGCCTAAAGCTTTGTGAAAAGCTTCAAACTTTTCCCATGGAACAACTTTGGTGAATATGTCTACCACATTATCTTGTGTAGGCACATATACCAAATCAATATCTCATGCATGAAGGCGCTCTCTCACATAGTGATAATGCACCTCAATATATTTGGTTCATGCATGAAACACTGGGTTTCGTGCAACAACCAATGCACCTTGACTATTAGTGAGAATATGTGTAGCAACATCAATGTCCATGCAAAGATCCATCAATAAGTGTCTCTGCCATATACACTCCATTGTAGTTGTGAAAATTGCCTGTACTCAACTTCACAACTCGATGTCACCAATGTAGATTGCTTCTTACTCAACCAAGATATGCATGATTCTCCAAGGAAAAAGAAATTACCACTAGTGGATACACAAGTATCATAGTAACAAGCCCAATCACTATCTATAAAAGCATGCATGATTCTCCAAGGAAAAAGAAATTACCACTAGTGGATACACAAGTATCATAGTAACAAGCCCAATCACTATCTCTTCCATAAAAGACAACTAAGCTCAAAGTGCCTTTGAGCTATCTAAACATTAATTTTACCGCTTGCCAATGCTTATTGACAAGGTTGTGCATGAATCGAGTCAATTGGGAAATTGCATAGTATATATTTGACCTTGTGTTGCATCCATATATAAGACATCCCACAGCTTGCTGATAAAGAGAAGTGTGAAATGCATCACTGTAATCTTCAACGGAGAACCTAAATCGTGTCTCAACTGGTGTTGAAATTGGCTTGGAATCCTCAAAGTCCAAACGCTGAAGTAGTTTTTCAACATACTTTTTTTGATGCATAACAATTTCCCCCTCAACGGATACAAACTGAATGCCAAGATAGTAACTCAAAAGATCAAGATAGTGACATCAAAAATATGCTGCAAATCAGCCATAAGAATGTCAAATTTTGCATCACATGACCCACTCAAGAGTATGCCATCGACATAAACAAACAACACTATAAGATGAGCCCCATTTTTATGTACATAAAGTGTGCTTTCAATTGGACTACATGTGAAGCCATGAGCAATCAAGTGCTTGTGGATTTTGCCATACCATTCACATGGAGGTTGCTTGAGATCATACAAGGCTTTATACAAGTGATAAACCATATGATCTTTCCCCTTCATGGCAAATCTAGGAGGTTGCTTCACATAGAACTCTTCTTGCAAATCACCATTCAAGAAAGTTGTTTTTATGTCCAACTGATGTACTTTCCAACCTTGATTACAACCAATGCAAACACGGCACAAATAGTAGTCATGCGTGAAGTAGGTGCAAAAGTTTCCTCATAGTCAATGCCATATTGTTGCTCATATCCTTGGGCAACTAATGTAGCTTTGTAGTGATCAATGCTACCATCTGATTTTCTCTTGATCTTGTAAACCCACTTTGTACCAATGACATTTTTTCCTTTTGGCACTTCACACGACTCCCAAGTACCATTCATATGTATGGAATCCATTTCTGATTGCATTGCACTCATGCAATGTGGATCATCACAGGCATCTTCAAAAGTAAGTGGCTCTTCATTACATGTTGTTGCAATAAGAGAATAATCCACAAAATTACTTGATGCATGGCAAGAGTTTGATCTTATTCTACCAAATAAAGATGCATGCAATTTTTTGTACTGCAAAGTTTGTTTCAACCACTTTGGCATAGTTTGTGTACTCTTGATAGGCATGCGTTCATTTTGTAATACATCGTCAACATGTATATCATGTGTGGGCTGAATTGCATGTTCACTTTCAGCCATATTTTGATGCAAATGTTGAGCCATATGTGGCTCGAAATTTCCAACAGTTTCGACAAATTTTTCCTAAAATTTTTCAGCCATGTTTGGCAAGAAATTCTCTCCATTTTCAACTATATTTTGCTAGAATTTTTTAGCCCTTTGAGCCTTAGTTGACTGGTCTACATGGCCATAGTCAAGCGATCATGGGTGTATCGAACACATCTTGTGAGCTAACTATTGGCTGTTTTTGCATTCAAGTAGAGGGAAAATTGAGTTTTCAACAAATACCACATCTCGACTCACAATAATTATGTTTTTCAACACTATAACCAACAAATAAACATTTCTTTTCCTCGTCATCAAGTTTGTGAGGTTGTTGTGATGGCACAAGAGCATATGTCAAACAAGCAAACACAAGCATATGAATAACCATAGGCTAATTTCCATTCCAAACACTCCCACCATTTTTGAGGCTCTGTAGAGATTTTCGGAGTGAGCAGGAAAACACAGATTTCTCACAAATGGTAAATCCAATTTTGTGATCATAAACTAGACTTAGAGAGAAATCTAGTGCACTTTAAAACTATGAAAAAGGTTACATATAGCCCGAGATAGGTGCTTCTAAAGTTACTATTTTGAGTGAGTGTAGCAGAGAATAAAACAAAGAAGAAGTAAATGATGAATGTATAGATTCACATATAATTACAACCACATTGGCAATGAATACTTGCATAATGGGAGTAGAATGATAGAGCTATGGAGTAATCTATTCAATCTCTACAAATGAACATGAAGTGGGCATGAATCAAGCTCTCTAATGGCGACTTCCTTCTTGCTCTTTGTATAGCTACTTTTGAAGTTAGTTTTGAATTTGAATTCAAATAAATTCACCTAAAAGTGATGCTAAGAATTAGGAGATATTCTCTTAGCTGATGGATTTGTGGTTTTTGGTAGTTAGAGCCACGAATATTATATCATGGATGACTTAAGCCATTATTTCTTTCACAATTAGAAGAGATAAAATGTACTCCTTTACAAGAGGTGTTCATATGTCTACAGATATGACTACAAATGAACATAAATCAAATCATAGCAAGCATGTAGGCTTGGGTAAAATGCACCAACAGCTCCCCATCAAGCCTAACATGCTTGGCCTCCAAATAAGTCTTCAATTGTCCTTGATTTCCTACAAGCCAATCATCAACTTGAATCTACTCAATTTTGTACCATCAAGAGCTTTAGTCAACATGTCTGCACATTGCATATCTAGAGAGACATAGGATAGTTGAATATCCTTGCTCGTTAGCTTCTTCTTTACATAACGGTAGTGGACTTCAATATGATTGGTTCTAGCATGGTATAGCAGATTAGCTGCAAGATGTAGTGAGCTTGTGCTGTCACAAAAAATGTGAGGTGTTGAAGAATGAAGTCCAAGATCTGTATACAAACATTTTAACCACATGATATCTTAACTTGCATTAGCCAAACCTCTATATTCGACTTCATAGAAGATAATGCCACTGTTGGTTGCTTCTTGCATGACCAAGAAATCATTTTTTAACCTGCAAATGATACATACCCGGATGTGCTTTTTCTATCATCTCTAGATCTAGCCCAATCTGCATTTGAGTAGGCCTTTAGCTCAATATTTGAAGTAAATGTATAAAACATACCTTCATTCATGGTCCCCTTTAGGCACTTGAGGACTCTCTTGGCTGCTTCCATATGTGATCTTCTCTGCTTATGCATAAATTGACTCAATATGCTAACACTATAGCATATATCCACCCTTGTGAGTGTTGCGTAGTTCAAACTTCCAACCAAGCTTTGATAGCTTATGATGTCTTCAATTGGATCTCCTTCATAAGCACTAAGATTATGATTTTTCTCCATAGGTGTACTTGCACACTTGGTGTTTTCCATCTTGAACTTGATGAGCATGTCATGCACATACTTCCTTTGTGTGATGTATATACCTGAACCTATGTAGATTAACTCCAATCCAAGAAAATAAGCGAGTGGTCCAAGATCACTTATTTTGAACTGTCTCCTTCAATTGATTCTTGACCTGTTTCATTCCTTTAAGATCATTCCCTGTGATAATGATAACATCATCATACACACATAGATAGATCACTTCATATCCATTCCTCTTTATGAACAAAGAGATATCCGCCTTGCTAGCTTTGAATCCTTGGTCTTGCAAATAAGTCACCAATCTGAAACTCCAAACTCTTGGAGCTTGCTTCAATCCATACAAGGATTTCTTTAATTTGCACACATAGTTAGGATGATGTGCATCCTCATATCCAGGAGGTTTTTCCATATACACTTCCTCAAAAATCCATCCATTTAAGAAAGCATATTTTACATCAAGTTGATAGAGCTTCCAATTTCTAGATGCACCAAGACTAATGGGAACCCTAATTGTAGGCATTTTGCAACAGGAGAGAAATTCTTCTCATAATCAATACCATGGGTTTGAGCAAACTCCTTAGCAACTAACCTTGCTTTATGTCTATTTATACTTCCATCTGGGTTCCTCTTGATTTTGTATATCCATCGAGATCCAAGTACCTTCATAGATGGCTTGTTCGGTACAAGCTCCCAAGTGTCATTCTCCATTAATGCTTCCATTTCTTCATCCATTGCATCTCTCCAAGCTTTCTTGCTTTGTGCTTCTTCAAATGTGGTAGGTTCTTCATTGGTTGAATCCTTTGGAATGTAGATTGATTGCTTGGTGACCAAAGAAGCATCATAACCATACCTCTTTGGTTTCTTCTTCTCCCTTGAAGACCTTCTAAGTGGTTGATGTGAGCTCTTGGGTTCATATGTAGCATCTTGCATCTTTGCTTTACCTTTGTTCTTCCATAGCTTTAGTCTTTCCAAGTCTTCTAGGTCAATCTCTGAATCACGTTCTTCAATTTGCTTTGGCTCCTTTGGTTGAAGTGATGGAAAATCTTCATCAAAGTCATAAGGCAGCTTCAATTTCCTGTCATCATCAAACCATGATTTGTTCTCATGTGAAATTACATCTCTAGTCATAGAAAATCCTTTATTAGTTGGATTGTATAATCTATATCCTTTTTGGTTTTGGTCATAACCAATAAATATTCACTTCTCTGCCTTGGGATCCAATTTCCCTCTTACTTGACAAGGAATGTGAGCATAGGCTAGGCATCCAAAGATTTTACAATGCTCTAGACTAGGCCTTCTTCCATTCCACACTTCATATGGAGTGTTTCCATCTAGTGACTTAGATGGAAGTCTATTTATGAGATATGTGGTTTTCGACACAACCTCTGCCCATAGGTAGTTTGGCAATCCCTTTTCATTGAGCATGGACCTTGCAGCTTCAACAATAGCTCTATTTCTCCTCTCTGCTACACCATTGAGTTCAGGTGTGTACCTTGTAGTGACTTCCCTTTTAATGCCTCTTTCATGCAAGTAGGCATCAAATTCAGAAGAGAAGTATTCTCCTCCACCATCTCATCTGAGTCTTGTCAAAGTCCTACCTGTTTGGTTTTCAACAGGAGCAACATACTTCTTAAAGAAATTAAAAAATTCATCCTTGTGCTTCATGAAAAAGAGAATGGTCCACCTGCTACAATCATCTATGAAGACACATAATATCTTGAGCCTGATATAGATGGTTCCTTACTAGGACCCCACACATTCGTGTGCGCTAGATCCAAAAGATTTTGATACACATATCCCTTCTTATTGAAAGGTTGTCTATGAGCCTTGCCAAATCGACAAGCTTCACACTTATAAATCATGTGTTGCCTTGTGATATTAGGCAAACCAAGTACACTTTGGTCCCTACAAATTTGTTTGAGTGTCCTCTCACCAATGTGAGCAAGCCTTTTGTGCCATTTCTCCAACTCTATGAGAGTTTGAGATCCATAGCTAAATAAAGCAATGTTCTTTGTATCTTCCAGTTCAAAATTGAAAAGCCTTCCTATCTTTTCTCCTTTGGCAATCCGTCTAAATCCTTGCCTTGGGTCTTCAACATATGCTCCAAATCAGTTGAATCTAATGTGCAATCCTTTTTCAACAATTTGCCCAACACTTATTAAATTTTTGGTAATTGTAGGGACATAGAAGACTTTGCTTAAGAGGTTCATATTCCCATATGATGTATTCACATTACCTATCTTCCACCGAGTGCTTTGTATAATATCCTATTTGCACTTCATGTTTGTTGTGAGGATCTTCCAAATCAGAAAGTAAAGCCACATTTCTTGCTACATGATTTGAGCATCCCGAATCAATGTAAAAGATGTGATCATCAGCCTTACCCTTCTTCATTGATAGATTCATAATAAAAAATGAATCTCCTTGAGTTTGGTCCTTTGCATAGTTATTGTAATCTCTTCTTCCTCTATGGCCACTTTGATAGTTGTTGTTGTAGCCTCCATTGTATGTGCCTCTATTTGATCCATAGCCACCTCTATTGAATCCTCTTCCTCTTGATTCCTCAGGTTCCTGAAACATTCTTTAGTAGTATGATTAGATAAGCCACATATATTGGGAGGTTGAGATTATTGGAATCTCCTCCTGCCTTGCTTTCCACCTCTACCTCTTCATCTAGCTCTTCCTCTACCTGCAAAGTTTGCTTGGAAAGAGCTACCTTCATCTTCATTCTTCTTATTATTTGACTTGTCCTTGACCTTAGCTTTATCAGAATATAAGGCAGAAGTTTGATTACCTCTTGAGGAATCACCACTTTTTCTAATATTTTCTTCATGAGTGATGAGTTTGGCCCATGCGTGTTGAGGTCGAGTACATGCATATCCATGTACAAATCCATGACTGTTTTGAAGGACTTTCTTGTCATCTGCTTTGATTTCATTTATGATTTTTCTAGTGATTTGTTCCTCTTCAATTACCTCTTCAATGCTTCAAAGTTGATCTGAAATCTCCTTCATCTTTGTGACATAATCAATCACACTTTGCTTGGGGCTTTTCTTCATTGTTGTGAATTTATCCACAATTGGTTCTTCCTTGCTTGAGTGTTGGAGGAGAAGAAAGAAGCAAGTGCATTCCAAGTCTCTCTTGATCTCTTGCATCCCTTGACATGAGGTAAAAGAAAACCAAAGATTGAGTTTAGAATATACGACCTTGCAAGTGCATCTTTTGAACACCAATTTGAAAGTCTTTCCTCTTCTTCATGTGATGGTTGCCCTTTGTTCCTCATGGTTGGCATAGCTTCATCTCTAGATGTATATCAAAATAGATTTCTCCCTTGAAGATAAGCCTCCATCCTTAGAGACCATGTTGGGTAGTTATTTCTATCCAATTTGTCAATTGTTGATGGAAATCCATCTCCCATGTTGATTGACTATGCTCTGATACCACTGTAAAGAGAGATGGTGGATGCAATCCAAAGATGATTTGGTGTTGCTACAATCAGCTTCACACCAGCCAACTGAGACTTTTGATTTGGTTAGTAGACCCTTTGAGATTCCTAAATCCACAAAAAAGACACCCAAATGTTTTGGAACAAGTATCTCAAAAGTTTGAGTCAAGACAGACTAGTTGCAAAATGACTAGCTCCCAAAACTTACTATTTTTGTACATACACCTACTGGAAAAATGAATAGTGCTTTCAACCTGGTAGGAATTAGAAAACTCCCTTTTGGAAATAGCAAATAGAGTTAGATAGATTTCTAATCCAAGTTAAAAACTTCAATTGATCAACTGAGCACTTAGAACAAGATTTAGCAATATCTGGAGCACTCCGCCATTTTTGGGGCTCTGCAGATATTCGACTAGTGAGTAGAAAAACACTGATTTCTCACAAACACTAAATTCAATGACCATGAAATTTTGTGAGCATAAACTAACTAGACTTAGAGAGAAATCCAATGCACTTTAAAAATCTGAAAAAGGTTACGTATATCCCGAGATATGTGTTTCTGACTTTACTGTTCTGAGTGTGTATAGCAGAGAATAAAACAAAGAAGAAGTAAATGATGAATGTATAGATTCACATATAATTATAACCATAATGGCAATGAATACTTGCACAATGGGAGTAGAATGATAGAGCTATGGAGTAAGCTCTTCAATCTCTACAAATGAACATGAAGTGGGCATGAATCAAGCTCTCTAATGGCAACTTCCTTCTTGCTCTTTTTATAACTCCTTTTGGAGGTAGTTTTGAATTTGATTTCAAATAACTTCACTTAAAAGTGATGCTAAGAATTAGGTGACATTCTCTCAGCTGATGGAATCATGGTTTTAGGTAGTTTGAGCCACAAATTTAATTTTTACATCATGGATGAGTTAAGCCATTCTTTCTTTCACAAGTACAAGAGAAAAAATATACTCTTTTACAAGAGGTGTTCATATGTCTACACATATGACTACAAAATGAACGTAAATCAAATCATATCAAGCATGTAGGCTTGGGTAAAATGCACCAAAATTCACCACCAAGATCCATGCATAGAGTCAAAAGCTTGTTTGAAGAAAAATTTTCAGCCATAGCTAAAAATGATTTGAAGCAAGAAAATACCTCATTCTTTGCTTTCATAGGATACACCCATGTATGGAAAGTAGCATCATCAATGAATGTAACAAAATATACATGCGTTCCAAAGATGGAGTCTTGAGGGGACCACATACATCACTATGAACAAGCTGTAATTTTCTTGTAGTGTGTGTGTGACTATCTTTTGGAAAAGAAGCACGACGCATTTTTCCAAAAAGCAAACTATTGAAGTTCAAGTGACCAAAACGTGCATACCAAAGCTCCATTTTAGCCATGGAAGAAGTCTGAGTAACCAAGGCATTTGAGGTAGCCCTCTTGTATGTATCCATGCGATACAAATCATTACATAATGTACTAGGCATCACAATAATGTCACCATTGTTGAAATCATGAACTATACACTTATCATCAACAAAGTGTACATGAAGTCTAGCTTTGGCAATCAACATAACTAAAAGTAAGTTCTTTTTTATACCAGGTACATACAATGCATTTTTCAAGAGAATCACACCTTCATTCATAGCCGTAAGCTCAATTTCTTCTACTCCAATGATAGGATAAGAGGCATTGTTTGCACACACCACATGTCCTGCTTTGGGTACATCTTTCAAAGATGCAAAAAAACATTTTGCATGAAGTTATGTGTTTTGAAGCATGACTATCAAAGAACCAATCCAAATCAGCCTCACTCACAACCATATATTCCGAATGCAAAGATGCATCATAATGACATGTGACAACATATGCCCAAAAATATTGAGTCATGTTGGCTTCATCATTCTTTGCATTTGCTAAATTTTCAACAATAGACATGTCAGATTCCTTCTTCTTTTCATTGCGCTTGGCAAGCTTTCTATATTCATCAATAGTATGAGCAGACTTCCGACAATATTTGCATCTCTTCTTCTTTTGCAAATTAGCATCATTGGAGGAATGAGTGGAAGAGCAAGGTTGAAGCTTTGGTTTTGATGAACCCAAAGCTGAACCATACTTGCTTTTCTCTTTTTATGAGATAGCAAGTGCTTGTGTTCCCTCAATCAAACTACTCCTATTCATTCTAGATTGCTCTTCTTGCATAGATATTGGGATTCCCTTTTGCAACCAAATGGAGTGTAGTAGCAAATCTTTGAAAAGATTCTGGTAATCCTTTCAAGAATGTAGAGATGAGTGATGCATCTAGAGTAATCTCATAATTGCCAATTGCTCTTTCAAGTCCTTAATGTGTGTCACATCCACCGACTCATTTTCAACCATACATACATCCTCAAGTTCCTTCCTCAAGTATGCAACAGGTGCTTCATTATGCATGGAATACAAAGAAGCAAGAGTATCCCATGCCTGTCTTGATGTAGAACATGACCCAATGTGTGGAACTATATGATGCTTCAAAGAAATCAAAATCAATGCATGAGTTTGCACATCTTTTCCATCCCATCTAAGCTGCTCCTGTGTAGATGGAGAAGGAGTAACCACTATACTTGAAGAAGAAGCTTAGCAGAACTACCCTGAGGAGTTCTGCTAAGCTTGTGACTTCGAGATGCTTATACTGGCAAACCAAAACCTGTGTATACCTTTTGCACAAAAAGAGATGAAATAGCCTGCATAAGCACTGTGATAGTGCATTCGGAGGCCAAAACAAGTTCAGATCGCGATTTTGGCACCACAAATTAAAGTTGTTTTGATCTCTAAAACACCCTGAGTATGTTCACCATTTTTCGTGCAATTTTGAGACTGCAACCAGAGAGGTGTAGACGACACCCTAGATGAAGTGATGACCTGCTCTGATACCAATTGTTGGAGTTAGACCCAAGATAGTTAAGGATGCTTGGGATACACTTACCACATTGTACCAAGCTAGTAATGAGGCTCGTGTTTCTTACCTCCAAATGCCCTGTCATTTGAAGAGTTAGTTTCTCTTCTATTGTAGGAAGATCAGTTTAGGCAAAACAGGTCCATTATGCATGTTGCAGATCAAGCTTTCTTGGCTAGTCAGAGGGGCAAAGGAAAATGGAGCTCTTCTACTAGTAAGCAGAAATCTGCAAATGCTGCACATTCCGAGAAAGAAGGCAAAGATGAGAAAAAATTAGAAAAGTAGAAATGTTTTGCAAATGTTGTAAAACAAATGATCATGTCATTTAGATTTGTCCAAAACTCGTTGCTAAAGAGGCCCGAATGGTTGTTGTAGAGGCCTCTACACCGAAAACAAAGTCTACTAATCTTGTGAAGAATGAAGAATTTGCATTTACTACTGTTTGCAATTTTGACCCATCTTCTCATTAGCAGTGTATGTCTGCAATAGACTCATATGCTTATTATTTTGATAGTGGGACAACCAAACATATTACCTCGTAGCACAATTTCTTCACTTCACTTGAGCCTGCCCCTATAGGGAATACTGTCACATGCGCCAAAAACTCCTCTTATCCTATCATGGGAGTTGGTAAGATCATTTTGACTACTGCTAATGATAGTTCTTCTACTTTTTTAGATGTTTTATTTGTGCTAGAGATCAAGAAGAATCTGTTGTCGGTTTTGGCTTTAGCCAAGATTGGCTTTGTTGTGAAATTTATTGATGACAAGTGTACAGTTCATGATCTTTCAAATGGCAATGTGATTATTGGTTCTAGCATTTTGTGTCATGGGCTATATAAGTTCATAGACTATGAAAGATCTGTGAATGATTCGGCATGTGCAGTTCATGATTTTCAGCCTATGTCAGATGCAAAGCTTTGGCATGCACACTTTGGTCATCTGAATTTTGCTACTTTGCTACACCTATAGAAATCAGAAATGGTGTCCTCTTTGCCCGAACTTGAGGCACTTGGAAAACATGTCTATGAAGACTGTATTTTGGGCAAATGCAACATTCCTCCTTTCCAAAAGATGGTTCAGTTCGGGCTACTAAAAAATTGGAGCTTGTACATAGTGATGTTTGTGGTCCTATGTAGACACCTTCTTTTGGAAACTATCTTTACTTTGTGACTTTCATTGATGATTTGTCTAGGCATGCATGGGTATATCCACTCAAAGCAAAGTCTGAAGTGTTTATGTGCTTCAAACAATTTTTTATTTTGGCTGAAAATCTGTCAGCATGTAAAATGGGCACCCTCCGTTCTGATCGAGGGGGGGAATATATGTCTTCTGACTTTAATGCATTTCTAACTGAACATGGGATAAAACATCAATGTACACTGCCATATACACCTCAACAGAATGGAGTTGTTGAATGGAAGAACAATTCACTCATGGAAATGGTGATGTGTATGGTCAAGAGTCAGGCTTTACCACATAGTTTCTGGCTTGAGGCTGTCATGTGTGCAACATATGTACTTAACATGTGTCCCACTAAAGCACTATAGTCTATCACTCCATATGAGGCTTGACATGGTCAAAAGCCATCTGTTGCTCATCTGCATGTTTTTGGTTGTCTAGCATATGCATTAGTGTCTGAACAACATCACAAGAAATTGGATGATAAAGCAGTAAAATGTATTTTTGTTGTGTACACTTCTGAAAGCAAAGGCTATTGTTTGTGTCATCCATAGACTAAACGCATTTTGGTTAGCCATGATGTTGTTTTTGTGGAAGATGTTATTCAGCCTTTACTATCATGTATGAAGGAGACCCCTGTTAGCTCCAAATACATGTATGCTACTTTGCTGCCTCTTTTATAGGTGAACAGTCTAGTGTTAGTCCTAATGAGGCAACTTCTCAACCATTGCAGGTTTCATGTGATGATGCAGATCACTCTATTTCTAATGCAAATTTACATGATGCACTTACTGATGAGAGAGCTCATATTGAGGAGGCAAAAGCTATGCCAAAATGGCTGGTGCAGACTTTGTGTGACAACAAATCAGATGCACGTCTGTCATATCATACTCATTCAGGCTCTCATAGTGCTTGTTTTGCATCAGATTGCTATGCTATGGCTGCATCTAGTCTCTGTGATGAGACTGAGTCTGTTTCGTTTGATGAAGCACAAAATTTTGAACATTGAATGGCTCCAATGCAATCTGAATATGATGCTATCATGAAAAATGGTACTTGGACTTTATGTGACTTGCCTCTTGGAAAGAAGGCCATTGGCACTAAGTGGGTATACAAGCTGAAGCGTAAACATGATGGAACAATTGACAGGTATAAGGCTAGGCTTGTTGCAAAGGGTTATGCATAGGAAGGAGGCATTGAGTTTGATGAAACCTTTGCACTTACTTGCCAAATGACTACTCTTCATAGCATATGTGCACTTGTAGCTCAGCATGGTTGGAATGTACATCAATTGGGCATTAAAACAACCTTTTTGAATGGTGACTTGCATGAACGAGTGTATGTTTTTCAGCCCCGTGGATTTGTGTAGAAAGGGCATGAAAACCAGGTGTTCAGGTTAAAGAAGGAATTATATGGTTTAAAGCAAGCACCATGTGCTTGGTATGAAAAAATACATGCCTATCTGATTACACATGGTTTTGAGAACAGTCTAGTTGAAAGCTATGTTAAACATGCTAATGATATGCTTCTGATCATTATGATGTATCTTGATGACATGCTGCTCACTGGTCCTCATGAGAAGCATATTGCTGATTTCAAGGCTGATTTACATGCTTCATTTGAGATATCTAATTTGGGGCATTTGCATCATTATTTGGGCATTCATTTTATGCACGTTGATGGTGGAATGGCTTTGTGTCAAACAAAATATTGACACATTATTGCAGCATTTTGGCCTTGAAGAGTGTAAGCCTATTGCCACTCCTATGGAGATAGGTTTACGATTGAGTCTTCATGATGTTGGAGATGCATTTGATGTTGTTCTCTATCAACAAGTTGTTGGATGCTTGATTTACTTATGCATTACTCAGCTAGATATTTAGTTTGTTGTCTCACAGATGAGCAGGTTTATGCATTGCCCAAGTGTCAAGAGTTGGCAGGTGGTTAAGCGCATCTTTCACGACTTGAGTGGTACCTGGCTACTTGGGTTGTTTTATCCCAAGGGGGGATCTCTACCGCCAGATTTGCATGCTTTTTCTGACTCTGATTGGGCTGGTTGCTATGACACTCGTGTATCCACTAGTGGTTTTTGCTTCATGCTTGGTAGCTCATGCATATCTTGGTTGAGCAAGAAGCAGCCTACTATGGCAACTTCCAATTGTGAGGTTCAGTATAGGGAAGCTTTCACAACGACTCTTGAGTGTGTGTCTTAAACGCCTTATGGCTCATTTGGGTGTTGGTCAGTCTTCTGCCACCACCATCTTCACTGATAGTCAAAGCGCATTGGCACTTGTGAGGAACCTAGTGTTCCATGCTCGCACTAAGCACATTGAGGTGCATTATCATTATGTAAGGGAGATGTTCTCTGCTAGAGAGATCAACTTGGCATATGTGCCTACACAAGAGAACATTGCAGATGTTTTCACGAAGGCTCTACCTAGGGAGAAGTTTGAAGCTTTCTGCAAAGCTTTGGGCTTACTTCCTTTTGTGGATTAATTCCACATAGCTTGGCACTTCCTTATACATGAGTGCAAGCTCCTTGTTCACTGCATCACTCCCAGGGGGGATTTGTTGATATGTTTAGGTAGTGATGTGTGTGAACACACTAGGACTGCGGGGGCATTTTTTTTCCCTCTTTATGACATTTTTTTCCCCCGGCTTGTATATACGCCTATTGCCCTAATGGGCTGCTTATCTTTGTACATTCTAGTGGTAATACATTCCGTATGGTGTGTTGTGCTCCAAGCTTCTTCTTCTTCCTTGTGCTATTCATGTGCTTTTGTAGATGTCTAACTCCAACAGTGTTCACACACATCACTACCTAAATATATCAACAAATCCCCCCTGGGAGTGATGCAGTGAAATAGGACCTCACACTCATGTATACGGAAGTTCCAAGCTGTGTGGAATCAATCCACAAAAGGAACTAAGCCCAAAGCTTTGCAGAAAGCTTAAAACTTCTCCCTAGGCAGAGCCTTCGTGAAAAGGTCTGCAATGTTCTCCTACGTGGGCACATATGCCAAGCTCATCTCTCTGGCAAAGAACCTCTCCTTAACATAATGATAATGCACCTTAATGTGCTTAGTTTGATCATGGAACACAAGGTTCCTCGCAACACAGGGTTCCTCGGGAATGGTGGAAGGTTTGATGAAGAAGGTATGTGAGCAAGAGGAGCTTATTCAGAAGCTTCATGGAGAATTAAGCAAAGAACGAGGTGGAAAACAACCAAAAGGTGCAACAAATTTATTCATGGAACTCAATGATGAATTGGGTGAAGGTGCAGGAACATCTAGTCTGCCTCAAGGAAAACAAAAATGCAATTATGAAGGTATGGAACCAGGTGAGTTTGCCCTTAACCAAGTCTTCACGAAGGCAAAGTTGAATGATTTTGATGGCGAGAAGAAGAGTGGTGAAGATCTTGAGGCATGTATTGAAGAGCTGGAGGATTTCTTTGATCTTCGGCAATTTCGTGAGGAGTCCAAGGCAAAAGTTGGGATCCTGCACCTGTCTGGTATCATGAAGCTATGGTGGAAGTCCTATATGCAGACTCGAATGCGTTCTGGTCCGGTTTTATGGAAGGAGTTTACAGAACAAGCTAAAAAATGCTATTGTTCTCCACACTACCATATGGAGAAGAAGATGGAGTTCTACAATTTTTGTCAACATGAAAGTGACAAGCATAGGTTGTCTGTGGATGAGTACAAAGAGAAGTTCCTACATCTTCACAAATATGCATTGGAGGTTAGTGGTGACACTCTCAAGAGCAAATTTATTGAAGGGCTTCGTGAGGAACTCCGTTATCAAGTCAATGGGTCTAGATGCATCGATTTTCTGGATGCTGTTGCGATGGCGGAGAACTTTGAGAAGATGGAGAAGATCAATCCTCAGAAGGCAAATAGAAGAAGATTCATTGCGATGGGACATAGGCCACAGAGACCTATTGCAATCAACATGAAAAATTCAAGGAAGGCTACATCTTCTAATAACCCATCATGAAAAATTCAAGGAAGGCTCAATCTCGACGCCCATCATGCGAGTCCTACGCCACCTTCGAGTTCAAGAAACTAGACTTGAAACTCGGCAGAGAGAGGAGAAGGGGGAGCTCGCGAGGAGCTCACCCCCGCAGATAGGGAGACAGCTTTCGCCACAATACCTTCAACGCCCAAAGATAGAGAGAGAAGGGGATCGAAGGCGTTTCACCTGACTCAGAGACCTAAATTTTGTCTCTCTTTTTTTTGGATTTTTTTTTTTTGTGAAAGTGAAACGAGGGAGGGATCAGAAAGAGTACATCCCACCACTCTTTCCAAGGCAAACACTCACAGAGAGATGACAGAGGTGGATGGTGATGCCAAAGGTGGATGTGAAGTGGAGGTGTAAATGTGAGAGAGCAGGAGAGATGAGGGGGTTAAGGGTTGTTCTTGTGTAGTAAACAAACATGAACAAAACTAACCTACAAAAACATGGAAAAGGGGAGCAATTGGTCCAATGGAAGGGTGAAAAATGCCATGCCCACACATATATCCTAAGAATATAAGCAAAAAATTGCAAATCAATATCTTACCACATGCTCTTGAACTTTCCAAGTGATGAAAGGCCGTTCTCCCCGGCAACGGCGCCAAAATTTGTAGTATGCCTTTGGGAGCCAAGACCCACACCACCTTGCGTGGAAGCAAGGAGGAAGGCCCAAGAAAGACTCTCCTTTCATCCACCCCATCCTCCATCATGTTCAAGCCATTGGCCATCAGCCCGCAGTTATGCCACATGCTTGAAAATATGGAGCAATGGGAGTCAAGGATCCTAGTCACATATGTAAAATACAAGACAATTGCAACACTCTACTTACACACAAAGGAAAATGCTAGCATGCACACACACCTCACTCTCACACTCTCCAAGACTAAATACATATATGCACAAAGCCTTAAGAGAAAGGAGAGTTCTTCCATTGAATGGATTTTACATGAGAGCACGACCAAAAGCTCCCCCATTACAAGAAATAAGCCTCTATATATAGGCTAGACACATTCCTCCATGTGCTCTTTTTGACTAGTCAAAAAGGAGCACATGCCTAACTAACATATCTCAAAAAGATCTTGGGAAATATTCTTTCTAACAACCATATCTCCAAGAATACGTGCGTGGGGATTTTTCTACATATCTACCAAAGATGTGAGTATTTACAATGTTTCAAAAGCCTTACTTTTGGAGAAATATCAAAAAGTGTCTAAGAGGGAGTTCTCATGTGAAACTCTAGGTATATACAAAAAAAGGGGTTCCTATGCACAAATGAAGAAGATGAGTGCATACCCTATACTCAACACCCTCCTCCTCCTAGACTTTGTCGTCCTCGACAAAGCTAAGATAAGAGGGGCATACATTGCAGCACTGTTCAAGTTTGGGTCTTCAAGTCTTCAGATCTGCAGCTCTTCAAGTCTTCAAATTTGCAAGTTTTCAGTCTTCAGGTCTTCAGTGTTGAGCGACACAGTCCCCTTGGGGGGAAGTCAGCCCAACCATGTAAACAGAAGCCTCTGCCAGCAATCCCTCTGAGCAAGTCTTTAGAGGACCTGGGAACTCCTGCTAGAATTCAGCAGATGTGCAGCATTGGAAGAGCAACCTACAACAAAGTGATTGGAAGACCACTTAATAGGCCCTGAGGCCCAAGAGCCACCTCCCTTCATGCATTACCCTGTAAGTGATGTGCAGCAACCACCAAAAGCACATTAAAAGTGAGCAAAAAATTATCCCATTTAACCAAAGGAGTATCTCATCAAAGCCAATGAAACAACTGAAATGACTAAAATATGGGCATGCCACCCTGCCTCCAATAGCTCCAGGATTAGCTCGTCCACCAGTCATAGTGTCCTTGCACCCTAGCCTGTGCTATGTTGCTTGATTTTAACACTATTATCCAAAGGAGTTGACTGAGCAACAATGATTAAGTGCCCAAAATTCACATGATAGTCTGAGGACACGGTCAGTAGCTGCCTTATGTGGAAGCATGGGTTGTTTAGACGCCACAGCCATCATTAGTTGCAGATGGGATTCCAGCCTGAGCATTATCCTTTAGTACAAGAATCTCTAAACAAGGTCCCCAGACCACAGCATCCTTCAACTTTAAGTTTGAAAAAGACCTGACAGAATTTTCTTGGATCTAGTATCCTGTTAAAAGAACTTGTGTGATGTGGTTGATACATCCATGAATCTTTAGCTACAACCAGTGAAGTAAAAAATCAGCGGCATGAGTAATTCAATAGTTGCAACTGAGAGCTCAGTATGTGCTTGGTATATTCTTTTGGCTGCTGATGGGTTATGGTGTTTGAGAAGTAGCTGCAGGACTCAGAAATGGTGCCCTCTGATCATCAACCATAACCAAGTTTCTGTTGGTATTAGATAGGGACAAGTCTGCAGATGAATACTTGGGAAGGGACATTCGGAGCAGGAGGGTGTTTCAGTTACCTATCAACCTTCCTCAGCCATCCATGATGCCTAAAGGCAAGCTGAATGAGCAAGACACCAGGTATCATTTTGCTTCCTCAGAAATGAAGGCTGTTTACAAAACTTCCCTCTTCAGACATTTCTCTTCATTGATAAATACCTATCAGAAGTTGTCGATTGCAATAATTCCTGACTGCTATAATTGAGACACGGTAGAACAGGTTTGATTCTTCCTCTCTTTCTTCTGTTGTAGCATATGGCACCAGCCTGAGAAGGACTCTTGTCCCTCTGAGCACATGATGCAGTTCACCATGGTAATATCTTTGACAAAGAAAATTTCCTCTGGACAGAGCTGCTTGCTGTTGACTTCTGATAGAGCTTCACCTTGGTGCTCTATCCTATTGGTTGCAAATTGTATTGATAAAAAGTATGAGTTTGTTGTACCATCCAGGGCTTTTCCTTCATGCACTGTAGATGGTCAAAATCTCTCTGCCAATGCACCCAATCCGTTCCACATAATATATATAGCCAATTCTTGAGACTGCCATCTTGTTGCAAATCCAGCGTTGTCTGGGGTCCATCTATCACAGCTTACAGCAAGAGTGTCTTTCGTTGAGTATCCTCAATCCAAGAAATTGTCCCCAATGGAGATCCATTGCCTGACAGATTCCAAAAGATGCATAGCTATGGTCATCATAAACCAGGGCAGTACACTGAAAAGCCCAGACACCATAAGGTTGAAAAACCTGGCAATAATAAGTCTGCATCCAAGTAGGTTAAATGTACCCTAGTTATGACAGAAATGGCACACACCCAGAACCCACACTAGAGCCTTTGACAGAAACAGATATCTTTGGATCTTCACGAGGAAGACTTGAGGCAATACATTGCCAAGCGAGGTCCCAGAGAGCCCCCAAAAACCAACCAATCAGAACACAGACGGCCAACTGAATTTGTGTATTAATGCAAGCCCTATCATGGAACCAAGATACATTCCACTGTACACAAGAGCCAAGGAACTGCACCTTTCATATAATCCCCATGTACAGTAGAACCGGAAGCCCAATCTTTGCTGCAATGATGTAGCCATGGTTACCAACGACCATCAGACTACACAAAAAGCCAGAACTTGTTTTCCCCCAATTCTATCTGCTCAAAATCCTCCAGCAATCTGAGTAAGAAGACTGCACCAGCCCAACAGTTGCATGGTCTCAGTTCACACGGCAGAAGCCTTGCCAACTACACGTCAAGCTATGAGTTTAAATGAGTGGATGCCACCAGCATGTGTGAAGCCCAGCAGTGTCTGCCTTGTGTATTCCAACTTGCAGCCTATCTCTTTCTCCCTTAAGAGTGGGCATCATCAGCACATAATGCAATGGGATCATCAAGGGGGCCATATTCCTAGTCATTTGTTGATTCTGCACATATTTGTAAAGGTTTGAGTGCTTCAGCCAATATGTGTAATACCGGAAAGCTTGAGCAAGGAGAGCTTCAACTGGTGCATAAAATGGTGAGAGTTCTCTTGCTCAAATGCCAGCATGGTATGAGAAGTGCGGCAACAGTGGAATAATGCCCGAATCCAAGCATTTCAGATATGCCAGCGGATAGTGATTCATCTGTGCTTGAAACAACATCATTCCCAGTCGAGATGCAGACCAGGAATCTTGAATCAACCTGCCCACAGGCTTGCTGCCGTCCTTGTGCCTAGAGAATAGAGTAGGGGCGTGAGAATAGATTCCTCATATCCAGGGCAGCTGATTTAATCTTGACATTAAGTTCGTCAGCATTGTGCACATATAATTTCTTGATTTGGACCGAGAGAAAGGGGCAAAGATTTCCACCTGTACGACCACACCAGTTAGGGGGGATTTAGACCTCGTAATTTTTTGTGACTTTCATAAATGGTTGGATATGCCATTGAGTTTCCCCCAGCCTTTATCAGGTGTCGCCCCCAGCATGCCCGAGTCCACCTGTGGACAACAGCCTAATGCGGAAGAACATGTCCCCGTATGACATGTCATCTCAACCTGGCTTCAATAGATTTGTCCCATGCTTGTGTGCAGAGGGAATGATCCCATGTAATTCAGAAAGGTGCATCCAGATTTGATCCTTGCCTGCCCCGCTCCAGAGTGCAGCTCATCCCCAACATTCTAGAGTTTTTGTATGTGCATCATACCTGTGGCACTGCATGTATAGAGCACCAAAGAGGGATTTTGGGCCCTGTCGCAACCACCAAATGCCAGAAGGGTGTGGCCGTTGTTGGTCGGCAAGGAGAAGTCCTAAGCAAGTTGGGGCATGGGGCACCAACCAGCTGTAGCAGAGCACAGAAAGCAGACTTTCGTTGCTTGACAGGTGACCAGGTAGAATGTCGTCTTCGTGGAAGGGCTTCATTCTAAGAGTCCCGCCACTAGGCAATTCCTCACCTCCGAGCACCGAGAAGCATTATAGTGATTGAGCGCAAGGCCTTCGACAGTCACCTTCAAGGGTTCTGCACGTGAAGTTAGAAGGAGTAGTACTCAGTCGGTTTTCAGCATGGCCACAGAGAAGTTGTGGTAGAAGCCAGAAAAAGAGATGCCAAGGAGTTGCGTTGCCAGGCATTAGAGGAGCAAAGCATCTCTGTATGCCACAGGGCAGGGATCAAAGGGTCATATACACCACTGAACCCAATCTTCATATACCATCGTCACCGTGCTCAATATGTAGCAGCGGGAAGGTCACAAACGGGATCAGAGAGAAGTACCCACACACAGGGGAGCTTTGAGTTTACACAAAATATGAGCAATAGAAGGACTTCAGGTGAGCTCAATCTCGACGCCCATCATGCGAGTCCTACGCCACCTTCGAGTTCAAGAAACTAGACTTGAAACTCGGCAGAGAGAGGAGAAGGGGGAGCTCGCGAGGAGCTCACCCCCGCAGACAGGGAGACAGCTTTCGCCACAATACCTTCAACGCCCAAAGATAGAGAGAGAAGGGGATCGAAGGCGTTTCACCTGACTCAGAGACCTAAATTTTGTCTCTCTTTTTTTTGGATTTTTTTTTTTTGTGAAAGTGAAACGAGGGAGGGATCAGAAAGAGTACATCCCACCACTCTTTCCAAGGCAAACACTCACAGAGAGATGACAGAGGTGGATGGTGATGCCAAAGGTGGATGTGAAGTGGAGGTGTAAATGTGAGAGAGCAGGAGAGATGAGGGGGTTAAGGGTTGTTCTTGTGTAGTAAACAAACATGAACAAAACTAACCTACAAAAACATGGAAAAGGGGAGCAATTGGTCCAATGGAAGGGTGAAAAATGCCATGCCCACACATATATCCTAAGAATATAAGCAAAAAATTGCAAATCAATATCTTACCACATGCTCTTGAACTTTCCAAGTGATGAAAGGCCGTTCTCCCCGGCAACGGCGCCAAAATTTGTAGTATGCCCTTGGGAGCCAAGACCCACACCACCTTGCGTGGAAGCAAGGAGGAAGGCCCAAGAAAGACTCTCCTTTCATCCACCCCATCCTCCATCATGTTCAAGCCATTGGCCATCAGCCCGCAGCTATGCCACATGCTTGAAAATATGGAGCAATGGGAGTCAAGGATCCTAGTCACATATGTAAAATACAAGACAATTGCAACACTCTACTTACACACAAAGGAAAATGCTAGCATGCACACACACCTCACTCTCACACTCTCCAAGACTAAATACATATATGCACAAAGCCTTAAGAGAAAGGAGAGTTCTTCCATTGAATGGATTTTACATGAGAGCACGACCAAAAGCTCCCCCATTACAAGAAATAAGCCTCTATATATAGGCTAGACACATTCCCCCATGTGCTCTTTTTGACTAGTCAAAAAGGAGCACATGCCTAACTAACATATCTCAAAAAGATCTTGGGAAATATTCTTTCTAACAACCATATCTCCAAGAATACGTGCGTGGGGATTTTTCTACATATCTACCAAAGATGTGAGTATTTACAATGTTTCAAAAGCCTTACTTTTGGAGAAATATCAAAAAGTGTCTAAGAGGGAGTTCTCATGTGAAACTCTAGGTATATACAAAAAAAGGGGTTCCTATGCACAAATGAAGAAGATGAGTGCATACCCTATACTCAACACCCTCCTCCTCCTAGACTTTGTCGTCCTCGACAAAGCTAAGATAAGAGGGGCATACATTGCAGCACTGTTCAAGTTTGGGTCTTCAAGTCTTCAGATTTGCAGCTCTTCAAGTCTTCAAATTTGCAAGTTTTCAGTCTTCAGGTCTTCAGTGTTGAGCGACACAGTCCCCTTGGGGGGAAGTCAGCCCAACCATGTAAACAGAAGCCTCTGTCAGCAATCCCTCTGAGCAAGTCTTTAGAGGACCTGGGAACTCCTGCTAGAATTCAGCAGATGTGCAGCATTGGAAGAGCAACCTACAACAAAGTGATTGGAAGACCACTTAATAGGCCCTGAGGCCCAAGAGCCACCTCCATTCATGCATTACCCTGTAAGTGATGTGCAGCAACCACCAAAAGCACATTAAAAGTGAGCAAAAAATTATCCCATTTAACCAAAGGAGTATCTCATCAAAGCCAATGAAACAACTGAAATGACTAAAATATGGGCATGCCACCTTGCCTCCAATAGCTCCAGGATTAGCTCGTCCACCAGTCATAGTGTCCTTGCACCCTAGCCTGTGCTATGTTGCTTGATTTTAACACTATTATCCAAAGGAGTTGACTGAGCAACAATGATTAAGTGCCCAAAATTCACATGATAGTCTGAGGACACGGTCAGTAGCTGCCTTATGTGGAAGCATGGGTTGTTTAGACGCCACAGCCATCATTAGTTGCAGATGGGATTCCAGCCTGAGCATTATCCTTTAGTACAAGAATCTCTAAACAAGGTCCCCAGACCACAGCATCCTTCAACTTTAAGTTTGAAAAAGACCTGACAGAATTTCCTTGGATCTAGTATAGTGTTAAAAGAACTTGTGTGATGTGGTTGATACATCCATGAATCTTTAGCTACAACCAGTGAAGTAAAAAATCAGCGGCATGAGTAATTCAATAGTTGCAACTGAGAGCTCAGTATGTGCTTGGTATATTCTTTTGGCTGCTGATGGGTTATGGTGTTTGAGAAGTAGCTGCAGGACTCAGAAATGGTGCCCTCTGATCATCAACCATAACCAAGTTTCTGTTGGTATTAGATAGGGACAAGTCTGCAGATGAATACTTGGGAAGGGACATTCGGAGCAGGAGGGTGTTTCAGTTACCTATCAACCTTCCTCAGCCATCCATGATGCCTAAAGGCAAGCTGAATGAGCAAGACACCAGGTATCATTTTGCTTCCTCAGAAATGAAGGCTGTTTACAAAACTTCCCTCTTCAGACATTTCTCTTCATTGATAAATACCTATCAGAAGTTGTCGATTGCAATAATTCCTGACTGCTATAATTGAGACACGGTAGAACAGGTTTGATTCTTCCTCTCTTTCTTCTGTTGTAGCATATGGCACCAGCCTGAGAAGGACTCTTGTCCCTCTGAGCACATGATGCAGTTCACCATGGTAATATCTTTGACAAAGAAAATTTCCTCTGGACAGAGCTGCTTGCTGTTGACTTCTGATAGAGCTTCACCTTGGTGCTCTATCCTATTGGTTGCAAATTGTATTGATAAAAAGTATGAGTTTGTTGTACCATCCAGGGCTTTTCCTTCATGCACTGTAGATGGTCAGAATCTCTCTGCCAATGCACCCAATCTGTTCCACATAATATATATAGCCAATTCTTGAGACTGCCATCTTGTTGCAAATCCAGCGTTGTCTGGGGTCCATCTATCACAGCTTACAGCAAGAGTGTCTTTCGTTGAGTATCCTCAATCCAAGAAATTGTCCCCAATGGAGATCCATTACCTGATAGATTCCAAAAGATGCATAGCTATGGTCATCATAAACCAGGGCAGTACACTGAAAAGCCCAGACACCATAAGGTTGAAAAACCTGGCAATAATAAGTCTGCATCCAAGTAGGTTAAATGTACCCCAGTTATGATAGAAATGGCACACACCCAGAACCCACACTAGAGCCTTTGACAGAAACAGATATCTTTGGATCTTCACGAGGAAGACTTGAGGCAATACATTGCCAAGCGAGATCCCAGAGAGCCCCCAAAAACCAACCAATCAGAACACAGACGGCCAACTGAATTTGTGTATTAATGCAAGCCCTATCATGGAACCAAGATACATTCCACTGTACACAAGAGCCAAGGAACTGCACCTTTCATATAATCCCCATGTACAGTAGAACCGGAAGCCCAATCTTTGCTGCAATGATGTAGCCATGGTTACCAACGACCATCAGACTACACAAAAAGCCAGAACTTGTTTTCCCCCAATTCTATCTGCTCAAAATCCTCCAGCAATCTGAGTAAGAAGACTGCACCAGCCCAACAGTTGCATGGTCTCAGTTCACACGGCAGAAGCCTTGCCAACTACACGTCAAGCTATGAGTTTAAATGAGTGGATGCCACCAGCATGTGTGAAGCCCAGTAGTGTTTGCCTTGTGTATTCCAACTTGCAGCCTATCTCTTTCTCCCTTAAGAGTGGGCATCATCATCACATAATGCAATGGGATCATCAAGGGGGCCATATTCCTGGTCATTTGTTGATTCTGCACATATTTGTAAAGGTTTGAGTGCTTCAGCCAATATGTGTAATACCGGAAAGCTTGAGCAAGGAGAGCTTCAACTGGTGCATAAAATGGTGAGAGTTCTCTTGCTCAAATGCCAGCATGGTATGAGAAGTGCGGCAACAGTGGAATAATGCCCGAATCCAAGCATTTCAGATATGCCAGCGGATAGTGATTCATCTGTGCTTGAAACAACATCATTCCCAGTCGAGATGCAGACCAGGAATCTTGAATCAACCTGCCCACAGGCTTGCTGCCGTCCTTGTGCCTAGAGAATAGAGTAGGGGCGTGAGAATAGATTCCTCATATCCAGGGCAGCTGATTTAATCTTGACATTAAGTTCGTCAGCATTGTGCACATATAATTTCTTGATTTGGACCGAGAGCAAGGGGCAAAGATTTCCACCTGTACGACCACACCAGTTAGGGGGGATTTAGACCTCGTAATTTTTTGTGACTTTCATAAATGGTTGGATATGCCATTGAGTTTCCCCCAGCCTTTATCAGGTGTCGCCCCCAGCATGCCCGAGTCCACCTGTGGACAACAGCCTAATGCGGAAGAACATGTCCCCATATGACATGTCATCTCAACCTGGCTTCGATAGATTTGTCCCATGCTTGTGTGCAGAGGGAATGATGCCATGTAATTCAGAAAGGTGCATCCAGATTTGATCCTTGCCTGCCCCGCTCCAGAGTGCAGCTCATCCCCAACATTCTAGAGTTTTTGTATGTGCATCATACCTGTGGCACTGCATGTATAGAGCACCAAAGAGGGATTTTGGGCCCTGTCGCAACCACCAAATGCCAGAAGGGTGTGGCCGTTGTTGGTCGGCAAGGAGAAGTCCTAAGCAAGTTTGGGCATGGGGCACCAACCAGCTGTAGCAGAGCACACAAAGCAGATTTTCGTTGCTTGACAGGTGACCAGGTAGAATGTCGTCTTTGTGGAAGGGCTTCATTCTAACAGTCCCGCCACTAGGCAATTCCTCACCTCCGAGCACCGAGAAGCATTATAGTGATTGAGCGCAAGGCCTTCGACAGTCACCTTCAAGGGTTCTGCACGTGAAGTTAGAAGGAGTAGTACTCAGTCGGTTTTCAGCATGGCCACAGAGAAGTTGTGGTAGAAGCCAGAAAAAGAGATGCCAAGGAGTTGCGTTGCCAGGCATTAGAGGAGCAAAGCATCTCTGTATGCCACAGGGCAGGGATCAAAGGGTCATATACACCACTGAACCCAATCTTCATATACCATCGTCACCGTGCTCAATATGTAGCAGCGCGAAGGTCACAAACGGGATCGGAGAGAAGTACCCACACACAGGGGAGCTCTGAGTTTACACAAAATATGAGCAATAGAAGGACTTCAGGTGAGCTCAATCTCGACGCCCATCATGCGAGTCCTACGCCACCTTCGAGTTCAAGAAACTAGACTTGGAACTCGGCAGAGAGAGGAGAAGGGGGAGCTCGCGAGGAGCTCACCCCCGCAGATAGGGAGACAGCTTTCGCCACAATACCTTCAACGCCCAAAGATAGAGAGAGAAGGGGATCGAAGGCGTTTCACCTGACTCAGAGACCTAAATTTTGTCTCTCTTTTTTTTGGATTTTTTTTTTTGTGAAAGTGAAACGAGGGAGGGATCAGAAAGAGTACATCCCACCACTCTTTCCAAGGCAAACACTCACAGAGAGATGACAGAGGTGGATGGTGATGCCAAAGGTGGATGTGAAGTGGAGGTGTAAATGTGAGAGAGCAGGAGAGATGAGGGGGTTAAGGGTTGTTCTTGTGTAGTAAACAAACATGAACAAAACTAACCTACAAAAACATGGAAAAGGGGAGCAATTGGTCCAATGGAAGGGTGAAAAATGCCATGCCCACACATATATCCTAAGAATATAAGCAAAAAATTGCAAATCAATATCTTACCACATGCTCTTGAACTTTCCAAGTGATGAAAGGCCGTTCTCCCCGGCAACGGCGCCAAAATTTGTAGTATGCCCTTGGGAGCCAAGACCCACACCACCTTGCGTGGAAGCAAGGAGGAAGGCCCAAGAAAGACTCTCCTTTCATCCACCCCATCCTCCATCATGTTCAAGCCATTGGCCATCAGCCCGCAGCTATGCCACATGCTTGAAAATATGGAGCAATGGGAGTCAAGGATCCTAGTCACATATGTAAAATACAAGACAATTGCAACACTCTACTTACACACAAAGGAAAATGCTAGCATGCACACACACCTCACTCTCACACGCTCCAAGACTAAATACATATATGCACAAAGCCTTAAGAGAAAGGAGAGTTCTTCCATTGAATGGATTTTACATGAGAGCACGACCAAAAGCTCCCCCATTACAAGAAATAAGCCTCTATATATAGGCTAGACACATTCCCCCATGTGCTCTTTTTGACTAGTCAAAAAGGAGCACATGCCTAACTAACATATCTCAAAAAGATCTTGGGAAATATTCTTTCTAACAACCATATCTCCAAGAATACGTGCGTGGGGATTTTTCTACATATCTACCAAAGATGTGAGTATTTACAATGTTTCAAAAGCCTTACTTTTGGAGAAATGTCAAAAAGTGTCTAAGAGGGAGTTCTCATGTGAAACTCTAGGTATATACAAAAAAAGGGGTTCCTATGCACAAATGAAGAAGATGAGTGCATACCCTATACTCAACAGCCAATTTTCGTATTTTTTAGATATCGTTTGAGCCCTCAAATAAGCCCTGGAACCTAATTTTTAACTAGGCCGGACACTAGGTCTGGACAGGGCCAAAACTTAGCCAAAAACTATAAAAAGAGCTAGAGAGCTCATTTTTGAGGTTAGATTGTAATTGAAATGAACTTCTAAGAGCATTTTGAAAGTAATTGAAGAACTCCATTGATTCTCACTCTTTGTCTTGCCGTGTGTGCGCGTGTGTGTATGTGTGTGCATGCTAGTGTGCTTCTCACTCACACACTTGTGCCGCCACTTGCTCGAGGTCTTCATACCATCCTCACGTCTTCCCGGATTGACATTAAAGGAGGTGCTACTCATCATTGAGCTACACCAAATTTTGGCGCCGTTGCTGGGGATCGAGCTTTGAGGACAAGCGTGTGATGGTAAGACGTAGAGTTGACGCGTTGGAGTTGTAGGTATTTTCTTCACTCTCATCGATTTTCTTTTACTTTCTTCACCATCTTCATTACCATCATCAACATCACCATCTCCCACCTCCATCTCCATCATCGCGAAAATTTCTGTTTTTTGATCATATCACCTTCCCCACCTCATTTCCCTCATTTCACTTGGGGGAGAGAGCGAGAGAGCGATATTGCATGTGCGTTTTCTTGCATGTTTCTTGAGCTTTTTGCAGGACCTTGCTGTATCATCATCCCCAGCTTTCTGCGCAGGTACGAAACTCGACGAAACTGTCTCGCGGTCGCAGGCTTCTGTCGATCGCGACTGACAAAAATTTTTGGTCTTTCACAAAATTGAGTGCACCACTAGAACAAGCACAAAGAGCACATCCTAAAACATTAAAAACAGTAGAAAAATTCCGAGGTTTTCTGTCAATCGCGACCGACAGACCCTGTCAATCGCGACCGACAGGCCCTGTCAATCACGACCGACAGACCCTGTCAATCGCGACCGACAGACCCTGTCAATCGCGACCGACAGACCCTGTCAATGGCGACCGACAGACCCTGTCAATCGCGACCGACAAACCCTGTCAATCGCGATCGACAGACCTCCACGATCGACTGACTGCCACGTAGGACCCTGTCAATCGCTATTGATCCGTCGATCGCGATCGACTGAAATTCCACGATTGATTGACTTTTACGCGTAGCCACGTGTCCATCACGACTGATAGGCCCCCGATTGACTGAAATTTCGGCGAAAAAACCGGAAAACGTGTCGATCACGATTGATACTGTCGATTGCGATTGACAGTCACGATTGACTCTGTCGATCGCGATTGACAGCCCCGACGGACACCTCTGTCAATCGCGATTGACAGACCTGTCGATCGCGATTGACAGGCTTTTCGGCCAAAAAATTAGGGATTTTTATTTCAAGTTGGGAAAAATTTTGTGGCATTTTTGTCAATCCATTAGCATTTTGTGAGGTTCCTACACTTGTGATTTGGAGAAAATCCTAGGATCTGTTGGCCAGATTGAATCTTGATTTAATCCCCTAAACCCTGAACAGTCATAACTTCTTCATACGAAATCAATTTTTTGAGTTCTAGGGCTTGTTGGAAAGCTCGTAGCATATACTACACTCCCTCAACTGTTTTTTATAAAGATAATGCATTGATTTTCAGATAGAGTATTTTGAAGTTGACCATACCCAGGGGGATCAAAGTCAAGGGTCTTTAGGATTGTTTTCTTAAAAATCACTATGCAAGTTTGTGTGTGTGCTACAGGAATGAAAATCATGGGTTTTGTCATTGGAATTTAAATCTGTAAGCTAACTTTGGAACTCTTACAGATCTATTGAGAGCATCGAAAGACGTTCTAAGCAAGAGTAAGTGCAAGCTTGGGAACACATTTCCTAGGGTACTCAAGGGCAACCGAACAGGGAACAAAAGGTTGGAAACTTTTAACCCCCTCTGTCTATTCATAGCTTAGGCTAAGAACGACTAGAGGTAGGAGCAAGTCAGGGCGACGATAGGCAGGTATCAAGTTGAAGACTACCTAAACACTCAAGTTCAAGCTAAAAATCTAATCTCTGTACTGTCGATAACATAAAGGAAAAGAACCTAACGTGGAACGATCAACCTGAAAGCACGACGAACATTCAAGTATTCCTGACGATGTAATATCAGACAAGACCTTAAACACGAGAAATCACTCAAAAGAACCAAGCGACTAATATAAAGTAACCAGCAACGAGGTTGTACTCTGGGCAAAGAATTGGGCTACTTAGATAGGCATATGAACCTTAGATCAGGACGACATTTAGTAAGGGAGAGACAAAGCCTTAGGTCTTCAGAGGCTAGTGTTAACCACACTGCTAGGTCTTGGGCCCAGCAGTTGAGCCACCACTCGTACTACCCTAGCTCTGAGACCAGTGAGTCAGAGATGTCTCAAGGCATGGACAGACCTACGGGAAGTTCAGGTGTGCCTTACTTGTACAGGGTAGAAGGCCCTTACAAAACACAGCTCGAATACCTTAGGACCAACCGATTAGGTGCTAGCATCTATGAGGACGGCCTAGGAAGATCAGTGGTCCAGATTAAAAGCCCTGACCAGTCCATAGGACTAGAGCACCCAGTTGTCAAGTTTGAAAACGGTGCGTACCTGGACAAAGAAGGAACCATATACGTAGTCACCAGTCACCCAGACAGGACAGATGAATTTGGGAATGTAATCTCAGAGGCGGACTTAGGTGACTTAGAACAAGGAAATATGGGCATAGAACCTAGAACCCCCCGTGGCAAATCTGTTCTCACTAGGATTATCACACCTGAGTGGGTACCCCAAGACAACAAGAGCATAGAGTTGCTCCTCAATCAAGAAACTGACGAAGCCTTTTAGAGGTATAAATCTAGTCAGCCAACTGATATAGGAACTATCATGATCTATGAGTTTAAGGATCCGGATAGCCCAGGTAGAGTGACCTACTTAGATCACACTTCAGAAAGGATCTTTGTGGTGATAGAAAATGATAGGCATGCGTACACTTGGAAGGGTGAATTCATTTTCCCCCAACCAAGATCAAATGTATCCTATGGTCACCCTAGGGCTGGAACATCCCAAGCTCGTGGAATGCAAAGAGACAAAAGTAGAGATAGACCAGAAGTAAGCTTTGCCAGCCCAGTGGGCAGAGAAAGAACGAGGACGGAGACGAATAGGGTAGAACCTGAGATGCTTAGAGCTCACAGGAACCAAAGAAATGCGGATGGATTCCCTCTACCGAGACCTAGAGAGCACACAAGAACTTTGAGGCCGACCCAGCTAGTTAAGTCTATGAAGAATTACTTTGACGGCACAGGTTATGTAAGATAGCAGTCTTGGCCACTAAGCTTGTAGTAGAAGCCTCATCAATTATCTGCAATAATTTTGACCTGAATTTCCCATCCATCTTTATTAAATAAAAAATACTAACCTCCTTCTTCATTGACTTAAGTAGTTTTGAAGCCTCTGACTCTTTAAGAGATTGAGCTTCATGTGCTTTGCCAAACTCTTCTTGAGCCCTGTTGAAGGCATGCCCAATGGCATCACTGGTGCCTATGAGACATTCATTGTGGTTTGTGTCTGCACTTGTAATATCTTTGTCTTCAATCGCAACTCTGTCTTTGTTCAATTCCTTAATTATCAATTCTTGATTTTCTACCACCTTTGCCGTTCCCTTGCTTCTTGTCTGTACTTCAAAAGATTCCAGTTCTTCTAATTGTACCACTCTAGTAGATGGTGAAGGTTCATTCACCTCAGGGAGTGTTTCCTCCTTGAATACAGAGATCATTTGGAGATGGGGTCCGGAAGTAGAGGCTTGATTCTTAGGACAACAGTTTGTATAGTGATCCCTGGCCTCTGGACAGTTCCTACAAGGAGGTGCATTTTCTGGGAGGGTGCACCTAGATTGGTAGTGCCCACATTCTCCACACCTGAAGCAAATAATTGGCCTTCTAGGCCCATTTGCAAAATTAGATCTCGGTCTAGGATTATAGTTATTACCTTGGTTTGCTGCTGCTGCCATTACATTTGCTGGTGGCAAAAGTCTTCCTTGTGTCCAATATGTCGTTGTCGATATTCCCCTTACTTGGCATTCATGGGCCTCATGCCCAATCTTCCTGCATAATTGACAAGTCACATTTAGCAAAGGACATTCACTTACTATGTGTCCTTGCTTGCTGCACATGGAGCACCAGAGTCCGTTCTTAATGCCGCCTCCTTTTAGTTCTTGCAACTCCTACCTCAGCTGAGCTAGTTCCTCTGCTTGGGCTTCCTCTTCCTTTTGGAGCTTGAGGGCTTCAATCTCTCTTCTCAGCTGAGCTATAGTAGTCTCCTCCTCTGTGTAGGGCTTATTTCTTTTCAAGCCCTCCAGTTCCCTTCTTAACTGGCTCACTGGGTCCTCCAGTTCTGTACCATATGATGGTTGGGAAGAAGTTGCACCATACTGGTGCCTTATCTGTTCCAAGCGGGTGGCCGTATTGATGAACTCCTCAACAGAGGTAGTAGGTAGCACTAACTCTTTTATTTTGCATTGGGTGACCACAGGTAGAGGTTTGGCTAACCACTTCTTGACAAAGAAGTCGTGTGGTGGATCCGGTAGTTTAGCCATTAGTGCTTTGGCCCTGGTCACGAACTCGGGGAACTTCTCTCCTGGACCCAACTTCAAGTTTTCCAATTCTTCTATAATAATCTCAGCCGTGTTGCCATGCTGAAATTGATTCTTAAAGGCCTCTTTCATCAAATCCCAAGAGGTAAAGTGATTTTCAGCAAACTGGCTAAACCACTTGTCTGCCAGACCTTCCAATGTGGCGGGGAAGAGTATCAAGAAAGCATCTTCCCTACCCATTAGCCCCCTAGTCTTACATAATGCAAGAAATCTTTGAGTGTGCTCATCTGGGTCCTCATGGGCTAAACCTCTGAAGGAGGGAAATTTTATGTTTAATCTGGAGAGCAAGATTTCTAGGTCCACCTGTCCTGCCATGCTTCCTACCGATGAAGTCGATGAAAGTGGACTCGATGATCTTCTGTTCGTCTTTCTTCTTGTCTGCTTGCACTTGATCCTCAAGGTTTGTGACCGGGTCGCGGTCATGAGCTATTCATAGTCCACTTAAAATGAGACACTTGATAAAAGTATGTACCTTTTGGCCCACTGGAGTAATGTTGTCGACACTGGAATATTGTCCTCCAATGGCAATATATAGTCTCCTATGCTCAAAGCTCCTTGGAGGTCCCACCGTGCGTGCCAAATTTGTTGGGGATTCGTGGACAAGAAGGAGTTTGAGGGTTTGTAGGAGAAAAAGGAGATGATGAAAATGGAATAACAGTGAGAACTTCTGCAAAGGAATACTCTTGGAAACCTTGAATATTGATTATCTTTCAACAATTACAATGACTGCACACAGTCTAATCAATGACTAAATACAACTTCGGAGAATATCAATTACTGAAGACCAATTATCTCAAGTCCTCTGGCAGCGGCCTCTCCTGCACCAATCCTTCACTTGCTTCCCGCTTCCCTTGTGCACACCTTGCACTAAGCTTCCACCAAGCTAAGGAATTTGTATCACGGCACACACACACAATAGACCTTGGGACTCTTGGAATCCAACCCGCCTTCTCTGCACACCTTCCTCTTGACACCTTTTTCACTCTTGAGTGTCGTCGCACACTGGAGGCTCTTCTTGCTTCCTCTCTTGCTTCCTTTGAAGCTCTCTCTTGCTCCTAGCTCTCAATGTCTCCAAGAATAGCCTTTGTCCTTCTTTTGTTGAGTCCGCCGGTTCGCGCACTCTAACTGCAATACAATCTTGGTGTCCTTTCAATGTCCCAAGATTGTCTTTTTGAACTGGTCCTCAACGACTCGCTACTTTGTCCTGTAGTGACTTTAGAACAAGAGTGACTTTCAAAATAAAATTTTTGATTGGGCGGCCTATTTCCACCTTTGCGTACGCGGCCTTCCATACCTTCACCTTTCCTTTTAATTCTTTACTTTTGCACCTTAAGATTTTAAATTCATCCTTTGAACCTTAAGAGAAAAAATACTTTGCACCTTTAGTTTCAACCGGTTAGGGCTCTACACAAGGTCCATGATGAAGGAGAAAAATTGCCCTAATTATTTGTGGGCTGAGGCTGTAAATACAGCTACTAATTTGGTCAATAGGTTACCATGTAAAGCTTTGCAGGGAATGACACCTTATGAGTCATGGTGGGGTAAGAGACCTACACTAGACCATTGCAAAGTATTTGGATGTTTGGCCTATGCATATGTGCCATCACAATTAAGGCACAAATTGGAACCTAAAGCTGAAAAATATGTGTTTATTGGTTATGATGATAAGCAGATGGGATACAGGTTGTGGAATCCATCCACAAAACATTTTCTTGTATCAAAAGATGTTACATTTGATGAGCAAGGTACTTGGTATGCAGGTACTATCAATATTAATACAGATGATGAAGAAATTGTGAGCCAAAGGAAAGGTAAATCAAAGGTTCAGATATATGATGAACAAGAGAATAATGAAGTGCAAGTTGAAGTGGGAGAAACACCAAGATTTGATCCTGAATATGAAGAACCAGAAACCTCAAGAAGTGGAGAACTTAGGAGGTCTACAAGGAACAAATGGCAACCTACAAGGTATAGCTATGATACTTCATTTTTGGCTACCAAAGATTATGCTTACATGATTAAAGCAGATGAAGACCCTTCTACATATGAAGAGGCAAAAGGTAAAGAAAATTGGGAGAAAGCTATGCAGGAAGAATATGATGCATTGTTGGAGAATCAAACATGGGATTTGGTTCCAAAACCAAATAGCCAGAAGATCATTGGATGTAAGTGGGTTTATAAGACAAAAAGATTTGCAGATGGAAGTGTGTCTAGGTACAAAGCTAGACTTGTTGTCAAAGGGTTTGCTCAGACATATGGTGTTGATTATGATGAGACTTATAGTCCTGTGGCAAAGATGACAACTATCAGGACGCTTATAGCTATTGCTGCATGTAAAGGTTGGAAGTTATGTCAACTTGATGTAAAAAATGCTTTTTTGAATGGTTATATCTCAGATGATGTGTTCATGGAGCAACCTCAAGGGTTCAGAGATAAAAGGTATCTAGATCATGTGTGCAAACTCAAGAGAGCTTTGTATGGCTTGAAGCAGGCCCCAAGGGCGTGGAATTATAGACTTGTAAAGTTCTTGAAAGAACTTGGATTTCAGGTGTCTAAAGCAGATAGTAGCTTGCTTGTCAAAGCAAGTGATGATGGGTTTATTTACATGTGCATATATGTTGATGATATCATACTTACAGGTACAGATGAGAAAGGCATTCAATGCTTAAAGAAGCAAATGGAGAAAGAGTTCAAAATAAGTGACTTGGGAGACTTGTCATACTTCTTGGGCATGGAGATTACATATACTCAACATGGAGTATTTGTGACCCAAGAAAGGTATTTGAAGAACTTGCTAATCAAGTTTAAAATGAATGATTGCAGGGTAGCACCTACACCAATGGAGGTGAATCACAAATTGAGTAAATTTGGAGGTGAAGAATTCAAGGACATGAGACAATATCAGAGTTTGGTTGGTAGTCTTATCTATGCTACTTTAACTAGACCTGATTTATCATATGCAGTAGGGGTTTTGTCTCAATTCATGCATTGTCCTAGGAAAGAGCATTGGATTGCAGGGCAAAGAGTGTTGAGGTACATTAAGGGTACACTCAAAGAAGGTTTGTATTATGGTTTTACATCAGATACAAATATCAAGATTTATAGTGATGCAGATTGGGCAGGTAATCCAGATGATAGAAGGTCAACCTATGGATACATGTGTTATGTGGGAGATAAGTTAATCTCTTGGTGCTCAAAGAAGCAACATACAGTTGCTCTGTCATCTACAGAAGCTGAGTATAAAGGCATGGTTGAAGCTGCAAAAGAAGTGATTTGGCTTAAAACTCTCATGAAGAGTTTTGATACTATACAGAGCATACCTATCATTTATGGTGATAACATGAGTTCATTATATCTAGCTGCTAATCCTGTTTTTCATGCAAGGACTAAACACATTGAGATACAGTATCACTTTCTAAGAGAGAAGGTGATGGAAAAGGAGATTGAAGTCATACATACTTCAACAAAAGATCAGATAGCTAATATGCTTACAAAGAGCTTGGATGGACCAAAGCTACAGAAGTTTAAAGACATGGCAGGCATAAAGAAGGTTAGAGAAACCTCAATTGATGATTGAGGGGGAGCTGTTGGTGCAGACCAATCACCAATTGAAGATTTGAAGGACAAAGAATGGAGATAAGGACAATTCTTGAAGCAAGGTTTTGACTTACTCTTGATATAGAGGTGTTCTAAATTCAAGAGTAAGTTGTTCTTTTGGAGATTAACACTCTCCATCAATGGTATCAGAGCAGGAAACATCAAAATCAAGGAAAAGAGGATCCCGACTGCTGCAGATTCAAGAAATTCAACAACTGAAGAACTAAAAGGTGAAAGCTTGAAGGCAAAGCTTGAGGACGAGACCATACGACATCAAGAAAGACAAAAGGACTCTAATTTGAAGCAAAGGTACATATGTTATTCATAAAGCTTGAAGATTTCAATACACAGGTGGACACAAGATGGGAGATTCTCTACAGATAGAGAAATTGGATAGGGAAAACTATCCTGCATGGTCAATGTGGATGGAAGCTCATCTAATGAGCAAAGATTTAATAGCTTACATCACAGGACAAGAAGAGAAGCCACAGTTCAGAGATCCTAGTGTTCCAACTAGGGAAGAGTTAGCAGATTTGAAAAATTGGATGAAGAAAGATGCTCAAGCTAGGAGTATTATCTATATGGCTGTCAATGATTACTTGTTACCTCATACTCGAGGTCTTGAAAGTGCAACTGATATTTGGAATGCTTTGGAGGAGCATTTCCAGAATACTACTAAGTCAAGGAAGGCATCCTTATGGGCAGAGTTTACCACCTTTAAGAAGAAGGCTTCTCAATCCATTTCAGACTATGTGACAAGAATGAAAGATATTGCAGATGCTTTAGGAGCTGTTGATGAAGACATTGAGGAGGATAAATTGGTAAGGCAAATCCTTACAGGTCTAAGAGGTGATGACAAATGGAAGCCATTCATTTTGTCTACAGAATCATCACTTGATCATTTCACTCCTGATTTAAATCAGTTGCTAGGTCATATGCTAACATTTGAGCAGGATGTTAAAGGAGATGGTGACAAGAGTGCAGGTCATGCAATGTACTCAAAGGACAAGAAGAAGAATAGCAAAGGAAAGCAACAAGCAAATGAAGATGAAGGAACAACTAGTCAAGCCAACTTCCTAAGAGGAAGAGGAAGTGGCAAAGGTAGAGGAAGAGGCAGAAACAACAAAGATGGAGGCAAAGCTTGTTGGATTTGTGGTAAGACAAATCATTTAGCTAATGATTGTTGGCATAATAATCAGAGTAATAATGGATATAATCAAAACTATAATTCAAGAGGAAGAGGTGGCAGAAATCAAAGAGGTAATTTCAGAGGCAGAGGTAGTAGGGGTTACTTTGGAAGAAATGCAAGTAGAGGTTTCCAAAGTCAACAATATAACAACACCTACTACAATTATGCTTCAGATCAAAACGAAGATTCAACATTGATAATGAATGCAACTTGTGAAAGGTAGAGTGAAGATCAAAGAGTCTTCTACATTGATTCAGGGTGTAGCAATCACCTTAGTGGTAATATAGCCTTGATGACTGATTTGGAGAATAAGGTATCTAATCATGTTGTTCAAACAGGTGACAACACAAAGCACAATGTGAAGTCAATTGGATCAGTGAAGGCCAAGGATGGTAGCACCTTATTGAGTAAGGTCTTGTATGTTCCTACAATTCCTAAGAATTTGATAAGTGTAGGACAAATTGTGGAAAAAGGTTATGAAGTAAGATTCACTAATGAAGGAGTGTTTGTGGAAGACCCTAGCAATGGGTATAAACAAATTGTTTCAGGGAAGAAAGAAGGAAGATTGTTCACATTGAAGATTCAAGGTAATATTGGTCATGCCATGTTCACATATGGAGGACATAAGATCTCTGAGTTAGATCTTTGGCACAAGAGGCTTGGACATTTCAATGAAAGAGGTATTAAAGACATGATTAACAATGGTTCAGTGCTTGGTTTGCCTAATGTTGCAGGTCAACATATGACATACAGATGTGAGGCATGTCAATTAGGTAAGGCTCATAAGCATTCCTACTCCAAGCATGGTTTTATGTACTCAGAGAAGCTTGAGTTGGTACATACAGATGTGTGGGGACCATCAAAGGATTTCAGTATAAATGGGTCAAGGTATTATGTGATTTATGTTGATGATGCTACCAGATGGATCACTATTTATGTGATCAAAGATAAGTCAGAAGTGTTTAATACATTTAAACACTATCATGCATATGCAGAAAGAATTACAGGACATAAGTTGAAGAGACTAAGGTCAAATGGAGGGGGAGAGTATTTCTCTAATGAATTCAGTGATTACTTGTGGAATGCAGGTATAAAAAGAGAAGTTACTTGTAGGTACTCTCCTCAACAAAATGGTGTAGCAGAAAGGAGAAATAGAACTCTTGTTGAGTTTGCAAGGTCCATGATGAAGGAGAAAAATTGCCCTAATTATTTGTGGGCTGAGGCTGTAAATACAGCTACTTATTTGGTCAATAGGTTACCATGTAAAGCTTTGCAGGGAATGACACCTTATGAGGCATGGTGGGGTAAGAGACCTACACTAGACCATTGCAAAGTATTTGGATGTTTGGCCTATGCATATGTGCCATCACAATTAAGGCACAAATTGGAACCTAAAGCTGAAAAATATGTGTTTATTGGTTATGATGATAAGCAGATGGGATACAGGTTGTGGAATCCATCCACAAAACATTTTCTTGTATCAAAAGATGTTACATTTGATGAGCAAGGTACTTGGTATGCAGGTACTATCAATATTAATACAGATGATGAAGAAATTGTGAGCCAAAGGAAAGGTAAATCAAAGGTTCAGATATATGATGAACAAGAGAATAATGAAGTGCAGGTTGAAGTGGGAGAAACACCAAGATTTGATCCTGAATATGAAGAACCAGAAACCTCAAGAAGTGGAGAACTTAGGAGGTCTACAAGGAACAAATGGCAACCTACAAGGTATAGCTATGATACTTCATTTTTGGCTACCATAGATTATGCTTACATGATTAAAGCAGATGAAGACCCTTCTACATATGAAGAGGCAAAAGGTAAAGAAAATTGGGAGAAAGCTATGCAGGAAGAATATGATGCATTGTTGGAGAATCAAACATGGGATTTGGTTCCAAAACCAAATAGCCAGAAGATCATTGGATGTAAGTGGGTTTATAAGACAAAAAGATTTGCAGATGGAAGTGTGTCTAGGTACAAAGCTAGACTTGTTGTCAAACTGTTGATTATGATGAGACTTATAGTCCTGTGGCAAAGATGACAACTATCAGGACACTTATAGCTATTGCTGCATGTAAAGGTTGGAAGTTATGTCAACTTGATGTAAAAAATGCTTTTTTGAATGGTTATATCTAAGATGATGTGTTCATGGAGCAACCTCAAGGTTTCAGAGATAAAAGGTATCCAGATCATGTGTGCAAGCTCAAGAGAGCTTTGTATGGCTTGAAGCAGGCCCCAAGGGCATGGAATTATAGACTTGTAAAGTTCTTGAAAGAACTTGGATTTCAGGTGTCTAAAGCAGATAGTAGCTTGCTTGTCAAAGCAAGTGATGATGGGTTTATTTACATGTGCATATATGTTGATGATATCATACTTACAGGTACAGATGAGAAAGGCATTCAATGCTTAAAGAAGCAAATGGAGAAAGAGTTCAAAATAAGTGACTTGGGAGACTTGTCATACTTCTTGGGCATGGAGATTACATATACTCAACATGGAGTATTTGTGACCCAAGAAAGGTATTTGAAGAACTTGCTAATCAAGTTTAAAATGAATGATTGCAGGGTAGCACCTACACCAATGGAGGTGAATCACAAATTGAGTAATTTTGGAGGTGAAGAATTCAAGGACATGAGACAATATCAGAGTTTGGTTGGTAGTCTTATCTATGCTACTTTAACTAGACCTGATTTATCATATGCAGTAGGGGTTTTGTCTCAATTCATGCATTGTCCTAGGAAAGAGCATTGGATTGCAGGGCAAAGAGTGTTGAGGTACATTAAGGGTACACTCAAAGAAGGTTTGTATTATGGTTTTACATCATATACAAATATCAAGATTTATAGTGATGCAGATTGGGCAGGTAATCCAGATGATAGAAGGTCAACCTATGGATACATGTGTTATGTGGGAGATAAGTTAATCTCCTGGTGCTCAAAGAAGCAACGTACAGTTGCTCTGTCATCTACAGAAGCTGAGTATAAAGGCATGGTTGAAGCTGCAAAAGAAGTAATTTGGCTTAAAACTCTCATGAAGAGTTTTGATACTATACAGAGCATACCTATCATTTATGGTGATAACATGAGTTCATTATATCTAGCTGCTAATCCTGTTTTTCATGCAAGGACTAAACACATTGAGATACAGTATCACTTTCTAAGAGAGAAGGTGATGTATAAGGAGATTGAAGTCATACATACTTCAACAAAAGATCAGATAGCTGATATGCTTACAAAGAGCTTGGATGGACCAAAGCTACAGAAGTTTAAAGACATGGCAGGCATAAAGAAGGTTAGAGAAACCTCAATTGATGATTGAGGGGGAGCTGTTGGTGCAGACCAATCACCAATTGAAGATTTGAAGGACAAAGAATGGAGATAAGGACAATTCTTGAAGCATAGAAGATGGATACATTCACAGAGTGAAAGACATGTACACATATGTACATTAGTTAAGACATAGGTTACTTATACTTATGCTTTGATATAAGTTTGTACATAATTGCCTATAAATACTTTGGAAAAATGTCGGGGCAATAGAGAGGAGACAATAGGAGATCATGAGAATAGTGTATTGAGAAGTAGAGAATGTCATTAGACACATGAGAAGTGAGTTGAATTCTCCATCCTCACTCAGTTGTAAATTTCTAAGAAATAGAAGGAAAAATTGCGCCCGATGTTTCTCGGTTTTCTCCTCGTGTGATAGATCTTTTGTGAATTCCTTTTGGAGATATCTAAGTCCATAGTTAATCAATCTATGGCTAGAGTTTGAGAGTCTAATTGTGATCAGACTAAGAGAATTGTGTGTAGGAACATTTACATGTGAGAAAGTACTCATTGGTTCCTGAAACAGGTGCAAATTTAGATCTTAATGATTTGATCATTTCTCACTCCACAGTTTAAAGTTTTGTGCAAGTAAGCACTTAATCTTTCAGTTGGAAGGTAAGCTACTCGTCGCTAAAAGCATTTGCTTAAACGGGTTTTATACTGAGAGAATTAAAGTTAAGAAGTTAGGGGTGTCCAAATCGACTTCTCAGAAGTGCAGATTTAGACATAGCTGACTTGGTAAGTAGATTTCTCAAGATCTACTGAACCTTTTGAAGTAATTTGACTTGGTGAAGGTGCGCAATCTTTAGGCGACACCTTGTGCAAAGTTTTATCAAAAACTTTACACATTTACTCAGTCAATGAGCAAGATCTATGCAGCAGACAATCTGAGGAACTTTCTTCTTCACAGTTTAGTCAAGAAATTGATATTTGGTCATTGATCTCTTAAATTGGTAAAGGTTTTGACTTACTCTTGATATAGAAGTGTTCTAAATTCAAGAGTAAGTTGTTCTTTTGGAGATTAACACTCTCCATCAATGGTATCAGCGCAAGAAACATCAAAATCAAGGAAAAGAGGATCCCGACTGCTGCAGATTCAAGAAATTCAACAACTGAAGAACTAAAAGGTGAAAGCTTGAAGGCAAAGCTTGAGGACGAGACCATACGACATCAAGAAAGACAAAAGGACTCTAATTTGAAGCAAAGGTACATATATTATTCATAAAGCTTGAAGATTTCAATACACAGGTGGACACAAGATGGGAGATTCTCTACAGATAGAGAAATTGGATAGGGAAAACTATCCTGCATGGTCAATGAGGATGGAAGCTCATCTAATGAGCAAAGATTTAATAGCTTACATCACAGGAGAAGAAGAGAAGCCACAGTTCAGAGATCCTAGTGTTCCCAACTAGGGAAGAGTTAGCAGATTTGAAAAATTGGATGAAGAAAGATGCTCAAGCTAGGAGTATTATCTATATGGCTGTCAATGATTACTTGTTACCTCATACTCGAGGTCTTGAAAGTGCAACTGATATTTGGAATGCTTTGGAGGAGCATTTCCAGAATACTACTAAGTCAAGGAAGGCATCCTTATGGGCAGAGTTTACCACCTTTAAGAAGAAGGCTTCTCAATCAATTTCAGACTATGTGACAAGAATGAAAGATATTGCAGATGCTTTAGGAGCTGTTGATGAAGACATTGAGGAGGATAAATTGGTAAGGCAAATCCTTACAGGTCTAAGAGGTGATGACAAATGGAAGCCATTCATTTTGTCTACATAATTATCACTTGATCATTTCACTCCTGATTTAAATCAGTTGCTAGGTCATATGCTAACATTTGAGCAGGATGTTAAAGAAGATGGTGACAAGTGTTGGAGAAACAATCACTAACTGGACATATATTTGAAGGTCAAATCTTAGGAAGAAAACCCCATGCCTATGTGAAGGGATAAATTCACAAATGTATTATACTTGTAAAGTTAGTTCACTTTAGTTCTAGAAGTTTTTCAAAAGTTACGGGAATGAGAAAGTCTATATAAGTTAGTTAGTATTAACTGACGCGGAGAGAAGAAGAAGGAGGAAGACAATGAGAAAGTGAGAAGAACTCATTTTTGTATGACTGAGTATAGTTGGGCTTCTCTGAGCGAGAAAGCACTTGTAAGCTTCTGAGTTTTCATAGTTATGAGAAGAACTAGTTAAAGTTCTGTGTATAAGTCTTCTTCCTCCATCTCCAGTGTTTGTCTTCTGTGTAATGATTTGAAAGGTTGAAGTTTTCCAAGCAAGTCGATGCGTGGCATCGAATCTCACTTGATAAGTCCTTATCTTCATATCTAATTTTTATCTACTGCCAAATCTTCTTGAAAAGATGATGTTGTTGGAGCAACTCGATGCCTGGCATCGAATTCCAGTTGATAAGTCATATTGTAAGTGTGCATGAAATCACCTATAGTTTTGGTGTCCAAAAGATCAAGACTTTATGCGGGAAGTCGATGCCCGACATCGAATCCCTGCTGAAAAGTGGCCAAAAACATCCCAAGTCGATGCCCGGCATCGAATTCTCGTTGCAAGTCGATGCTAGGCATCGAATTCTAATTTTAAACAGGCGCTCTTACTAAAACAGGTAAAATTTCCAGTTTTGGAAGGTCATACAGGGTCATCTTGTGAGAGCCATAACTTGAGTTCTAAAGATCTGTTTGATGCATATGATAGCTTGTTGGAAAGCTCTACTCTTTTAGTTTTAGCCTAGAAAGTTTCATGGAAAAATAAAACTTGAGCTAGGAGAAATTAGCAAAATACTGAAGGTATGTCATTTTAGTGACTAGGAATTTCTGTAGAAGCAAAGTTCTCACTTTAGGCTATCATTTCTCAAAGTTTGGAGTGGCAATGAGTTAATGGTGACCATAGAGGTGTTCTAGTGTCACCTTAATTCATTTCTTGTGGTGTTTCATACATCAACAAGTGGTATCAGAGCAGAAAGGTCTTGAAGATCAGAAGACGACAAAGGTACGAGAAGTTTTGTAAAGTTTTCCAGTAAAGTTTGAAAGGTGAAGCATTTGAAGACACAAGGCATCAAAAGGTTACTTCAAAAGTATCCTCATACACAAAGAACTTCAAAAGGTATTATCCTTTATCCTTTAAGCTCACAGGTTGCAGCAGAAGGAAAGAACTATGGCAGATCATATCTCCATTGACAAACTGGACAGAGATAATTACCCCGCATGGGTAATGAGAATGGAAGCCTTACTTATGAGTAAGGATCTCATGGTATATGTAACAGGTGAAGAAGAGAAGCCAGTATTCGAAGATGAAAGCCGACCAAAGAAAGAAGAACTTGATGCTTTAAAGCATTGGCAGAAGAAGGATGCAAGTGCAAAAGCATACATCTACAATACAATCTCTGATCATTTGCTACCACACATCAGAGGATTGGAATCATCTGAAGATATATGGAATGCATTGGAGTATCATTTCCAAAGTACTACTAAAGCAAGGAAAGCAAGTCTATGGTCAGAGTTTACAACATTCAAGAAGAAGCCAAGCCAAAGTATTAGTGATTATGTCACTAAGATGAAGGATCTTGCAGATAGTCTTGGATCCATAGATGAAGATGTTGAAGATCACAGATTGATTGCTCAACTACTTGCAGGTTTGAGAGGGGATGAAAGGTGGAAACCTTTTGTCTTATCAACAGAACTTTCATTAAATCATTATGTTCCAGATTTGAATCAATTACTTGGTTTGATGCTCACATATGAGCAAGACTTGAAGGGAGATGGAGATAAAGGACAAAGTTCTGCAATGTACATGAAGAATAAGAAGAAAGGAGATAAAGGTAAAGCAAAGGATGAAGAGGAGTCTAGTTCTCAAGCTTATTATGCAAGAGGTAAAGGCACTGGCAGAGGAAGACCAAGAGGTTTTGGAAGAGGAAGAGGTAATCAAAATAACAACAAGAAGGCTTGCTGGATCTGTGGATTGAGTAATCATTTGGCTCATGACTGTTGGCACAACCAACAAGGATCAAACCAGAATCAAAACAACAATAGCAGAGGTCGAGGTGGAAGATATCAAAGTAATTTCCAAAGAGGTAGACAAAGTCAAAGAGGAGGCTATGGTAGAGGTGGAGGAAGAAGTTGGGGACAGAATCAATCCTACAACACCACCTACTACAACTATGCAAATGACACACAGAATGAAAGTCATACATCATTGATGATGAACTCAATCAACACATCAGATAAAGAAGATCTAAAGGTATTTTACATTGACTCGGGATGTTTTAATCATTTGTCAGGAAACATAGAATTGATGTCAGAATTGGAAAAAGGTATTTCGAGTCACACAGTTCAAACTGGTGATAATACAAGACATAGTGTACATTCAATTGGAAAAGTGAAATGCAAGAGTGGAGCAGATTTGCTAACCAATGTTTTGTATGTTCCTACAATACCTAAAAACTTGATTAGTGTGGGACAGATAGTTGAAAAAGGTTTTCAAGTCAGGTTTACAAATGAAGGAGTATTTGTTGAAGATCCAGAGAATGGATATAATCAGATTGTCTCTGGTAAGAAAGAAGGTAGACTCTTTACTTTAAGAGTACAAGGGAACATTGGTCAAGCTTTGCTCACACATGGTGAAGGAGTGATTACAGAACTTGATCTCTGGCATAAGAGATTAGGTCACTTTAATGAAAGAGGAATTAAAGCTATGGTTGCTAATCAGTCTATACTAGGGTTACCAAATGTGCAAAGTCAACATATGGTTTATAAATGTGAAGCATGTCAAATGGGTAAAGCACACAGGTTACCGTTTCAAAAGAAAGGATTCAAACATGATGGAGTACTTGAGCTCATTCATACAGATGTATGGGGACCAACAAAAGAAGGATCTATCAGTGGCTCAAGGTATTATGTTCTTTTCATTGATGATGCTACAAGATGGATAACATTATATGTTTTGAAGGAAAGATCAGAAGTGTTTGGAGCCTTCAAGCATTTTCATGCATATGCAGAGAGAGTAACAGGTCAAAAGCTTAAAAGACTGAGGTCTGATGGAGGGGGAGAATACTTCTCCCAAGAGTTCAATGATTATCTTTGGAATGCAGGTATTAAGAGAGAAATAACTTGCAGGTATACACCACAACAAAATGGTGTAGCAGAAAGAAGGAACAGGACTTTGGTTGAGTTTGCTAGAGCTATGTTGAAGGAGAAGAATTGTCCAAATTATCTTTGGGCTGAAGCTGTAAATACAGCTACATATCTTGTGAATAGATTACCATGTGCAGCTCTAAATGGAATGACTCCATATGAAGCTTGGTGGGGTAAGAAACCAACACTAGATCATTGTAGAGTGTTTGGATCAATTGCATATGCTTATGTGCCATCACAACTTAGGCATAAACTTGAACCAAAGGCAGAAAAATATGTGTTCATTGGTTATGATGAAAAGCAGATGGGTTACAGGTTGTGGAATCCTTTAACCAAACAATTTATTGTTTCTAGAGATGTTACATTTGATGAACAGAAAAGTTGGTATGCAGATCAAAGTCATACAACTGAAGAATTTGAAGAAGAGGTAAGAAGATGTGAGAAAGGAAAATCAATTGTGCAGGTAAATAGAGATGAAGACTATATGCAAGCAAGTACATCCACAAGTGGATTAACAAGAAGAAATGAAGAAGCTCCTGTATTTGATGAAGAGGTGTATCCAGACACATATGAAGAATGTGAACCAAGAAGGTCAAGCAGGACTAGAAGACAACCAGAAAGGTATTCTTATGATACTTCTTACATAACTCAGAAGAACTATGCATATATGGTCAAAGATGATGAAGAACCTCAGAACTATGATGAAGCTAAAGGTAAGAAGCAATGGGAAGAAGCAATGAAGGAAGAGTTCAATGCACTGGAGGAGAACAAGACATGGGAACTTGTTCCTAAACCAAATGGTAAGAAAGTTATTGGAAATAAATGGGTTTATAAAGTGAAGAAGCTTGCAGATGGAAGTATAGCCAGATACAAAGCTAGATTGGTGGTGAAAGGCTATGCCCAGACCTATGGCATAGATTATGATGAGACATTCAGTCCCATAGCTAAGATGTCAACTATAAGGACAATCATTGCTATTGCAGCTTCAAAAGGATGGACTCTAAGTCAATTGGATATAAAGAATGCATTCTTGAATGGATACATATCAGATGAGGTATACATGGAACAACCTCAAGGGTTTATAGATTCCAGGTATCCAAATTTTGTTTGTAGGTTGAGAAGAGCATTGTATGGATTGAAGCAAGCTCCAAGAGCTTGGAACTATAGACTGGTGAAGTATCTCAATGATCTTGGATATCAAAGTTCAAAAGCAGACCCAAGTCTACTTATCAGAAGAACAGAGGAAGGTACAATCTACATTTGTATTTATGTAGATGACATTATAATCACAGGTACTTCAGATGAAGGAATCAAGGAGGTAAAGAGATTGCTTGAAAAAGAATTCAAGATCAGTGACCTAGGAAAGTTGTCATACTTTCTTGGAATGGAAGTCACTTATACAGATCATGGCATATTTGTGTCACAAGAAAGGTATCTTCTGAACTTGTTGAAGAAGTTTGATATGGAAAATTGCAGAGAAGCTTCAACTCCACTTGAAGTTAATCACAAGCTCAGTAAATATGATGGTGCAGACTACAAAGATATGAGGAAGTATCAATCTCTTGTGGGTAGTTTGATTTATGCTACACTAACAAGACCTGATCTTAGTTATGCAGTGGGAGTTTTGTCACAATTCATGCATTGTCCAAAGGACCCACATTGGATTGCAGGTCAAAGAGTTCTTAGATATATCAAAGGAACTATAAAGGAAGGATTATATTATCCTTTTACATTAGATTTGAAGTTGAGAGCCTATAGTGATTCAGATTGGGCAGCTAATCAAGATGACAGAAGATCAACTCATGGTTACATGATATACATTGGTGATAAGCTTGTAAGTTGGTGTTCAAAGAAACAACATACAGTAGCATTATCATCAACTGAAGCAGAGTACAAAGGACTTGTGGAAGCAGCTAAGGAAGTCATATGGATGCAGACATTGTTCAAGAGCTTAGGCATTGATCAAGGTACACCTACAATACATGGAGATAATATGAGTTCACTTTATCTTGCAGCAAATCCAGTATTTCATGCAAGGACAAAGCACATAGAGATACAATATCATTTTCTCAGAGAAAAGGTAATGGAGAAGGAGATTGAAGTGGAGTACATTTCTACTAAAGATCAGTTAGCAGACATAATGACAAAGAGCTTGGATGGTGTGAAGACCAGCAGATTCAAAAGCATGGCAGGAGTAAAGAAAAGAAGAAGATATGAAGAAACAGGGAATGTCAATTAGTGATTGAGGGGGAGCTGTTGGAGAAACAATCACTAACTGGACATATATTTGAAGGTCAAATCTTAGGAAGAAAACCCCATGCCTATGTGAAGGGACAAATTCACAAATGTATTATACTTGTAAAGTTAGTTCACTTTAGTTCTAGAAGTTTTTCAAAAGTTACGGGAATGAGAAAGTCTATATAAGTTAGTTAGTAGTAACTGACGCGGAGAGAAGAAGAAAGAGGAAGACAATGAGAAAGTGAGAAGAACTCATTTTTGTATGACTGAGTATAGTCGGGCTTCTCTGAGCGAGAAAGCACTTGTAAGCTTCTGAGTTTTCATAGTTATGAGAAGAACTAGTTAAAGTTCTGTGTATAAGTCTTCTTCCTCCATCTCCAGTGTTTGTCTTCTGTGTAATGATTTGAAAGGTTGAAGTTTTCCAAGCAAGTCGATGCGTGGCATCGAATCTCACTTGATAAGTCCTTATCTTCATATCTGATTTTTATCTACTGCCAAATCTTCTTGAAAAGATGATGTTGTTGGAGCAACTCGATGCCTGGCATCGAATTCCAGTTGATAAGTCATATTGTAAGTGTGCATGAAATCACCTATAGTTTTGGTGTCCAAAAGATCAAGACTTTATGCGGGAAGTCGATGCCCGGCATCGAATCCCTGCTGAAAAGTGGCCAAAAACATCCCAAGTTGATGCCCGGCATCTAATTCTCGTTGCAAGTCGATGCTAGGCATCGAATTCTAATTTTAAACAGGCGCTCTTACTAAAACAGGTAAAATTTCCAGTTTTGGAAGGTCATACAGGGTCATCTTGTGAGAGCCATAACTTGAGTTCTAGAGATCCGTTTGATGCATATGATAGCTTGTCGCAAAGCTCTACTCTTCTAGTTTTAGCCTATAAAGTTTCATGGAAAAATAATACTTAAGCTAGGAGAAATCAGCAAAATACTGAAGGTATGTCATTTTAGTGACTAGGAATTTCTGTAGAAGCAAAGTTCTCACTTTAGGCTATCATTTCTCAAAGTTTGGAGTGGCAATGAGTTAATGGTGACCATAGAGGTGTTCTAGTGTCACATTAATTCATTTCTTGTGGTGTTTCATACATCAACAACAAGAGTGCAGGTCATGCAATGTACTCAAAGGACAAGAAGAAGAATAGCAAAGGAAAGCAACAAGCAAATGAAGATGAAGGAACAACTAGTCAAGCCAACTTCCTAAGAGGAAGAGGAAGTGGCAAAGGTAGAGGAAGAGGCAGAAACAACAAAGATGGAGGCAAAGCTTGTTGGATTTGTGGTAAGACAAATCATTTAGCTAATGATTGTTGGCATAATAATCAGAGTAATAATGGATATAATCAAAACTATAATTCAAGAGGAAGAGGTGGCAGAAATCAAAGAGGTAATTTCAGAGGCAGAGGTAGTAGGGGTTACTTTGGAAGAAATGCAGGTAGAGGTTTCCAAAGTCAACAATATAACAACACCTACTACAATTATGCTTCAGATCAAAAGGAAGATTCAACATTGATAATGAATGCAACTTGTGAAAGGCAGAGTGAAGATCAAAGAGTCTTCTACATTGATTCAAGGTGTAGCAATCACCTTAGTGGTAATATAGCCTTGATGACTGATTTGGAGAATAAGGTATCTAATCATGTTGTTCAAACAGGTGACAACACAAAGCACAATGTGAAGTCAATTGGATCAGTGAAGGCCAAGGATGGTAGCACCTTATTGAGTAAGGTCTTGTATGTTCCTACAATTCCTAAGAACTTGATAAGTGTAGGACAAATTGTGGAAAAAGGTTATGAAGTAAGATTCACTAATGAAGGAGTGTTTGTGGAAGACCCTAGCAATGGGTATAAACAAATTGTTTCAGGGAAGAAAGAAGGAAGATTGTTCACATTGAAGATTCAAGGTAATATTGGTCATTGCATGTTCACATATGGAGGACATAAGATCTCTGAGTTAGATCTTTGGCACAAGAGGCTTGGACATTTCAATGAAAGAGGTATTAAAGACATGATTAACAATGGTTCAGTGCTTGGTTTGCCTAATGTTGCAGGTCAACATATGACATACAGATGTGAGGCATGTCAATTAGGTAAGGCTCATAAGCATTCCTACTCCAAGCATGGTTTTATGTACTCAGAGAAGCTTGAGTTGGTACATATAGATGTGTGGGGACCATAGGATTTCAGTATAAATGGGTCAAGGTATTATGTGATTTATGTTGATGATGCTACCAGATGGATCACTATTTATGTGATCAAAGATAAGTCAGAAGTGTTTAATACATTTAAACACTATCATGCATATGCAGAAAGAATTACAGGACATAAGTTGAAGAGACTAAGGTTAGATCGAGGGGGAGAGTATTTCTCTAATGAATTCAGTGATTACTTGTGGAATGCAGGTATAAAAAGAGAAGTTACTTGTAGGTACTCTCCTCAACAAAATGGTGTAGCAGAAAGGAGAAATAGAACTCTTGTTGAGTTTGCAAGGTCCATGATGAAGGAGAAAAATTGCCCTAATTATTTGTGGGCTGAGGCTGTAAATACAGCTACTTATTTGGTCAATAGGTTACCATGTAAAGCTTTGCAGGGAATGACACCTTATGAGGCATGGTGGGGTAAGAGACCTACACTAGACCATTGCAAAGTATTTGGATGTTTGGCCTATGCATATGTGCCATCACAATTAAGGCACAAATTGGAACCTAAAGCTGAAAAATATGTGTTTATTGGTTATGATGATAAGCAGATGGGATACAGGTTGTGGAATCCATCCACAAAACATTTTCTTGTATCAAAAGATGTTACATTTGATGAGCAAGGTACTTGGTATGCAGGTACTATCAATACTAATACAGATGATGAAGAAATTGTGAGCCAAAGGAAAGGTAAATCAAAGGTTCAGATATATGATGAACAAGAGAATAATGAAGTGCAAGTTGAAGTGGGAGAAACACCAAGATTTGATCCTGAATATGAAGAACCAGAAACCTCAAGAAGTGGAGAACTTAGGAGGTCTACAAGGAACAAATGGCAACCTACAAGGTATAGCTATGATACTTCATTTTTGGCTACCAAAGATTATGCTTACATGATTAAAGCAGATGAAGACCCTTCTACATATGAAGAGGCAAAAGGTAAAGAAAATTGGGAGAAAGCTATGCAGGAAGAATATGATGCATTGTTGAAGAATCAAACATGGGATTTGGTTCCAAAACCAAATAGCCAGAAGATCATTGGATGTAAGTGGGTTTATAAGACAAAAAGATTTGCAGATGGAAGTGTGTCTAGGTACAAAGCTAGAATTGTTGTCAAAGGGTTTGCTCAGACATATGGTGTTGATTATGATGAGACTTATAGTCCTGTGGCAAAGATGACAACTATCAGGACACTTATAGCTATTGCTGCATGTAAAGGTTGGAAGTTATGTCAACTTGATGTAAAAAATGCTTTTTTGAATGGTTATATCTCAGATGATGTGTTCATGGAGCAACCTCAAGGGTTCAGAGATAAAAGGTATCCAGATCATGTGTGCAAGCTCAAGAGAGCTTTGTATGGCTTGAAGCAGGCCCCAAGGGCATGGAATTATAGACTTGTAAAGTTCTTGAAAGAACTTGGATTTCAGGTGTCTAAAGCAGATAGTAGCTTGCTTGTCAAAGCAAGTGATGATGGGTTTATTTACATGTGCATATATGTTGATGATATCATACTTACAGGTACAGATGAGAAAGGCATTCAATGCTTAAAGAAGCAAATGGAGAAAGAGTTCAAAATAAGTGACTTGGGAGACGTCATACTTCTTGGGCATGGAGATTACATATACTCAACATGGAGTATTTGTGACCCAAGAAAGGTATTTGAAGAACTTGCTAATCAAGTTAAATGAATGATTGCAGGGTAGCACCTACACCAATGGAGGTGAATCACAAATTGAGTAAATTTGGAGGTGAAGAATTCAAGGACATGAGACAATATCAGAGTTTGGTTGGTAGTCTTATCTATGCTACTTTAACAAGACCTGATTTATCATATGCAGTAGGGGTTTTGTCTCAATTCATGCATTGTCCTAGGAAAGAGCATTGGATTGCAGGGCAAAGAGTGTTGAGGTACATTAAGGGTACACTCAAAGAAGGTTTGTATTATGGTTTTACATCAGATACAAATATCAAGATTTATAGTGATGCAGATTGGGCAGGTAATCCAGATGATAGAAGGTCAACCTATGGATACATGTGTTACGTGGGAGATAAGTTAATCTCCTGGTGCTCAAAGAAGCAACATACAGTTGCTCTGTCATCTACAGAAGCTGAGTATAAAGGCATGGTTGAAGCTGCAAGCTGTCTAGTGACTTGATCCAGCACTCCAGACCAGTCGAAAGCCACTGATTGGAAGCAACTATCTTGTATTTTTCAGCAGCAAGTGAATCATGGACCTGCAACTGTTGATTGATCGATTTATCTAATGTCTTTGCCAAATGATTGCTTTGGCCGGTCCAACGAACGTTCTTTTCTTCTGATATCTTCCAGCTTGAGCTGCTGTCCTCCCATGTTGTTATGGGAGATAGAGCCAATACTGCCTCCATCGATAAGATTCATACGTGCAAATACGGCCTCGAATGAAGAGTGAAATGCCGGTGGAATGCAGAAAATGGCTACCCACGTTGCTGTGTAACCTGTAGACTGTGATCAAACTCTATTATCCATGCATATAAACACATCTTTCGAGTTCCCACATGCTTTTACAGCATGAAACAATAGCACTTGGGCTATCACAATTACACCCATATCTCCCACTTCTAGAGCAATTTCTATATCCTTCTAAGAAATCTATGGTGTTGCGAAATACCCAGCCTTTCTCACGATGGGGGATGAATCCCTATAAGCAAGATCACCATAGGATTAGCTCTTCTTTGAGGTAAATAAGTCACGGTTTTATCAAGACCTCTTTTTGTTGCATGGTGCAATGCCGTCCCTCTATGTATTCCTAGTGTCTGGCCTAGTTAAAAATTAGGTTCCAGGGCTTATTTGAGGGCTCAAACGATATCTAAAAAATACGAAAATTGGCAGGTAGGTACTTCTAAAGCTCCTCAAGCTCAAGGACTCCTTGGCTTGCACAAAATGGAGCTACAAAAAGATGAATTGGTATTTACAATGGTGTTTAGTGATGAAAATCACTTTAAATGGGTGTAAAGGGTTTGAAAATTTAAAGGTTGCCTTAGTGCTAGATCTGCGTTGAGTGCTCGTACTTGCTTCTTCATGAGGAAAATTACTGGCCTATTTGCCAGATCTTCGTTGACTCCCTTGTCTGCTGCTAACACCCCCCCTCTCTCGCGTCTGTCGTCCCTGACAGACCCTTGTTGAGAGGGTTTTTGGATGTAGTACTCGACGACGTCCTGCGCTAAATTATGTTCAGCAATTCGCAACCCTTTGGCCAAATCTGTCAGAAGAGCATCCCAGTCTACCGGCCCAGGAACCTCTGGATGTGGCATACGTAGCTTTTCGGAATGGAGAGCTTGTTCCACTGCAAACAACTGCAAGAGATGGGATGGTCTGGGAATGAATATCTCGGAGTGATATTCCCAGAATCCCGTGACAAACATCTCTTCAAACATTTGTTTGAAGCAGCCCGGTAGATATTTGATGCGAGCGTGCCATGCATACACAACATTGATCGATGGGGTTGTGCTCATGTCGTATACAAGGTCCTGGTTCCCTTCATTAAATCCTAGTGCTGAGAGATGCGGTTCCTTGACATTTTTGAAGGTCCTGAAGGTGACCAGTATAAGTTCGAAAATTTTCAGGCACATCTGAGTCATGATATCAGGTACATTCTTGAAACGGACCCCCCATGTCGAATCGTTGAAATCATATATCCAATTGTAGGTGCGCCCTTAGGGGGTGCGAAGTACACGTAATTTAGCCACTTCTCACATCCTTTAATCGTCAGCACTGTTTGTGTGTACTCCGGCCATGATCTTCTTCGAAATACAGGGCAATAACATGGATTATATTTGATGTACAATGGCATGTTGTTCCATGTTCTTACCATTTCCAGGTAGGTTTTGAGCAGCCGAATTCTCCACGTTGGTTGGCGAATATGTCCTTGCTTGGCACTCTCTGGGATGTCATCAGGTGCAAATTGGGTGGCAGAGGTGGGTTCCCTTGAGGTGTGGCGCTTGATCTCCGCATTATAATCCGCCATTAGCACGCAAAAAGGCACATACAGATCATCCGATGGGCCGATCCACCTATGGTGTGAGAGATTCTGAAAATAATCGGATTTTATTACCACCTCTTCCAATTTTGACATCAATGCGATTTGGACTGCCACCCTGTCATCATGCGTCGTGGCTACTTTCTCTAACTTTTGCATCCATTCCGGTGCCTCAATCTCAATTGTGTCCATGCCCTGTTCTGTGCGCTTACCTCCGGGTGTTGGCATCGGGACATAGGGATCCTCGAATGTTTCTTCTACTTCAATTGGCACCAGATCGTCAGGCTCGGGCTCTACCAGAGGGGAGTGCTGACGCTCATATTGCCTGACCTTGCTGCGTAATTCCTCAAGTTCGGCCCGGAGTTTAGTGACCTCTTCAGCTGTTTCTTCTGCGGTTATGCTCTGGCTGGGTTCTGTCTGTCGGGTGGCCAACTGTCTTCGTAACTCATCTCTCTCTTTTTCTAAAGCGGCATGGGCCTCCATTAGATCTGCATGAGTTTCTAACACCACCTTCATATTCTCAGAGGGAATGGCCTTAAATCGCTCTGGGTCAATTTCCTGTGGGGAACCCTCCATGGCCGCCTCCAGATTTTCTTCGTTCTGTTTCTGTAATCTTTTATTCTCCTCTAGCGCTGTAGACATATGCTTGCGGAGGAGGCCCAAGTTCCGTCGAAGTTTCAGGTTTTCCGTGATCTGAGAATGTAGCAGCTCGTCCATGTGTCGTCGTTCTTCATCATCTGCTTGGGGTGGGTTGGCTTCTAATTGTGCGTATTGCTCCTGTAATGTCACATGCTGCTGTTCTAGTAGCTGCTTCTGCTCTTCAAGATCCCTACATCGTGCTTGGAGATCTTCGTGGCTTCGGAAGAGCCTTGTATGTTGGTTGTCCAGGTGTTGGTAGTGTTGCTGAAGTTGGGCCATGCATTGATGCATATTATTAAATAAGTTACTGAGAGGAATGGTGTTGAATGCAGAGGGGAAGGGAAAGGGAAAGGGGATTGTGGATGCAGTACTGGGGACGGGTGAGGGGGGAGGTGGGGGAATGGGAGATTGTGGGTAAATGGGGGGTGGGAGAGGTGCAGAGGTGGGTGACACCTCCATGAAAGTGGGGGTCATGGTGGGAGTGACTGTGAACATGGGGATTGTGGTAGCAGTGAGGGTTGTGAATGTGTATAGAGGTGTGTGTAATTGTGAACTCCTAGGAAGTGTGCTCGGGGTAGTGAGGTGTACTGTGGCTGTAGTTAGACTTATGTTTTCAGTGGAAGTAGAGTGTATGGGTTGGCTGATGGTTTGTGCGTTGGTGTGTGTAGTGGTTTCAGAGGTGGTGACAATGGAGGTTACAGTGGTAGAGGGAGGTGAGTGAGGTGGATGTGGGGAAGAAGGTGGCAAGGGAGGTGATGGGGGTGCACTCGATGTGTGGGCTTCCTCGGTGTCGTGAACTGTGTGTGCTGTGCCAGTGGTTGTGGGGGTGCCTTGTGGTCCTGATCCTAAGACATTCATTCGTTTTCCCGTTCGTGGGGGGCATCTTCCATATCTTCTCTCTGTCCTTCGTGATTGCACTAGTGCAGTGTGCACCGTTTTCGGTACTCCCAAAGCATCTGATATCATTTCCAGGGTGGCACAGTATTGCTCGTCCACACCTTCCTCCTCCAGAATCTGGTTCATGAGGGCTTTACCTGCAGCTAATGAGAGTCTGTGTTGCTCTTGAACTCGGTTCATTGTATTGTAGAGCTTCTTTAATGCGTTAGTATAGGCGGGGGCACCTTCTAGTACTTGTAGGGCTTCCTGATCATACTCTTGTTCTTCCGCTTCTGATTGTCCACCCTGTGCCTCCTCATGAGCTTCTTCCTCATCATCCACATTGACTACGTCCGGTTGGCTGGGCTGGGCTTGGTCTGGGGCAGTTTGCTGTCCACCGGCTTGCTCTTCTTCAACTTCCGCATTTACAGCATCTATGATTCTTGCAACTTCTTCGTCCGTTAGATCCTCCAGAGTGAATCCATGCGGGAATTCCAGATCAGTCGGTACTGGTGGGAACACAAGATTAGGGCCATCTGTGCTGTGCCTGGGTAACTTGATAGTAAATGGTTGCACTCGTCGGGGAAGTCTTGGGGTTGTCTCAGGCGTCAGGGTTGCACCGCGAGCTTGTGCACAAGGCATCTGGACGGCGCCTCTCATCTTCTTTGAGGGAGGCCCTACAGCTAACAATCTGCATTGAAATTCCTGTGCTCTGGACCAGATCAGAGCCCTCTGCACCGGTACATCATATGCGAGACATCTGTATACAATTCTTGTGAGTGCACAGCAACCATACAACACAAATTTTTGCTTCTTATACCATCTCTGATGAGCCATATGAATCTGGTCGATAATCTAGTGGGGCATATTGATGGTCAACTCAAAAGCATCCGCCAGGTAGAGGCTAAACCAGATCTTTTTGGGAGGCATTGTGAACCTCTCCTGCGCGGGGAAGGCGAAATGTTGCATGACCATGCGTAAGTGGATGGCGATCGTGGGTGTCATTGCAACCATGTCCTTCAACTTCGTCAGGTTCCTGTTCTTCATATTGTCTGGAACCATAGTCTCTTTCTCAGTTGGAATGTGCATACCCGTCATGTCGAGTGCTTCTCTTACCAGGTTGATAGTCAAGCGGAAACGCTTCAGCTCGTTGCCCCTGGTGAGTGATGGGAGCACAAAGGAGCTGTATCCTTTCTTGTCTTTGCTGGGGGTGAGGGTACTAATTAGATATGAGCATCTTAGGAAATCTGGCTTTGGTAGTTGGAACTTGAAGTAGTCATAAAGCCCAGCCTTCTTCCATATCGGCTTCAGTCCTTCGTTGTTCTGTAGCTTTTCAAACTCCCTGGTAAAGAAATGGTATCTGCCCCAACGTCCATTGAATTCTACCTCGGACTCCCACATATATGTGCCTTCACCTAGAGGGCCAGCAACGTCACTGAACCAGTGTGAGGTTTTGCCCACCGGCATGGTATGACCCTGTGGAGGATTTTGAATTGGTATGGCATGTAATGCGCGTAATGCCGCTGGTCTTTCCTTTAATTCGTCCTCGACCGGAAGGCTTTCGATGTCCACCACTTGGGGGCTGGTGCCTGCCTGGGAGCTAGTTCCTATTGTATTTGCCATTTTGCTTCTTGCTGTCTGTCTCTGTGAGAATATACAAACATGTGTTAATATTGTACAGGACAAGGGAGGACCGTTGTTGTTCCCATCACAATATTAACATGAGGGTCGGGAGCGAATAATGGGTTAGTAAGTGTTCGGTGCACGTGTGTGTAGTTAATGCTTGGGTAGTCTTAGGAGACTAATGAAGTTAGTAAGTGGGGATGAATTTACAAATTGGGGTCGGGGGGTTTATTACAGGTCTTAGGCTGCCAAATGCAATGGATGGGCTTTGTTTTTGGTTTCGTAGAGACTCTAGAGAGCTTTATCGGTATCTGGGTTTGAAAATGAGGCCTTTTAGGGACCCATTTACAATTGATTATATGCATGCTCATGGGCCTTGGTATGTTCCTGCGTGATGAGAACGAGTGAATACTGGCTGTACGAGTCGATGGGTTAAGCGGTATAGGCTGTGGCCTCGGCGTAGCTACTTGCACCCGCAAGCAAGCCTTAGGCACCCAAATTTGTCTTGATTGTGGGCTAGCCTTCATCGACTTCTTGGGCACCCAAATAGATTTCACGTTAGCAGGAGAATTTCTGCAAGACTTCTTATTAATGTCGTTTTGTTGGTTATTAATAAGAAACTTAGCCCGTGTAGTTGGCGGTGGTGCAACCGGTTGTTCGCCTTTCCGCACCCACACATGGTTTACTTTCTGGGACATTCTGCTGCGCAGGTACTTTTGATCTCGGACATAGGTAGTACTTTGCTTCTTCTGCCTTTGATCCACCTTGGGTGGCTGCCTCCTTCTGGCCTTTGGAAAAGAAGGGAGTTCCGTTGCATCCCTGACTCCTTTTTTGCGACTATCATTCCTCTGCAACACATGGTTTTGGACAGGAACAGCATGGTCATCTTCATGTGTACCCCTGGAAGGACCAGGAGTCTGTGCCTTTCCTAGTTCCTTGAGTGCTCCATTGTCTAATTCTACTGTAACTCGACTATGATTGACCCAAACCTGGAGAAGTCCACTTCTTAGGTTTAAATTGACTGCTTGGTCATAGATCCAATCTTGACGCAAGACAAGAGGTTCAGTGAGATCCTCATCTTGACACACCAGTACTTTAACAGTCATTTCCTCATCATGAATGTAGAGGGGAAGTTCCACCTCGCCCATGCAAGGGGTTTCCACGCCTCCCAATCCTATGAGATATGCTTCCATAGGATTGACAGTTAACTTTAACTCTTGACAGTAAGACACTCTAACAGCACTAGTAGCTGCGCCTGAGTCAATCAAGGCTCTTACGTTCCTTGCACTCTTTCCTTGTCCTATATCTAGTGTTATGAAAGGACGTCTATCAATTATCCTATGCGAGCTTGTTCCTGCAACTTTACACATGGCCATAGGATATCCTTGATCTGCATAGTCATTCGCTCTAGGCTGATCTCTACCTTGCCTTCGTAACTTCATCCTTCTGATGCGTTCTAAAGCTTCTGCTTGAGCTTCTTCTCGAACTCGCTTTTCTTCCTCTTTGCGTTTTTTAGCAGTGTTGAGTCGGCTGAGCATTTCCTCCGTGAGGGGTTCCTGATACAACTTGACTCTGCAACCGCTAATATAGTTTGGGAGAACATCACCCTCTAATGTGGCCAACTGTACTCCTCCACTCGTGGAGATCCTATTGATGATCATTGGTCCGTAGCCTCTCTTTTCTAGTTTCCTTGCGTGTTGCTTCAGTGTGTAGACTAAAACTAGATCTCCTGCTTTCAAACCTTTATCCTTCACATGGGCATCGAAGTATGCTTTCTGTCTCTTCTTGGCTGCATATATTCCTGCAGCGGCTCTCAGTCTTGTTTCTCCTAATCGTTCAAGATCAAAGATCCTAGAGGAGAGCTCATGACCTGTCCATTCGTGCTCTTGTGCTACTTTCAACGTAGGTATTAAGAAGTCCAAAGGTAGCACAGCGTTTTGGCCAAATACCATCTGAAAGGGGGTGGCTTGGAGTACCGTTTTGTAGGCAACTCGATATGCCCAAACAGCATGGTGTAGCTGTTTGTCCCAATCAGAGCGTTTAGTGTTCACTAATTTCGTCAGTACATTGCATAAGATTTTATTAGTGCTCTCAGCTTGTCCATTAGCTTGAGGGTGATAGGGGGCAGACTTCTTGTGTATTACCAAGAATTCTTGGAGTAGATTTTCAATCACTTCGTTCAAGAAATGAGTGCCTCTATCACTTACAAGCTCTATAGGTAGCCCATATCTCGTGAATACATTCTCAAACAAGAATTTAGCAGTTGTTTGAGCATCGTTCTTTGTCGTGGCCTTTACCTCTACCCACTTAGTTAGATAGTCTGTTGCAACAATGACGTATTCCGCATGAGAACCCTTAGCTGAGGGATTAATAGGACCTACGAAGTCTATTCCCCACTTAGAAAACGCACGTCCACCCATCATAGGTTTCAGTGGCATCTCATCTTTGCGTATAGGATACTGAGTCCTCTGACAGACATCACACCGTTTCACATAGGTAAGTGCATCCATGTGAAGGGTAGGCCACCAGAAGCCCGCAAATAGTATTGCCTTGATCACCCGATCCGGTCCAAAGTGTCCTCCTGCTACACCCTGGTGAGCAGTTTCCAAGATCTTAAGATATTCACTTTCATGGACACATAGCCTCAGGTAACCATCTTTACCACGCTTGTATAGATTATCACCAATGAGTGCGTAATCCTGGGCTTCTTGTTCCAAACTCCTTTTCCTAGCCAGAGTCATGTCTGGAGGGAATGTGTTTTGATGGAGAGTGTTAATCTCCAAAAGAATAACCTACTCTTGAATTTAGAACACCTCTATATCAAGAGTAAGTCAAAACCTTCACTAAATTAGAGGTCCAATCTCCAAATTATCAAAAGTTGAGAAAATCTGTGAAGAAGATAAAACACAGAAAGTCTGCTGCACAATTTCTTCTCATTGACCTATCAAACATGTAAAGTTTTCTATGAAATTTTGTATGGAGTGTCGCCTAGAGATTGCGCACCTCCTCCAAGTTAAAGTTCTTAGAAAGGTTTAGTATAACTTGAGAAATCAACTTCACAAGTTACCTATGTTCAAATCTGTACTTCTGAGAAGTCGATTTGACACCCCTAACTTCTTAACTTTGGTTCTCACAATGTCGAACCCGTTTTACCAAATCCTTTTGGCTAAAGATAGCTTATCTCTCAACTTAGATTTTGAGCTATCATATGTGTAAAACTTTACACTGTGCACTGAGCACTACTCATTTCTTTGGACTCGAAATGTGCGCCTGTTTCAGAGAACTGTGAACACTCAACACATATGAATGTTCCTACAAGCAATTCTCATAACCTGTTTACAATTAGACTCTGAAATTCAAGTCACAGACTCATTAACTAACAACTTAGATATCCTCAAAAGGATTTCACAAATGATCTACCACAGACGGAGTAGACGCAGAAACATCGGGCGCAACATTTCTTTCATTTCAGGAGAAGACTACAACTGGAAAGTGAGAGAGACTTCAACTCCTTTCTCATCTGTCTATTGACATTTACAATCACTAATATCTCTATTCCTATGCTCATAGATAGTCTCTCCTTGTCTTCTCTCCCTATATCCCGACATTTTCCAAAAGTATTTATAGGCAAATTTGTACAAGTCTATGACTAATCAAAGATCTAAGTGAACTATGTACATATGTGTACATTCCTCACATACTCTGAATGTATCTTCCTTCCAAGCTTCAATAGTTGATCTCATCCTTCAATCTTTAGTCTTCAAACATTCAATTGGTGATTGATCTGCACCAACAACTCCCCCTCAATCATCAATTGAGGTTTCTCCTTTCTTCTTTATACCTGCCATGTCTTTAAACTTCTGTAGCTTTGGTCCATCCAAGCTCTTTGTAAGCATATCAGCTATCTGATCTTTTGTTGAAGTATGTATGACTTCAATCTCCTTATCCATCACCTTCTCTCTTAGAAAGTGATACTGTATCTCAATATGTTTGGTCCTGGCATGAAAAACAGGATTAGCAGCTAAATACAATGAACTCATGTTATCTCCATATATAATTGGTACCCCATGCACAATGTCAAAACTCTTCATCAATGTCTTGACCCATATCACTTCCTTTGCAGCTTCAACCATGCCTTTATACTCTGCTTCTGTAGAAGACAAAGCAACTGTATGTTGCTTCTTGGAACACCATGAGATAAGTTTATCTCCCACATAACACATGTATCCAAAAGTTGACCTTCTATCATCTGGATTACCTGCCCAATCTGCATCACTATAAATTTTGATATTTGTATCTGAGGTAAAGCCATAATACAAACCTTCATTGAGTGTACCCTTAATGTACCTCAACACTCTTTGACCTGCAATCCAATGCTCTTTCCTAGGACAATGCATAAATTGAGACAAAACTCCTACTGCATATGATAAATTAGGTCTAAATAATGTAGCATAGATAAGGCTACCAACCAAACTCTGATATTGTCTCATGTCCTTGAATTCTTCACCTCCAAACTTACTCAATTTGTGATTCACCTCCATTGGTGTAGGTGCTACCCTGCAATCATCCATTTTAAACTTGATTAACAAGTTCTTCAAATACCTTTCTTGGGTCACAAATACTCCATGTTGAGTATATGTAATCTCCATGCCCAAGAAGTATGAGAAGTCTCCCAAGTCACTTATCTTGAACTCCTTTTCCATTTGCTTCTTGAGTCTTTGTATTCCTTCTTCATCTGTACCTGTAAGGATTATATCATCAACATATATGCACATGTATATGAAACCATTATCACTTGCTTTGACAAGCAAGCTACTATCTGCTTTAGACACCTGAAAACCAAGTTCCTTTAGGAACTTCACAAGTCTATAGTTCCATGCCCTTGGGGCCTGCTTCAAGCCATACAAAGCTCTCTTGAGCTTGCACACATGATCTGGATACCTTTTATCTCTGAACCCTTGAGGTTGCTCCATGAATACATCATCTGAAATATAACCATTCAAAAAAGCATTTTTCACATCAAGTTGACATAACTTCCAACCTTTACATGCAGCAATAGCAATAAGTGTCCTGATGGTTGTCATCTTTGCCACAGGACTATAAGTCTCATCATAGTCAACACCATAAGTCTGAGCAAACCCTTTGACAACAAGTCTAGCTTTGTATCTAGACACACTTCCATCTGCAAATCTCTTGGTCTTGTAAACCCACTTGCATCCAATGATTTTCTGACTATTTGGTTTTGGAACCAAATCCCATGTTTGATTCTCCAATAGTGCATCATATTCTTCCTGCATAGCTTTCTCCCATTTTTCCTTACCTTTTGCCTCTTCATATGTAGAAGGGTCTTCATCTGTATTCACCATATAAGCATAATCTTTTGTGGCCAAAAATGAAGTATCATAGCTATACCTTGTAGGTTGCCATTTATTCCTTGTAGACCTCCTAAGCTCTCCACTTCTTGAGGTTTCTGGTTCTTCATATTCAGGATCAAATCTTGGTGTTTCTTCCACTTCAACCTGCACTTCATTATTCTCTTGTTCATTAAATATCTGAACCTTTGATTTACCTTTCCTTTGGTTCACTTCTTCTTCATCACCTGTATTGATATTGATTGTACCTGCATACCAAGTGCTTTGCTCATCAAATGTAACATCTTTAGAAACCATGAATTGTTTTGTAGATGGACTCCACAATCTATAGCCCATCTGCTTATCATCATAACCAATGAAAACATATTTTTCAGCTTTAGGCTCCAACTTGTGCCTTAATTGTGATGGCACATATGCATATGCCACACATCCAAAAACTCTGCAATGATCCAAGGTAGGTCTCTTACCCCACCAAGCCTCATATGGTGTCATACCCTGCAAGGCTTTACATGGTAACCTATTGACCAAATAAGTGGCTGTATTTACAGCCTCAGCCCACAAATAATTAGGACAATTTTTCTCCTTCATCATGGATCTTGCAAACTCAACAAGTGTTCTATTTCTCCTTTCTGCAACACCATTTTGTTGAGGAGAGTACCTGCAAGTAACTTCCCTTTTTATACCTGCATTCCATAAGTAATCACTGAACTCATTAGAGAAATACTCTCCCCCTCCATCTGACCTTAGTCTTTTCAACTTATGACCTGTAATTCTTTCTGCATATGCATGATAGTGTTTAAATGTATTAAACACTTCTGACTTATCTTTGATCACATAGATAGTGATCCATCTAGTAGCATCATCAACATAAATCACATAGTACCTTGACCCATTTATACTGAAATCTTTTGATGGTCCCCACACATCTGTGTGTACCAACTCAAGCTTCTCTGAGTGCATAAAACCATGCTTGGAGTAAGAATTCTTATGAGCCTTACCTAATTGACATGCCTCACATTTGTATGTCATATGTTGACCTGCAACATTAGGCAATCCAAGCACTGAACCATTGTTAACCATATCTTTAATACCTCTTTCATTGAAATGTCCAAGCCTCTTGTGCCAAAGATCTAACTCAGAGATCTTATGTCCTCCATATGTGAACATAGCATGACCAATATTGCCTTGAATCTTCAATGTAAATAATCTTCCTTCCTTTTTTCCTGAAACAATCTGTTTATACCCTTGACTAGGGTCTTCCACATATACTCCATCATTAGTGAATCTTACTTCATATCCCTTTTCAACAATTTGTCCTACACTTATCAAATTTTTAGGGATTGTAGGAACATACAAGACCTTACTCAATAAGGTACTACCATCCTTGGCCTTCACTGATCCAATCGACTTCACATTGTGCTTTGTGTTGTCACCTGTCTGAACAACATGATTAAAAACATTATTCTCCAAATCAGTCATCAAGGATATATTACCACTCAGGTGATTGCTACACCCTGAGTCAATGTAGAAGACTCTTTGATCTTCACTCTGCCTTTCACAAGTTGCATTCATTATCAATGTTGAATCCTCCTTTTGATCTGAAGCATAATTGTAGTAGGTGTTGTTATATTGTTGACTTTGGAATCCTCTACCTGCATTTCTTCCAAAGTAACTCCTACCACCTCTGCCTCTCAAATTACCTCTTTGATTTCTGCCACCTCTTCCTCTTGAATTATAATTTTGATTGTATCCACTATTATTCTGATTATTATGCCAACAATCATTAGCTAAGTGATTTGTCTTACCACAAATCCAGCAAGCTTTGCCTCCATCCTTGTTGTTTCTACCTCTTCCTCTACCTTTGCCACCTCCTCTTCCTCTTAGGAAGTTGGCTTGAGTAGTTGTTCCTTCATCTTCACCTGCTTGTTGTTTTCCTTTGCTATTCTTCTTCTTGTCCTTTGAGTACATTGCATGACCTGCACTCTTGTCACCATCTCCTTTAACATCCTGCTCAAATGTTAGCATATGACCTAGCAATTGATTTAAATCAGGAGTGAAATGGTCAAGTGATAATTCTGTAGACAAAATGAATGGCTTCCATTTGTCATCACCTCTCAAACCTGTAAGGATTTGCCTTACCAATTTATCCTCCTCAATGTCTTCATCAACAGCTCCTTATGCATCTGCAATGTCTTTCATCCTTGTTACATAGTCTGAAATAGATTGAGAGGCCTTCTTCTTAAAGGTTGTAAACTCTGCCCATAAGGATGCCTTCCTTGACTTTGTAGTATTCTGGAAATGCTCCTCCAAAGCATTCCAAATATCAGTTGCACTTTCAAGACCTCGAATATGAGGTAACAAGTAATCATTGACTGCCATATAGATAATGCTCCTAGCTTGAGCATCTTTCTTCATCCAATTTTTCAAATCTGCTAACTCTTCCCTAGTTGGAACACTAGGATCTCTGAACTGTGGCTTCTCTTCTTCTCCTGTGATGTAAGCAATTAAATCTTTGCTCATAAGATGAGCTTCCATCCTCATTGACCATGCAGGATAGTTTTCCCTATCCAATTTCTCTATCTGTAGAGAATCTCCCATCTTGTGTCTACCTGTGTATTGAAACCTTCAAGCTTTATAAACAATATATGTACCTTTACTTCGAATTAGACTCCTTTTGTCCTTCTTGATGTCGTATGGTCTCCTCCTCTTTCTTTGCCTTCAAACTTTCACCTTTTAGTTCTTCAAATGTTGAATTTCTTGAATCTGCAGCAGTCGGGACCTTCCTTTCCTTGATTTGATGTCTCCTGCTCTGATACCACTGATGGAGAGTGTTAATCTCCAAAAGAATAACCTACTCTTGAATTTAGAACACCTCTATATCAAGAGTAAGTCAAAACCTTCACTAAATTAGAGGTCCAATCTCCAAATTATCAAAAGTTGAGAAAATCTGTGAAGAAGATAAAACACAGAAAGTCTGCTGCACAATTTCTTCTCATTGACCTATCAAACATGTAAAGTTTTCTATGAAATTTTGTATGGAGTGTCGCCTAGAGATTGCACACCTCCTCCAAGTTAAAGTTCTTAGAAAGGTTTAGTATAACTTGAGAAATCAACTTCACAAGTTACCTATGTTCAAATCTGTACTTCTGAGAAGTCGATTTGACACCCCTAACTTCTTAACTTTGATTCTCACAATGTCGAACCCGTTTTACCAAATCCTTTTGGCTGAAGATAGCTTATCTCTCAACTTAGATTTTGAGCTATCATATGTGTAAAACTTTACACTGTGCACTGAGCACTACTCATTTCTTTGGACTCGAAATGTGCGCCTGTTTCAGAGAACTGTGAACACTCAACACATATGAATGTTTCTACAAGCAATTCTCATAACCTGTTTACAATTAGACTCTGAAATTCAAGTCACGGACTCATTAACTAACAACTTAGATATCCTCAAAAGGATTTCACAAATGATCTACCACAGACGGAGTAGACGCAGAAACATCGGGTGCAACATTTCTTTCATTTCAGGAGAAGACTACAACTGAAAAGTGAGAGAGACTTCAACTCCTTTCTCATCTGTCTATTGACATTTACAATCACTAATATCTCTATTCCTATGCTCATACATAGTCTCTCCTTGTCTTCTCTCCCTATATCCCGACATTTTCCAAAAGTATTTATAGGCAAATTTGTACAAGTCTATGACTAATCAAAGATCTAAGTGAACTATGTACATATGTGTACATTCCTCACATACTCTGAATGTATCTTCCTTCCAAGCTTCAATAGTTGATCTCATCCTTCAATCTTTAGTCTTCAAACATTCAATTGGTGATTGATCTGCACCAACATGTTTGTCCTCAGGAAGGATACTAGAGGTTCACTCCACTCTGGCACTATGGATACTTGATAAAGAGTAGCGTGTTCCACACGTGGTTTAGTGCAACAGATTGGGCATTCCTTGCACAACTTTTGGACATCAGCTTCCATAGTTGGCCAATGTACTCCGAGTCTCTTTAGGGTCTGTAAAGTTTGTTGCTTTGAATGGTGTTGCTCTAGTGCACCTACATGTGCTAATTGCAACCATTTAGCGTACTCATCCTCTTCTACGCAACAAGCCAAGATCCCTTGATCTGTGTGCTTGTACATGCTTCCTGCCATGATGTGGTACTTTTGGGCCTTTACGACCTCTCTATTCCGTGTGTTTACCACTGGATGGTTAGGCCCGTATGTCAATACTGGTACCAATGGCTTAGCCCACTGCGGCACCACTTCCAAATTAAACAAGTAAGCGTCAGGAAGGTCATCCAATACTCCTTGTGGGGCTTCTCCCGATGTGAGCCTAGAAAGATGATCAGCTCTCAAATGAGTCCTACCTTTCCTTACCACAACTTCAAAGTCATATTCCATGAGCAAGAGAAACCATCTCACTAATCTTCCTGTATTGCATGGCTTGTTTACGAGATATAGCAATGCCTGATGGTCAGTAAAAAATTTAAACTTATTTGCAAGCAAATAGTGTCTAAATTTCTTAACTGCATATACCATGCCTAATCCTTCTCGCTCTGTAGTGGTGTAATTCCGTTCAGCCGCATTCAATTGTCTACTGGCATAGGCAATTGTGATGGAGAGTGTCAATCTCCAAGAGAATAACCTACTCTTGAATTTAGAACACCTCTATATCAAGAGTAAGTCAAAACCTTCACTAAATTAGAGGTCCAATCTCCAAATTATCAAAAGTTTACAAATTCTGTGAAGAAGATAAAACACAAAAAGTCTGCTGCACAATTTCTTCTCATTGACCTATCAAACATGTAAAGTTTTCTATGAAATTTTGTATGGAGTGTCGCCTAGAGATTGCGCACCTCCTCCAAGTTAAAGCTCTCAAAAAGGTTTAGTATAACTTGAGAAATCAACTTCACAAGTTACCTATGTTCAAATCTGTACTTCTGAGAAGTCGATTTGACACCCCTAACTTCTTAACTTTGGTTCTCACAATGTCGAACCCGTTTTACTAAATCCTTTTGGCTGAAGATAGCTTATCTCTCAACTTAGATTTTGAGCTATCATATGTGTAAAACTTTACACTGTGCACTGAGCACTACTCATTTCTTTGGACTCGAAATGTGCGCCTGTTTCAGAGAACTGTGAACACTCAACACATGTAAATGTTCCTACTAGCAATTCTCTTAACCTGTTTACAATTAGACTCTGAAATTCAAGTCACAAACTCATTAACTAACAACTTAGATATCCTCAAAAGGATTTCACAAATGATCTACCACAGACGGAGTAGACGCAGAAATATCGGGCGCAACATTTCTTTCATTTCAGGAGAAGATTACTACAGGAAAGTGAGAGAGAGTTCAACTACTTTCTCATCTGTCTATTGATATTTACAATCACTAATATCTCTATTCCTATGCTCATACATAGTCTCTCCTTGTCTTCTCTCTATATCCTGACATTTTCCAAAAGTATTTATATGCAAATTTGTACAAGTCTATGACTAATCAAAGATCTAAGTGAACTATGTACATATGTGTACATTCCTCACATACTCTGAATGTATCTTCCTTCCAAGCTTCAAGAGTTGATCTCATCCTTCATTCTTTAGTCTTCAAAGATTCAATTGGTGATTGATCTGCACCAACAGCTCCCCCTCAATCATCAATTGAGGTTTTCTCCTTTGTTCTTTATACCTACCATGTCTTTAAACTTCTGTAGCTTTGGTCCATCCAAGCTCTTTGTAAGCATATCAGCTATCTGATCTTTTGTTGAAGTATGTATGACTTCAATCTCCTTATCCATCACCTTCTCTCTTAGAAAGTGATACTGTATCTCAATATGTTTGGTCCTGGCATGAAAAAGAGGATTAGCAGCTAAGTACAATGAACTCATGTTATCTCCAAATATAATTGGTACCCCATGCACAATGTCAAAACTCTTCATTAAAGTCTTGACCCAAATCACTTCCTTTGCAGCTTCAACCATGCCTTTATACTCTGCTTCTGTAGAAGACAAAGCAACTGTATGTTGCTTCTTGGAGCACCATGAGATAAGTTTATCTCCCACATAACACATGTATCCAAAAGTTGACCTTCTATCATCTGGATTACCTGTCCAATCTGCATCACTATAAATTTTGATATTTGTATATGAGGTAAACCCATAATACAAACCTTCATTGAGTGTACCCTTAATGTACCTCAACACTCTTTGACCTGCAATCCAATGCTCTTTCCTAGGACAATGCATGAATTGAGACAAAACTCCAACTGCATATGATAAATCAGGTCTAGTTAAAGTAGCATAGATAAGGCTACCAACCAAACTCTGATATTGTCTCATGTCCTTGAATTCTTCACCTCCAAACTTACTCAATTTGTGATTCACCTCCATTGGTGTAGGTGCTACCCTGCAATCATCCATTTTAAACTTGATTAACAAGTTCTTCAAATACCTTTCTTGGGTCACAAATACTCCATGTTGAGTATATGTAATCTCCATGCCCAAGAAGTATGACAAGTCTCCCAAGTCACTTATCTTGAACTCCTTTTCCATTTGCTTCTTGAGTCTTTGTATTCCTTCTTCATCTGTACCTGTAAGGATTATATCATCAACATATATGCACATGTATATGAAGCCATTATCACTTGCTTTGACAAGCAAGCTACTATCTGCTTTAGACACCTGAACTCCAAGTTCCTTTAGGAACTTCACAAGTCTATACTTCCATGCCCTTGGGGCCTGCTTCAAGCCATATAAAGCTCTCTTAAGCTTGCACACATGATCTGGATACCTTTTATCTCTGAACCCTTGAGGTTGCTCCATGAATACATCATCTGAAATATAACCATTCAAAAAAGCATTTTTCACATCAAGTTGACATAACTTCCAACCTTTACATGCAGCAATAGCAATAAGAGTCCTGATGGTTGTCATCTTTGCCACAGGACTATAAGTCTCATCATAGTCAACACCATAAGTCTGAGCAAACCCTTTGACAACAAGTCTAGCTTTGTATCTCGACACACTTCCATCTGCAAATCTCTTGGTCTTGTAAACCCACTTGCATCCAATGATCTTCTGACTATTTGGCTTTGGAACCAAATCCCATGTTTGATTCTCCAATAGTGCATCATATTCTTCCTGCATAGCTTTCTCCCATTTTTCCTTACCTTTTGCCTCTTCATATGTAGAAGGGTCTTCATCTATATTCACCATATAAGCATAATCTTTTGTGGCCAAAAATGAAGTATCATAGCTATACCTTGTAGGTTGCCACTTATTCCTTGTAGACCTTCTAAGCTCTCCACTTTTTGAGGTTTCTGGTTCTTCATATTCAGGATCAAATCTTGGTGTTTCTTCCACTTCAACCTGCACTTCATTATTCTCTTGTTCATTAAATATCTGAACCTTTGATTTACCTTTCCTTTGGTTCACTTCTTCTTCATCACCTGTATTGATATTGATTGTACCTGCATACCAAGTACTTTGCTCATCAAATGTAACATCTTTAGAAACCATGAATTGTTTTGTAGATGGACTCCACAATCTATAGCCCATCTGCTTATCATCATAACCAATGAAAACATATTTTTCAGCTTTAGGCTCCAACTTGTGCCTTAATTGTGATGGCACATATGCATATGCCACACATCCAAAAACTCTGCAATGATCCAAGGTAGGTCTCTTACCCCACCAAGCCTCATATGGTGTCATACCCTGCAAGGCTTTACATGGTAACCTATTGACCAAATAAGTGGCTGTATTTACAGCCTCAGCCCACAAATAATTAGGGCAATTTTTCTCCTTTATCATGGATCTTGCAAACTCAACAAGTGTTCTATTTCTCCTTTCTGCAACACCATTTTGTTGAGGAGAGTACCTGCAAGTAACTTCCCTTCTTATACCTGCATTCCATAAGTAATCACTGAACTCATTAGAGAAATACTCTCCCCCTCCATCTGACCTTAATCTTTTCAACTTATGACCTGTAATTCTTTCTGCATATGCATGATAGTGTTTAAATGTACTAAACACTTCTGACTTATCTTTGATCACATAGATAGTGATCCATCTAGTAGCATCATCAACATAAATCACATAATACCTTGACCCATTTATACTGAAATCTTTTGATGGTCCCCACACATCTGTGTGTACCAACTCAAGCTTCTCTGAGTGCATAAAACCATGCTTGGAGTAAGAATTCTTATGAGCCTTACCTAATTGACATGCCTCACATTTGTATGTCATATGTTGACCTGCAACATTAGGCAATCCAAGCACTGAACCATTGTTAACCATATCTTTAATACCTCTTTCATTGAAATGTCCAAGCCTCTTGTGCCAAAGATCTAACTCAGAGATCTTATGTCCTCCATATGTGAACATAGCATGACCAATATTGCCTTGAATCTTCAATGTAAATAATCTTCCTTCCTTTTTCCCTGAAACAATCTGTTTATACCCTTGGCTAGGGTCTTCCACATATACTCCATCATTAGTAAACCTTACTTCATATCCCTTTTCAACAATTTGTCCTACACTTATCAAATTCTTAGGGATTGTAGGAACATACAAGACCTTACTCAATAAGGTGCTACCATCCTTGGCCTTCACTGATCCAATTGACTTCACATTGTGCTTTGTGTTGTCACCTGTCTGAACAACATGATTAAAAACATTATTCTCCAAATCAGTCATCAAAGATATATTACCACTCAGGTGATTGCTACACCCTGAGTCAATGTAGAAGACTCTTTGATCTTCACTCTGTCTTTCACAAGTTGCATTCATTATCAATGTTGAATCCTCCTTTTGATCTGAAGCATAATTGTAGTAGGTGTTGTTATATTGTTGACTTTGGAATCCTCTACCTGTATTTCTTCCAAAGTAACTCCTACCACCTCTGCCTCTGAAATTACCTCTTTGATTTCTGCCACCTCTTCCTCTTGAATTATAATTTTGATTATATCCATTATTACTCTGAGTATTGTGCCAACAATCATTAGCTAAGTGATTTGTCTTACCACAAATCCAGCAAGCTTTGCCTCCATCCTTGTTGTTTCTGCCTCTTCCTCTACCTTTGCCACCTCCTCTTCCTCTTAGGAAGTTGGCTTGAGTAGTTGTTCCTTCATCTTCACCTGCTTGTTGTTTTCCTTTGCTATTCTTCTTCTTGTCCTTTGAGTACATTGCATGACCTGCACTCTTGTCACCATCTCCTTTAACATCCTGCTCAAATGTTAGCATATGACCTAGCAATTGATTTAAATCAGGAGTGAAATGGTCAAGTGATAATTCTGTAGACAAAATGAATGGCTTCCATTTGTCATCACCTCTCAAACCTGTAAGGATTTGCCTTACCAATTTATCCTCCTCAATGTCCTCATCAACAGCTCCTAATGCATCTGCAATGTCTTTCATCCTTGTTACATAGTCTGAAATAGATTGAGAGGCCTTCTTCTTAAAGGTTGTAAACTCTGCCCATAAGGATGCCTTCCTTGACTTTGTAGTATTCTGGAAATGCTCCTCCAAAGCATTCCAAATATCAGTTGCACTTTCAAGACCTCGAATATGAGGTAACAAGTAATCATTGACTGCCATATAGATAATGCTCCTAGCTTGAGCATCTTTCTTCATCCAATTTTTCAAATCTGCTAACTCTTCCCTAGTTGGAACACTAGGATCTCTGAATTGTGGCTTCTCTTCTTCTCCTGTGATGTAAGCAATTAAATCTTTGCTCATAAGATGAGCTTCCATCCTCATTGACCATGCAGGATAGTTTTCCCTATCCAATTTCTCTATCTCTAGAGAATCTCCCATCTTGTGTCTATCTGTGTATTGAAACCTTCAAGCTTTATAAACAATATATGTACCTTTACTTCGAATTAGACTCCTTTTGTCCTTCTTGATGTCGTATGGTCTCCTCCTCTTGCTTTGCCTTCAAACTTTCACCTTTTAGTTCTTCAATTGTTGAATTTCTTGAATCTGCAGCAGTCGGGACCTTCCTTTCCTTGATTTGATGTGTCCTGCTCTGATACCACTGATGGAGAGTGTTAATCTCCAAAAGAATAACCTACTCTTGAATTTAGAACACCTCTATATCAAGAGTAAGTCAAAACCTTCACTAAATTAGAGGTCCAATCTCCAAATTATAAAAAGTTTACAAATTCTGTGAAGAAGATAAAACACAGAAAGTCTGCTGCACAATTTCTTCTCATTGACCTATCAAACATGTAAAGTTTTCTATGAACTTTTGTATGGAGTGTCGCCTAGAGATTGCGCACCTCCTCCAAGTTAAAGCTCTCAAAAAGGTTTAGTATAACTTGAGAAATCAACTTCACAAGTTACCTATGTTCAAATCTGTACTTCTGAGAAGTCGATTTGACACCCCTAACTTCTTAACTTTGGTTCTCACAATGTCGAACCCGTTTTACTAAATCCTTTTGGCTGAAGATAGCTTATCTCTCAACTTAGATTTTGAGCTATCATATGTGTAAAACTTTACACTGTGCACTGAGCACTACTCATTTCTTTGGACTCGAAATGTGCGCCTGTTTCAGAGAACTGTGAACACTCAACACATGTAAATGTTCCTACTAGCAATTCTCTTAACCTGTTTACAATTAGACTCTGAAATTCAAGTCACAAACTCATTAACTAACAACTTAGATATCCTCAAAAGGATTTCACAAATGATCTACCACAGACGGAGTAGACGCAGAAATATCGGGCGCAACATTTCTTTCATTTCAGGAGAAGATTACTACAGGAAAGTGAGAGAGAGAGTTCAACTACTTTCTCATCTGTCTATTGACATTTACAATCACTAATATCTCTATTCCTATGCTCATACATAGTCTCTCCTTGTCTTCTCTCTATATCCCGACATTTTCCAAAAGTATTTATAGGCAAATTTGTACAAGTCTATGACTAATCAAAGATCTAAGTGAACTATGTACATATGTGTACATTCCTCACATACTCTGAATGTATCTTCCTTCCAAGCTTCAAGAGTTGATCTCATCCTTCATTCTTTAGTCTTCAAACATTCAATTGGTGATTGATCTGCACCAACAAATTGGCAGATCCATATTACCTTCACCAGTAGGTTGTGCAAGCACACATCCAATAGCATAATTGGATGCATCAACATGAACATGGAATGGCTTATTCCAATCTGGTGTGGTCAAGATTGGTGCTGAACACAATCTTCGTTTAAGCTCCTGGAAGGAATTCTCACATTCATCCGTCCACTCAAAGTTAGTCAGAAGTCCGTACATGGGCTTTGCAATGACAGCATACATGTGTATAAATCGTCGGTAATAACCACAATGCCCCATGAAAGCTTGTACTTCCTTGACATTCTTTGGCCTAGGTAGCTCTGCTATGGCTCTCACTTTTTCTTCGTCGGTAGATATGCCATTCTTTGACACTATGTGTCCTAGAATCTTGCCTTGCCTGACCATAAAAACGCACTTTTCTGGGTTCAGGCAGACTTGATATTCTCTACATTTGTCAAAGATTTGTCTGAGTTCAGGGATATGGGTTTGTCTAATGTTGGAATGAGCACAAAGATCATCAACGTAGACTTCTGAACTCTTCCTCAGGAACTCCTTAAACACATGGCACATCAGCCTCTGGAAGGTAGCTGGTGCATTGGTAAGCCCAAATGGCATTACTCTAAAAGCAAAAATGCCCCATTCTGTGGCAAAGGCTGTCTTATGCTGATCCTCTGGGGCTATGGCTACTTGATTGTAACCCAAAAATCCATCAAGGAAGCTGTACACCCTTGCCTGCCACTCTTTCTAAGAGATGTTCTGTGATGGGAAGCGGATAGTTATCTCGAATAGTGGCTGCATTAACCTTCTTCAAGTTAATACACACACGCAGCTTGCCATTTTTCTTGGGCACCACAACAATGGGGGATACCCACTCGGTGTGCTCAATTTCATAGATAAATCCAGCTTCAACCAGTCTATCTATCTCTTCTTTGATCTTAGCAGCGTAATTATCATTATATGTGTAGGGCTTTTGCTTAGAGGGTTTGGCATCTGAGGTCATGGGAATGGTGTGTGAGCATATGTCAGGGTCAACACCCTTCAAATCCTTGTAACTCCAAGCGAATACATCTCTGTATTTTCTTAGCAAGGCAATCAATTCGTACTCTTCTTCTTCTGTTAGGTCATGAACTATGTACGTACATCTCTCCTCTCCTTCTTCTAGGGCCACTACGATTTTCTTGGTAGTTTCTTTGTTATCATAGGCCTCTCCTGATTGTGCCTCTCGTTTAGGCATTCTTATCATGACTCTCCTGTCATCTATCTCATACTTCTTAAAATTTTCTGGGACCTCAAACAAAGATTCTTCCTCTTCTGGTGAGGCTTCTCTCTTCTTTCGTTTCTTTCCTTCTTCCTTCGGGGTCACATGTGTTGCTAATCTTACATCATTTGTAAGCTCTCCATGCCTCTGGGGTTGAAATTCTACTTCATGGAAGTATTCTTCATCTGATGCAAATGGTGGGTCCATAATGATTGACTCGAGATCGGAGTGGATGCATCTGAGTATCAACATAGTTCGAGGATCCTACTGGTCCTTTTTCCTTGCCGGCGGCAGCTCTTCGTTTTGGACAATCTTCATCAAAGTGGCCCTCCCCACTACAGTACCTACATAATGGAGTATAATCAATTGGCTTCTTTTTGTTTGGACATCTAGATTGAGTATGGCCAAAGCCATGACATCTCCAGCACTGGATTGGACCATCTCTTCTTGGATCACGCGTGGCTCCTCTTGGATAGTCTCCTCCTTGACCCTGAGCACCATATCCATAAGTCGATCTGTTTTCCCAACGAGATGTAGGTGGTACACCTTGAGCGGGCAATCCCGTGTAAGGTCTCTCTCTTGTATCCCCTGATTTCATGGTCCTTTCTTCGTAGGCTCTCCTGTTGTAACATCGGTCTTCTGTGTGATTTGTCCTTCCACAAAAAGTACACCGCATCCTAGGTGGCGACCTATCTATGAATACTCTCGAGACTGTAGGGCATTCTGAAGCCAAATGGCCGTAACCATGGCACTTTCCACACCATGTATTTGATCGAAACACTTGATTCGGGTTTGTTGTGACCTCTGGTTTTACTGTATATGTCTCTTGAGTTATCGTGGCAGCTTTGATAGCTTGCGTGACCAATTCCAATATTCGTTCTTCAGTTAGCGCAGGTTTTACCTCGACTGGTGTGCTAGTGGCAGCTACAAAAGCTGGTGTTGTCAATGCAGGACTCCCTTGGCCTGGATCCTTCATTGGTATGTTTCCTGGGCCTCCCATTGGCTCGTATAAGAGTTCCATCTTTCTTTGTTGGCATAATTGTACTTCCTCCCAAAGCCTTGCTTGTTCCTTAGCATCCATTAAGGTCGCAGGTCTTGTCAGGCTGATATGCTGTTGTGCCGTAGGATCTCGCAATCCTGAAATGAATCTACGTTTCAATGTCTCATCGTTCGGGGCATTCACGCCCATCTTTCTCACTAACGTTTCCATTCTCTGAATATAGTTATCGATGCTCTCATTGACTCCTTGTCGCAAATAATCCATTTGTTGGGCCAATCTATCTTGGAAGCCTTGTCGTCGAAACTTTGCTAAGAAGGCTTCCTTAAGCATCTGATAAGTTCCACGTTCTTGTGGTGTCAGATTTCCATACCAATTGGCTGCCTCATCACGGAGAATGGCCGGAAAAATTCTCAACCTTTGATCCTGGTCAACTACATCATTGGCCTCACAAGTAACCTCAAACAACTGGATAAAACTATCCGGATCTTCGTCCCAAGTACCTGAAAACTTGGTGAAGTCCCCCAAGTGAACTGAAATCCGCTGAGCCATTTCGAACAGAGGTGTGATATCAATATCACTTCGATCCCAAAAATTTAGCGCACGTGGCTTTAGGATCCCTCCTTCAAATTGTCGTACTTGATTTGCGACTCTCCTACGGGAGTACACGTTTCTGACTGATTTCTTCGAGCCGATCGAGGTCCACTCACCTGACGGTTCCCACCGTCTCCTTTCTCTTTCAAGGGCTCTTCTCTGAGCGCGTTCCTCTCTTTGAGTTTGTGTTGCTCCTGACGATGAGCTCCCCTCGCTCATGTACTAGATCGCGGGGTCCGCAAGCTCGGCCAACCTGTGGCGCTAGGCGAACCTATGGCACTCTCTTATAGAGACGTACCAAGCTATTCCCGGCAAACGCACCAAATGGAAACGTTCTTAAGCCCACGGAAAAAATGGTTTCACAAGACTTTATTCGGTTTAAATCCCTCGGAATCAATCCAATTGGATTACCTAGAGCCCACAATTATCTCTCGAGGAGTCCTTCCTTTGTATATGTACTAGTTCATATGCTTCCCGGCAAACGCACCAAATGAACAGCTCTAACGGCCACGGAAAAAGTGATTGTGAAAGCCTTTATTTTGTTCAAACCCCTCGCAATTGGTCTAATTGGATTACCTGGAGCCCATAATTATCTCGAATATCACCTATGTATATACCCGCTTCCACTCGCTTTCCTTTGGTTCTTTCCTTTTCCCCTCTTTCACATATACACGCACACCCGCGCACGCACACAGTGACGCGCATGCAGTGTACCCACACAATCGCACATACATATACTTTCACGGAGGCCTTTGGAGTTTGTTTGTATTCTCATTCAATAGCTGGGAAACGCGAACGCATCCGCATATTAACGCGCATACCCGACCTTATACTTTCATCCTCAACCTTTGTTGGACAAAGCATATGGATACATCATGATGGCTCTTAGATTTTCGAAAAAGCTGAGAGGATATGAGCATTATGATTTAGTTTTTGTATGGAAAAGGAGGTCAATCGACAGAGATTAAATAGTCCACATGTGATAGGAGCTTTCAACTTGATGTTGCGTGAATCTACGAGCTGTTGTGTAGTATAAAGGTGAGGTGGCGTGAGCGAGAGATACATGTACGTGGAAATTTCACACATGCAGACAAACAAGAAAAGACAGACATTGCATTAGAGAAGTGGGAAATTCATGATTTTGCAGAGAGAAATGACTCAATCCAAATATCTTATGTGAATCTACTTTGGAAAGCAGTCTGGCTGAGTATGGCAATCTTATGCATTCCATACAGGTTTATGCGTTTCGGTGGATATGATAACGGCTTAAATTTCATATACCGTAAAACGACGAGGACAAACAAGGCCTTCTTGTCTATTTCCTAAATATTGAAATATGAAGAGGATTGGCTCTATAGTTTTCTGCGCTGCACTTCAAGGTTCCATTATGCCTTAAGATAAATATACGTAGTTATTATCGCAAAAGAAAGAGTGGGGAACCAGCAAACTAAACTTCCCCCATCTGCAGGGCGCTCAATCATTGGAAAATATCGAGTCACCGAACAATTATTCAGATTTCAAGAAAAACGAAACTATGATCCACATTCACAAACTGCATAACATCAAAGGAAACAGGAGTACTAACGCAATCAGCACGAACCCAAACTCGAAACAAAACATGCCTGAATGCTAGAAATGGTTTTTCTTTTTTTTTTATCATCAAGAGAAACTTAAATCGAGCACAGCCCAATCCAATGCTAGGGGTAACAGACTCATGAAGCGTTCGATTAAGACAATCTTCGTAACAAAATGCAGCAACGCACGATAAGTACTGACCTTGGACACACAAAATCAATGATGATCCCTTGCAGATATAAGAAATACTTGCACCATTTATACACTTCTTTAGAAAGCAATAGCATTGCGTAACATACAATTCATCGCGTCTTTACTCGATCATTCAATGTCAGCACATTTGAAAGGGGTTAATAACGGAAACAAACAGTATTTGAAGGTTACAAAACAGACCGAAGGATTCTAGCTATGATGTACTGCGCAATCTAGGAATGACAACTTTATCTTGACCACGCGGTACTATGTAATTAACAATTTAAACGATATAATGCTGTCAAACAACAGAAAGTCTCGATCTACTTTACACAGAATGCAGCAGAACCATCTGCTTTAAGAAATAATGAAACTCGCAAAAAACTGGAAGGTACCTTCCAGTTGTCCAACTTCTCATGAACACTTTTCCCTGTCCAACGTTTTGATCACTCGGTAATGTTCGCCACTGTCTGTATCTCTGTAGATTGAATCATCGTTCCATCTTGGCTCTCCGCGATCATGATAATCCATTCAGTCGATCTCCAGAGGATTGGCACGGCTCAACATGAAGCAAGAGAGAGCGAAATTCCGTGGCCCTCGCCTGTGTGTATAGAGGCATACCCCCCCCAAAGATGTCCCGGCAGAGATAAAAACGAGAGCCCCCTTTCTTATGTGCCTTCTCGTCCTTCACTCGTAGCAGATGGATCAAAAATCTCTTCAGTCACTCGGAACAGCTGAGATGTAGGAGGAAAAGGTTCGCGATGACGACTGCCTGAACGTTGCTTAGGGCTCTTTCTTCTTCTCTTGCACGACACTTAGATTGGAGGAAGCGGGTGCAACAATAGAGTTTCCCCCCTTTTTTCATATTGCCCCCGGCAAGAAATGAACAGCCATCGACATAAAGCCCTCCTCCCTTTTTCACCAAAAAAAAACCCCTTTTTCAGGATGCGCCAGAACTTGCCACAGCCGCCCACACCTTCTTTTTCGGTTTTTTTTTGTCAGTGCTGCCAAAAACGGCCTGCCCCCCACTCCTCTGCTGTGCTCGTCAGAGCCAAAAAAAACGGACCTGCCAGTCCAAAGTCCCAGTATAATATCTTCATAAATGAGACCTGCAATATGTTCAAGAGGTTGGAAGAAAGAGCCAAGAAGACTTCATTTGAATTCCGTAAACTCAGCAACTTCATTTGATTCTCGTATTGTCCTCTGTTTGAGTATGTATGATGCATAAGCCATGCTAGAGAATATAGAAAGCATTTCATAAATGCCAAAGCTGTAGCCTCTTGAAGAGAAAAGAGTTAATATCCCCAGAAACTTGTAACGCGAAACAAAAACACTTTTCGAAACTGGAAAATTCCCAATCTTGAGCTTCTTTGTTGTCCAGGAGGACAGGAATCATGATTTCTCTGAACTCGTGGTATATGTAGTCAACAAGATGAAGAGCATTTCCATGATTTATAGCGATCCCCCACTCTTCATTGAAGAGCTCATGTATGAGGTACTCTGAGAGTTCACCAAGCAGAAAAGAATTCGCCTCAATTGTTTTTTGGAAAACCATGCTGTCTTCGCAACAATCGAGGCACATGCTCTCTCTGATTCCCAAGCAAGCAGAAGTTTTATGGACAATATATTGTGAATCCACAACTCCTATCTTTTCATCTGTAGGTTGAGCACATCTATGTAGCTCAAAGTCTAGACCCCTGAATCTGCATTCTCCAAAGAAATCTTTTCTAACTCCTTTTGCTCCAGGCCTCATGTCCGTAGGAGAGCCTTACGCGCTCCAAATGCGTCTCCCTTATCATCAAATCCACTCTTCAAGTACCTGAAATCAAGCGTATTTTTCTGCCAAATAGAACCAATTAGTGCATCAAAATCAACCATTTTTGGGGCTAACAGATACTGAGTTCGCTGACAGACATCACACCTCTTCACATAGGTAAGTGCATCCATGTGAAGGGTCAGCCACCACAATCCTGCAAATAGAATCGCTTTGATCCCTCGATCTGCTCCAAAATGCCCTCCTGCTACACTTTGGTGAGCAGTTTCCAAGATCTTGAGATATTCACTCTCGTGGACACATAATCTTAGGTAACCATCTTTTCCACGCTTGTATAGATTATCACCAATGAGTGAGTAATCTAGGGCTTCTTGTTCTAAACTCCTTTTCCTAGCCAGAGTCATGTCTGGAGGGAATGTTTTCGTCCTCAAGAAGGATACTAGTGGTTCACTCCAATCTGGCACTATGGACACTTGATAAAGAGTGGCATGTTCCATAGGTGGTTTAGTGCAGCGGATTGGGCATTCCTTGCACAACTTCTGGACATCAGCTTCCATAGTCGGCCAATGCACTCCGAGTCTCCTTAGTTTCTGTAGGGTTTGTTGCTTTGAGTAGTGTTGCTCTAGTGCACCTACATGTGCTAATTGCAACCATTTAGCGTACAACAACAAGCCAAGATCCCTTGATCTGTGTGCTTGTACATACTACTTGCCATGATGTGATACTTTTGGGCTTTTACTACCTCTCTATCATGTGTGTTTATTACTCGGTGGTTAGGCCCGTATGTCAATACTGGCACTAATGGCTTAGCCCACTGCGGCACCACTTCCAAATTAAACAAGTAAGCATCAGGAAGGTCATCTGACACTCCTTGTGGGGCTTCTCCAGATGTGAGCCTAGAGAGATGGTCTGCTCTCAAGTGAGTCTTCCCTTTCCTTAGCACAACCTTGAAATCATATTCCATTAGCAAGAGAAACCATCTTACTAATCTTCTTGTATTGCAGGGCTTGTTCACAAGATATAGCAGTGCCTGATGGTCAGTAAAAAACTTAAACTTATTTGCAAGCAAATAATGTCTAAACTTGTTAACTGCATATATCATGCCTAATCCTTCTCTCTCCGTAGTGGTATAATTTCGTTCAGCTGCATTCAATTGTCTACTGGCATAGGCAATTGGGAGATCCATATTACCTTCACCAGTAGGTTGTGCGAGTACACATCCAATAGCATAATTGGATGCATCCACATGAACATGAAAGGGTTTATTCCAATTTGGTGTAGTCAAGATTGGGGCTGAACATAATCGTCGTTTAAGCTCATTGAAGGAATTTTCACACTCATCAGTCCACTCAAAGTTAGTCAAAAGTCCATACAGAGGCTTCGCTATGATGGCATACATGTGTATAAACCGTCGGTAATAACCACAATGCCCCATGAAAGCTTGTACTTCCTTGACATTCTTTGGCCTAGGTAACTCGGCTATGGCTCTCACTTTCTCTTCATCAGTGGATATGCCATTCTTTGACACTATGTGTCCTAGAATCTTGCCTTGCCTGACCATAACAACACACTTTTCTGGGTTCAAGCAGACTTGATATTCTCTACATTTGTTAAAGATTTGTCTGAGTTCAGGAATATGGGTTTGCCTAATGTTGGAATGAGCACAAAGATCATCAACATAGACTTCTAAGTTCTTCCTCAGGAACTCTTTAAATACATGGCACATCAGCCTCTGGAAGGTAGCTGGTGCATTGGTAAGCCTAAATGGCATTACTCTAAAGGCAAAAATGCCCCATTCAGTGGCAAAAGCCGTCTTATGCTGATCTTCTGGAGCAATGGCTACTTGATTGTAGCCCAAAAATCCATCAAGGAAGCTGTACACTTCCTTGCCTGCTACTCTTTCTAAGAGATGTTCTGTGATAGGAAGCGGATAGTTATCTCGAATTGTGGCTGCATTGACCTTCTTCAAGTTAATGTTACATGCAGCTTTCCATTTTTCTTGGGCACTACTACGATGGGGGATACCCACTCAGTGTGCTCAATTTCATAGATGAATCCAGCTTCAACCAGTCTATCTATCTCCTCTTTGATCTTAGCAGCATAATTATCATTATATGTGTATGGCTTTTGCTTAGAAGGTTTGGCATCTGAGGTCATGGGGATAGTGTGTGAGCATATGTCAGGGTCCACGCCTTTCAAATCCTTGTAACTCCAAGCGCATACATCTCTGTATTCTCTTAGCAAGGCTATCAATTCGTGCTCTTCGTCTTCCGTGAGGTCATGGCCTATGTACATGCATCTCTCTTCTCCTTCTTCCACAACTACCACTATTTTCTTGGTGGTTTCTTTGTTATCATAGGCCTCCCCTGATTATGCCTCTCGTTTAGGCATTCTGATTATGACTCTCCTGTCATCTATCTCATACTTCTTAAAATTTTCCGGGACCTCAAACAAAGATTCTTCCTCTTCTGGTGTGACTTCTCTCTTCTTTCTTTTCTTTCCTTCTTCCTTTGGGGTTACATGTGTGTCTAGCCTTACATCATTTGTAAGATCTCCATGCCTCTGGGGTTGAAATTCTATTTCCTAGAAGTATTCTTCATCTGATGCAAAAGGTGGGTCCATAATGACTGACTCTAGATCGGAGTCACTTGCATCCTCAAATGCATCAGGGCTAGGTTCGCACTCTTCTAACACTGCCTCTCCCATGATCGGCTCTATGGAGAAGACTGAAATGTCATAGCCATCTTCATCACAGTGAGGTGTCCATTGTTCTTCATTGATGGCTACATCCATTGTTGCTAGGATTTCTGCCCAGCCGTGGGGTTCAAATTCTTCGTCAGGAAAGACTACAGGTGCATAGGCTGGGTCTTGAATTGATCTATGTGTTTCTTTTGCACCCATCTCTCTGGCTTCATCTCTCTTCTCTTCTTCTACTACTACTTTGCACATCCATAAGTGGGTGTCTTCATGCATCCATAAGGATCCTGATCCTATGGAATGCACCGATTCCGTATCATCTTTGGCTCTATGGAGGGGATTCCATTGGATAGGAGGGACATCTCTATGAAAGTAATCTTTGAGATTCACTTTGGTCGTAACACCCAAGTGTTGCAGGTACAAGGAATTGGTTCCCAAGTCCTGTACCACTTGCAACTGTCGCATAAAGGGTCGTCCCAAGATCATTTCATAGGCATGATTTTTGCTAAAATCACATATAGCAAATGTGTGCTCGAACTCAACACCACATGTGGTGAGAGTTATGCCTTCTAACAGCCCTAAGGGTCTCTCTATGTGACCATCGGCCATTTGCAATTTCATCCTCGTGGGCCTGAGTGCTAGCTTGCCCCAACGCTTCCATAGGGAAGTGGTAGCAATTGCAACTCCTGCACCTGAGTCTAGAGTGGCCTTGGTGGTGTATCCTTGATGGGTGATAGGAAGATATGTGTTTTCCTCTTCGCCCTCACTCATGTCTCCTATCTTGTCCAAGGGTATTTCTGGCACTGTTCTCTGGGACCCTACTTGGGAACGAGGTTTTGCTATCTCTGGTACTTGTTTGGCTACATGTTTCCATAGCTCTGGCCTTACTTTGAGTAGCTCTTCTAAGGTGAGGTTGCACTGTACTTTAGTGTTTTTCACTACCTCTATGTTCCTAGGTATGAATGAGTCCTCATTTTGTACCATGACCGTGGGTGCTCTCATACAAGTAGACTTAGCTTCCCATGGACCTGTGAAGTGGGGTAATTCTTGTAGAAAGTTAGACTCAAAGTCTAATCTTTCCTGAGATTGGGTGCTCTCCTGCTCCTCATAAATGGATGGGATGTCTTGTGGGTCATGTGCATCATCCACAAGTTCAATGGGAGAAGGGACTTCACTCTCTTTAGCCCATTTCTCTTCCTGAATCTCGCGTAGGAATTCTGGTGTGAACCGATTCATAGAAGATGATGTGTCTTGCTCTGTAAAGTTAGGCACATAGGCTTCCTGGGCAGGAAGACCTGCCCTTTCACTTGCCTTGTCCTTGTGTTGAGAGGCGGGTTCCTTTTCTGATTGTGCAATTAGCCTCTCTATTCTTTCTAATAGTCCTTCAAAGTGCAGCTGCGTCTTGGCTGAGCTAGATATGTTAAAAAGGCAGCTGGCTTCAAACATGGTTTGAGCCAACTCCACCATCTTAGCACAAATTTTAGTTTGTTCAAGCTCTGATTCTACTCTAGGGTAGCACTTTCCATGATCAGTTTCGTTTGGCCCATCTTGGATTCTGGCCTGATATGCTTTAAGCATCATGTTTAGGTCCTCGAGAGTGGGATCTGCTAGGACTGATCCTACTCTAGGGGGTGGTGGGATTAGGTGAGGCGGGTTGGAAGGTGGCGGGTCGGATGGAGTTGGGAATGGTGGAGGTGGGGTAGTGTGAGAGGGAGTTTGAGATGTGAGTTCGGTTATCCTGGCTCTCGTTTCTCTTAGGCTTTCCTCAAGTTTGCTCATTCTCTTTGCCCATTTTCTTTTCATTCTTTCACGACTATCTCTCCAAGCTCTAGTCCTCTTCTTTGTCATGCTCTCCATTTCACTAACATCTGGGCTCTTTTCTTGGCCTACGCTTTGGTTTTGTTGCAAGGCTTGGGCTCTAGTGATCACTTGCATTGGCGTAGTGGACGTCACACTTCCTGTGGAGTCTACAACTAACCCTACGACATTGATAGGAGTGATTTTTGGCATATTATTAGGATTCTTTGGGCAGTCTCGTAAAAGATGCTCCTTTCCACACTCCTGGCAAAAGCCTTGAATTGTCACTGACTGGGGTTGTGTAGGTGGAGGTAAGGGACAATCACGAATGAGATGATCTCCCTGACATCTGTAGCATGGTCCTCTAGGGAATGGGGGTCTTACCTTCCTAGGTTGGGGTCTAGAGTTAGGGTTTGTGTACATTACATTGGTGTACTCTGGCTCCCAACTAGGGTCACTTGGTTCTTCACTGTAGTAGGACTCACCATGTTCAGGAGATTGCATGTAGTAGGCCTGGGGGCTGTCAATATGCGTCAAATCAAAGCTATGGTCACTCGGGTCACTTTCAGAAAGCAATGGTGTTACAGGGACTATAGCTCTATTCAGGTTCTCTTCTGCTGCTGCATATTTTACTGGGATCACATTAGTAGGAGCAGGTGGTTGTTGTGCTAGCATTGGCTGGGGTCTCAGTTGGGCCTGATATTGCGGTTGGTAATTTTGCTGAGGCCTAGTATACTGTTGTGGTGGGTATGGACTCTGGTATCTGCCTTGTTGAGGGTATGGCTGAGGGTAGGTTTGCCTAACCGCTTGCTTATTGTATGGGCAGTCTTGTGCTGTGTGATTTGTGTATCTTCATTCTATGGTGCAGTACTGGCTACTAGGATTTACTTGGGGTTGAGCCATAATGGGACATACATTCGCCATATGGTCACCTCCACAAGTATAGCATCTTTTCACAGGGGCAAATCTTGGGATCTGTTTGCTAGTGACACCTAATTTCTGAGCTACTTTTTCTGCTAATTCCTCAATAGATGTGGATTGCGTGGAAGAGAGACTAGAAGAACTATCAGTATCTTTGTAGATTTTTGAAAGCTCTAATTCCTCCCCTAGGTTATCCTCGATGTCAATGCACATGCGTACACACTCTTCTATGGTCCTAGGGTCCTTCAAGTACACATATGATCTCAATTTGGTGCTTAGCAATCCATCCAAGAACAAGGCCACTTGCTTAGCTGGTGTGGGTAACTCAGAGACAAGGCATCTCTCTAGGTATTGCCTAAATCTTCTTCCAGCAAGTCTCACGGTTTCTTGAGGGGTTTGCTTGAAGCTGTGAATCAGCGAGGACGTGTTATGTCATATGCCACTTTTAGAGAATTCGATAATGAATGCCTCTAGAAGTTGATCTATGCTCCTGAACAGCCTCTCGTTTAGTGGTTGAAACCATGTCAGGGCAGTGTTCCTAAGGGTTAGACCAAAGGCATTGTACTGCGTAAATAGATCTTCAACTTGTTTAGCTCTCAAGACTTGCCTAAACTCCACCACATGATCGTATGGATGTCCAGTGCCATCAAAGTAGTTCTTCATGGAATTAACTAGCTGAGTCGGTCTCAAAGTCCTTGCGTGCTCTCTAGGTCTTGGTAGAGGGAACTCATCCGTATTTCTTTGATTCCTTGGAGCTCTAAGTACCTCAGGTTCCACTCTATTTGTTTCCGTTCTTGTTCTTTCTCTACCCACGGGGTTGGCAAAGCTTACTTCTGGCCTATCTCTACTTCTGTCTCTTTGCGCTCCATGAGCTTGGGATGTTCCAGCTCCAGAGTGACCATAGGACATGTTCGATCTTGGTTGGGGGAAAACAAATTCACCCTTCCAAGTATAAGCATGCCTGTCATGTTCTGTAACGACAAAGATCCTCTCTGAAGCGTGATCTAAGTAGGTCACTCTGCCTGGGCTATCAGGGTCTTTGAACTCATAGATCATGATTGACCCTACATCATTTGGCCTATTTGATTTATACCTCCAAAAGGCTTCATCTGTCTCTTGGTTTAGGAGCAGATCTATGCTCTTATTATCCTGGGGAATCCACTCGGGATTGAGGATTCGAGTAAGAATAGATTTCCCTCGAGGGGTCCTAGGCTCTCCTCCTATGTTCCCTTGCTCGAGGTCACCTATGTCCGTCTCAAGGATCACATTCCCGAATTCATCTGTCCTGTCTGGGTGACTAGTGACCACATATATGGTTCCTTCTTTGTCCAAGTGTGCTCCATTTTCAAACTTTACAGCTGGGTGTTCTAGTCCAATGGATTGGTTAGGATTTTTAATCTGGACCACGGATCTTCCTAGGCCGTGCTCATAGATGCTAGCACCTAATCGGTTGGTCCTAAGGTATTCCAACTGTATCTTGTAGGGGCCTTCCACCCTATACAAATATGGCACACCTGTACTTCTTGTAGGTCTGTCCATACCTTGAGACATCTCCGATTCACTAGTCTCAGAGCTAGGGTAATGCGAGTGGTGACTCAACTGCTGGGCCCACGACCTAGCAGTATGATTAACACTAGCCTCTGAAGACCTAAGACTTTGTCTATCTCTCCTTAGATGTCGCCCTGATCTAAGGTTCATAAGCCTAATTGAATAGCCCAAATTTGCCCAAGTACAACCTCGTTGCTGAGTTCTTTTGTATCAGTTACTTGATTCTTTTTTAGTTGATTACCGTGTTTATGGTCTTGTCTGACATCACGTCGTCAGGTATACTTGAGTGTATTTCCGCACTTGAAGTTGATCGTTCCACGTTAAGTTCTTTTCCTTTAAAGTTCTCGACCGTACAAAGATTATGTCGTTAGCTTGAACTTGAGTATTTAGGTAGTCTTCAACTTGATAAATGCCTATCGCCGCCCTGGCCTACTCCTATCACTAGTCGTTCTTAGCCTAAGCTAAGAATTGACAGAGGGAGTTGAGAGTTTCCAACCTTTTATTTCCTTCCTGGTTGCCCTTGAGTGCCCAGGAAACGTGTTCCCATGCTTGCACTTACTCTTGCTTAGAATGCCCTTCGATGCTCTCAATAGATCTTGTTTGGTTCCTGCGCTCAAGGAAAAGATGCCCACAAATGCTTATGGTGTGCTCAAATCACCTCAAACTAATTGACTTGCATTGCTTGAGCCTCTAATGTACCTTCAATTTCACTATCTAACACACACTTGTACGTATGCACTATCGTTCTCTCGAGTCCTTTTACTCTCATGCACTCACTCTTGCACACACACACACACACACTCACCTTCCCACTAGCCCTCTTTCACTCACACTCACTTTTACATGTACACTCATACACACATACTCATACCCTCCTTGTCTCACTTTTCCCACTTCGTCTCACTCTCTTTCACCTCACTTTCTCTCTCTTACATGCCCACTCACTTACATGCCCATGCTCACATAAATACCCACATCTCGCGTACTCACACATTCACATAGTCGCCATATTCAACCGACTTTGCACAATGTCACACCAATTAAAACCATACAAACACACTAGTAGAGAGCACAATCATCCTGCAAGTAGTTAGTGCTTATGTTCGATAGCAACGGTCCCAGCTTTATACCCTATAATGGATCCTTCTTGGTAAGTTGGTATTGCTCGAAAGTTGAGCCTATCATGCAGGGTCTCATCCTTCCTTTTCTGAGCACTATACACAGCAGCAAGCTAAAATCTGAGTAACACACCTCACAAGATTCCTCTAAGTGTTTATTCATCTGAATGAAGAGATAAAGGTTTGATTATTGCAGGTAAAAAGAACCAACCTTCTCCTTACATCTGTGTGAATCCAATACTCAGAATTTATAAGTTCCCCAAATCAAAGACAATGACCGTCCGTGGGTCCTTTTATCTTCCTCTTCTTGAATCGATTCTAGCCTCTAGAGTTACAGTTTTCCTTCTAAGTAGAGGTTCGTGCATCTGCCCTTAAGAACCAAGTTGAGTTCCCTTTCTTTATTTTGTCCTCCAAATCTCCTTCTCATGACTCGGGCATCCTGCTCCTCATAGCTCCTCTATGCCCAATTACCTCTGTCCCCTCAAGGCATTATTTTCAGACACATTGTGAATCCTCATGCACATTCACTTGCATGTCCTCACTAACCACCCTCCAACTCCTTGCAATACCTCGTTATTGTCATAGCAACGGTTAGTGAGAGTGAAAGGAGTGCTCTCAAATGCCTTGAGCTGCAACAACGTTCCTCTCTGCTTTATTTCTTGGGGTAGGCCATCGGCTCAGAGCATGGCATTCTTCAATTTCCCCTTTTTTTTTGTATGTAGAAAGAAGGGATGATAAGCCCGGTTCAGAACCAATTCAGCACATTTCTACGCACTCCAAGTAGAGTTTCAGAGATCCTTGCCATCCATCAAACACCTCTGTCAACAACCAACAAGTTGAAGTTTCCCTTGTCTTCTCTATTCCTCCAGTTCTCTTGAAGTGTCCTCTTCACATGCTGATTCTTGTTTTCCTCTCAAAACATGACTCTGTTCCACTTCGTTCCTGCCCAAATCTTCTAAATCATCCCATGGAACTCTACGGTTCCTGATTATACAGTTCCATTCAATTCAGAGCATCTGTGCCTATCCTCCTTGTTTGTGTGAGCACATCACCTCTACTTTGGTGTGTTCGCATCACTGTTCAATAGTTCAGGACCTCCCCATCGATCTTTCTCAGACTATCTTGCTCCAAAAGAAGATACAAGAAATGCCATGGTAGACTAATGGAGGAGGAGGTCATAACAGAACTCAAGAGGGGGAGTGATGCCTTCAAACACTCTTCTTAAAACTTCAAGAAGGAGCAGGATGGTACCACTACATGCCCACGGGCCCCAAAAAGAAATAGTGTTTATAAACTGTCTTTCTGTATTCGGTTACATGTAGTTCTACGCAAACTAAGGATCAAGAAGGCAACAGAAACACAATGAGCAACGCTCTTATATGCAGATATCTTATCGTCAAGTTATTCATTACAAACAGGCGACAGTCACATTAGATAATTGAAATAGAGGGATTGCCATGATGACTTATTGTTTAAATTCAACGATTTCCTTAACACAAGTGTAGCTCAGTGATGAGTAGCACCTCCTTTAATGTCAATCCGGGAAGACATGAGGATGGTATGAAGACCTCGAGCAAGTGGAGGCACCAGTGCGTGAGTGAGAAGCACACAAGCATGCACACACATACACGCACACGCGCACACTCGGCAAGACAAAGAGTGAGAAGCAATGGAGTTCTTAGATTACTTTCAAAAAGCTCTTACAGGTTTATTTCAATTACAATCCAACCTCCAAAATGAGCTCTCTAGCTCCTTTTATAGTTTTTGACTAGCTTTGGCCTTGTTCAGACCTGGTGTCCGGCCTAGTTAAAAATTAGGTTCCAGGGCTTATTAGAGGGCTCAATCGAGATCTAAAAAATATGAAAATTGGCAGGTAGATACTTCTAAAGCTCCTCAAGCTCAAGGACTCCTTGGCTTGCACAAAATGGAGCTACAAAAATATGAAATGATATTTACAATGGTTTTTAGTGATGAAAATCACTATTTGTGTAGGGGTTTTCTCTATTGATTTGTCATACATACCTTTGAGCTCCCTACTTGCTCTGTCTTCTTGTGTGCTCAACTCCTTGATGTCTGAAAAATTTAGATGGCCTACTTGCCAGATCTTCTTTGATTGCCATGTCTGCATGTGCTGTCCCTTCGCTCTGACTCTCTTCGTCTTGTGGCTCCTTCGGTTCCCTGACTGCTGCCAACACCCCCCCACTCTCGCGTCTGTCGCCCCTGACAGACCCTTGTCTAGAGGGTTTTTGAACATAATATTGGACGACATCGGAGGCTAGGTGGTGTTCTTCGAGTCGTAAGCTGCGTGCTAGATCTGTGAGAAAATCATCCCAATTCACAGGTCCGGGAACATTCGGATGAGGCACCCTCAATTGTTCTGAGTGAATAGTTCTCTCCACAGCAAATAGTTGGAGGAGATGTGATGGTCTAGGTATAAAGATTTCGGAGTGATATTCCCAGAATCCTGTGATGAACATCTCCTCAAATGTCTGTTTAAAGCAGGCTAGGAGGTACTTGATTCTGGCGTGCCAAGCATATATTACTTCAATTGAGGGGGTGGTACTCATATCGTACACCAGATCCTGGTTTCCTGTCACGAAGCCTGCTCTTGAGAAGTGGGGGTCCTTAATATTCTTAAACGTCCTGAAAGTGATCAGCATTAATTCAAATATTTTCATACACATCTGGGCCATCACATCGGGATTATTGCGTAGCCGAATGCTCCAGTGACGGATTGTAGAAATCATGTAGTTCACCGTGGGGGGTCCTCGTGGAGGTGCTAGATAAACGTAATTTAACCATTTTGCGCAGGCTTTGATGTCTCTGACGGCAATAGTGAATTCAGGCCAGGTGCGTCTTCGAAGAACTGGAACGTAACAAGGATTATATTTAATAAACAACGGCATATTATTCCAGGTTCGGACCATTTCAGGATATGTTTCCAAAAGCCTGATCCTCCAGGTGGGTTGATGGATGGACCCACGCTTAGCACTTTCCGGTATATCGTCTGGACCAAATTGTGTAGCAAATGTGGGAGGCTTGCCACATTGTCGTTGAATCTCGGCATTGTAATCGGCCAAAAGTATGCAGTATGGCACATATTGGTCATTATTGGTGCCGATCCATCTATGATGAGACATGCTTCTGAAATATTCTGACTTTATGACAGTTTCTTCTAGGTTTGCTAGTGATTGGATCTGAATGGCCACCCGTTCTTCGTGGGTGTTCGCTGTCTTTTCCAGTGTCTGAAGCCACTCGGGTGCTTTCACTTCCAAGGTGTCTAGTCCCTCTGAGGTTCGTTGCCCTCCTGGCATTGGCATAGGAACGTATGGTTCCTCGTACGAATCATCTACCTCAATGGGAACCAAGTCTTCTAGCTCAGGTTCAATAACTAGAGAGGGTTGCCTTTCATACTCTAGTAACTTTTTCTGGAGCTCAACCACCTGCTCTGTCAATGCCTTCACTTCCTCTGAAGTCGAGGCCGACTCTATTACTTTGGTTGGAGCCTCTTGTTCCTTGAGCTGGCCACGCAGCTCATCACGTTCCCTTTCCAACTCATCATGAGCATCTAATAGATCTGCGTAGCTTTCTAAGATGGTCTTCATTGTCTCTGAAGGTACGGTTTTAAACTGCTCTGGTTCAATTTCGTGGGGAGAGCCTTCCATTGCCGCTTCCAAATTCTCTTCATTTTGTTTCTGCAGTCTCTTGTTCTCTTCAAGTGCTGTGGCCATATGTTTCCTGAGTAGCGCCAAGTTACGTCTGACTCGTAGGTTATCGGCCTGGTATACTTCGAGCAAGGCTTCTAGTTGTTTGACGCCTGATTCTTTCGATGGTTGGGGTGCCTCCAGTAGTGTTTGGTGAGCCTGCTCAAGCGTTGTATAACGTTGATTCACATCTGCATTTTCCTCTTCAAGACTTGTAAGTTGCCTTTGTAAGTTCTAGTGATTTGTTGTCAGTTGTTGATACCGGTCGTCAAGAGCTCTGTACTCATTCTGAAGCTTATATACACATTGATTTAATGCTAGAAATATACTATTTACATTAAATGATGCAGGGAGAGGTGAAGATGCAGGGGGACTGGGGGCGGGAAAGGGAGTTGTGAATGATGTGGCTGCAAGTGGAGATGTGGGTGGAGGGGGTATGGGAGACGGAGGTTGCATGGGGGGAGGGAGCGGTGCAGTGGCAGGAAATGTTTCCATAGTGTCAAATGTTTGAGTGACCGTGTAGATGGGGATCGTGGGTGGGGTGGAAGTGACGTTAGTGAAGAGAGTGGTGAAAGTGGGCATGGTGACGCCCCCGAATTGGATTCCCGAAGAGAGTGGAATTCCCGTGACGATTGTGGTGATATTGGACGTGGTGGCAATAGTGTCACGTGGTGGAGTGAGTTGTGTAGTGAGGGGTGGGGAGGGTGGTGACAGTGGTGCTTCCTGATGTTCGTCTGCTTGTGTTGTATCTCCTGGTGCTGATACGTTGATATGAATTTGTTTCCCGGACCTCATGGGACGGGCGGGAACTCTTTTCTCAAATCGGTGAATGTAGGCCATTGCCTCATGAATGGCCTCATCCAATCCTACTGCATCTGCATGTAGGTTGATGGACTCGATGAACATATCATCCACGCCTTCCTCTGCCAGCAATTGGTTCATGAGTTTCTTGCCTGCTTCAAGTGACATTTTATGCTGTTCTTGAACTAGCTGCATGGTTCGATATAGTCTTTTTATTTGTGCCGAATACGCAGGGGCACTTGCTAACTCTGAAAGTTCATCATACTCTTGTTCTTCGTAGGCTGCTTCCCCTTGTTTGGTCTCTTGTTCATCGACGTCGACTTCTATAACTTGCGGTTGGGTGGGGGCTGACGTTGTTGTATGGGTTTGTGGTTCCTGAGCTCGCTCTGTTTCCGTTTCGAGATTAGAGTCGTAGATTAGTCTAGCCACTTCTTCATCAGTGAGATCATTGAGAGTAAAGCCCTGTGGAAATTCCAAGTCCGATGGGACGGGTGGAAACACCAGATTGGGTCCCTCTGTACTTGGTCTTGGTAGCCAAATGGTGAATGGTCTAATGCGTCGTGTCTGGGGAGGGGTAATCTCTGGTGTAGTGGTGGCTCCCCTTGGTTGAGCGCAGGGTAATTGGACTCCCCCTCTCATCTTCTTTGATGGAGGACCTTCCGTTGATAGCCTTCTCTGGAATTCCTGGGCCCGGGACCATACAAGTGCCCGCTGAATAGGCACGTCATAGGCTAGACATCGGTAGATTATTTTGGTCAGAGCACAACACCCGTGGAGCACATTTTTCTACTTCTTGTTCCACCGTTGATGGGCTAGGTGAATCTGATCTATGATCCAATGTGGTATGTTGATAGGGAGGTTTTCTGTCTCTGCCAAATACAAGCTAAACCATATCTTCTTTGGGGGCATGGTGAATCTTTCCTGGGCGGGGAAAGCAAAATGCTGCATGACGGTCCGTAGATGAAGAGCGATGGTCAGTGTCATTGCTACCATATCCTTCAGCTTATTGAGATCTTTATGTTTCATTCTGCCTGGAACCATTGTTTCCTTTTCAGTAGGAATGTGCATACCATACATGCCCAATGCTTCTCGTACCAGATTGAGGGTCAGTTTGAATCTTTTAAGTTCGTGGCCCGGCAATAGTGAGGGTAACACAAAAGTGCTGTCGCCTCCCTTGGCCCTGCTAGGAGTGATGGTACTGATAAGATAAGAACAACGTAAGAAATCTGGCTTCGGTAAGTGGGCCCTGAAATAACTGTCCAGGCCAGCTTTGGTCCATACTGAACGCATGACTTCGACATTCTGATAGCTCTCAAATTCGCACGTGAAAAAATGGTAGCGTCCCCATTTACCATTAAACTCCAATTCAGCTTCCCAAAAGTAGGTTCCATCACCCAATGGTCCTGCAACATCACTGAACCAATGAGCGTGTTTGCCCACTTGAGAGGTGTGCCCCTGGGGAGGATCCTGAATTGGGAGTACATGCATAGCTTGAAGTTCTTGCGGTCTTTTGGTGAGATGTGGTTCGAGGAGGAGTGTTTCTATATCCACAATCTGTGCGCTGGATCCGGCGTGAGAACTGGCACCTCCAGCTTCTGCCATGGCCCTGCTTGCTTGTTGGTTCTGTGAGAATATAGAACCAGGTGTTAACATCGTAATGGACAGAATAAACCCGTTGTTGTCCCTGTTACAACATTAACAAGAGGTAGATGATGAGTCAGTGGTTAGTGAGTGCACGATGACAGTGCGTGTAGTTAATATCTGGATAGTCCTAGGAGCTAGATGGAAAGATGCACTGTCTGACTAATGCAGTTAGTAAGTGGAGATGAATTCACAGATTGGGGTCGGGGGGTTTATTACAAGTCTTAGGTTGCCAAACACCATGGATGGCTTTTGGTCTTGGTTTTGTGGAGATTCGGGAGGGTTGCATGAGTAATTCTGCTGGGAGTTGTTGTGTCATTGGGACCCATTTACGAGTGAGTCTGTGCGTGCTTCTAGGTGGCAGTGTGTTCGAGTGTATCAGACAAGAGTGGGTGGCGGCTGCTTGAGCGCGTGAACCCTGTCGTGTATGATGTGAATTGTGTGGGGTTAGTTGAGCCCGCAAGCAAGCCTTAGGCACCCAAATTTGTCTTGATTGTGGGTCGGCCTTCATCGACTTCTTGGGTACCCAAATGGATTTCACTTTCTCAACAGAGGTTTTAGGAGTCCTCGTATTAGCATCAAGTCATCGATTACTAATAGGAAGTTGAGATCATTGTTGCGACTTAGTTACGGCCGACAGCTCGTCTTTCCGCACCCACATTTGTTTCATCGGTTGAGTTGTTCTGCTTCGCGCGTTCTTTTGGTCTCTCGCCTGGAGAATCTTGAGTGATTGATCTGCCCTTAGTTGCTGCCTCCTTCTGGCCTTTGGAAAAGAAGGGAGTTCCATTGTGGTTCTGGCTCCTTCTTTGAGATCTTCGTTCTTCTGTATCACATAGCCTTGGACAAGAATAGCATGGTCAACTTCATGTGTACCCCTGGAGGGACCAGGAGTCTGTGCCTTTTCTAGTTCCTTGAGTGCTCCATTATTTAACTCAATTGTAATTCTAGTTTGATTCACCCATACCTGAAGAAGTCCACTTCTTAGGTTTAAGTTGACGGCTTGGTCATAGATCCAGTCTTGACCCAAGACAAGGGGCTCAGTGAGGTCCTCATCTTGACACACTAGTACTTTAACTGTCATTGCCTCATCATGAATATAGAGGGGAAGTTCCACCTCGCCCATGCAAGGGGTTTCCACGCCTCCCAATCCTATGAGATATGCTTCCACAGGGTTGACAGTTAATTGCAACTCTTGACAGTAAGACAATTTAACAGCACTAGTGGCTGCACCTGAGTCAATCAAGGCTCTTACAGTCCTTGCACTCTTTCCTTGTCCTATATCTAAGGTTATGAAAGGATGTCGATCAGTTATCCTATGAGAGCTAACACCTGAAACTTCACACATAGCCACGTCATATCCTTGATCTGCATATGCATCTTGCCTAGGGTGCTCTCTACCTTGTCTTCTTAATTTCATTCTCCGTATGCGCTCTAAGGCTTCTGCTTGAGCTTCTTCTCGAATTCGTTTTTCTTCCTCTTTGCGTTTCTTAGCAGTATTGAGTCGACTTAGCATTTCCTCTGTGAGAGGTTCCTGATACAACTTGACTCTGCATCCGCTAATATAACTTGGGAGAACATCGCCTTCTAATGTGGCTAGTTGCACTGCTCCACTTGTTGAGATTCTGTTAATGATCATGGGTCCGTAGCCTCTCTTCTCCAGTTTCCTCGCATGTTGCTTCAATGTGTAGACTAGAACTAAGTCGCCTGCCTTTAAACCTTTATCTTTCACATGGGCATCAAAGTATGCTTTCTGTCTCTTCTTAGCTGCATATATCCCTGCAGCTGCTCTCAGTCTTGTTTCTCCTAATCGTTCAAGGTCAAATAGTCTAGAGGAGAGTTCATGACCCATCCATTCATGCTCTTGTGCCACTTTCAATGTAGGTATCAAAAAGTCTAAAGGTAGCACAGCATTTTGACCAAACACCATTTGAAAGGGAGTGGCTTGGAGTACCGTTTTGTAGGCAACTCGGTATGCCCAAACAGCATGGTGTAGCTGTTTGTCCCAATCAGAGCGTTTATTGTTCACTAATTTTGTCAATACATTGCATAAGATCTTGTTGGTGCTCTCAGCCTGGCCATTTGCTTGAGGGTGATAGGGGGCAGACTTCTTATGTATTACCAAAAATTCTTGGAGCAGATTTTCAATAACTTCATTCAAGAAGTGAGTGCCTCTATCACTAACTAGCTCTATAGGTAGCCCGTATCTAGTGAATACATTTTCAAACAAGAATTTAGCAGTTGTTTGAGCATCGTTCTTCGTTGTGGCTTTTACCTCTACCCACTTTGTTAGATAGTCTGTCGCAACAATGATATATTCTGCATGGGAACCCTTAGCTGGGGGATTAATAGGACCTACGAAGTCTATTCCCCACTTAGAGAATGCATGTCCACCCATCATAGGTTTCAGTGGCATCTCATCTTTACGTATAGGATACTGAGTTCTCTGACAGACATCACATCGTTTCACATAGGTATGTGCATCCATGTGAAGGGTCGGCCACCAGAAGCCCGCAAATAGTATTGCCTTAATCACCCGATCTGGTCCAAAGTGTCCTCCTGCTGCACCTTGGTGAGCAGTTTCCAAGATCTTAAGATATTCACTCTCATGGACACACAGTCTCAGGTAACCATCCTTACCACGCTTGTAGAGATTATCACCAATGAGTGAGTAATCCTGGGCTTCTTGTTCTAAACTCCTTTTCCTAGCCAGAGTCATGTCTGGAGGGAATGTTTTCATCCTCAGGAAGGATACTAGTGGTTCACTCCAATCTGGCACTATGGACACCTGATAAAGAGTGGCATGTTCCACAGGTGGTTTAGTGCAACAGATTGGGCATTCCTTGCACAACTTTTGGGCATCAGCTTCCATAGTTGGCCAATGTACTCCGAGTCTCCTTAGTGTCTGCAGGGTTCGTTGCTTTGAGTAGTGTTGCTCTAATGCACCTACATGTGCTAAATGCAACCATTTATTGTACTCGTCCTCTTCCACACAACAAGCCAAGATTCCTTGATCCGTGTGCTTGTACATGCTTCCTGCCATGATGTGGTACTTTTGGGCTTTCACAACCTCTCTATTCTGTGTGTTTACTACTGGATGGTTAGGCCCGTATGTCAATACTGGTACCAATGGCTTAGCCCACTGCGGTACCACTTCCAAATTAAACAAGTAAGCGTCCTCCCTTTTCTCACCACTACCTCAAAATCATATTCCATTAGTAAGAGAAACCATCTTACTAATCTTCCTGTATTGCATGGTTTGTTCACGAGATATAACAATGCTTGGTGATCAGTAAAAAATTTAAACTTATTTGCACGTAATAGTGTCTAAATTTCTTGACTGCATATACCATGCCTAAGCCTTCTCTCTCAGTAGTGGTATAATTTCGTTCAGCTGCATTCAATTGTCTACTGGCATAGGCAATTGGAAGATCCATATTACCTTCACCAGTAGGTTGTGCAAGCACACATCCAATGGCATAATTGGATACATCCACGTGAACATGGAATGGCTTATTCCAATCTGGTGTGGTCAAGATTGGTGCTGAACATAATCGCCGTTTAAGCTCATTGAAGGAATTCTCGCATTCGTCAGTCCACTCAAAGTTAGTCAAAAGTCCATACAAAGGCTTTGCTATGATGGCATACATGTGTATAAATCGGCGGTAGTAACCACAATGCCCCATGAAAGCTTGTACTTCCTTGACATTCTTTGGCCTAGGTAGTTCTGCGATGGCTCTCACTTTCTCTTCATCAGTGGATATGCCATTCTTTGACACTATGTGTCCTAGAATCTTGCCTTGCTTGACCATGAAAACGCACTTTTCTGGGTTCAAGCAGACTTGATATTATCTACATTTGTCAAAGATTTGTCTGAGTTCAGGAATATGGGTTTGTCTAATGTTGGAATGAGCACAAAGATCATCAACGTAGACTTCTAAGTTTTTTCTCAGGAACTCCTTAAATACATGGCACATTAATCTCTGGAAGGTAGCTGGTGCATTGGTAAGCCCAAATGGCATTACCCGAAAGGCAAATATGCCCCACTCTGTGGCAAAAGCTGTCTTATGCTGATCTTCTGGAGCTATGGCTACTTGATTGTAGCCCGAAAATCCATCGAGGAAGCTATACACTTCCTTGCCTGCTACTCTTTCTAAGAGATGCTCTGTGATAGGAAGCGGATAGTTATCTCGAATTGTGGCTGCATTGACCTTCTTCAAGTTAATGCATACACGCAGCTTGCCATTCTTCTTGGGCACCACTACGATGGGGGATACCCACTTAGTGTGCTCAATTTCATAGATAAATCCAGCTTCAACCAGTCTATCTATCTCCTCTTTAATCTTGGCAGCGTAATTATCATTATATGTATAGGGCTTTTGCTTAGAGGGTTTAGCATCTGAGGTCATGGGGATACTGTGTGAGCATATGTCTGGGTCAACACCCTTCAAATCCTTGTAACTCCAAGCGAATACATCTCTGTATTCTCTTAGCAAGGCTATTAACGCATGCTCTTCTTCCTCTGTTAGGTCATGGCCTATGTACGTGCATCTCTCCTCTCCTTCTTCTAGGGCCACTACTATTTTCTTGGTGGTTTCTTTGTTATCATAGGCCTCTCCTGATTGTGCCTCTCGTTTAGGCATTCTTATCATGACTCTCCTGTCGTCTATCTCATACTTCTTAAAATTTTCCGGGACCTCAAACAAAGATTCTTCCTCTTTTGGGGAGACTTCTTTCTTCTTTCGTTTCTTTCCTTCTTCCTTTGGGGTCACATGTGTGGCTAATCTTACATCATTTGTAAGCTCTCCATGCCTCTGGGGTTGAAATTAAACTTCATGGAAGTATTCTTCATCTGATGCAAAAGGTGGGTCCATAATGATTGACTCTAGATCGGAGTCACTTGCATCCTCAAATGCATCAGGGCTAGGTTCGCATTCTTCTAGAACTGCCTCTCCCATGATTGGCTCTATGGAGAAGACGGAAATGTCATTGCCATCCTCATCACAGTGGGGTGTCCATTGTTCTTCATTGATGGCTACATCCATTGTTGCTAGGATTTCTGCCCAGCCGTGGGGTTCAAATTCTTCGTCAGGAAAGACTACAGGTGCATAGGCTGGGTCTTGAATGGATCTATGGGTTTCTTTTGCACCTATCTCCCTGGCTTTTTCTCTCTTCTCTTCTTCTACTGCTACTTTGCACATCCATAAGTGAGTGTCTTCATGCATCCATGAGGACCCTGATCCTATGGAATGCACTGATTCTGTATCATCTTTGGCTCTATGGATGGGATTCCATTGGATAGGAGGTACATCTCTATGAGAGTAATCCTTGAGATTCACTTTGGTCGTAACACCTAAGTGTTGTAGGTACAAAGAATTGGTTCCCCAATCCTGTACCACTTGCAATTGTCGCATAAAAGGTCGTCCCAAGATCATTTCATAGGCATGGTTCTTGCTAAAATCACATATAGCAAATGTATGCTCGAACTCGACACCACAGGTGGTGAGAGTTATTCCTTCTAGCAATCCTAAGGGCCTCTCAATATGACCATCGGCCATCTGCAATTTCATTCTCGTTGGCCTGAGTGCTGGCTTGCCCCAACGCTTCCATAGGGAAGTGGTCGCAATTGCAACACCTGCACCTGAGTCTAGAATGGCCTTGGTGGTGTACTCCTGGTAGGTAATGGGAAGATAGGTGTTCCCTTCTTCACCTTCACACATATCTCCTATCTTATCCAAGGGTATCTCTGGCACCGTTCTCTGTGATCCTACCTGGGAACGAGGTTTTGCTATCTCGAGCACTTGATTGGCTACATGTTTCCACACTTCTGGTCTAACCTTAAGCAGCTCTTCCAAAGTGAGATTGCACTGCACTTTGGTGTTCTTCACTACCTCTGTGTTCCTAGGTATGACTGAATCTTCGTTTCTTACCATGACTGTAGGTGCTCTCATATAGGTGGACTTTGCTTCCCATGGGCCTGTGAAATGGGGTAGTTCTTGTAAAGAATTAGACTCGAAGTCTAATCTTTCTTGAGATTGGGTGCTCTCCTGCTCTCCATAAATGGATGGGATGTCTTGTGGGAATTGGTCATGTGCCTCATCCACAAGTTCAATGGGAGGAGGGACTTCACTTTCTTTAGCCCATTTGTCTTCTTGAATCTCGCGTAGGAATTCTGGTGTGAAACGATTCATAGAAGATGATGAGTCTGGCTCCGTAGAGTTAGGCACATAGGCTTCAGGCACATAGGCTTCCTGAGCAGGAATGCTTACTCTTTCACTTGCCTTGTCCTTGTGTTGAGAGGCTGGTTCCTTTTGTGATTGTGCCATTAGATTTTCTATTCTTTCTAGGGAGGGGGGGTTGTCTGGTTCAGAGGAATTGGGCACATAAACTTCTGATGGGGGATGGGTCATGCTTTTGCTTACTTTATCCCTTTCTTGATTTTTTTCTTCCTTGGCGGATCTTGCAATTATGCCCTCTAACTTCTCTAGAAGTCCATCCAAGTGTAATTGCATCTTGGCTGAGCCCGAGTAATTGAAAAGGCGGCTGGCTTCAAACATAGTCTGAGCCAATGCGACCATTTTCGCGCAAAGCTTGGTTCTTTCTATCTCTAGGTCAGCTCTAGGGTAGCACTTGTCATGATCCGTTACATTTGGCCCTTCTTGGATTCTGGCCTGATATGCTTTAAGCATCATGTCTATGTCTTCAGGAGTGGGATCAGCCAATACTGATCCTACTCTAGGGGGTGGTGGAATCGTATGAGGTGGGTTGGAAGGTGGCGGATCGGATGGTGATGGGAATGGTGGTGGTGGGGTAGTGTGAGAGGGAGTTTGAGATGTGAGTTCAGTTATCCTTGCTTTGGTTTCCCTTATGCTTTCCTCAAGTTCACTCATCTTTTTAGCCCATTGTCTTTTCATTCTTTCCCGACTATCTTTCCACGCTCTAGTCCTTTTCTTTGTCACGCTCTCGGTTTCACTAGCCTCTGGGTTCTTATCCTGGTTTACCCCTTGGTTCTACTGCAATGCCTGAGCTCTAGTCACTACCTGTACTGGTGCGGTGGATGTCACACTTCCTGTGGAGTCTACCACCAATCCAATAACGTTAATAGGAGTGATTTTTGGCATATTATTAGGATTCTTAGGGCAATCTCGTAAAAGATGCTCCTTTCCACATTCTTGGCAAAAGCCCTGAATTGTTATTGACTGGGGTTGTGTTGGTGGAGGTAAGGGACAATCACGAATGAGGTGATCTCCCTGACATCTGTAGCATGGTCCTCTAGGGAATGGGGGTCTTACCTGCCTAGGTTGAGGCCTAGGGTTGGGGTTTGCATACATGACGTTTGTGTAATCTAACTCCCAACTAGGTTCACTTGGCTCTTCACTATAGTAAGACTCACCATGCTCAGGAGACTGCATGTAGTAGGCCTGGGGGCTATCAACATGTGTAGAATCAAAGCTATGGTCACTGGGGTCACTTTCAGAAAGCAATGGTGTTACAGGGACTATCGCTCTATTCAGGTTTTCTTCTGCTGCTGCATATTTTACTGGGATCACATTAGCTGGGGCAGGGGGTTGTTGTGCTAACACAGGTTGAGGCCTTTGTTGGTTTTGGTATGGCTGCTGATAAGGTTGTTGTGGCCTGCCATATGGCTGTGGAGGGTACGGGTTCTGGTATCTTCCCTGCTGAGGGTAGGGTTGCCTAACCGCCTGCTTGTTGCATGGGCAATCTTGCGCGGTGTGACTGGTGTACCTCCGTTCTATGGTGCAGTACTGGCCACTAGAATTTACTTGGGGTTGAGCCATAATAGGACATACATTTGCCATATGGTCGCCTCCACAAGTGTAGCACCGCTTAACTGGGGCAAATCTCGGAATTTGTTTGCTAGAGACACCTAGTTTTTGAGCTACTTTCTCTGCAAGTTCCTCAATTGATGTGGATTGCGTGGGAGAGAGGCTAGAGGCACTATCTCAATCTTTGTATATCTTGGCAAGCTCTAACTCCTCCCCTAGGTTGTCCTCAATGTCAATACACATGCGTACACACTCTTCTATGGTCCTAGGGTCCTTCAAGTACACATATGATCTCAATTTGGTACTTAGCAGTCCATCCAAGAATAGAGCCACTTGCTTAGCTGGTGTGGGTAACTCAGGGGTAGGGCATCTTTCAAGATATTGCCTAAATCTCCTTCCTGCAAGTCTCACGGTCTCTTGAGGGGTTTGCTTGAAGCTGTGAATCAGTGAGGAGGTATTATGTCTTATGCCACTCTTAGAGAATTCAATAATGAAAGCCTCTAGGAGTTGGTCTATACTCCTGAACTGTCTCTCATTCAATGGTTGGAACCATGTGAGGGCTGTGTTCCTAAGGGTTAGACCAAAGGCATTATATTGTGTGAACAGGTCCTCCACTTGTTCTGCTCTCAAGACTTGTCTAAACTCAGCCACATGATCGTATGGATCTCCAGTGCCATCGAAGTAGTTCTTCATGGACTTAACTAGCTGAGTTGGTCTCAAAGTCCTTGTGTGCTCTCTAGGTCGTGGTAGAGGGAATTCATCCACATTTCTTTGATTCCTGTGAGCTCTAAGCATCTCAGGTTCTACTCTATTCGTTTCCATTCTCGTTCTTTCTCTGCCCCCTAGGGTGGCAAAGCTTACTTCTTGCCTATCTCTATGTCTGTCTCTTTGAGTTCTGTGAGCGTGGGAGGTTCCAGCTCCTGGGTGACCAAAGGACACGTACGATCTTGGTTGGGAGAAAACAAATTCACCCTTCCAAGTGTAAGCATGCCTATCATTTTCTGTCACCACAAAGATCCTCTCCGAAGCGTGATCTAAGTAGGTCACTCTGCCTGGGCTATCAGGATCCTTAAACTCATAGATCATGATTGTTCCTATATCAGTTGGCTGATCAGATTTATACCTCCAAAAGGCTTCGTCAGTTTCTCGATTGAGGAGCAAATCTATGCTCTTGTTATCCTGGGGAATCCACTCTGGTGTTATAATCCTAGTGAGAACCGATTTGCCTCGAGGGGTTCTAGGTTCTGTACCTATGTTTCCTTGCTCTAGGTCCCCTAAGTCCGCTTCTGGGATCACATTTCCAAATTCGTCCGTCCTATCTGGGTGACTGGTGACTACGTATATGGTTCCTTCTTTGTCCAAGTATGCTCCGTTTTCAAACTTGACAGCTGGGCGCTCTAATCCAATGGATTGATCAGGATTCTTAATCTGTACCACAGATCTTCCCAGGCCGTCCTCATAGATGCTGGCACCTAATCGGTTGGTCCTAAGGTATTCCAACTGCGTTTTGTAAGGGCCTTCTACTCTGTGTAAGTATGGCACTCCTGAACTTACTGTAGGTCTCTCCATACCTTGAGACATCTCGGATTCACTAGTCTCAGAACTTGGGTAGTATGAGTGGTGGCTCAACTGCTGGGCCCAAGACCTTGCAGTATGATTGACACTAGCCTCTGAAGACCTAAGGCTTTGTCTATCTCTTACTAGATGTCGTCCTGATCTAAGGTTCATATGCCTAACTGATTAACCCAATTTTTCCCAGGTACAACCACGTTTTTGAGTCCTTTGTATCAATTACTTAATCCCCTGTTTATGTTGATTATCGTGTTTATACTCTTGTCTGATATCACGTCGTTAGGAATACTTAAGTTTAATTCCGCACTTTAGTTTGGTCGTTTCACGTTAGGTTCTTTTCCTTTAAGGTTGTCGTTCACACACACAGGTTATCTCTTGACTTGAACTTGATTTCTTAGATAGTCTTTGATTTATCTCGTGCCTATCGTTGCCTGGAATTACTTCTAACACTACCCGCACTTAGCCTAAACTAAGAATTGATAGAGGGTGTTGCGAGTTTTCCAACCTTGAGTTCCTTTCCTTGTGTTGTTGCCCTGGTGTGCCCAGGACGCGTGTTCCCAAGCCTGCACTTACTCTTGCTTTTGCGTACCCTTCGCTGCTCTCAAAGGACCTGTAAAAGGCCCACCGTTAGCTCAAGACTTAAATTCAAAAGACAGAACCAATCACTTTCATTCATGTAACACTTCACCAATTTGCACTATGACTTTTTGGACACAACTCTAGAGATCCCTGAATTTTGCTCCCCCTAGGTATGGTCAACTTCAAAATACCCTATCTAATATTCCTGATCTTAATTTAACCGTAACCAGTTGATGTTTTTGTTGTACTCCCTGCGAGCTTTCCAACAAAACAAAAATCACGGCAAACGGATTTCGTATGAGAAAGTTATGCCAGTTCAGGGTTTTGGGGCTAAAACAGGATTAAACTAGGTTAACAGGCAAACAGGAATTCTCGAGTTACTTGGGTCATGCCCTCATAATGCAATACTACACCCTAGTGTTTGTCCCACACTTGGCCAAAATTTAGACCATTATTTTTGCCTTAAAAATTTGACCTAATTTGCCCTTCTAACGTGTTCGCAAAGTCTGTCGGTCGCGATTGACAGGTCAGTCGCGATCGACGTGTCGATCGCGATTGACAGGTCCGTCGTGGCTGTCAGTCGCAATTGACTGGTCAGTCGCGATTGACTCGTGGCCGAAAATTCAGTCAATCGTGGTCGAAGGGTCGTCGACTCTGTCAATCGCGATTGATGTGTCGATCGCGATTGAGAGGTCCGTCGCGAAGGCTCGGTTAGTCGTGGTCAAACAGTCGTTGACTGTGTCAGTCGCAATTGATAGGTCCGTCGTGGCTGTCCGTCGCGATTGACAGGTCGATCGTGATTGATGGCTCGATCGCGATTGACACGTGTCACGCGTAGCTTCTGTCCGTCATGGTCAATCGATCGTTGACTCTATCGGTCGCGATTGACAGAGCCGTCGTGGGCTGTCCGTCGCGATTGATAGGTCGGTCGCGATTGACAGGTCTGTCCGTCGTGGTTTGTCGATCGCGATTGACAGAGCGATCGCGATTGACAGAAATCTGAGGAATTTCAAAAAACTAAACACATTTTTGGGAAGCTCTAGGCCTGTAGGTCATGGATATGCACTTTGTTTAGCAAATAGAGCAATTTTTTTGTCGGTCATGATTGACAGAGCCCGGCGACACAGAGACAAGACCGTACAGTTCCGTACCTGCGCAGAGTGCTGGGGATGGTGATACAGCAAGAACCTGCAGAATGCTCAAAAAACATGCAAAAAACAATGCACGCAATATCGCTCTCTCGCTCTCTCTCACAAGTAGAATGAGGGAAATGAGGTGGAGATGGTGATATGATCAAAAAACTGAAATTGTCGCGATGATGGAAATGGAGGTGGAAGATGGTGATGATGATGATGGTGATGATGGTGGTAAGGTAAGAAAGAGAAAAATAGGAAAAGTAAAGAAATTACCTACAACGCCAACGTCTCCAATCTACGTCTTACCATCACACGTTTGTCCTCAAAGCTCGATCCCCGGCAACGGCGCCAAAATTTGGTGTAGCTGAGTGATGAGTAGCACCTCCTTTAATGTCAATCCGGGAAGACGTGAGGATGGTATGAAGACCTTGAGCAAGTGGAGGCACCAGTGCGTGAGTGAGAAGCACACAAGCATGCACACACATACACGCAAACGCGCACACTCGGCAAGACAAAGAGTGAGAAGCAATGGAGTTCTTAGATTACTTTCAAAAAGCTCTTACAGGTTCATTTCAATTACAATCCAACCTCCAAAATGTGCTCTCTAGCTCCTTTTATAGTTTTTGACTAGCTTTTGCCCTGTTCAGACCTAGTGTCCGGCCTAGTTAAAAATTAGGTTCCAGGGCTTATTAGAGGGCTCAATCGAGATCTAAAAAATATGAAAATTGGCAGGTAGATACTTCTAAAGCTCCTCAAGCTCAAGGACTCCTTGGCTTGCACAAAATGGAGCTACAAAAATACGAAATGATATTTACAATGGTTTTTAGTGATGAAAATCACTATTTGTGTAGGGGTTTTCTCTATTGATTTGTCATACATACCTTTGAGCTCCCTACTTGCTCTGTCTTCTTGTGTGCTCAACTCCTTGATGTCTGAAAAATTTAGATGGCCTACTTGCCAGATCTTCTTTGACTTCCATGTCTGCTTGTGCTGTCCCTTCGCTCTGACTCTCTTCGTCTTGTGGCTCCTTCGGTTCCCTGACTGCTGCCAACAACAAGCTACTTCAGTAATGTTCAAAGAATCTAGAACTTTAGACGTACGAAAAAACCCAATCATACCCCTTTTTAATCATTAAGCAACAAAGTACATTGTTTGCGCGCAGATGCAAATTTAAAGCATTTTTCTACATTCAGCATACATCAAGCTCTATTTCATGCATTAATGAACAGATAGTTGAAGATGCACCTATCTTTGTACCACTGTTTCATACAGAAAATTGAATTTAGTCATGTTACCTTCCCTCTATCTCCATTATGATAAGATCGATCTAGGGAAGGAACGGTGCCACGACCAGGTGAAGAATCTCTTGTAGAAGCTCTATGGGGAGCATGCTGCCCAAATGAAACATACAATGAAGCCTTTACAGATGGTGGTCTTCTGGCGGTATCATCTGCTACATGACGCCCACCTGTTCCTGTCACTCCAGCCGATCTTGTTCAAAACTTCAGCCTCCCCAAGTGCGTGGTTATGTCCCGAAGGATAGGGACTGGTATACGTGGAAGAAGTGTATCCCTCCCGTCGTACACACCTGTAAAAAGAGATAAGGTATACCGAAAAAAAAAGCTCCTCCATATGCATACGCACGGATAAAGGAAAAATGTGCCTCACATCAGCATCCACACTCTTTTTCAGGAACAACAGCATGCATGCCTAGTATTGAAAAGACGAGGGAAGGCCAGCAAAAGAGGACAACAGACCATACAGGAGGAGTAAAGAGCAGCAGAACCGACGATACAATAATCAGTTGACGTTGGTCGAAAACGACAGAAATCATGGAGACCATTCTCTCTGCATAGTGTGAGAGAGAGTCCCCCTTCCATAAGAGGGAGAGCCCCCCCCCCCTGAAACAAAGCCGCTTCTAAATTCCTCTGCACGTCAGTATCTCCTATGCTCTTAGGAGGCTTGTCCATGCTCAATCCCTTTTCTCCACACCCATGCAATCAATATCTCCACATGATTCTTATCAATCATCAAATTCATTCTTCAAGTACCTGAAATCAAACGTATTTCCTGCCAAATAGAAACATATTAGTGCATAAAAACCAACCATTTTCTGAGCTAACAGATCTGTAAGAGTTCCAAAGTTAGCTCAAGACTTAAATTCCAAAGACAGAACCAATCACTTTCATTCATGTAACACAAACACCAATTTGCACTGTGATTTTTTGGAAAACAATTCTAAAGGACCCTGAATTTTGTTCCCCCTGGGTATGGTCAACTTCAAAATACCCTATCGAATAATCCTGGCATTAATTTTTCCGTAACCAGGAAGTTTTGGTTGTACTCCCCACTAGCTTTCCAACAAAACAAAAATCAGAGCAAACGGATTTCGTATGAGAAAGTTATGCCAGTTCAGGGTTCTAGGGTTAAAATAGGGTTCAAACAGGCTAACAGGCAAACAGGACTTCTCAAGTTATTTTCTTATGGCCTCCTTATGTGCTCTAGAGTGAAATGTTCATGCCCAAAATTAGCCAAAATCTTCAGATTACAAAACCCTAAAAAATAGTCCCAAATGGCTGTCAATCGCGATCGACTGGGCTGTCAATCGCGATCGACTGGGCTGTCAATCGTGATGGATAGGGCTGTCCGTCGTGGCATGTCAGTCGTGATGGACACGTGTCAATCACGATTGATGGGTGTCAATCGCGATGGACAAGGGGTGTCGGTCACGATGGACAGAGGGTGTCGGTCGCGATGGACAGGGTATCGATCGCGATGGACTCCTATCAGTCGCGATGGACAGGGGGTGTCGGTCGCGATGGACTCCTTTTAGTCGCGATGGACAGCTGTCAGTCGCGACGGACTGAAATTTCGGGTTTTTTCTGTGTTTACGTGTTGATCGGGGCTCTATACGTCGCGATGGTCAAGATTCTCATCGAAATGGGATGTCAATCAGGATTTTTCTGTCGGTCGCGATAGACAAGGGTGTCCGTCGCGATGGACAGGGGTGTCCGTCGCGATGGACAGGGGTGTCCGTCGCGATGGACACGTGTCCGTCGGGGTCTGTCAGTCGCGATTGACTGACTGTCCGTCGCGATGGACAGTGTCAATCGCGATTGATGCTATCAATCGCGATGGACTGAAAAAATGCAACTTTTAAAAAATTTTTGTGGATCTCAGCTGTGCAAGGTCTCTAGTCTACTGTGGTGCACTTAGTTTTACCAAAAGATGAAATTTTCTGTCGATCATGATCAATAGAGGTCTGCGACACAGAGACAGTTCTGAGTTCGTCCGTACCTGCGCAACGTGCTGGTGGTGATGAAACAGTCAAATCCTGCAGGAAACTCAAGAAACAGGCAAAAACAGCACACAATAGCTCGCTCTCTCGCTCTCTCTCACAAGTGGAATGAGGAATTGGAATGGAGAAGGTGATAAGATCAAAACTGAAAATTTTTGCGATGATGGAGATGGAGGTGGGAGATGGTGATGATGATGATGGTGATGATGATGATGGTGATGATGATGGTGAGGTAAGAAAGAGAAAAATAAGAAAAGTAAAGAGATTACCTACAACGCCAATGTCTCAAATCTACGTCTTACCATCACACGCTCGTCCTCAAAGCTTGATCCCCGGCAACGGCGCCAAAATTTGGTGTAGCTCAGTGATGAGTAGCACCTCCTTTAATGTCAATCCAGGAAGACGTGAGGATGGTATGATGACCTCGAGCAAGTGAAGGCACAAGTGCGTGAGTGAGAAGCACACTAACATGCACACACATACACACACACACGCACACTCAAGGTAAGACCAAGAGAGAGACAATGGAGTTCTTTTAGATTACTTCAAAAGTGCTCATACAAGTTTAGATCAATTACAAGCTAGCCCCAAAAATGAGCTCTCTAGCTCTATTTATAGTTTTTGACTAGGTTTTGGCCGTGTCCAGACCTAGTGTCCGGACTAGTTAAAAATTAGGTTCTACGGCCTATTTGAAGACTCAAACGAAGTCTAAAAATTATGAAAATTGGTAGGTAGCTACTTCGAATGCTCCTCAAGCTCAAGGACTCCTTGGCTTGCACAAAATGGAGCTACAAAAATATGAAATGGTATCTACAATGGCTCTTAGTGATGAAAATCACTATTGTGTAGGGATTTCTTCTAACGATTTGACATACATATCTTCGAGCTCCCTACTTGCTCCTTCTCCTTGTGTGTCCACCTCTTCGATATGCTTTAGTGTCCTGAAAAAATATTGGCCTACTTGCCAGATCGTCGTTGACTACCCTGTCTGCTTGTGCCTTCTCTCCTCTCTGACTCCCTTCGTAAGCTTCCTTGCCTTGTGAGTCCTTCAGTTCCAAAAGTATTCCTGATGGGTAACTGGGAGATAGGTATTTCCTTCTTCTCCTTCACTCATATCTCCTATCTTATCCAATGGTATTTTTGGCACTGTTCTATGAGATCCTACCTGGGAACGTGATTTCGCTATTTCTGGCACTTGTTTGGCTACGTGTTTCCACGCTTCTGGCTTAACTTTGAGTAGCTCTTCTAAAGTGAGGTTGCACTGCACTTTAGTGTTCTTTACTACCTCAGTATTTCTAGGTATGATCGAATCTTCTTTTCTTATCATGACCGTGGGTGCTCATGCAAGTTGACTTGGTTTCCCATGGGCCTATGAAATGGGGTAGTTCCTGTAAGGAATTAGACTCGAAGTCTAATCTCTCTTGAGATTGGGTGCTCTCTTGCTCTTCATAAATAGAAGGGATGTCTTGTGGGAATTGATCATGTGCATCATCCACAAGTTCAATGGGAGGAGGGACTTCACTTTCCTTTGCCCATTTCTCTTCTTGAATTTCTCTCAAGAACTCTGGTGAATACCTATTCATAGAAGAAGAGGTGTCTGGTTCAATGGAGTTAGGCACATAAGCTTCCTGGGGGGGAATGCTTATTCTATCACTTGCCCTCTCCTTCGCCTGGGTGGTGGCTCCTTTTCCAGACTTTGTAAGTAACCTCTCCAATCTATCCAACAGACCATCAAAATGCAACAGTGTTCTAGTGGAGCTAGAGCCATTGAACAAGCGACTGGCTTTAAACATGGCTTGCGCCAATTCGACCATCTTAGCACAAAGCTTTGTTCGCTCTATCTCTAGATTGGCCCTAGGGTAACATTTATCATGATCTATCACGTTTGGCCCTTCCTGGATTCTGGCCTGATATGCTTTAAGCATCATGTCTAGTTCCTCAGGAGTAGGATCGGCTAGGACTGATCCTTCTCTTGGTGGTGGGTGGGCGATGTATGGTGGATTAGAAAGTTGGGGGATGGAAGGTGATGGGTTGGAGGGAGATGGAAAGGGTGGTGGTGGGGTAGTGTGAGAGAGTTTTTGAGATGCGAGTTCACTTATCTTTGCTTTGGTTTCTCTCAAGCTCTCTTCAAGTTCGCTCATTTTCTGTGACCATTGTCTTTTCATTCTCTCCCGACTATCTCTCCATGCTCTTGTTCTCTTCTTGGTTATACTCTCTGTCTCACTAACCTCAGAACTCTTTTCCTGCCCTACTCCTAGGGTTTGCTGCAAGGCTTGAGCTCTAGTGACCACATGTACTGGGGCAGTGGAAGTTACACTTCCTGTAGAGTCTACCACTAACCCGACGACGTTGATAGGCGTGATTTTAGGCATGTTATTATGGCTCTTTGGGCAATCTTGTAAGAGATGCTCTTTTCCGCAGTCTTGACAGAAACCTTGAATTGTCACTGGTTGGGGTTGCGTAGGGGCAGGCAGTGGACAATCATGTATGAGGTGATCTCCCTGACATCTGAAGCAAGGTCCTCTAGGAAATGGCGGTCGTACTTGCCTAGGTTGAATTCTAGAGTTGGGGTTTGTGTACATGACATTAGCATACTCAGACTCCCCACTATTTTCACTTCAGTCCTCATAATAGTAGGAATCGTTATGCTCGGGTGACTGCATGTAGTAAGCCTGTGGGTTGTCAATATGGGTGGAGTCAAAACTATGGTCACTTGGATCACCGTCTGATAGCAACGGTGTGACTGGGACTATGGCTCTGTTCGGATTTTCTTCAATAGATGCATATTTCACTGGGATTACATTGGTTGGAGCAAGGGGTTGCTAGGCAAGGACTGGTTGAGGTCTCTGTTGCCCTTGATAAGGTGGCTGATAAGATTGCTGTGGTCTGCCGTATTGTTGTGGTGGGTACTGATTCTGGTATCTACCCTGTTGTGGATATGGTTGAGGGTAATTTTGCCTGACAGTTTGTTTGTTATAAGGGCAGTCTTGTGCAGTGTGGTTGGTGTACCTCCGTTCTATGGTGCAGTACTGGTTACTAGGATTCACTTGGGGTTGTGCCATAATGGGACATACGCTTGCCATATGGTCACCTCCACAAGTATAGCACCGCTTAACTGGGGCAAATCTTGGGATTTGTTTGCTAGAGAACCCTAGTTTTTGAGCTACCTTTTCTGCAAGTTCTTCAATGGATGTGGATTGACCCGACATAAGGCTACTAGAGCTATCCGAATCCTTGTAGATTTTTGATAGCTCCAACTCCTTGCCTAGATTATCCTCAATGTCTATGCACATGCGCACGCATTCCTCTATAGTTCTGGGGTCCTTTAGATATACATATGACCTGAGCTTGGTGCTCAACAATCCATCTAAGAACAAAGCCACCTGCTTGGCTAGTGTGGGTAACTCAGGCATTGGGCACCTCTCTAGGTATTGCCTAAACCGTCTTCCTGCTAGTCGGACCGTCTCTTGAGGTGTTTGCTTAAAGCTATGAATCAGGGAGGAGGTATTATGCTGTATGCCACTCTTAGAGAATTCAGTGACGAAAGCCTCTAAAAGCTAGTCTATGCTCCTAAACTGCCTCTCATTTAGGGGTTGAAACCATGTAAGGGCGGTGTTCCTAAGGGTTAGCCCAAAAGCATTGTATTGTGTGAATAGGTCCTCCACTTGTTCAACTCTCAAGACTTGTCTAAATTCGGCTACATGATCATAAGGGTCTCCAGTACCATCGAAGTAGTTCTTCATGGACTTCACCAGCTGAGTTGGCGTCAGGGTCCTAGTGTGTTCTCTCGGCCTTGGCAAAGGGAAATCGTCAGCATTTCTTTGGTTCCTTAGGGCTCTAGGTCTCTTGGTTTCTTCTCTATCCATCTCTCTTCTCATCCTTTCTCTTCCCAGGGGTTTGGCAAAGCTTACCTCAGGTCTGTCTCTACTTCTATCTCTTTGAGCTCCATGAGCTTGGGAGGTCCCAGCTCCTTGGTGACTGTAGGACACATTGGAACGAGGTTGGGGAAAAACAAACTCACCCTTCCATGTGTAGGCATGTCTGCCATGCTCAGTGATCACAAAGATCCTTTTTGATGTATTGTCTAGGTAGGTTACTTTGCATGGGCTATCAGGGTCTTTAAACTCATAGATTGTGAGAGCACCTACTTCATGAGGCTGGGCAGGTTTATATCTCCAAAAAGCCTCATCGGTTTCTCGGTTTAAAAGCAAATCTATGCTTTTATTATCTTGGGGAATCCACTCTGGAGTCATGATTCTGGTCAAGACGGATTTACCATGGGGATTTCTTGGCTCTCTCTCTAAGTTCCCTTGCTCTATATCCCCCATGTCGGTTTCTGCACTCACATTCCCAAACTCGTCTGTTCTATCTGGAAGAGTGGAGACTACATAAATAGTCCCTTCTTTATCTAGGTATGCCCCATTCTCGAACTTGACTACCGAGTGTTCTAGTCCATGGGGTTGATCCGGGTTCTTAATCTGGACCACAGATCTTCTCAGACCGTCTTCGTAGATGCGAGCTGAAAGGGCTCTAAAGCCCACGGAAAAGATGATTGTGAAAGCCTTTATTTTGCTTCACCCCTCGGAATCGGTCTACTTGGATTACCTAGAGCCCACAATTATCTCGCAATGGATTCTTCCTATGTCTATGCACTAGCTCATATGCTTCCCGGCAAACGCACCAAGTGTGTAAATTGGAAACTCTCTTGACAATATGCATAAGCATACATCTGAGATTTACTCTTTGATGCATAAAATCTACACTTCCTCTTTAAGAGGCTTGAGTAGCTCCTCTCAATAGAGTGTATACATCCAGGAAAAAATGATGTACTGCATCAAGCAAAATACCACAGCTACACTGAAACACAAGTTATATCACAGAGCTTCAAACACTTTCTGAGCTAGGAAGCATAGCTAATGCAGAGATGAAGAAGGTGGAATGTGCAGGCTTCTTAAGAGCTCCTAAACACACTCCAGAGAAAAAATCGACAACCACTGTCAAAATGACCTACCTTTCCCAACCCCTCTAGCATGGTCAGGCTTCTGTTGTTTTGTTAGTTCTTGCCGCGTTCCTTGAATCTATCTTTTAGTTCACCTAGCAGGCCTACCACACCTTAACTTCAGCTATGGATGAAAGACCAGGCTTATCCAGTTTAACATGAAATCTTTTGTGAAGTGAGCAATACAACAAAACAATTTGATTCCTCAGAGGTATCAGAGATTGTTGTAATCAAGCAATACTCTTAAATGCCTCATAATCAGGATGGTTATTAACTCCATTGGAATCAGGCACACTCCGAAAAAACACAAGAAATTGAGATATAAAACATGCTGCAGAAGCACAGGTGCAACTCAGACGAGCAAATGGACACATAGCACTCAGTAGAGACTTCTTAGAAGTAGGCTTATTAGTGAGTTTTCAAAAGACTTATTAGTGAGTTGTGATCATCAAGAACATCATCGGATGCAAGTGGAGGCAACAAATGAGCAGAAAGCCACCTGCGAAGCTCAACTTATGCAGTATTACACACTTAATCTCACTCTTCACGTGAGGCAACATAAATACCCTGAATTTAAATGTAACCAAATCACTGGATGCGTAAACTTTCTTACTACCCATAATTCCCTGGCACTTGTGTGCTCCCATTCTACGAAATGTATACTCTTCAATATGTTCACACAAATTTCCCAGATGCAGCAACAGTTAATCATGCAAAACATATCCAATCCTTAAATTCACTTGGCACCATGAATACCTAGAATTAAAGTATTTCCGAGTCACTACATTCCATAATATTGTTCGCACTAACAAGACCACTTTAACATGAAGTTGTTTGCAGCACGTGCAGCACCAAGACGTGGTTTGATTCCTCAGAGGTATCAAAGATCATTGTAATCAAGGCCGTAGGCTTAAAAGCCATCATAATTAGCATGGTTCAGAACATCATAGGAATCAAACCCATCCTCAATACAGAAACACAATGCATAAGCACAGGTCTACTTCAGGAAAAAACGACACTTCTCAAAGAGACTTATGAGTGAGCTCGGATAACCAGAACCACCCTTCACAAACAAGAGCAGCAACACTACTTTTCGACAGATCAGGCCGATTTTGAGGGGAAGCGGTAGAGAGAAAAATCGTACATTAAAGTTATTTAGAATAGTAAACTTAATCTCGCTTTCACATGAAGCAAAATTTTACTCTAGATTTCAACCCAAAGTCATTGGATATCTAATCTTCCTAGCTCCCACATACTTGTCAGCACTGCGCTTTCATGCTCGCATGCTTCTTGCCACTGAAAATGTTATTGCAAGTTTCCTAGACGCACAGGTACCTAAAATGATCTCTCCATTGCACCACACTTCAAGACCATCCAAAACAAACGTAATGCATTTATTTGAACAGTTACCATATATTCTTTCACGACCTGTGCACCTTCAACATAGTGAATTTTTGACCCTGCTGCCGTTGCCTCCCAGAATGCGCGCTCAAGGGCACAGTGGCCGCCAACACCGAACAAGCCAGCCCCCCTCTTCCTCTGCAATCGATCCCCCCTTCACCCACCCACGAGCTTGCGGGCACTCAATCGTATTTTAAAATGACCAGAGATTGTCTGGCGCAGAAGATGTGCAGAGCGTAGCGCCCACATGGATACCCCCCTTCCTTGAATGCCTGCCGCCGAAAAAAAACTCCCCGAAAAAAACGGAACATGTTGCCCTTTTTCTGTTTCTCTTGTCAGCTCTGCAAAAAAAACGGATCCGCCCCCACATTGACTCAAGCATCATGTTGCATAGTGGCCAAATATATTATATCAAGTCTTCCAGAGGTTCAACCAATGGCTGGAAAATGAGATCTGCTACATTGCCGTATGCCTTTAGAGTGCAGGCCAGAATTACTTCATCTAACCATGCACACTCCATCTGAAAGTACTTAAATAATTGAATTGCCTCTGCAAATAGACCATGTCGAACATAACCGCAAATTAATAGACTCCATATGACCACATCCTTTACATCCAATCTAACAAAAACCATATTAGTTGATCTAAGATCACCACATTTTAGGTACATGTCAATCAGACATGTAGCTATTTTCAGAACAGAATCAAAACCACTTTCTACAAGTTGAAGATGTACATATTGTATTGCTTTCGTACTCGAGCATGTTCTCAGGATAGTCAAGTAAGTAGCAATATTAGGTTGCATACTCTTATGAACTGGTTGGCATATTAAGCTGTCTTGCACCAGAAATGATCCGATTTTTTCTTCACTCCAGGGGACCTGGTGCAAGCTGTCTAGTGACTTGATCCAGCACTCCAGACCAGTCGAAAGCCACTGATTGGAAGCAACTATCTTGTATTTTTCTGTAGCAAGTGAATCATGGACCTGCAACTATTGATTGATCGATTTATCTAATGTCTTTGCCAAATGATTGCTTTGGCCGGTCCAACGAACGTTCTTTTCTTCTGATATCTTCCAGCTTGAGCTGCTGTCCTCCCATGTTGTTATGGGAGATAGAGCCAATACTGCCTCCATCGATAAGATTCATACGTGCAAATACGGCCTCGAATGAAGAGTGAAATGCCGGTGGAATGTAGAAAATGGCTACCCACGTTGCTGTGTAACCTGTAGACTGTGATCAAACTCTATTATCCATGCATATAAACACATCTTTCGAGTTCCCACATGCTTTTACAGCATGAAACAATAGCACTTGGGCTATCACAATTACGCCCATATCTCCCACTTCTAGAGCAATTTCTATATCCTTCTAAGAAATCTATGGTGTTGCGAAATACCCAGCCTTTCTCACGATGGCGGATGAATCCCTATAAGCAAGATCACCATAGGATTAGCTCTTCTTTGAGGTAAATAAGTCACGGTTTTATCAAGACCTCTTTTTGTTGCATGGTGCAATGCCGTCCCTCTATGTATTCCTGGTCGGTATGCATCAATATTGGCGCCAAGATTCAAGAGTGTGATGGCCATGTCTAACAATTCTCCCCGAGCAAATGCTAGAATAAGAGGAGTCCTCCCCTCTCTGTCAATCCACTCCAATGATACTCCTTTTCGACGGAGTGCCTTTATAGCATCATAGTTTCCATTCTTCACTTCGTAGTATAGACGCTCATCATCCCTGGACTGGCTAGCCCCCATCTGAGATTCTTCCAGCAGCCACTCTCAAAGCTTCAGCAGCATCAGATCGAACCGTTTAGATTGATTTCCTCAATCTAGCACAGACTGTTCCGAAACGAGAGCGGACAATCCCACGGGGGCAGAGAGAGAGAGAGACCCCATGAAGATCATTGAATGATAAATCCATCTTCACAAGTCCCCTTAAATTCCCAAACTCCACTGGGATTGCACCTGACAATTTATTCCTGCTTAAATTCCGTTCAAAAAGGTGCTCCAGTCGCCTTATAGAAAGAGGTACAAGGCCACTCAGATAATTGCCGATACAATAGCAAGCCCTTTTCTCCCCATCCCTACAATCAATATCTCCACATACTTCTCATCAATTACCAAATTCATTCTTCAAGTGCCTGCAATCAAACAAATTTCCTGCCAAATAAAACCACATTAGGGCATAAAAATCAACCATTTTCGGAGCTAACATACTTCCCTCTTCTTATTTGTGAAGTCGTCCTCGACGAGCCACTTTTGCTGCAATCTAATCAAAACAGCCATGAACTTGTCAATGTTCAATTAGTTCACATACCTTTCCATCGAGCCGCCACTTCCACTGAACCTGCACTCATCGAAGCTATTAGTGCTAAAAATCACTCATGAATACATACAAATCAATCACTTCCAAAATGATTCAAGATCATGCACATATATGCAATTCCATTTCAGCCATGCATTACTTTGCTCATACATTCCATTACGAAAAATGGTCTCAACCAAAATAACACATGCATACCTTTCCATATCTTACACATGAAACTAGCATTGCGAAAAACAGAAAGAAAATACCAAAATAAACAACAACAACTGAAATGAATCAAATCGGAGATGCAAAAATACCCAAAATGCATACCCCATTATTGCACCTACTATTCGCTATGTACAATCATTTGATGACTAGACATTCCCGAAGAATCCCCATCGTCGTCCTACAAAAGCCATCGAAACTCGAGTGGAAGTGAAGACCTACATCAGAACCCTAGAGTGTCCCACATACTAGAAAAACCCTCAGATAGAGCACACAAGTTATAAAGCAAGACCGTCGCATTACCTCGCTAAAGCCTCCTCCATAAGTACATATAGAATCTCCGTGTCTTCAAGAATGTTGATTCAAAGTGAGCTGATCTGTCGCAAGCCAACACATACCAACCACACAAGCAAATAACGTTCCCTTCCAGGCGATCATCGCCCTCTCCTCTCTCTCTCTCCCCCTCAGGAGTGGGGAATAACTTCATATGAAAATTTTGTTTATATTCACACGTTGGCCTACATTGACACTGGATGCGATTCGTGGACGGCCCGATCAGTTGGACTCCACTCATCTACCAATGCAATGCAGCGCACAACACACAAACACACAATGGTAACACGTAACATATATCAGCTAGCCCATAACAAAACTGGATAGCTGATATGCTTACAAAGAGCTTGGATGGACCAAAGCTACAGAAGTCTAAAGACATGGCAGGCATAAAGAAGGTTAGAGAAACCTCAATTGATGATTGAGGGGGAGCTGTTGGTGCAGACCAATCACCAATTGAAGATTTGAAGGACAAAGAATGGAGATAAGGACAATTCTTGAAGCATAGAAGATGGATACATTCACAGAGTGAAAGACATGTACACATATGTACATTAGTTAAGACATAGGTTACTTATACTTATGCTTTGATATAAGTTTGTACATAATTGCCTATAAATACTTTGGAAAAATGTCGGGGCAATAGAGAGGAGACAATAGGAGATCATGAGAATAGTGTATTGAGAAGTAGAGAATGTCATTAGACACATGAGAAGTGAGTTGAATTCTCCATCCTCACTCAGTTGTAAATTTGTGAGAAATAGAAGGAAAAATTGCGTCCGATGTTTCTGTGTTTTCTCCTCGTGTGATAGATCTTTTGTGAATTCCTTTTGGAGATATCTAAGTCCATAGTTAATCAATCTATGGCTAGAGTTTGAGAGTCTAATTGTGATCAGACTTAGAGAATTGTGTGTAGGAACATTTACATGTGAGAAAGTACTCACTGGTTCCTGAAACAGGCGCAAATTTCGATCTTAATGATTTGATCATTTCTCACTCCACAGTTTAAAGTTTTGTGCAAGTAAGCACTTAATCTTTAAGTTGGAAGGTAAGCTACTCGTGGCTAAAAGCATTTGCTTAAACGGGTTTTATACTGAGAGAATTAAAGTTAAGAAGTTAAGGGTGTCCAAATCGACTTCTCAGAAGTGCAGATTTAGACATAGCTGACTTGGTAAGTAGATTTCTCAAGATCTACTGAACCTTTTGAAGTAATTTGACTTGGTGAAGGTGCGCAATCTTTAGGCGACACCTTGTGCAAAGTTTTATCAAAAAATTTACACATTTACTCAGTCAATGAGCAAGATCTATGCAGTAGACTTTCTGAGGAACTTTCTTCACAGTTTAGTCAAGAAATTGATATTTGGTCATTGATCTCTTAAATTGGTAAAGGTTTTGACTTACTCTTGATATAGAGGTGTTCTAAATTCAAGAGTAAGTTGTTCTTTTGGAGATTAACACTCTCCATCAGTTTTTTGCATCTTTCTTGCAGGTACCAGCTCCATCACCATCTCCAGCAAGCTCAGCAGGTACAGAATCTTTCTGCACAGGCCCCGAGGCGTCGAGCTCGAGCTATCACGACACTTCGAAAACTTCGACTAATCACGTTTCTGAGTGCACCACGACACTGCGCAGACCGAGAGCACCTAGGACCACAAGACTGAACCACAAAATTCACCATAGCTCGACCTATCGCGACACCTCGAGGTATCGCGACACTCATGACACCTCGAGGTATCGCGACACTCACGACTTATCGCGACACCTCGGACTATCGCGACACACCGACCCCACCTATCGCGACACCTCGGAGTATCGCGACACTCCCAAGTATCACGACACTCCCAAATATCGCGACACTCCGAAGTATCGCGACACTCCGAAGTATCGCGACACTCCGAAGTATCGCGACACTCTTAAGTGTCGCGACACTCCCACCTATCGCGACACACCGACCCCACCTATCGTGACACTCCCAAGTATCGTGACACCTCGACCTATCGCGACACTCCCAAGTATCGCGACACCTCGACCTATCTCGACACTTCCACCTATCGCGACACCTTGACCCGACCTATCGCGATACATGGGCTTAACGCATAAAATTTGAAGTGAATTAAATGAGTGAATTGAGGTACAATTGGGCTTAGTTTTGGGACACATTGGAATGATATTAGAGCCTTAGAAGTGGGCAAAAGATCTAGAAACCAGTGAGGAATTTCCTGAACGCTGAGAGCCTGTTTTGACCCCTAAGTGCCTGAATGGTCATAACTTTGCCATACGAACTCCGATTGAGGAGATTTTGGTCTCGTTGAAAAGCTTGTTGAGAATCCTACGTGGACCTTGACTGGTTTTTGTAAGAATCATACGTGGAGTTTTAGAACATGTATTTTTAAGTTGACCATTAGGTGGAACTAGGTGGTCATAAGATTTTGGGGGGTACAGTGAGTTACTCCAAGGGGGACCTGTAATTGTTAATGTGTGTCAGTCAATCCCTTGTGGTAATAGAGCCATATTGACTTGTGAACTTTTGCAGGAACATTGTGTGCAAGCAAGGCATTCCAAGGCAAGCTACCAAGGGTGAGTACCAAGCCTGGGAGAAGGGTTCCTGGGCTTGTGTAGCAGTCTGAGCAACCAGAGAATTGAGGTTGGAAGTTCTCTCAACCCTCCTTTGTCAATTCCTAGCCTAGGCTAAGCACGACTTAGGTGTGGTAATTAATTAGGGCAACGTTAGGCACGAATCAAGTCCAAGAGAAAGAAAGAAAGATGAACCCAAGAAAAGAAAGGACAAAGCTCCCTCCCGCAAAGAGGGATTACTACGACAATGATCATCATCTCGTTAAATGCTAGAGGGCTAACCGACCCCTCAAGAGCGACCATCATTGGCCAATGGCTTCGCGACATTACTTTATATGTATTCAAGAGATTAAAATTGACGGAGAAGACCTCCAGAAATGGCTCAGACAGGTCTCCTCGGCCCATGTGTGGATCCCAACGAAGCACCAGCGGGGGTCTGGAGGAACGGTTATCGGTGTTAAACAACTCTGGTTTGAAAAGCTTGAGAACTCCATTGAAGATGTAAGTCACCGTTGGATTGCTGTTTCTTTTGGTGCTCCTCTTTGTGTTACTATGGTTTCCTTGTACGCCCCTAACGGGGATTTGGAGAGACTGAACACTTGGGCCTCCTTAGACTCGCTTCCCCACAACGTGCTTATATGTGGAGACTTCAACATGGTGGAGGACCCTATGGACAGATGGATGGGCAAGGGCAGGGTCATCGACAGTCGGGAGAAAGAAACGTGGGACATGACCAAACTTCACTTGGATTTGGTTGAATTCAAAGACTTGAATGGCTTTTCTTGGTCGAATCTCCAAGCGGGCGAGGACCTGAGGAAAGCTAGACTCGACAGATGCTACATCTCTCAGAGTTTTACTCATCAATGGGGCCACCCTGCCATCACGCAACGCACTGACCTCACTATCTCTGATCACTACCCGATCGTTATCACTTTTCAACCTTCCAACAAGATCCGCAAGGCTCCGTGGTTCCATGCCAACGCAACCACCTTCTCTCTCCCCTCCGTCCATCAAGAAATCGCCGATGTGTGGAAGGTGGCGTTCGCCTCTGGCTTGGCCCCAGCCAAGTGCTGGAGAAGTGCGGTCGACAAGTCTCGGAAGATCATGATCAGAACTAAGAAGATGCTCGTGACTGTGCGGCGGGCTCGTAGGGTAGCTCTTTACCACAGACTCTGGCGGCTCGAGGAGGAAGTGAACAAAGGAAAACACCAAGCCCAGAAAGGTCTCCAAAAAATCAGAGCGGTGTTGAGATACGAGGAAGAAATAGAAAGGAAAAACTTGCAAATTTTCTTCAAGGAGTGGTGGGCTGGCAAAGCCGATAAACCCACCAAAGAGATGTGCCGTATCCTTAAAAGGAAACACAACAGAGAATCGATCCCCCTACTGCTAGATGCACATGGCAATGTATGCAGTTCGGAAGAAGATAATTTTGGCATCATCGAAGGGCACTTCACGAGACTCCTGGGAACCTCGAACCCCCTCTCCCACCATAGAAGGGACTGTATGGCTGCCATTTCTAGGGTTTCCCCCCGGAGGATACCACCCAACCTCCACTCCCTGCTTCATGCCCCTATCTCTGAATCAGAAATCATTGAGGTCATTGATGCCCTCCCTCTCGGTAAAAGCCCGGGACCCGACGGACTCACTAACGAGTTCTTTAAATCCTTCAAGCTGGTGGTTGCCACCCCTCTTCGAATGGTTTGGCAAGAAGCGCTAAAGTTTGGTGCTCTTCCTTCTTTTCTAAATAATGGAATTATCAAGTTGATACACAAGAAGGGGGAAAAGAACAGAATCGAGAACTGGCGGCCTATTACGATGCTCCAAACAGGATACAAGATCATCGCCAAAGTCATTGCCAACAGAATCTCGTGCCACCTGAGATCTTGGCTTAGTGAGGACCAAAAAGGTTTCATCAAAGGCAGGTCTATCCTGGAAACCATAATGGATATTTGGGAAGGTATTCAATTTGCAAATGAGTCTAATCAAGATGTGGTTTTCCTCAAGATAGACTTTGACAAAGCCTACGACAGGCTAGAATGGGACTATATTCTGCAGTCGCTCCAAGACCTCGGATGCAGTCAGAAATTCACCAAGATGATCGCGACCCTTCTCGGAAACGCAACGACCCAAATTAACGTTAACGGCAAACTTTCGAAGGCGATCCAACTTAGAAGATCTATTAGACAAGGGTGCCCTCTGGCCCCCCTTCTCTTTGCCATCGCCACTGAGGGACTGAGCATACTTGTGGCACATCATGTGGAGGCTAGCAATATCAAAGGCCTCCGGCTGCCTCACGACCACAGTCAAATCATCATGAGACTATTTGCCGATGATATGAACGCGTTCGTTCACAATGATAATACCAGCCTGGAGACTTTCTGGAGGTGTCTTGCTACCTTTTGTGAAGCCTCTGGATCCAAAATCAACCACTCTAAGACCGCCTTTAGGGCTATTGTGGGACATCATCCTGGCCTTCTCATTGATCATGGCTGTCAAATCATTCCGCAGGGCCAAATCTTTCGACTTCTCGGAATCCCCTTGGGGTTTGGCGTCTCTATGGAGCAGCGATGGAACTGGGTGTTGGCCAAACTCGAAAACAAGCTTAACTATTTGAGAGGTATGCAAATCAATCTCGCTGGGCGTGCGATGGTTATCAACACGTTCCTCTTCTCTTCTACCATCTATTTCCTTTCTTGTTGGAGACCGAATGAGCAAGGCCTGTCCAAACTGAATAGTATTTGTAGAAACTTTCTTTGGACGGGCGATCATAACAGAAGGGGGGTGCCTAAAATCAAATGGGCCATCTGCACTAGCCCTAGAGATAGCGGGGGGCTTGGTATCCTGGACATTGGGTGTATGGCTAACAAACTGGCAGCCAAATGGATGATTAAGGCTTGGTGCAATAGGGAGGCCTCGTGGGCCAAGCTGATCTTCAGAAACAAGAATGAGTTGGCTCTCATGGGGTTCCCAAACTGGAAGAATCTTGACATCATGACCCTGCTATTCTCCCCGATCCCCGTCTTCCTGAAAGGCTCCAATCTCGTGTGCTCCCTTTGGAAGGGCTGGAATAAAGTCAAAAGCTTCACAAGAATTAGTGAGGACTGGAAGTGGGCGGCCGGAATCAGACAAAACGACTCTATCTGGTTTCCGATACATGGCATCCGGAGTGTGGAGTCGTGGAACATTCAAAATGCCAAGAAGCTATGGAACAAAGGATTCAAAAAATGGAAACACCTCTGGAAACATGACACCAACAGCTGGATCAACTTCGAGGATATTGATCCTTGCATAAACATCTCCTACGAAGAATGGAACACTTTGCAAAGCAGATGCCTCGCATGGGATCGTCACAAGACTCGCCTTCTCATGGGACACGACACACCGAACTCACTTGGTCTCAAATGGCACAATGGGAATAGCCTACTCAAAATCCCGAACATCAAAGAAACGGCTGACCACCAGATCAACCTCAACAAGAAGTGGTGCCTGTCTTGGACGCGGCTTCGGTGGGACATGAAATTCATGGGTATCTGGCACCCCCTTATAGAGATTAAGAAGTCTGTCCTCTTATGGCAAATTCTTCATCGAGGAATTCGGACCAACCATAAGGCTAGCAAACTTTGTGGGATCCCTCCTTGGTGCAAACGCTGCCACCGGGCTATCGAAGATGTCCCACACATCTTCCTTACTTGCCCCAACTCCTACAGAATCTGGCAGACGGTTGGAATGAAAATCAGACTTCAAAAACAGCTTAGTTGGAAACAAGTCCTTTTGGGAGAAGCGATCGGCTGCTCTGCGACACTCTGGAACGCCATCAGAGGGGAAGTCCTGTGGAAAATATGGCGGGAGCGGTGTGCTCTCAACTTCGGCGATCCCCCCAGGGAGTGGTCGATTGAGAAATCACTATTCCTCCTTGGCAAAAGGATTGTTAACAATAAGAAATCCCCCCCCTTCAGGCACCATCAAGTCCTCCTTTTGATCAACAACAAGCTCAAACCCAAGTGGGCCCCGCATGAGGGCGATGAGAGGGTGATTAACCTTCTCTGTAATGCAACATAGGATTTATTCAAGCTTCCCCTGCTTTGTGGGATTTGGGGGGTCCCGTGGGCACTAGTCCCCTTCTATTGTACCTTTGTTTCTTAATTTAATTCAAGTCCGGGAGAGTAGGCTATTGCCGAACTTCCTTTATATATATAAAAAAAAAAGTCCAAGAGAACTAATCAACTAAGTGCAAGCATTAAGTAAGTCTTAAGTGCGAAAACCATAAGGGACAAAAGTAAACTTGAATCGATCACTTATCAAGTGCGAAATTCACTTATCAAGTGCAACCATAGAATTGAGGTTGGAAGTTCTCTCAACCCTCCTTTGTCAATTCCTAGCCTAGGCTAAGCACGACTTAGGTGTGGTAATTAATTAGGGCAACGTTAGGCACGAATCAAGTCCAAGAGAACTAATCAACTAAGTGCAAGCATTAAGTAAGTCTTAAGTGCGAAAACCAAAAGGGGCAAAAGTAAACTTGAATCGATCACTTATCAAGTGCGAAATTCACTTGAGTATTCCTGACGCCGAAATATCAGACAAGTTCATAAACATAATAATCAACTAAAAAGAACAAAGTGATTGGTGCAAAATAACCTGCAACGAGAGTGTATTTGGGACCAAAGGGGGTAGATAAACTAGGCATATGAACCTTAGGTCAGGCAGACACTTAGGCCGAGACAGACAAAGCCTCAGATCTTCTGAAGCTAGTGTCAATCACACTGCTAGGTCTTGGGCCCAGCAGTTGAGTGATTACCCATACACTCCACGATCAGAAACAAGTGATTCTGAAATGTCCTATCACATGGAGAGACCAGTAGGTAGTTCAGGGGTTGCTTAACTAGAAAGGCCAGAGGGACCTTACAAGACTGAATTGGAATACATCAGGACTAATCGTCTAGGTGCTCGCATCTACCAAGACGGACTGAGAAGATCTGTGGTCCAGATTAAGAACCCCGATCAACCCCATGGACTAGAACACCCGGTAGTCAAGTTTGAGAATGGAGCATACCTAGATAAAGAAGGGACTATTTATGTAGTCACCACTCTTCCTGATAGAACTGATGAGTTTGGAAATGTGATTGTGGAAACTGACATGGGTGATATAGAGCAAGGGAATTTAGAGAGAGAGCCAAGAACTCCCCGTGGTAAATCTGTCTTGACCAGAATCATGACTCCAGAGTGGATTCCACAGGATAATAAAAGCATAGATTTTCTTTTAAACCGAGAAACCGATGAGGCCTTTTGGAGATATAAACCTGCTCACCCTCAAGAAGTAAGTGCCCTCATAATCTATGAGTTTAAAGACCCTGACAGCCCAGGCAAAGTAACATACCTAGACAATACATCAGAGAAAATCTTCATGGTCACCGAGCATGGAAGACATGCCTACACATGGAAGGGTGAATTTGTTTTTCCATAAGCTCGGTCTAATGTGTCCTTTGGTCACCAAGGAGCCGGGACCTCCCAGAAAGAAATAGAGTGGAACCTGAGGGACATAGAGCCCCATGGAATCAAAGGAATGCGGACGATTTCCCTTTGCCAAGACCAAGAGAACACACTAGGACCCTAAGACCAACTCAACTGGTAAAGTCCATGAAGAATTACTTCGATGGCACTGGAGACCCTTATGACCATGTGGTAGAATTTAGGCAAGTCTTGAAAGCTGAACATGTAGAGGATCTGTTCACACAATATAATGCTTTTGGTCTAACCCTTAGGAACACTGCCCTTACGTGGTTTCAACCACTGAACGAGAGGCATTTCAGAAACATAGACCAGCTCCTAGAAGCATTTATCATTGAGTTTTCCAAGAGTAAGGCACAACACTTCCTCACTAATTCATAGCTTCAAGCAAACACCTCAAGAGACATTCAGACTAGCAGGAAGACGGTTTAGGCAATACCTAGAGAGGTGCCCGATGCCTGAGTTGCCCACACCAGCCAAGCAAGTGGCTTTGTTCTTAGATGGCTTGTTGAGCACCAAGCTTAGGTCATATGTGTATTTAAAGGACCCCAGAACTATAGAAGAATGTGTGCGTATATGCATAGACATTGAGCTATCAAAAATCTATAAGGATTCGGATAGCTCTAGCAGTCTCACATCTGGTCAGTCCACATCCATTGAGGAACTTGCCGAGAAGGTAGCTCAGAAACTAGGTGTCTCTAGCAAACAAATTCCTAGATTTGCCCTAGTAAAGAGGTGCTATATTTGCGGTGGTGACCATATGGCAAATGTATGTCCCATTATGGCCCAACCCCAGGTGAATCCTAGTAGCCAGTACTGCACCATAGAGCGAAGGTACACCAACCACACTGCACAGGACTGCCCATACAACAAACAAACTGTTAGGCAAAATTACCCTCAGCCATATCCACGACAGGGAGATACCAGAATCAGTACCCTCCACAACAATACAACAGACCACAACAACCTTATCAGCCACCTTATCAAGGGCAGCAGAGACCTCAATCAGTCCTTATGCAGCAAACCCTAGCTCCAACCAATGTGATCCCAGTGAAATATGCATCTGCTGAAGAAAATCCGAACAGAGCCATAGTCCCAGTCACCCCATTGCTATCAGACAGTGATCCAAGTGACCATAGTTTTGACTCCACACATATTGATAGCCCACAGGCTTACTACGTGCAGTCACCCGAGCATAACGAGTCATACTATTATGAGGACCCAAGTGAAAATAGTGGGGAGCCTGAGTATGCTAATGTCATGTACACAAACCCCAACTCTAGACCTCAACCTAGGCATGTACGACCCCCATTTCCTAGAGGACCATGCTTCAAATGTCAGGGAGATCACCTTATACGGGATTGTCCATTGCCTACCCATACACAACCCCAACCAGTAACAATTCAGGGTTTCTGTCAAGACTGCAGAAAAGAGCATCTCCTACGAGATTGCCCAAAGAACCCTAATAACATGCCTAAAATCACTCCTATCAATGTTGTTGGGTTTGTTGTAGACTCCACAGGGAGTGTGACTTCCACTGCACCTGTGCAAGTGATCACAAGAGCCCAAGCACTACAGCAAAACCAAGGTGTTGGTCAGGAAAAGAGCCCCGAGGTGAGTGAAACAGAGAGCATAACCAAAAAGAGGACTAGAGCCTAGAAGGATAGTCGTGAAAGAATGAAAAGGCAATGGGCAAAAAAGATGAGCGAACTTGAAGAAAGCTTGAGAGAAACCAAAGCAAAGATAAGTGAACTCGCATCTCAAAACCACTCTCACACCACCCCTCCACCACCTCTCCCTTTACCCGCCAATCCATCCTCTTCCATTCCCCAACCTTTCAATACACCACCCTTAACCCACCCACCACCCAAAATAGGATCTGTCCTAGCCGATCCCACTCCCGAGGACCTAAACATGATGCTTAGAGCATATCAGGCCAGAATCCAAGAAGGGCCAAATGTAACTGATCATGAAAAGTGTTACCCTAGAGCAGAACTAGAGCTAGAACGAACCAAAATTTGTGCTAAGATGGTGGAATTGGCTCAGACTATGTTTGAAGCCAGTCGCCTCTTTAACATCTCTAGTTCAGCTAAGACGTAGTTACACTTTGATGGACTGCTAGAACGAATAGAGAGGCTAATCGCACAATCAGGAAAGGAACCCGCCTCTCAAAATAAGGGCAAGGCAAGTGAGAACGTGAGTCTACCTCCCCAGGAAGCCTACGTGCCTAACTCTACGGAGCCAGACACATCATCTTCTATGAATCGGTTCACACCAGAATTCCTACGAGAGATTCAAGAAGACAAATGGGCTAAAGAAAGTGAAGTCCCTCCTCCCATTGAACTTGTGGATGATGCACACGATCAATTTCCACAGGACATCCCATCCATTTATGAGGAGCATGAGAGCACCCACTCTCAAGAGAGATTAGACTTTGAGTCTAATTCTCTACAAGAATTACCACATTTCATAGGCCCATGGGAAACCAAGTCTACTTGTCTGAGAGCACCCACAGTCATGATAAGAAATGAAGATTCTATCATACCTAGGAATACAGAGGTAGTAAAGAACACTAAAGTGCAGTGCAATCTCACTTTAGAAGAGCTACTCAAAGTTAAGCCAGAAGTGTGGAAACATGTAGCCAAACAAGTGCCAGACATAGCGAAATCGTGCTCCCAAGTAGGATCTCATAGAACAGTACCTGAAATACCATTGGATAAGATAGGAGACATGAGTGAAGGAGAAGAAGGAAATACCTATCTCCCAGTTACCCATCAGGGATACACAACCAAGGCAATTTTGGACTCAAGTGCAAGAGTTGCAATTGCTACAACTTCCCTATGGAAGCGTTGGGGCAAACCAGCACTCCGACCGACGAGAATGAAATTGCAAATGGCCGATGGTCACATAGAGCAACCCTTAGGATTGCTAGAAGGAATAACTCTCACTACATGTGGTGTTGAGTTTGAGCATACTTTTGCTATATGCGACTTTAGCAAGAACCAAGCCTACGAGATGATTTTGGGAAGGCCATTTATGCGGCAATTGCAAGTGGTACAGGATTGGGGAACCAATTCCTTGTATTTGCAACATCTAGGTGTTACAACCAAAGTCAATCTCAAGGATTACTCTCATAGAGACGTACCACCTATTCAATGGAATCCCATCCATAGAGCCAAAGATGAGACTGAGTCTGTGCATTCCATAGGATCCGGATCCTCATGGATGCATGAAGACACTCACTTATGGATGTGTAAGGTAGCAGTAGAAGAAGAGAAGAGAGAGAAAGCCAGAGAGGTAGGTGCAAAAGAAACCCATAGATCAATTCAAGACCCAGCCTATGCACCTGTAGTTTTTCTTGACGAAGAGTTTGAGCCTCACGGCTGGGCTGAAATTTTAGAAACGATGGATGTAGCCATCAATGAAGAGTAGTGGACACCCCACTGTGATGAGGATGGCTATGACATTTCAGTCTTCTCAATAGAGCCAATCATGGGAGATGCAGTTTTAGAGGAATGCGAACCTAGCCCTGATACATTTGAGGATGCAAGTGACTCCGACTTAGAGTCAATCATTATGGACCCACCCTTTGCATCAGATGAAGAATACTTCTATGAAGTAGAATTTCAACCCGAGAGGCATGGGGAGCTTACAAATGAGGTAAGGCTAGCCACACATGTGACCCCGAAGGAGGAAGGAAAGAAAAGAAAGAAGAAGGAAGTCACTACAGAGGCAGAAGAATCCCTGTTTGAGGTCCCTGAAAACTTCAAGAAGTATGAGGTAGACGATAGGAGATTCATGATAAGAATGCCTAAACGTGAGGCACAAGCAGGAAAGGCCTATGATAGCAAGGAAACTACCAAGAAAATAGTTGTCGCCGTAGAAGAGGGAGAAGAAAGGTGCACCTACATAGGGCATGACCTAACGGAAGAAGAAGAGCAAGAGTTGGTACCCTTGCTAAGAGAGTACAGAGATGTATTCGCTTGGAGCTACAAGGACCTGAAAGGTGTAGACCCTGACATATGCTCACATACGATACCCATGACTTCAGAGGCTAGGCCCTCTAAGCAAAAGCCTTACACATACAACGATAACTATGCTGCTAAGATCAAGTAGGAGATAGATAGATTGGTCGAGGCTGGATTCATCTATGAAATTGAACACACTGAGTGGGTATCCCCCATTGTAGTGGTGCCCAAGAAGAATGGAAAGCTGCGTGTATGCATTAACTTAAAGAAGGTCAATGCAGCCACAATTAGAGATAACTATCCGCTTCCTATCACAGAGCATCTGTTAGAAAGAGTAGCAGGCAAGGAAGTGTACAGCTTCCTAGATGGGTTTTCGGGCTACAATCAGCCATTGCTCCAGAAGATCAGCATAAGATGGCTTTTGCCACTGAATGGGGCATATTTGCCTTTAGAGTAATGCCATTTGGGCTTACCAATGCACCAGCTACCTTCCAGAGGCTGATGTGCCATGTATTTAAAGAGTTCTTGAGGAAGAACTTAGAAGTCTATGTTGATGATCTTTGTGCTCATTCTAACATTAGACAAACCCATATTCCTGAACTCAGACAAATCTTTGACAAATGTAGAGAATATCAGGTCTGCCTGAACCCCGAAAAGTGTGTTTTTATGTTCAGGCAAGGCAAGATTCTAGGACACATAGTGTCAAAGAATGGCATATCCACTGATGAAGAGAAAGTGAGAGCCATAGCGGAGTTACCTAGGCCAAAGAATGTCAAGGAAGTACAAGCTTTCATGGGGCATTGTGGTTATTACCGACGGTTTATACACATGTATGCCATCATAGCAAAGCCTCTGTATGGACTGTTGACTAACTTTGAATGGACTAACGAATGTGAGAATTCCTTCAATGAGCTTAAACGAAGATTGTGTTCAACACCAATCTTGACCACACCGGATTGGAATAAGCCTTTCCATGTCCACGTGGATGCATCCAATTATGCTATTGGGTGTGTACTCGCGCAACCTACCGGTGAAGGTAATATGGATCTTCCAATTGCCTATGCTAGTAGACAGTTGAATGCAGCTGAACGAAATTATACCACTACGGAGAGAGAAGGACTAGGCATGGTATATGCAGTTAAAAAGTTTAGGCATTATTTGCTTGCAAATAAGTTCAAATTTTTTACTGATCACCAAGCTCTACTGTACCTGGTAAACAAGCCGTGTAATACAGGCAGATTAGTAAGATGGTTTCTCTTACTAATGGAATATGACTTTGAGGTAGTAGTGAGGAAAGGCAGGACTCATTTGAGAGTAGACCATCTATCTAGGCTCACATCTGGAGAGGCCCCACAAGGAGTATCAGATGACTTACCTGATGCTTACTTGTTTAATTTGGAAGTGGTGCCGCAGTGGGCTAAGCCATTAGTGCCAGTATTGACATACGGGCCTAACCACCCAATAATAGCCACACAGGATAGAGAGGTAGTAAAAGCTCAAAATTACCACATCATGGTTGGAAGTATGTACAAGCACACAGATCAAGGGATCTTGGCTTGTTGTGTAGAAGAGGACGAGTACGCTAAGTGGTTGCAATTAGCACATGTAGGTGCATTAGAGCAACACTACTCAAAACAACGAACCCTACAGACCCTGAGGAGACTAGGAGTGCATTGGCCGACTATGGAAGCTGATGTCCAAAAGTTGTGCAAGGAATGCCCAATCTGCTGCACTAAACCACCTGTGGAACATACCACTCTTTATCAAGTATCCATAGTGCCAGATTGGAGTGAACCCCTAGTATCCTTCCTGAAGACGAAAACATTCCCTCCAGACATGACTATGATGAGGCAAAGAAGTCTAGAACAAGAAGCCCTAGATTACTCACTCATTGGTGATAATCTATACAAGCGTGGTAAAGATGGTTACCTGAGACTTTGTGTTCATGAGAGTGAATATCTAAAGATCTTGGAAATTGCTCACCAAGGTGTAGCAGGAGGACACTTTGGACCAGATCGGGTGATCAAGGCAATACTATTTGCAGGCTTCTGGTGGCCAACCCTTGACATGGATGCACATACCTATGTGAAACGGTGTGATGTGTGTCAGAGAACTCAGTATCCTATACGCAAAGATGAGATGCCACTGAAACCTATGATGGGTGGACGTGCATTCTCTAAGTGGGGAATAGACTTTGTAGGCCCTATTATCCCCCGGCTAAGGGTTCACATGCTGAGTAAATCATTGTTGCCACTGACTATCTAACTAAGTGGGTAGAGGTAAAAGCCACAACAAAGAACGATGCACAAACAACAGCTAAGTTCCTGTTTGAGAATGTGTTCACCAGGTATGGATTACCTATAGAGCTAGTCAGTAATAGAGGGACTCACTTATTGAATGAAGTTATTGAAAATCTGCTCCAAGAATTCTTGGTAGTACATAAGAAGTCTGCCTCCTATCACCCCCAAGCTAATGGCCAGGCTGAGAGTACAAATAAGATCTTATGCAATGTACTGACGAAATTAGTGAACAATAAACGCTCTGATTGGGACAAACAGCTACACCATGCTGTTTGGGCATACCGAGTGGCCTATAAAACGGTACTCCAAGCCACACCCTTTCAGATGGTGTTCGGTCAGAATGCGGTGCTACCCTTGGACTTTTTGATACCTACATTGAAAGTAGCACAAGAGCATGACTGGACAGGCCATGAACTCTCCTCTCGAATCTTTGATCTTGAACGTCTAGGCGAGACACGATTGAGAGCTGCAGCAGGAATCTATGCAGCAAAGAAGAGGCAAAAGGCATATTTTGATACACATGTGAAGGATAAAGGCTTGAAAGCAGGAGACCTAGTCCTAGTCTACACATTGAAGTAGCATGCACAAAAATTAGAGAAAAGAGGCTATGGACCTATGATCATAAATAGGATTTCAACTAGTGGGGCAGTACAACTAGCCACTTTGGAAGGCGATATTCTCCCTAGCTACATAAGTGGATGTAGAAGAAGTTGGACAAGGAGACAATACAAGGACCGTAAGAGCTTTAATTGATTCAGGTGCCGCCACTAGTGCAGTCCGGCTTTCTTACTGCCAGCAGTTGCAATTGGAGGTAAAACCCTTAGAAGCATATCTGATAGGATTAGGAGGTGTTGAAACCCCTTGCATGGGAGAGGTGGAACTTCCCCTCTACATTCAAGAGGTCCTCATGCCCGCAAAAGTGCTAGTGTGTGAAGACGAGGAACTTATCGAACCTCTTTTCTTGGGCTAAGACTGGATCTATGATCACGCAATCAACCTCAACCTAAGAAGTGGACTTCTTCAGGCATGGGCAAGCCAAAGCTATCTTACAACTGAATTAGAAAATCAAGCACTCAAACAAGTAGGGAAGGCACCAACTCCTGGTCTCTCTAGGAATCCACATGAGGGTAACAATGGTGTTCTTGTCCAGAGTTCTATGGTGCAGAGGAGTGTCCAACTTACCGAAGGTACAGGAGCCAATAAGGAGTTCCCCGCTGATCCAAAGAAGATTCTAAACAAGCAGACCGCACATCACTCGACACAAAGGAGGCCGTTGATCAAGAGGCAGGAGCACCAACCAGTGCAACACGGAGTATCTCGTGGCGCGAAGCAGATCTGGATACGCAAGGATGGAAAACCCACAACTCTAATAGCAGATTCTCGAGTAGCCAAAAAACAAGCCACACCATCAAGGACAAAATTGAAGGAGTACCCTAGGCAACCTCCTAGGAGTACCACATCTATTTGGGTCCCTAAACGGTTAATGAAGGCTAGCCACAATGCTAGACACATATGGGTGCCCAAGGCCTGTTTACGAGCCCAAATAGCTCCAACTCTAGTTACTGGCATAATTCAACACTCACAAGTCCTCTCGACTAACAATGCAGGAACTCTACCTAAATACCACCCTGACCCACACTCAGTCAAACCAAGGAATGTCTGGAAATGGGTGCCCAAAAGGTCCCAAATCCTTCACACTCTAGTCCATAAATCTCTACCTGTCTTTAGCTCTAAGAGCTACGAATCCTCTATCAAAGTTTGGAGACTTAAACCATGTATCAAACCCCCTGACCCAATTTTGTAAATCCATCCAATCTGACATAGGTGCATTTTGAGTCCATTGCATAACCAAAGTATGCATCTAGAAGGACACTGACCTCTAATCACCACTCACATCTATCACAAACACTTCACCTCTAACCACTAACCTTCGGGATTGTCATGTTAGTATTGTGAAGGGAACACCGTTACATTCTGTTTCCTATGCAACACTAATGTGCTTTCTTCTTCCAGCAGATAAGCATCAGAAGTATCATGGCAGCAGTAGTAGGAACAAGCTCCCAGGCAGGCACTGGTAATCAAAGCAATTGGGATACCATGCCTGTGGAAGCCCCACTGACAGCAAGGCCTGAAGAGCTTTTGAACGTAAGAAGAATTCCTGTCTCAGATCCACCAAATGGCCAAACAGAAAGAGTGAAAGGGCATTCTCACTGGTTCAATGAGATGCCCGGAGACTTGGGAGATGCCGACCACATCTGGGAGTCAAAGCTGGAATTCGGAGGAGTCTGGTGGACATTTCAATTCTTCTCGAGAGAATTTGAAACATTACAGAATGCAGATCCTCGTCAGAATATTTGGCAGAAAGCGGGTTTGCAAGATTACTTTAGTGCAGCTTTGCCTAGGCCGGATTTTCTTAGGTGCTACTATTTGATAGCCACACTGAAGACGACTGGAGATAAGGATCATTCAGGCACATTCTTGGTGCCCTCTCTATCAAACCAGGAAGAAATGAAGAAGTTTGAGTTGAATGTTACTTTAATCAGGGAAGCTCTTCAAATGTATGGCACCCATGTTCCCTCTGATCGAGATCCTTTGATACCAGAGTCGATGAAGAACAATAGAATCAAGAAGTTAAAGGAAATGTGTGCCCTCACCCCCAACATCGCCATACCCCTGCGGATGTGCCTTCAGCACTTCGCATTTCTAGCTCAAGACCGCTTCACCCAACCACATAAGAAAATATGGTATGGATTGTACCTAGCAGAGACTGGAAGCTTGCCAATTAAAATGCCTGTATGGATCTTGGACCAGCTATATGAAGCAGGCAAGCGGGGCGTGAGGAAGCATACCTTGAATGGCTGCTGAGCAATTACCAGAATTATCTATAGATGCCTTGCATATGATGTGCCAATCGCAAGGGCCCTCAAATATTCACAACTAGAATTCTTCAAGGGGCGGAAGTCAGGGGTTCAACCTGCGAAAAGAATGCGTGGATCACTTTCACAGGTCCTGATCCCACGTGAGGCCACAATCCCCCTAGAGAAGAGGCCCAAGTAGACCCTTTCACCATCCATCTCCAAGGAACACTATCAGGGGATAGGGTACAACCCACTCCATCTGCCCCTCCACTACCCACCGATGTTGAGTTTGCATCCATGGCCACATTCGCAGAGGATCCAAATTTTGACTTTGAAAACTTCCTGCAGACTGCCCACTTATCTGATAGTGAGTGTTTTTCTGACAATGCCGGTCCCGGATCATCATCCCAAAGAGAACAGCCACAGAGTGAGGCAAGAAGGGTACATTGGGAAGATGAGACACGACATCCTCATGCTCAAAGCACACAGAATCAGGAAGAAGCACGGGGAAATGAACCAGAGGAGAGTGAAGAGGAAGCTCCTGCCTACACAGCACAACTCAAACGGCTCTATAGGACAATCAAACAGGTACAGAAAAGACACAAGTTATCAGAAGAGGCAAATAGGGCACTGGTGAACCAGATGCTGCATGCGGAGAATGTTGACCCGCATTTTGTAGAGTCATTGAACCTCTTGGCGGAAACATGTGGAATAGGGGAAGCCATGAGGACCATGGTACAGCGCACTACCCATCAATATGACCAACGGAGGATCGATACGCGACCACGATGGGGACAAATGATTCAAATGGAAGTCTCTACCCCACTGCCTACCACAACTTCAGAAGATGTTCACATGGCCAACCGAACTCCCAGTGAGGAACCAGATGTAAATACACAGATGCCATCTCCACCATCACCTCCCATTCAGCCCTCAGAACCCTTCCCCACTAGTCTTCCTGAACAACCAGTTTCCACCCATGACGCAACCATTATACACACCACTACTCATCTATCCTTCCCTTTACCTACATCCACCACTTCCACCCAATTTTCTGAACCCCATATAGGCCATCCTGCCACCGATCAAACTATAATAGGACACCCTTCATATCTCCCAGCCCTTGGACAGCCACTTGCCACTAGCCAAACCATAACACACCCATTTCCATCCACCAATACATTTCCTCCCTCCCAACCCCTATCCACTGTATCCCTTTTAACCCCCTCGGAATCAACCCAAGTCACCCAACCTTCATTCTGGACAAACCTTGTAAATATACTCCAACAAGTTGAGAATTATAATAAAAAGTCCCTTCCCCAACCCAACTCCCCCACATTCACGGCCACCACTAACACACCACCTACCATTCCCGTGTTCACAATTCACACTTCACACACTATCACGTCCGAACCCATGGACATTTCACCACCCACAGAGCACCCACCACCACGGTTGTTCCAACATCATCACAGTTCACTTCACTCATAGGCACATCATCCACTTTTCCCTTCCCCATTTCCCGATCCTTTGCATTTTCTTCCTCTACCCCTGCATCCACATCATTTAGTAATGCACTAGACACCATGTTCGAAGCGGCCACTCTACTTAAGCAGGAATATAAGTTACTGGAAGAAAATAACACAGAGCTATGCAACCTCTCGGCTCAACTCCAGGCACAAGTCAATGCCTTGGAGCTAAGTAACACAACATTACAACACGAAGTGACTGTCCTCCAACAATCGAAGGCAGAGATAGAAGCCAAGTATATGGAGACAGGTAAAGCTATGGAGGCTACAAAGAAACATGAACCTACTTCATCGTCACTTAGCAGCGGCTCAAGAAGAAAACAGAAGGCTACAGCAACAAAACTAGGAGAATCTAGAAGCAGCCATGGAAAATACCCCTGGAGCACCTATAGACCCCGCCAAATGCATGGCTATTCCCTCAGCACACATTCAGCAGGCATTAGAAGAATATGCTACCCTCTTGGAGGCACACGACCAGTTAGTAGACCAGGTGAAGGACCTACAAAGATCCCAAGTGCATACACCACAACTACCGACAGCTAAAGAGATGGTCAATGCTGCAACCTCACCAAAGCCGGAATCATCAATAACCAAGGAAGTACTGGAGCTACGACAGCAGGTGGCTGAATTAAAGATCAAATTGTCACAGTATGAACGACCCCCTTCTCCACCGAATCAGCCACTAGAAGAAGAAGCGGTAATCATCCCAGTGGAGGAAACATTTGACGATACTTATGAGCCTCAACTTTTTCCAGGAGGCACAATCACTGATGAGGGACAAGATACATATGAGGAACCCCCATCGGCATGGATGAAACATGTAGAAGAAATGGGGCGGACTCATGAAGAACGTATCTCCTACCAGATGTTGGCCATGAAGACCATTGAAGAAACCATACTTCAATCAGAATACTTCAGACATCTGGCCCCTAGAAGACTGATAACTAGTTCAGAGTTACAGTATAAACCATACTTTGTACTGTTGGCAGACTACAACGCCGAGATCAAACGTAAGACCAACAAGTACCCTACTTTCGTGACCCAATTTGAACCTGAGGACATTCCAGAGGACGCTCCCAAAGGGAACATACACCAACCAACCTGGAGGCAAAAGTTACTGGAAACCTATCCAGAGATGCTACGAACATGGGATCACGCGCCCATGCACTTGAAGTATAACAATTGCTACGGGCCAGTGCAACGGAGAAGATCATGGAAGGCATTTGCCATAAAATTCAAGAACAATGCCAATTGCAAAGAATGGCTCAATTACCCTGCCATTGCACCCCCAACCCACACACCTACTATCGCCTACATGATGGCTACCATCAGACATTGGATGACATGTCTCCACCCCATGCCCGACGTCACTGCACAGATGTTGCTCAAGATACTTGACATGATGCAAGTGGTGTTAAAGACCTTCTGAAATGTACGTAATATTCAGCCACCAATCCCGGGCTTCGTTAATGGTAATTATGACCTACTATATGATATGAGCACAACCTCGAGCATACGATTTGCTTATGCATGGCACGGACGAATCAGATATCTCCCTGCCTGCTATAAGCAAACTTTTGATGATATGTTCACCACGCGGTTCTGGGAAGCACACTCAGAAGTATTCGTGCCACGGCCCACTCATTTGCTACAGCTCTTCGCGTGCGAACAAACGATGCATTCAAAGCTCTACACAACGCCACAACCGGACATACCAGAAGTAGTTGACTGGGAGGCCCTACAGAGAGACTTGGTCAAGGGACTGCGGATAAAAGAACAAGAAGTGGCAATGGACATACTGCAACACTACATTGATCAGATCGCGGAGCAAAGGTCTGTCAGAGGCGACAGACCCTAGGGGGGGGAGAGTGTTGGCAGATGAAGCAATTACGAGCATACATGCAGATCTAGCACTGAGGCAACCCATCATTTTTTCCAAATCATTACATCATTTTAAAAGTGATTTTCATCACTAACAACCATTGTAAATACCGTTTCATCCTTTCGTAGCTCCATTTTGTGCAAGCCGAGGAGTCCTCGAGCTTGGGGAGCCTTAGAAGTAGTTGCCTGCCGATTTTCATATTTTTTAGATCTCGTTTGAGCCCTCAAATAAGCCTTGGAACCTAATTTTTAACTAGGCCGGACACTAGGTCTGGACAGGGCCAAAGCTAGTCAAAAACTATAAATAGAGATAGAGAGCTCATTTTTGCGGGCTAGATTCTTGTAGTTTTGAGCTTGTATGAGAACTTTGTTGCAATAGAAGTGATTCCATTGTCTTACTCTCTTTGTTCTTGCCGTGTGTGCGCGTGTGTGTATGTGTGTGCATGTTAGTGTGCTTCGCACTCACACATTTATGCCTTCACTTGCTCGAGGTCTTCATACCATCCTCATGTCTTCCCGGATTGACATTAAAGGAGGTGCTACTCATCACTGAGCTACAGTGACTTTAGCAAAAACCAGGCCTATGAGATAATTTTGGGGAGACCATTTATGCAGCAGTTGCAAGTGGTACATGATTGGGGAACCAATTCTTTGTACTTGCAACACTTAGGTGTTACAACCAAAGTCAATCTCAAGGATTACTCTCATAGAGATGTACCCTCTAGCCAATGGAATCCCATCCATAGAGCCAAAGATGATACTGAGTCAATGCATTCCATAGGATCAGGATCCTCATGGATGCATGAAGACACTCACTTATGGATGTGTAAGGTAGCAGTAGAAGAAGAGAAGAGAGAGAAAGCCAGAGAGGTAGGTGCAAAAGAAACCCATAGATCAATTCAAGACCCAGCCTATGCACCTGTAGTTTTTCCTGACGAAGAATTTGAGCCTCACGGCTAGGCTAAAATTTTAGCAACAATGGATGTAGCCATCAATGAAGAACAATGGACACCCCACTGTGATGAGGATGGCTATGACATTTCAGTCTTTTCAATTGAACCAATCATGGGAGATGCAGTTCTAGAAGAATGTGAACCTAGCCCTGATGCTTTTGAGGATGCAAGTGACTCCAACTTAGAGTCAATCATTATGGACCCACCTTTTGCATCAGATGAAGAATACTTCCATGAAGTAGAAGTTCACCCTTAGAGACATGAAGAGATCATTAATGATATGAGATTAACCACACAAGTGACCACTAAGAGTGAAGGAAGGAAAAGGAAGAAGAGAGAAGTCATACCAGTAGAGCAAGAGTCCTTGTTTGAGGTCCCTGAGAACTTTAAAAAATACGAGATAGACGATAGGAGAGTCATAATAAGAATGCCTAAACGCGAGGCACAATCAAGAGAGGCCTATGATAGCAAGGAAACTACCAAGAAAATAGTGGTATCCATAGAAGAGGGAGAAGAAAGATGCACCTACATAGGGCATGACCTCTCGGAAAAAGAAGAGCAGGAGTTGATAGTGTTGCTAAGGGAATATAGGGATGTTTTTGCTTGGAGTTACAAGGACCTGAAAGGTGTAGACCCTGACATATGCTCACACACGATCCCCATGACCTCAGATGCCGGACCCTCTAAACAAAAGCCATACACATACAATGACAACTATGCTGCCAAGATCAAAGAGGAGATAGATCGCTTGGTTGAAGCTAGACTTATCTATGAAATTGAGCACACTGAATGGGTATGATGACGATGCATTCTAAGTACATTGCATATCCAAAGTATGCATCTAGGATGACACTAACCACTCATCAACACTCACACTTATCACAAACACTTCACCTCTAACCACTAACCATCTAGAATGTCATGCTAGTATTGTGAAGGGAACACCATTACATCTTGTTTCCTATGCAACACTGACATGCCCTTCTTCTTCTAGCAGATAAGCATCAGAAGTATCATGGCAGCAACAGCAGGAACAAGCTCCCAGGCAGGCACTAGTACTCAAAGCAGTTGGGATACCATGCCCGTGGAGGCTCCTTTGACAGCGAGGCCTGAAGAGCTTTTAAATGTGAGAAGAATTCCTATCTCGGATCCACCAAGTGGCCTAACAGAAAGAGTAAAGGGGCATTCTCATTGGTTCAATGAGATGCCAGGAGATTTGGGAGTGGGTTGTACCATGCCCCCTGATTGTGGTCCTTGGAGATGAATCGTAAAAGGGGCTACTTGTTCTTCTTCTCTATTGGAGGCTTCTATGGTGACCTCGCGAGGAATTAGTACCTGTGAAAGTGATCCACACATTCTTTTAGTGGGTTGAACCCCTGATTTCCACCCCTGGAAGAATTCCAACTGTGAGTACTTGAGGGCTCGTGCGATCGACACATCATAGGCAAGGCATCTATAGATGATTCTTGTAATGGCACACCAACCATTCAAAGTGGGCTTCCGTACTCCTCGCTTGCCTGCTTCATATAACTGGTCAAGTATCCACACTGGCATTTTAATAGGTAAGCTCCCGGTCTCTGCTAGGTATAACCCATACCAGATCTTCTTATGAGGTTGGGTGAACTGGTCTTGCGCCGGAAATGCAAAGTGTTGAAGGCACATCCGCAGTGGTATGGCGATGTTGGGGGTGAGAGCACACATTTCTTTCAACTTCTTGAGTTTATTGTTCTTCATAGACTCTGGTATCAAAGGATCTCGATCGGAGGGTACATGGGTGCCATACATCTGAAGGGCCTCCCTGATTAAAGTGATATTCAACTCAAACTTCTTCATTTCCTCCTGGTTTGATAGAGAGGGCACCAGGAATGTGCTTGAATGATCTTTATCTCCTGTAGCCTTCAGAGTTGCAATCAAGTAATAGCACCTAAGAAAATCAGGTTTAGGCAAAGCTGCACTAAAATAATCTTGCAATCCCGCTTTTTGCCAGATATCTTGGAGAGGGGCTACATTTTGTAATGCCTCAAATTCTCGTGAGAAGAACTGAAAGGTCCACCAAACTCCTCCGCATTCCAACTTGGATTCCCAAATATGATCAGCATCTCCACTACCCACGGACGCTGAGTTTGCCTCCATGGCTACTTTGGCAGAGGATCCATCTTTTGACTTTGAAAGCTTCCTGCAGACAACCCAATTATCTGAGAGAGTTTTTCTCTGGGACCGATGGCCCTGAATCTTCATCCCAGAGAGCACGACCACATGGTGAAGCACGAAGAGTACATTGGCAAGATGAGGCACAACACACTCAGGCGGGAAGCACTCATGAACAAGAGGAGATGCAAAGGAATGAACCAGAGGAGAGTGAGGAGGAAGCCCCTGCCTACACGGCACAACTCAAACAGCTCTACAAGACGATCAAGAAGGTACAAAAAAGACATAAGCTATCGAAAGAGGCAAATAGAGCACTGGTGAACCAGATGCTGCAAGCGGAGAATGTCGACCCGCATTTTGTAGAATCATTGAATCTTTTGGCGGATACCTGTGGGATAGTGGAAGCCATGAGGACCCTAGTATATCGTGATACCCCTCAATATGACCAACGAAGGATCGATACGCGACCGCGAAGGGGAAAGATGACCCAAATGGAAGTCTCTACCTCACTTCCTACCACCACTCGAGAAGATGTTCACATGGCCAGCCCAACTAACAGTGAGGAACCAGATGTAAATATACAGATACCATCTCCACCATCACCTCCCATCCAGCCCGCTGAAACCCTCACCACCAGTACGCCTGAACAATCAGTATTAGCCCTTAGTGAAACTATACCACACAGTACCATTTCTCCATCCTTCCCTTTCCCTCTATCCACTAGTTCCAGCCAATTTTCTGAACCCCATATAGGTCACCCCACCACCAATCAAACTATAATAGGTCACCCTTCATATCTCCCAGCCCTCGGACAACCACTTGCCACTACCCAAACCTTAACACACCCATTTCCATTCACCAATACTATTCCTCTTTCCCAACCCCAAACCATTGAGCCCCTCTTGACCTTCTCAGAACCAACACACATCACCCGACCTCCATTCTTGACAAACCTTGTAAATATACTTCAAAAAATTGAGAATTATAATAAAAAATCCCTTTCCCAACCCACCTCCCCCACATTCACTGCCACCACTAACACACCACCTACCATTCCCGTATTCACGATTCACACATCACACACCATCACATCCAATCCTATGGACATTTCACCTTCCACAGGACCACTCACCACCACTTTTGTTTCAACATCACCACTTGTAACTTCACGCACGCCACTGCACACACCCACTGTCAGCACAACATCCACTTTTCCCTTTCCCCCGAACCCTTGCATCTTTCACCTCCACCTCTGCATCCACCTCATTCAATCATGCATTGGACACCATGTTCGAAGCTGCTACCCAGCTTAAGGAAGAATACCGATTATTGGAAGAAAACAATAAGGAGCTATGTACTCTCTCATCCCACCTCCAGGCACGTGTCAATGCCTTGGAATTGAGTAATGCAGCATTACAACAAGAAGTCACCGCCCTCCAACAATCCCATGTGGAGCTCGAAGCCAAACATACAGAGACGAGTAAGGCAATGGAAGACCAACTTAGAGATCAGCTAGCTCGCAATGCTAGACTACAAAGAAACATGGCTCTACTCCGACGCCATTTGGCAGCCGCTCAAGAAGAGAACATAAGATTACAACAACAGAATCAAGATAATCTCGAAGCAGCCATAGAGAATACTCCAGGGGCACCAATTGACCCTGATAGCTTCCGGGCCATCCCCTCAGAAAGCATCTAGCAAATATTGGAAACCTATGCCAACCTCCTACAAGCACATGATCAGCTGGCCGACCAAGTGAAAGAACTACAGAAACAACCAAGGCTTGTAGCACACACGTCAGAACCAAGAAAGGTGGTCAATGCTGCTACTTCACCTGAGCCAGACTCTTCCATGGCCAATGAAGTACTTGAGCTACGATAAGTGGCAGAATTAAAGATCAAGTTGTTACAATATGAACGACCCCACTCTCCACCGGATCAACCAATAGAAGAAGAAGTAGTAATTATTCCAGTGGAGGAAACATTTGAAGACAACTATGAGCCTCAACCCCTTCCAGGAGGCAGAATCACAGAGGAGGGACAAGACACATATGAGGAGCCCCCGTCGGCATGGATGAAACAGGTAGAAGAAATGGGGACAACTCATGAGGAACGTATCTCCACTCAGATGCTAGCAATGAGGACCATTGAAGAAACCATACTTCAATCAGAGTATTTCAGACACCTTGCCTCTAGAAGACTGATAACTAGTTCAGAATTACAATATAAACCCTATTTTGTATTATTGGCCGACTACAACGCAGAGATCAAAAGAGTCACCAACAAGTGCCGTACTTTTGCCACACAGTTCGAACTAGAGGATATTCTAGAGGCAGCCAAAAAAGGGGCCATATTCCAACCCACATGAAGGCAAAAATTACTTGAGACCTATCCGAAAATGCTAAGAACATGGGATCACGCTCCCATGCATTTGAAATATAACCCTTGCTTTGGGCCAGTGTAGAGAAGAAGATCATGGAAAGCATTTGCTATAAAGGTTCAGAACAACGCAAATTGCAAACAATGGCTGAATTACCCCTCTATCGCACCCCCAACAGGCACGCCAACAGTAGCATACATGATGGCTACCATCAGACATTGGATGCCACGCCTCCACCCCATGCCTGACGTCGCTGCACTGATGATGCTCAAGATACTGGACATGATGCAAGTGGTGTTAAAGACTTTCCGAAATGTACGTAATATTCAGCCTCCAATTTCGGGCTTCATCAATGGTAACTATGACTTATTTTATGATATGAGCACGACCCCGAGTATCCGAGTGGCTTATGCGTCGCATGCACGAATAAGATATCTCCCTGATTGCTATAAGCAAACATTTGATGACATGTTCACCACGGGGTTCTGTGAAGCACACTCAGAAGTGTTCGTGCCATGCCCAACTCATCTGCTACAATTATTCGTCTGCGAACAAACAATGCATTCAGAGCTCTACACCACGCCACAACCTAACATACCTGGTGTAGTTAATTGGGAGGCCCTGCAGAGAGACCTGGTCAAGGGACTGCGGATTAAAGAACAAGAATTGGCAACCGACATACTACAGCAATACATTGATCAAACCGGGGAGCAGAGGTCTGTCAGAGGCGACAGACGCTAGGGGGGGCGGAGAGTGTTGGTATCATATGGGAAGAAGCAAGTACGGGTATACATGCAGATCTAGCACTAAGGCAACCCTTTAAATTTTTTCCAAACCTGACATCATTTTAAAAGTGATTCTCATCACTAGAAACCCTTGTAAATACCGTTTTATCTTTTTGTAGATCCATTTTGTACAAGCCGAGGAGTCCTCGAGCTTGGGGAGCCTTAGAAATAGTTGCCTGCCAATTTTCATATTTTTTAGATCTCGTTTAAGCCCTCAAATAAGCCCTGGAACCTAATTTTTAACTAGGCTGGACACTAGGTCTGGACAGGGCCAAAGCTAGTCAAAAACTATAAATAGAGCTAGAGAGCTCATTTTTGGGGTAGCTTCTTGTAGTTTTGAGCTTGTATGAGAACTTGGTTATAATAGAAGTGATTCCATTGTCTTACTCTCTTTGTTCTTGCTGTGTGTGCACGTGTGTGTGTATGTGTGTGCATGTTAGTGTGCTTCTCACTCACACATTTGTGCCTTCACTTGCTCGAGGTCTTCATACGATCCTCATGTCTTCCCGGATTGACATTAAAGGAGGTGCTACTCATCACTGAGCTACAAGGAAGAAGAAGAATCTTGGAGCACAACACACAATACTGAATGAATTACCACTAGAATGTACAAAGATAAGTAGCCCATTAGGTCAATAGGCGTATATACAAGGGGGGGGGGAGGGGAACCTCCTAAAGAGGGAAAACAGTGCCCCGGTGGTCCTAGAGTGTTCACACACATCACTACCTAAATATATCAACAAATCCCCCCTAGGAGTGATGCAATGACCAAGGAGCTGGCACTCATGTATAAGGAAGTGCCAAGCTATGTGGAATCAATCCACAAAAGAAAGTAAGCCCAAAGCTTTGCGAAAAGCTTCAAACTTCTCCCTAGGTAGAGCCTTTTTGAAAAGGTCTGTGATAATGCACCTCAATGTGCTTAGTGCGAGCATGGAACCCAGGGTTCCTCATAACTACCAATGCACTCTGACTGTCAGTGAAGATGGTGGTGGCAGAAGATTGACCAACACCCAAATCAGCCATAAGGCTTCTGAGCCACACACACTCAACTATTGCTCTAAAAGTTGCCCTATACTCAGCCTCACAACTGGAAGTGGCCATAGTAGGCTGATTCTTGCTCAACCAAGATATACATGAGCTACCAAGCATGAAGCAAAAGCCACTAGTGCACACATGAGTGTCATAGCAACCGGCCCAATCACAGTCAGAAAAAGCATGCAAATCTGGCAGTAGCGATCCCCCTTGGGATAAAACAACCCAAGTAGTTGAGTACCACTCAAGTGGCAAAGTATAGCATCATAGTTAGATTGCATAACAAACATCCAATTTTCTGAATTTTATGATTTGTCAAATGAAACAGGCTCATTCTCATCATAGAGACTAGATGTAGCAATAGCATAGCAATCTGGTGCAAAAGAGGCACTATGAGAGCTTGATCGAGTACGATATAATAGAGGTGCATGTAATTTGATGTCACACAAAGTCTACACCAGCCATTTTGGCATAGTTTTTGCCTCCTAGCTCTCTCATCAACAAGTGCATCATGTAAATCTACATCAGAAATGGGATGATCTGCATCATCACATGAAACCTGCAAAGGTTGAGAAGTTGCTTCATTAGGACCTGCACTAGACTGTCCACCTGTAAAAAGAGGCAGCACAGTATCATACATGTCTTTGGAGCTAACATATGTCTCCTTAGTACATGAGAGAAATGGTTGAATAGCATCTTCCACAAAAACAACATCATGGCTAACCAGAATGTGTTTAGTCTATGGATGATACAGACGATAGCCTTTACTTTCAGAACTGTACCCAACAAAAAAACATTTTATTGCTTTATCATCCAATTTTCTACGATGTTGTTCAGGCACTAATGCATATGCCAAACAACCATAAACATGTAGATGAGCAACAGATGTCTTGCGATCATGGCAAGCCTCATATGGAGTGATAGACCGCAGTGCTTTAGTAGGACACCTGTTAAGTACATATGCTGCACACATGACAGCCTCAAGCCAAAAACTGTGTGGTAAAGCCCGACTCTTGACCATACACCTCGCCATCTCCATGAGTGACCTGTTCTTTCATTCAGCAACTCCATTCTGTTGAGGTGTATACAACACCATACACTGGTGTTTTATCCCACGTTCAGCCAAAAATGCATTAAACTTAGAAGACATATATTCCCCCCTCGATCAGAATGGAGGGTGCCCATTTTACATGCTGAAAGACTTTCAGCCAAAACCAAAAATTGTTTGAAGCACATGAACACTTCGGACTTTTCCTTCAATGGATATACCCATGCATGCCTGGAAAACTTATCGATGAAAGTCATGAGGTAAAGATAATTTCCAAAAGAAGGTGTCTGCATAGTGTTGGTGCAGGACAATCAACAATTGAAGTTTTGGTGAAGAATTGAAGTCAAGGACTGAAGAAAAGACCAAGTTATGAAGCATGAAGGAAGTGCATATCCAGAAGATGAAGATGTGCACACATATGTACATTAATTCAGAGATAGTTCATTTATACTTTTGCATAGTCATGAGCTTGTAAATATTTGACTATATATACAATGGAAAAATGTCGGGGCAAACATATGAGAGTATAGAATACAAGAATTCAGAAGAATTAGGTGTGATTAGACACTTGAGAAGTGTGAAGATTAACTCTCTCATCGAGATGTAAAGTTTTCTAGTAATGGAAGAAATATTGCGCCCGATGTTTCTGTGTATTCTCCTTCTGTGCTTGATCATTTCAAGAATCCTTTTGTAGACATCTAATTCCATAGGCAATGAGTCTATGGTTAAAGTTTGAGAGCCTAATTGTAAACAGGCTATGAGGAGTATGAGTAGGAACATTCATATGTGAAGAAGTGTTCACTGTTTTTTGAAACAGGCGCAAAATTCAATGTTAATGTTTTGATCAGTTCTCCTTCCACAGTGTAAAGTTTTGAGCAACCAAGCACTCAATCTTTAAGTTGGAAGGTAAGCTACCTATGGCTAAAAGCATTTGCATAAACGGGTTCTAGATTGAGAGAATCAAGTGTTAGAAGTTACAGGTGTCTAAATCGACTTCTCAAAAGAACACTTTTAGACATAGATGACTTGTTATGTTCATTTCTCAAGATCTACTGAGTCTTTTGGAATGATTTAATTTGGAGGAGGTGCGGAAACTATAGAAGAAACCTTGTGCAAAGTTTTATAAAAAACTTTACACATTTGATAAGTCAATGAGAAAGATATGTGCAAGAGACTTTCTGTAGAATCATCTTCTTCATAGTTTATCCAAAATCTTTATAATTGATCATTAATCCTCCACATTGATGAGTGTTTGGAGTTACTCTTGATATAGAGGTGCTCTAACTTCAAGAGTAGCTTGTTCTTTTAGAGATTAACACTCTTCATCAGTGGTATCAGAGCAGGAAGCATCAAAATTGAAGAAAGGAGGACCCCGACTACTGCAGCTGTAAAGAATTCAACATTTGAAGATACAAAAGGTGAAAGCTTGAGAGCAAAGCTTGAGAAGGAGGCCAAAAGATATCAAGGAAGACAAAAGGAACTTCACTCAAAGTAAACGTAACCTTATTCCTCATAAACCTTGAAGGATTTAAGACACAGGGGAAGAAAGGATGGGAGATTCTCTTCAAATAGAGAAATTGGATAGAGAGAACTATCCAGCATGGTCAATGAGGATGGAAGCTCACCTTATGATCAAAGACTTGATAGGTTATATTATAGGTGAAGAAGAAAAGCCTCAATTCAGAGATCCTAGTGTTCCAACTAGAGAGGAATTATCAAATTTGAAGACTTGGATGAAAAAAGATGCTCAAGCTAGGAGCATTATCTATATGGCAGTTAATGACTACTTGCTACCTCACATTAGAGGTCTTGAAAGTGCAAGTGACATATGGAATGCTTTGGAGGAGCATTTCCAAAACACCATAAAGTCAAGGAAGGCATCCTTGTGGACAGAATTTACCACATTCAAGAAGAAGGCCTCTCAATCCATCTCAGATTATGTAACAAGGATGAAGGACATTGCAGATGCATTAGGAGCAGTCGATGAAGACATTGAGGAGGATAAATTGGTAAGGAAAATCCTTACAGGTTTGAGAGGTGATGACAAATGGGAGCCATTCATTTTGTCTACTGAATTATCACTTGATCATTTCACTCGTGATTTAAATCAGCTGCTAGGACATACGCTAACCTTTGAGCAGGATGTCAAAGGTGAAAGTGATAAGAGTGCAGGTCAAGCAATGTATTCAAAGGATAAGAAGAAGAATAGAAAAAGGGAAGCAACAAGCAAATGAAGATGAAGGCACAACTAGCCAAGCCAACTTCCTAAGAGGAAGAGGAGGTGGCAAAGTTAGAGGAAGAGGCAGAAGCAATAAAGATGGAGTCCAAGCTTGCTGGATTTGTGGTAAGACAAATCATTTAGCTAATGATTGTTGGCATAATACTCAAACTAATGGTGGATATAATCAAAATTTTAATTCAAGAGGAAGAGGTGGAAGAAATCAAAGAGGTAGTTTTAGAGGTAGAGGTAGTAGAGGCTACTTTGGAAGAAATGCAAGTAGAGGATTCCAAAGTCAACAATACAACAATACCTACTACAATTATGCTTCTGATCAGAAGGAGGATTCAATATTGATAATGAATGCAACCTGTGAAAGACAAAGTGAAGACCAAAGAGTCTTCTACATTGACTCAAGGTGTAGCAATCACCTGAGTGGCAACATAGCTTTGAAGACGGATTTGGATAGTAAGGTAAGTAATCATGTAGTTCAAGCAGGTGACAATACAAAGCACAATGTGGAGTCAATTGGATCAGTGAAGGCCAAGGATGGTAGTACTCTCTTGAGTAAGTGTTTAGTTCCTAAGCCCAAGGAAAAGATGATTGTGAAAGCCCTTATTTTGCTCAAACCCCTCGCAATCGGTCCACTTGGATTACTTAGAGCCCACAATTATCTCACGAGGGGTTCTTCCTATGTCTATGCACTAGCTCATATGCTTCCCGTTCCTACCCAGGTACGCCTACTCTCCTAATCCTCTCCTTGTTCCTTTTCCCACACGCACCCGTATACTCACTCCTAAAGATGCAGCCCCGCACACATACACTTATACACCCATTTTCTCCCTAATTCCCTTTCACTCACACACGCACTTCCTTTTTCTCTCCCTCCTCCACCCGCTTAGACCCTTTTTGCAATTTCACTACCTCTCTTCCTTACACATACACGCACTCGTTTATGCACTATTACTTCTTCCTCTCACACATCATGGAGAAATCCAAGCCTTCGCCAGCTTCCTTCATTGCAACTAACTGCATATGTCTCCTGTTGCAACAGTACCTCAAAGAATGGTAATTTCTGAGTCTCCCTAACTCTTCACACGCTTTCTCAAGATATCAAAGCGCTTTCAATGATAGCAATGTACTGCATTTTCTCAACATGTGCTTTCGGATCATAAGTGCATAGATTTAGAGCATAATATATTAAAAACAAAGCACGGATGAAGGAACAGCCTGTCAATTGTAAACTCCTTGCAACCCCACATAGCAGACTACAGCTCCTCCGTAGATTCCTCTTCAGAATTTCATCTCTCTCATTTTTTTTTTCACAACAATGTACTGCATCTATTGAATTTCCAAACTAAATTCGTTGCCATCAACGTTACTTAGAGGTAAACTTGTGCATATCGAAGAAACTTTAATCATAAGACATGAAAAAAACAGATCATATAGTAGTATATGACAATTGTGTAGAGACAAATAAAAAACAAAATGGGTAGTATAAACAACCTTATGCAATAATTGACCGCTTTTTGTTGTCTCTTTCAAAGAAAAAGAAAAAGAGATGCTCCTGTCTGACTCTATGTATTCTCTCCCACTGCTGCTTATTTTTTTCTTTTTTTAGAGCCTTGAGTATTGCTCTTTACAGTAAGGTTTCCTTCAGACTCTGCTGGTTGCCACAGTGGCAGAATAGAATAGCAGCCTCTGATCGACCTGATGCAACTAGTGCCTTTGCATTCCTATCCAAGAAAGGAGATGATTCAACTTTATGTGACTCTCTGCAAAAAATCTGTAACTTCAGTCCATGGCCGAATTTTGCTATCACTTCACACTCTCGTTCCGCTGTTAGAATCCAAGAACACTTAATCAAATGTGTTCAACGATCAGAAGCCTGTCCTTGTTTCCGGAAAGAAATCCGTAATACATTCTTGGAAATTTAACCTCAGCTAGAGATCCTTCGATTTCATAAACGTGGTACCTTCTCGATTGATGTATAACTCAGATTCTTAAAAGAATCAACACATTCATTTGTTTGATAACACCAGCCAGCCCATGTCCGCACAAGACAACTACTAGCTTTGCGTGAGGTTGCGATTATGGAAGGCATACGAGCAGAAATGGTTCAATCAGAAGTTCAAACACAAAGTAAGAACCGGAAATGCAATAAACCTCCCCTTTTCCATAGCTGAAAACATAGGAAGCCCTTGCCGCTATCAAGGTGAACTCTCCAAACCTTTCGTGTTCATTCTTGTTCACAGTGAAGTCAGAGTTCGGGCCTGAGTTGGAGCTATCATAACGAACGAGTGCTTGTCGCTCAATACCTTAGAAGTTGTCATCTTCTTCCTCTAACATAACCTTCCCCTTCTGAACATTGATGCTTGTTGGTGCAGATCAATCACCAATTGAATGTTTGAAGACTAAAGAATGAAGGATGAGATCAATTCTTGAAGCTTTGAAGGAAGATACATTCAGAGTATGTGAGGAATGTACACATATGTACATAGTTCACTTAGATCTTTGATTAGTCATAGACTTGTACAAATTTATCTATAAATACCCTGAAAATGTCAAGGCGTGATATGAGAGCATATGTGAGAATAGATAGAAGTCAAGAAAGAGGAAGATAGATGTCATGAGACATGTGAAAAATTAGTTGAGTTTTCTCTCATCACTCAACTGTAATTTTCTGAGTTAATGAAGAAATATTGCGCCCGATCTTTTCGTGTCTGCTCCGTCTGTGTTTGATCAATTGTGAAATCCTTTTGAGGATATCTAATTTGTTAGTTAATGAGCCTGTGACCTGAGTTTCAGAGTCTAATTGCAAACAGGCTAGGAGAATTGGTAGTAGGAACATTCATATGTGTTGAGTGTTCACAGTTCTCTGAAACAGGCGCAAATTTCAATCTTAATCTTTTGGTCAGTTCTCACTCCATAGTTTAAAGTTTTGTGCAAGCTAGCACTTAATCTTTAAGTTGGAAGGTAATCTACTCGTGGCTAGAAGCATTTGCTTAAACGGGTTTTGTACTGAGAGAATTGAAGTTAAGAAGTTAGGGGTGTCTATATCGACTTCTCAGAAGTACAGATTCAGACATAGGTAACTTGTGAAGTTGATTTTTCAAGTTATACTAAACCTTTTGAAGAACTTTAACTTGGAGGAGGTGCGCAATCTCTAGGCGACACTCCATACAAAATTTCATAGAAAACTTTACATGTTTGATAGGTCAATGAGAAGAAATTGTGCAGCAGACTTTCTGTGTTTCATCTTCTTCACAGAATTTTTCAACTTTTGATAATTTGGAGATTGGACCTCTAATTTAGTGAAGGTTTTGACTTACTCTTGATATAGAGGTGTTCTAAATTCAAGAGTAGGTTTTTCTTTTGGAGATTAACACTCTCCATCAGTGGTATCAGAGCAGGAGACATCAATTCAAGGAAAGGAAGGTCCCGACTGCTGCAGATTCAAGAAATTCAACAATTGAAGAACTAAAAGGTGAAAGTTTGAAGGCAAAGCAAGAGGAGGAGACCATACGACATTAAGAAGGACAAAAGGAGTCTAATTCAAAGTAAAGGTACATATATTGTTCATAAAGCTTGAAGGTTTCAATACACAGGTAGACACAAGATGGGAGATTCTCTAGAGATAGAGAAATTGGATAGGGAAAACTATCCTGCATGGTCAATGAGGATGGAAGCTCATCTTATGAGCAAAGATTTAATTGCTTACATCACAGGAGAAGAAGAGAAGCCACAGTTCAGAGATCCTAGTGTTCCAACTAGGGAAGAGTTAGCAGATTTGAAAAATTGGATGAAGAAAGATGCTCAAGCTAGGAGCATTATTTATATGGCAGTCAATGATTACTTGTTACCTCATATTCGAGGTCTTGAAAGTGCAACTGATATTTGGAATGCTTTGGAGGAGCATTTCCAGAATACTACAAAGTCAAGGAAGGCATCCTTATGGGCAGAGTTTACAACCTTTAAGAAGAAGGCCTCTCAATCTATTTCAGACTATGTAACAAGGATGAAAGACATTGCAGATGCATTAGGAGCTGTTGATGAGGACATTGAAGAGGATAAATTGGTAAGGCAAATCCTTACAGGTTTGAGAGGTGATGACAAATGGAAGCCATTCATTTTGTCTACAGAATTATCACTTGACCATTTCACTCCTGATTTAAATCAATTGCTAGGTCATATGCTAACATTTGAGCAGGATATTAAAGGAGATGGTGACAAGAGTGCAGGTCATGCAATGTACTCAAAGGACAAGAAGAAGAATAGCAAAGGTAAACAACAAGCAGGTGAAGATGAAGGAACAACTACTCAAGCTAACTTCCTAAGAGGAAGAGGAGGTGGCAAAGGTAGAGGAAGAGGCAGAAACAACAAGGATGGAGGCAAAGCTTGCTGGATTTGTGGTAAGACAAATCACTTAGCTAATGATTGTTGGCACAATACTCAGAGTAATAATGGATATAATCAAAATTATAGTTCAAGAGGAAGAGGTGGCAGAAATCAAAGAGGTAATTTCAGAGGCAGAGGTGGTAGGAGTTACTTTGGAAGAAATGCAGGTAGAGGATTCCAAAGTCAACAATATAACAACACCTACTACAATTATGCTTCAGATCAAAAAGAGGATTCAACATTGATAATGAATGCAACTTGTGAAAGGCAGAGTGAAGATCAAAGAGTCTTCTACATTGACTCAGGGTGTAGCAATCACCTGAGTGGTAATATATCATTGATGACTGATTTGGAGAATAATGTTTTTAATCATGTTGTTCAGACAGGTGACAACACAAAGCAAAATGTGAAGTCAATTGGATCAGTGAAGGCCAAGGATGGTAGCACCTTATTGAGTAAGGTCTTGTATGTTCCTACAATCCCTAAAAATTTGATAAGTGTAGGACAAATTGTTGAAAAGGGATATGAAGTAAGGTTCACTAATGATGGAGTATATGTGGAAGACCCTAGCCAAGGGTATAAACAGATTGTTTCAGGGAAAAAGGAAGGAAGATTATTTACATTGAAGATTCAAGGTAATATTGGTCATGCTATGTTCACATATGGAGGACATAAGATCTCTGAGTTAGATCTTTGGCACAAGAGGCTTGGACATTTCAATGAAAGAGGTATTAAAGATATGGTTAACAATGGTTCAGTGCTTGGATTGCCTAATGTTGCAGGTCAACATATGACATACAAATGTGAGGCATGTCAATTAGGTAAGGCTCATAAGAATTCTTACTCCAAGCATGGTTTTATGCACTCAGAGAAGCTTGAGTTGGTACACACAGATGTGTGGGGACCATCAAAAGATTTCAGTATAAATGGGTCAAGGTATTATGTGATTTATGTTGATGATGCTACTAGATGGATCACTATCTATGTGATCAAAGATAAGTCAGAAGTGTTTAATACATTTAAACACTATCATGCATATGTAGAAAGAATTATAGGTCATAAGTTGAAAAGATTAAGGTCAGATGGAGGGGGAGAGTATTTCTCTAATGAGTTCAGTGATTACTTATGGAATGCAGGTATAAAAAGGGAAGTTACTTGCAGGTACTCTCCTCAACAAAATGGTGTTGCAGAAAGGAGAAATAGAACACTTGTTGAGTTTGCAAGATCCATGATGAAGGAGAAAAATTGCCCTAATTATTTGTGGGCTGAGGCTGTAAATACAGCCACTTATTTGGTCAATAGATTACCATGTAAAGCCTTGCAGGGTATGACACCATATGAGGCTTGGTGGGGTAAGAGACCTACCTTGGATCATTGCAGAGTTTTTGGATGTGTGGCATATGCATATGTGCCATCACAATTAAGGCACAAGTTGGAGCCTAAAGCTGAAAAATATGTTTTCATTGGTTATGATGATAAGCAAATGGGCTATAGATTGTGGAGTCCATCTACAAAACAATTCATGGTTTCTAAAGATGTTACATTTGATGAGCAAAGCACTTGGTATGCAGGTACAATCAATATCAATACAGGTGATGAAGAAGAAGTGAGCCAAAGGAAAGGTAAATCAAAGGTTCAGATATTTAATGAACAAGAGAATAATGAAGTGCAGGTTGAAGTGGAAGAAGCCCCAAGATTTGATCCTGAACATGAAGAACCAGAAACCTCAAGAAGTGGAGAGCTTAGGAGGTCTACAAGGAATAAGTGGCAACCTACAAGGTATAGCTATGATACTTCATTTTTGGCCACAAAAGATTATGCTTATATGGTGAATACAGATGAAGACCCTTCTACATATGAAGAGGCAAAAGGTAAGGAAAAATGGGAGAAAGCTATGCAGGAAGAATATGATGCACTATTGGAGAATCAAACATGGAATTTGGTTCCAAAACCAAATAGTCAGAAAATCATTGGATGCAAGTGGGTCTACAAGACAAAAAGGTTTGCAGATGGAAGTGTGTCTAGATACAAAGCTAGACTTGTTGTCAAAGGGTTTGCTCAGACTTATGGTGTTGACTATGATGAGACTTATAGTCCTGTGGCAAAGATGGCAACCATCAGGACACTTATTGCTATTGCTGCATGTAAAGGTTGGAAGTTATGTCAACTTGATGTGAAAAATGCTTTTTTGAATGGTTATATTTCAGATGATGTATTCATGGAGCAACCTCAAGGGTTCAGAGATAAAAGGTATCCAGATCATGTGTGCAAGCTCAAGAGAGCTTTGTATGGCTTGAAGCAGGCCCCAAGGGCATGGAACTATAGACTTGTGAAGTTCCTAAAAGAACTTGGATTTCAGGTGTCTAAAGCAGATAGTAGCTTGCTTGTCAAAGCAAGTGATAATGGTTTCATATACATGTGCATATATGTTGATGATATAATTCTTACAGGTACAGATGAAGAAGGAATACAAAGACTTAAGAAGCAAATGGAAAAGGAATTCAAGATAAGTGACTTGGGAGACTTGTCATATTTCTTGGGCATGGAGATTACATATACTCAACATGGAGTATTTGTGACCCAAGAAAGGTACTTGAAGAACTTGTTAATCAAGTTTAAAATGGATGATTGCAGGGTAGCACCTACACCAATGGAGGTGAATCACAAATTGAGTAAGTTTGGAGGTGAAGAATTCAAAGACATGAGACAATATCAGAGTTTAGTTGGTAGCCTTATCTATGCTACTCTAACTAGACCTGATTTATCATATGCAGTAGGGGTTTTGTCTCAATTCATGCATTGCCCAAGGAAAGAACATTGGATTGCAGGTCAAAGAGTGTTGAGGTACATTAAGGGTACACTCAATGAAGGTCTGTATTATGGGTTTACCTCAGATACAAATATCAAAATTTATAGTGATGCAGATTGGGCAGGTAATCCAGATGATAGAAGGTCAACTTTTGGATACATGTGTTATGTGGGAGATAAACTTATCTCATGGTGTTCCAAGAAGCAACATACAATTGCTTTGTCTTCTACAGAAGCAGAGTATAAAGGCATGGTTGAAGCTGCAAAGGAAGTAATTTGGCTCAAGACTTTGATGAAGAGTTTTGACATTGTGCATGGGGTACCATTTATATATGGAGATAACATGAGTTCATTGTATTTAGCTGCTAATCCTGTTTTCCATGCCAGGACTAAACACATTGAGATTCAGTATCACTTTCTAAGAGAGAAAGTGATGGACAAGGAGATTGAAGTCATACATACTTCAACAAAAGATCAGATAGCTGATATGCTTACAAAGAGCTTGGATGGACCAAAGCTACAGAAGTTTAAAGACATGGCAGGTATAAAGAAGAAAGGAGAAACCTCAATTGATGATTGAGGGGGAGCTGTTGGTGCAGATCAATCACCAATTGAATGTTTGAAGACTAAAGAATGAAGGATGAGATCAATTCTTGAAGCTTTGAAGGAAGATACATTCAGAGTATGTGAGGAATGTACACATATGTACATAGTTCACTTAGATCTTTGATTAGTCATAGACTTGTACAAATTTATCTATAAATACCCTGAAAATGTCGAGGCGTGATATGAGAGCATATGTGAGAATAGATAGAAGTCAAGAAAGAGGAAGATAGATGTCATGAGACATGTGAAAAATTAGTTGAGTTTTCTCTCATCACTCAACTGTAATTTTCTGAGTTAATGAAGAAATATTGCGCCCGATCTTTTCGTGTCTGCTCCGTCTGTGTTTGATCAATTGTGAAATCCTTTTGAGGATATCTAAGTTGTTAGTTAATGAGCCTGTGACCTGAGTTTCAGAGTCTAATTGCAAACAGGCTAGGAGAATTGTTAGTAGGAACATTCATATGTGTTGAGTGTTCACAGTTCTCTGAAACAGGCGCAAATTTCGATCTTAATCTTTTGGTCAGTTCTCACTCCATAGTTTAAAGTTTTGTGCAAGCTAGCACTTAATCTTTAAGTTGGAAGGTAATCTACTCGTGGCTAGAAGCATTTGCTTAAACGGGTTTTGTACTGAGAGAATTGAAGTTAAGAAGTTAGGGGTGTCTAAATCGACTTCTCAGAAGTACAGATTCAGACATAGGTAACTTGTGAAGTTGATTTCTCAAGTTATACTAAACCTTTTGAAGAACTTTAACTTGGAGGAGGTGCGCAATCTCTAGGCGACACTCCATACAAAATTTCATAGAAAACTTTACATGTTTGATAGGTCAATGAGAAGAAATTGTGCAGTAGACTTTCTGTGTTTCATCTTCTTCACAGAATTTTTCAACTTTTGATAATTTGGAGATTGGACCTCTAATTTAGTGAAGGTTTTGACTTACTCTTGATATAGAGGTGTTCTAAATTCAAGAGTAGGTTGTTCTTTTGGAGATTAACACTCTCCATCAATGCTATCCTCCCTCCTCTTCAACGTGTTCATACCCACATGATGCGCAGCAGCTTCTTCCTCCAAACTTCTCCCCCCTCTTCTCCCGCAAGGCCAAGAGCACCTTTCTCTCTCTATCAAAAAACGAAGCAAAACCTTCTGCCTAAAAAAAACTCTTTTTAAACACTTGATGAAGCAGATGCCAAGAGAGCCCTTCTGTCGTCCCCCCATACATTTTTTTGCGTAACCTCCACACCCCCTTTTTCGGTTTCTCTTGTCAGAGGAAAAAACGGACCTGCCCCCTTTTGTTTGGTTGCCCCTTGGTACTGTCATGTCAGAAAGCTGCTTCCAGCTACCACAGAAAATATCACATTTAAATACTGCAGATGAAGCAAGAGGCTTATCAAGAGGATAATTTCTTGCATCGAACAATGATCCCCCGATGACAAAAACCTCTGCACCCACAGCCACACAACAGAAATTGCTCAAACCATAAGTTGACAGGTCACAAGGCATAAGAGGAAGCAATGCCCATGCCTTGTTCCTTGGATCAAAGATCTCCCAACCAGCAACGGATGGATCATCCCTAAATATACATAAGAACTCTTCTGCTTTCTTTCACCTATTACAAATATTGAGGAGAATCTTGGACGGTAATGCTGCGTGCCAAGATTTGCATACAACTTTTAGCCTCCCATGATGACAAAGAGGCACAAAAGCTAGGCAAAGATGAGCCAAATCATCAGGAAGCCCTGGGACAATGCTGCCATCAAATTGTTTATCTCTTGTCCTCAAAGTTTCCATTCAAAGTAGCAGCATAAGCTTGAACAGAGTCTTTTAAGCAGCTTCTACCGAAAAAATCAGAATGCCTGTAGCCCCCCTGAAACAAAGCCGCTTCTAATTTCTTCTGCACGTCAGTATCTCCTATGCTCTTAGGAGGCTTGTCCATGCTCAATCCCTTTTCTCCACATCCCTGCAATCAATACCTCCACATGCTTCCCATCAATTATCAAATTCATGCTTCAAGTACCTGAAATCAAGCGTATTTTCCTGCCAAATAGAACCACATTAGTGCATAAAAATCAACCATTTTCGGAGCTAACATACTTCGCTCTTCTTATTTGCGAAGTCGTCCTCGATGAGCCACTATTGCTGGAATAAAATCAAAACAGCCATGAAAATGTCAGTGTACAACTATTTTGCATACCTTCCCATCGAGCCATTGTTCCAAGTGGACCTGCACTCATTGAAGCTATTAGTGCTAAAAAAAATCACTCATGAATACATACAAATCAGTCACTTGCAAAATGATCCAAGAACATGCACATATATGCAATTCCATTTCAGCCATGCATCAATTTGCTCATACATTCCACCAGAAAAATGGTCTCAATCAAAATAACACATGCACACCTTTCCATGAATTACACATGCAACTACCATTGCGGAAAACAGAAAGAAAATACCGAAATAAACAACAACAACTGAAATGAATCCAACAGGACATGCAAAAATACCCAAAATGCATACCCCATTATTACATTTACTATTCGTTATGTACAATTATTCCATGACTAGACACTTCCAAAGAATCCCCATCGTCGTCCTACAAAAGCCATCGAAACTCGAGTGCAAGTGAAGACATACATCAGAACCCTGGAGTGTCCCACACACTAGAAAAAACCCTTAGATAGAGCACACAAGTTGTAAAGCAAGACCGTTGCATTACCTCACTAAAGCCTCATCCATAAGTACATATAGAGTCTCTGTGCCTTCAAGAATGTTGATTCAAAGTGAGCTGATCTGTCGCAAGCCAACACATACCAATCACACAAGAAAATAACGTTCCCTTCCAGGCGATCATCGCCCTCTCCTCTCTCTCTCTCTCCCCCTCAGGAGTGGGGAATAACTTCATATGAAAATTTTATTTTAATCACACGTTGGCCTACATTGTCACTGGATGTGATTCGTGGACCTGACCACCCGATCAGGTTGATTCCACCCATCTACCAACGCAATGCAGCGCACAACACACAAACACACAATGATAACACATAACATATATCAGCTAGCCCATAACGAAGCTGGATGCAGTTCATGGTCGTGACTACCCAGCCACGATGGCTCCACCTACCTACCAACCCGTTATGGCGCGTAGCTAAGACACCAACATATATATCCCAAGCCTATGGCGAAACTAGCTGCGGCTCGTGGTCCTAACCACCCGGCGAGGATAAATCCACCCACCTACTAGCCCACCATAGCGCATTGGTACGATCACAACAACACAATATTTTTCTTTTCTTTTCTTCGTTTTTTTTTTCATAGTTTATTAGTTCACCCATGTCCTGAGAATTAGGGAGAGGAAAAAAGGGACTTTCCCACTTTTCCCACACATGCATGCAAAACATATACACACTAGCCTTTGACAGATCAACCACCTCTTCACTCCATTCTCTCAATTACAGATACTACATATGTATTCATCGAGTTGACTTTTCACTTGGTAACTACAGCCAGCTATGCCTTAGTCCCTCGTATACCTATCCCTAGGTGTCCTAGAATGTGAGTCTCCGGGATGTCTCATGTAGTCTCACATCGTACTTGCATCCCGACAACTTCCCTAGGGCGAGTCAGGCTCAACTTCAGCAGCTCCGTCATCACTCCCTATCGTTAGCACATCTGCCCAAGCCCACGTGATATCGTTTTCCTCGTTAGGCATTTCCCTCGAAGGATCGAAATAGTAATATCGATCTCCTGCCCATCCTACATGTCGAGTCAGGTATTCCTCAAAACACTCAATGTAAAATGCAACACCCAAACCCTGATTTATAAAGCATACCAGCCAATACGCTTCCTCTACATCATATTCCGTCTCAAAGTCGTCGACATCTATGTCCATGCGGGTGAATATTTGGTCCGAGAAAGATATCCTTAGCTCGTAGAAGTAGAGTTACGTTATCTGATCTGCCATTTTTTTACTTAACTCCTAACAGTCTCTGCGCAACATAAGAAAAATAATTAGAAGTCCAAAATTCTTGAGCTAGCAAGGAAGAATATTTATGACACACAAATCATAGCTTACATATGCGCATATATATATATATATATATATATAACTATACATGTATGTACAAGGAGTCTACTTCGTCATTTCGTTTGGATTTTGTCTGGCTTCTCTCGTCTTAATATCACTTGAAATATGGTTTAACTCTAAGCACGTTAACCTTCACGGGAGCATATTCTTCTCCTAAATCTTGAATTTGCATGGAACCATTGGAATTGAGTTCCACCACCTTAAACGGTCCTGCCCATCTTGTCTGTAACTTCCCCGGGAATTTATAATATTTACTATCATAAACTAGCACCAAATCCCCTTCTTGAATCACATAGGTCTTGAGATTCTTATCATGCCTCTCCTTACGTCTCTTCTGAATAGCTTCCAAACTTTGTTGTGCGATGAGTCTCTTTTCTTCCAGCTTGACCAGTTGTATGTACCTCTCCTTTAATGACTCTTCCTCTCCCATCCTGGCCTCGATGGCCACTCTCAATGTTGGAACTTCTTTTTCGATGGGAAAGATGGCTTCCTCGCCATATACTAGGGAGAACGGAGTGCTCTTAGTCGTCACTCGATAGGATGTTCGATATGCCCACAAGGCTTCCAAAAGTCTCTCATCCCAGTCTCGCCTATGCACAGCTACTGTCTTTGTTAGAATCTGTTCAAGAACTTTGTTGGTGACCTCCACTTGTCCATTTGCCCTCGGATAATATGGAGTGCTTTTTCTATGTTTGATCTTATATATTTCCATTAATTCTTCGATCAGTTCGTTGACAAAATGTGTTCCTCTATCACTCACTATTTCCAACGGGCATCCGAATCGAGTGATAATTTGTTCATACAAAAATTTCGCTACATCAACAGCTCGGTCAGTCTTCAGAGCTTTGGCTTCCATCCACTTGGTAACATAGTCAGTACAGACCAAGATATACCTATTGGATCTTCGTCGTGAGGGAGGATCAATAGGCCCCACAAAATCAATTCCCCACTTCTCAAACGGCTTAAGAGCGAGCACCGGCGTGAGAGGAGCAGCATGTGCTAATGTGGGTTTGCCCATTCGTTGGCATTTGTCGCATTTCTTACAGTATGTATGCGAGTCTTTGAACAGCGTTGGCCACCAATACCCAGCCAATAAAATCTTTCTTGCCGTCAGTTCACCAGCAAAATGCCCACCGCAAGGTTCGTCATGCAAAGCCCTCAACACTAGATTTGCTTCTTCTTCCTCGAGACACCTCCGATAAATGCTCTCATGAACAAAATATCGATAGAGTTGCCCCCCAATGATGCTATGGTGCTTTGCCAATGCTAACAGTTTTTGCTTCTCTCTCTTGCTTGCTCCTGGCGGATATTTGGTGGTGCATAAGAAGTTCACCAAGTCGGCATACCAAGGTACTTTAGCATCAACTTGGAATAGATGTCCATCAGGAGCATCGTCGGGCACACCAGAGATTAGCTCCTCATTAACAATTTGAGATAAATGGTCAGCCAATATATGTGCTTTGCCTGGTCTGTTACCACTGTGAACTGAAATTCTTGGAGAAGTAGCATCCACCTCATCAATCGCCCTGATAACTCTGGTTTATTAATGATATACTTAAGGGCTTCATGATCCACATAAAAAGTGAAATGCTTTCCCATCAAATAATGCCGATACTTGTTCACCGCAAAGATCATCGAGAGACATTCCTTTTCTGTAGTCGTATAGTTCCTCTCAGTGCTATTCAAATTGCGACTTGCGTAGTAAATAGGGTGGTCCAACTTCTTTTCATTGGCTTGGCATAGTACTGCTCCAACCACAGTATGAGAAGCGTCGGTATGCACATGGAATTCTTTCGTCCAGTCAGGTGCTACCAAAATCGGTGCATTTATCAATCTCTCCTTGATCGAGTCGAATGCAGCTTGACACTCTCCAGTCCATTGGTATTGTTGGTCTTTCCTCAAAAGATTCGTCAGTGGTGCCGCTATGGATGCAAAATTTAATATAAATCGTCGATAATAATTTGCATGGCCCAAGAATCCTCTGAGTTGCCGCAAATTTTGAGGAGGTGGAAGTTGTCCAATCTTTTTCACTTTATCCTCGTCAACCGCAATCCCTTTTTCGGAAATAACAAGTCCCAAAAGCAATCCTCTTCGTACTCCAAATGTACACTTTTCAGGATTTAATGCGATGCCTTTTTCAATGCTTCTTCTTAAAATAGCTTCGATCCTCTCCATCATGTTTTCATCATCGCCTCTGATCGCAAAGTCATCGAGAAATATCTCCATCCAATCCTGCAAATAGTCTTGATATGCAGCTATCATTGCCCTCTGGAATGTGGCCGGTGCATTGCATAATCCAAATGGCATCACACGATATGCAAACGTACCCCATTCTATGGTGAAAGTAGTTTTTGATTGATCCTCTTCATGGATTTGGATCTGGTTGTACCCACTGAAACCATCCAAGAATGAGTACAATTTATGGCCCGCCACTCTGTCCAAGATTTGATCAGTAAAGGGAAAGGAGAAATGATCCTTCTTTGTGGGCTCGTTCAACTTACGATAATCTATGCAAATACGGATTTTCTTATTTTTCTTCGGAACAACTACAATTGGTGATACCCATTCACTGGATGCGATAGGATATATGAATCCTTCTTCCAATAACTTAGTCAATTCTAACTTGATCAATTCCGAGTAGACTGGATTCGTTCGCCTGAGTCGTTGACATATTGGTCGTGTGCCTTCTTCCAAGTCTATATAATGTTGGCAGATTCGGGGATCAATTCCTCTCAGATCACTGTATGACCATGCAAAGGCCTTGCCGAAATTTTTGAGTGTCATTTTAATACAATCTCGTACTCCATCTGGTAGCTCTGATCCCACGCTCAAGAACTTTTCTGGAAAAACTTCCCATTTTTCCAACTGAGCTTCTCGCGAATATTCCTTATTCCTTGATGACACTGTGATTGGAACATGCTCTCCGATCACGCGTGAATGGTTGGCCAGTAAATCATTGTTTTGTTCTTTTTCAATTGAGCCTAACTTCTTTAATTCAGCTTTTACAATGGCTTCCGACACTTCAGTCTTACTCTTCGCTTCTTTTTCCGACTCTCGACTTCTCTTTAGAATCTCTGCTTCTAGCATTCTAACTCTTTCTCTCAACTGTTGCACTTCCATTGTCGGAGCTAACTCCAGTTTCAACTCTTCTCTTGAAGTTCCCTTCTCCAGGGATTGAGCAGCTTTGTTTTTACTTGTGTCTATACTCAACATGTAGCACTCAAATTCACTTGTATGCGTCAACCATCCTAGCAACTCCTGATCGGAATCGTCGTTATAGGGCAATGGATTTTGATACTCTCCCATCTTCGTGTCTTGATTCTTAAAGAGCTGTAAGTTGAACCCGTCTTGGAGCAGATTCTTGTAGGTGTCCGTGTTCAAAGAAAACCTAGCTCGTGCAATCTCTTGCCTTGCTTTCTCCTTTTCTTTATTTTCCATCTCATCGATTATTATTGTCTTCTTCTTGTTGCTCGAGGGTGGGGATACCTGCAACTAAATCCGATCAGACTTTGGCCCTATTGAAATAAAACCTGTGCGCCAGTCATGCACACATTCGGCTTGCACCAGCCATGGCCGTCCAAGTAGGATCGAGAAGGTAGCCTCTGAGGTCCTTGGTCTTACTATCAGATAATCAACTTTAAACTCTAGACCCCCACAACTGTACTTACATTCTTCAAAAGACCCGCAGGCTTCACTTGTGTTTGATCCGCCATTCTCAAAGACATCGGCGTCTCTTCTATGTGGTTGAGGCCCAAAGCTTTCATCATGAACTCAGTCATAAGGTTGACTGCGGCTCCACTATCTAACTGAGCACCGGGGACTGCATATCCTTTAATCTCGACCGTCACAGTTGGAGCATTCAAATTGATTTGCGTCGTAATACTTTGAATGATTCCTTGGACATCTTTATCTTGTCTATTTTTATCTCGAGCTTTCCTCAGCTTCTTGATATATTCGTTGTAGAATTGTTTCCTATAAGCAGGTGAACATTTTAGCAATGTGCCAATATCCAGCGTGACTTCCGTGTCAGCGAGCAACTTTACAATATCTACTTCTTCCGAAATTTGTCTTTCCTTTCTATACTTCGGAGCTCTTAATCTTTCAGGGAATGGTGCTATGCCTGGCACCGACTCCTTAGTCACTGGTGGAAGAATCTCAATTTCTTCCCCATCCTCAAACTCTTGCTGCTCAGCAAGTCCTCCAACTTAGTTTTCTACCTCTTCACGCTCAGCGATCTTCTCTTGACTCCCTCCTTCACCTTCGCCTCCTGGATTCTTCTTCGAATACTCTTGAGTCCTTGTGACTACTGCCACAGTTGGATCTTTGTGTGGTTTCTTGGCCTCGTAAGCATCCACAAAGTGCATTGATGAGCTAGAGCCTTCTTGAGGGTTCGGTGTCTTGAACACTACTCCGATCGTAGGAACGTGCTCTTGAGCTCTCGATGTGGAATGCATCTGAGTATCAACATAATTCGAGGACCCTACTGGTCCTTTTTCCTTGCCTGCGGTGGCTCTTCGCTTTGGACAATCTTCATCAAAGTGGCCCTCCCCACTACAGTACCTACATAGTGGGGTATAATCAATTGGTTTCTTTTCGTTTGGACATCTAGATTGAGTATGGCCAAAGCCATGGCATCTCCAACACTGGATTGGACCATCTCTTCTTTGATCACGCGCGGCTCCTCTTGGATAGTCTCCTCCTTGACCCTGAGCACCATATCCATAAGTCGGTCTGTTTTCCCAACGAGATGTAGGTGGGACACTTTGAGCGGGCAATCCCGTGTAAGGTCTCTCTCTTGTATCTCCTGATTTCATGGTCCTCTCTTCATAGGCTCTCTTGTTGTAACATCGGTCCTCTGTGTGATTTGTCCTTCCACAAAAAGTGCAACGCATCCTAGGTGGTGATCTATCTGTGAATACTCTCGAGACTGTAGGGCATTCTGAAGCCAAATGGCCATAACCATGGCACTTTCCACACCATGTATTTGATCGAAACACTTGATTCGGGTTTGTTATGACCTCTGGTTTTACTGTATATGTCTCCTGAGTTATTGTGGCAGCTTTTATAGCTTGCGTGACCAACTCCAATATTCGTTCTTCAGTTAGCGCCGGCTTTACCTCGCCTGGCATGCTAGTGGCGGCTACAAAAGCTGGGGTCATCAATGCGGGACTTCCTTGGCCAGGATCTTTCATCGGTATGCTCCCTGGGCCTCCCATTGGCTCGTATAAGAGCTCCATCTTCCTTTGTTGGCATAATTGTACTTCCTCCCAAAGCCTCGCTTGTTCCTTAGCATCCATTAAAGTTGCAGGTCTTGTGAGGCTCATAGCTGCTGTGCCGTAGGATCTCTCAATCCCGAAATGAATCTTCGTTTCAATGTCTCATCGTTCGGGGCATTCGCGCCCATCTTTCTTACCAACGTTTCCATTCTCTGAATGTAGTTATCGATGCTCTCATTGACTCCTTGTCGCAAGTAATCCATTTGTTGGGCCAATCTGTCTTGGAAGCCTTGCTGTCGAAACTTTGCCAAGAAGGCTTCCTTGAGCATCTGATACGTTCCACGCTCTTGTGGTGTCAGATTCCCATACCAATTGGCTGCCTCATCACGGAGAATAGCCGAAAAAATCCTCAACCTTTGATCCTGGTCAACTACATCATTGGCCTCACACGTAACCTCAAACAACTGGATAAAACTATCCGGATCTTCATCCCAAGTACCTGAAAACTTGGTGAAGTCCCCCAAGTGAACTGAAATCCGCTGAGCCATTTCGAACAGAGGTGTGATGTCAATATCACTTCGATCCCAAAAATTTAGTACACGTGGCTTCAGGATCCCTCCTTCAAACTTTCGCACTTGATTCGCGACTCTCCTACGGGAGTACACGTTTTTGACTGATTTCTTCGAGCCAATCGAGGTCCACTCACCTGGCGGTTCCCACCTTCTCCTTTCTCTTTCAAGGGCTCTTCTCTGAGCGCGTTCCTCTCTTTGAGTTTGTCTTGCTCCTGACGATGAGCTCCCCTCGCTCATGTACTAGATCTTGGGGTTCGCAAGCTCGGCCAACCTGTGGCGCTAGGCGAACCTATGGCACTCTCTTATAGAGACGTACCAAGCTATTCCTGGAAGACGCACCAAAATGTTTAGTTCCTAAGCCCAAGGAAAAGATGATTGTGAAAGCCCTTATTTTGCTCAAACCCCTCGCAATCGGTCCACTTGGATTACTTAGAGCCCACAATTATCTCACGAGGGGTTCTTCCTATGTCTATGCACTAGCTCATATGCTTCCCGTTCCTACCCGGGTACGCCTACTCTCCTAATCCTCTCCTTGTTCCTTTTCCCACACGCACCCGTATACTCACTCCTAAAGATGCAGCCCCACACACATACACTTATACACCCATTTTCTCCCTAATTCCCTTTCACTCACACACGCACTTCCTTTTTCTCTCCCTCCTCCACCCGCTTAGACCCTTTTTGCAATTTCACTACCTCTCTTCCTTACACATACACGCACTCGTTTATGCACTGTTACTTCTTCCTCTCACACATCATGGAGAAATCCAAGCCTTCGCCAGCTTCCTTCATTGCAACTAACTGCATATGTCTCCTGTTGCAACAGTACCTCAAAGAATGGTAATTTCCGAGTCTCCCTAACTCTTCACACGCTTTCTCAAGATATCAAAGCGCTGTCAATGATAGCAATGTACTGCATTTTCTCAACATGTGCTTTCGGATCTTAAGTGCATAGATTTAGAGCATAATAGATTAAAAACAAAGCACGGATGAAGGAACAGCCTGTCAATTGTAGACTCCTTGCAACCCCACATAGCAGACTACAGCTCCTCCGTAGATTCCTCTTCAGAATTTCATCTCTCTCATTTTTTTTTTCACAACAATGTACTGCATCTATTGAATTTCCAAACTAAATTCGTTGCCATCAACGTTACTTAGAAGTAAACTTATGCATATCGAAGAAACTTTAATCAGAAGACATGAAAAAAACAAATCATATAGTAGTATATGACAATTGTGTAGAGACAAATAAAAAACAAAATGGGTAGTATAAACAACCTTACGCAATGATTGATCGCTTTTTGTTGTCTCTTTCAAAGAAAAAGAAAAAGAGATGCTCCTGTCTGACTCTGTGTATTCTCTCCCACTGCTGCTTATTTTTTTTTTTTTAGAGCCCTGAGTATTGCTCTTTACAGTAAGGTTTCCTTCAGACTCTACTGGTTGCCACAGTGGCAGAATAGAATAGCAGCCTCTGATCGACCTGATGCAACTAGTGCCTTTGCATTCCTATCCAAGAAAGGAGATGATTCAACTTTATGTGACTCTCTGCAAAAAATCTGTAACTTCCGTCCATGGCCGAATTCTGCTATCACTTCACACTCTCATTCCGCTGTTAGAATCCAAGAACACTTAATCAAATGTGTTCAGCGATCAGAAGCCTGTCCTTGTTTCCGGAAAGAAATCCGTAATACATTCTTGGAAATTTAACCTCAGCTAGAGATCCTTCGATTTCATAAACGTGGTACCTTCTCGATTGATGTATAACTCAGATTCTTAAAAGAATCAACACATTCATTTGTTTGATAACACCAGCCAGCCCATGTCCGCACAAGACAACTACCAGCTTTGCGTGAGTGATGGGGTCTTAAGCCCACGGAAAAGATGATTGTGAAAGCCTTTATTTTGCGCAAACCCCTTGCAATCGGTCTACTTGGATTACCTAGAGCCCACAATTATCTCGAAATGGATTCTTCTTATGGCTATGCACTAGCATAAATTCCCGGCAGACGCACCAAATGAAAGGCTCTTTAGCCCACGGAACAAATGATTATACGAGCCTTTATTTTGTTACTTATCCCTCGAGGAATCCTTCCTTTGTATATGTACTAGTTCATATGCTTCCCGACAAATGCACCCCAAACGTTCGCTCCTAAACCCGAGAGCAAGAGATGCCCATGTATGCTTGTGCTTGACCAAAACCACTCCAACTTTGTCCACTTGACCTACTCCACGTCACTAAATAATACTAAACATACTTCGAGTATTTCCCTACTCCCGTGCTCCCACTGACCCACACACTCGTTCATACATTCACATATGCACTGCCCTTCACTTTCTCCCTCCCTCGTCTTTCCTTTTCTCACCCACTCCCGGTCACCTTCACTCACTCTCTTACTAACCCCTCTTCCCTCTCTCATACACACTTTCTTGCACATGCACACTCACCCACAAGCAATCACACCCCTCCTTCATATACACTTATGTCCACCAATGTGTGACATTGGGTTCACTTTCCTGTTTTTCGGAGTTTATTTCAAAATCTTGGTAATAGTTTTGAATCATCTAAGTCATGATATGAATCAACATAGAGAGTGCATTTCTGGAACTCTATGTCATTAAGCGAGGGACTTACACATGTAAGGCATTTTTGTTGTTCCTAACAATGGGCCAAAGTATAGCTCACCTACTCATTCACATTCGTGGACCCCTTGCTTTCTCTCATTCTCTTTTTCTATCTCTTGCAAACATATTAAAAGAAACAAAAAAAATCTTTTATATGACCTTGCTACCCTAGATAAACAAAAAATTCACGTTTTTGTGACAAAGGATAGGAAACAAATATATCATCGGTGTTATAATTTCTCAGCCAACATCACTAGGGAATGGTTACGTTGCTCACATGGATATTAATATTCCTTCTCTTTGTTTTGAATTGCAACATGTTCAACTACATACCAGGTGTTGAAGTGCGATGTCATCTGAAATTAACGTGCTTCTCTTACTTGATGTTTTTATCCTCAATCTCGATCTCTCCACGCACAACTTACGTATTAGTTTTTTAGCCTTCGAATGATGTCAATTTTTACACACATCACAAAAGGGTTACTCTAACAGTCTGGAGGCAAAACTATTATGACAAAGCACCGCACAGTAGGAAACATACGTATCAGGACAGATATGAAAAGGGACGACCCCCCACACGATAATGAACTATAATCCTCAGTCGAGCACTTCGCCTTTTCATCCTCTGCTTCTCTACAAGTCATCTGCTTACAAGTCATCTCCTACTATCATGTCTTCACACGAAAGACTTCGTAGTTTTACAGATGTATTAGAGCACAGTCAGAATAGTGTCGTAGGCATTAACTATTCAATTAAGATCAGATGGTAACCTCATTCAGCTGCTTGAGTTATTTTTTGTCATCTCCTAAAAGTAAATAGGCCTTCCTCGAACAGAACACACAGAGAACGCATTCTGATAAGACACAAGATATATATAGACCCACTTCAAATATTATAAGGAAGATCTATTTCACGTCAGAGACACCATACTCATCAAAGCCAACCTGAGGATGCTAGTCCCTTCGAAACAGCAAGAGAAAGAATGGACTAAGGTGCCGTGAGGACTAAGGTCATCTTAAAGCAGGCTAAATGGAGAGTAGAAGGTGAAGCCCTCCCTGCCAAAGTATATAAAACGATAAAGACTTGTACCTTAATGACACATTTGGTTGAGAACCGTCTGCAATCTTATCAGATATACATGGATCGATGCCATCCGAGAGTACCCAAATGGAGTCGTCATCAAGAAATAAGCATTTCTCTGCAGCGCATCCTTTTTCAGAACATTTCTGCAGCAACAAGCTACGTCCGCCCGAAGAAGTATTCGGGTATTCTGAACTGATGACATTAGGTGCACAGTTGTATCAAGGATTGATCTCTGTACCCAATTGTTTGAAAGTAATATGTAGAATCCTGAGTCATCTTCCAAAGCCCATAGAAGCATGCGAAACACACCCACTCTAAACACGATACTCCTGCTGAGCAAACTGGTATTATTGCTGCTCAAAGGCAATCTCCCTCACATCGCTAAAGAATGTCATTTTGTCCATCTTTAAGATTGCAGCCCAGGTGCACGAAGGCGGCTTATTAAAAGGGGTACATCGCGACTTCACAATCGAAGTGTTTGCCATATTCTCATGGTATGTCATGAACTATTAAAATCATAGCAAGAAATCCACGAAATGAAATTGTGCCATGAATTCGGTGCTTCCATGTTAGTTCAAGCTCTCTTTCCTTATGATATTAAACTCGTCATCAGTGGTCGCCTCCTTTCCGCTCTGTTCCTGTATTCTCTAGCCCCTTCTAATACCGGACGTGTCTCTCTTCTCAAGACAGAAGCATTGGCTGCTTTGTTCCAACAGATTGAACATCCTTATGGACATGAGGAATCCTCATAATCTTGTAGTTTTTTCTCCTGCGTATCTCTGCCAGAATCCCAGCTTTACTCGTTCACCACCATAATCTCTCCCCCTTTCTTCAGGAATCCATGCATTCCTGAGCACCGAACAAATCTGCCCTCCTTGTTTTTATGCGATCTTGCTCCCCTTCCGTGCATTATGAATATCGACACAATCTAGGTCTGCTTCGTGAGGATGAAATTGTACTTTTTGCGAAGGCCGCAAGTCATGTCTGCTGGACACATCTGTTATGAGGTTTCTCTTGGTATCTGCTATATGGCTATTTTCCCTGTATGATCATCTGCCGTGCTCATGCGCGAGAGTCTGCTGTTCGATTGTAGTACCTGCCTCTGAGGCTTTAGATGTTGCCCCGTTCAGCTCTACACGTTCCTTCCTCTTGATCGAGAAGGAAAAAAACTTTTTAAGAAGCCTCCGTCTCCTGTGTCTGCAATTGTAAAATTCTCTACATACTCTGTACCCACTTTTTTCCCTCTGATCGACTTTTTTCAAGCATTCGCCAGCAATCGTCTGTGTAGGCTGCTCCGAAGCGGCCCCTTTAGTGCTCCATACACTTTTCCCCCAACAGCAGCTAAGTTCCCCTTTTTCTCGTTTTTTTCTGTCAGAACAACGGGGCCAAAAAACAAAAGACAGGTAACCCCCCTAGACAGAGAATGTGCCTCCCCTTGTGTGCCTGTACACATCCAAACAAAAAAGAGAAACTTCCCCCTTTCTGTTTCGCTTGTCAGAACCAAAAACGGGTTTGCCCTCCACCTCAATAAATGGGAAAATGGCAAAAAAACACCTTTTTCTTTCCCTTGTTGCTGTTATCCGTGATCGACCCCCAATCCGCCTCTGAATCTGCCTGTCTACCTGCATATCCACGCAGAATACCCCCCACAAAATTGAAGACGTTCTGTGGGCCAAAGTGAAGAAGGAACCCTCTACTAGCAGAACCCGCTTCCTCCTTTTTGATGGAGACCTCCCACACCTATATCTCACGAAACCCCCCATTGGTGTCCTGCTCCTCGAAAAAGATCCCCACATGCATGGCCTTCATGAGGTCATTATATCCTAGATCTGAAAAAAGGCATCGGTCCAGGATTTGAGAAGCTGACTCTTCTGTCCGGCTGTTCAAATTTTTCTTTATAGTAAGCAAGGCAGCATCTTTAATGTCTTGGTTTCCATATCTCGGACGTTCCTTTTCATCATCCCACAGATAGCCCAACATTTCTAGTTCAGCAGATTTTAAAGAAGGCCTAATCAAATCGAACATCTTGGTATCTTCAACATCCAGACCAATAATTTCAATCAATTCCCTATCTGAAATTATACCCAATGCACGAAGAAAAACCACTGCATTTATCTCAGGTCTGAAAAAAGAAAGGGATCCGAGCAACCACATTAGGCTTCTTTTCTGGTGCATCAATGAATCCCCCTTCTTTCTCAACATCATACTTGAAGCTCATTATCACGTTTGAAATCCTTGATGTCATTCCCTTATTTGCCAAGGGATCTCTTGCATGAAAACCTTTACCATTACGTAAGGACGTGCAAATAAGCCTTCTGGACTTCTCCTCTTGTGTTATCAAGACCTTCTCAGAACCCTTGATGATAAAATATCCTCCAACATCAAAAGCACAATGGCCTTTTTCAAGTGAAACCTTTTCTCCACATCCCTGCAATCAATATCTCCGCATGCTTCTCATCAATTATCAAATTCATTCTGCAATACCTGAAATCAAACAAATTTCCTGCCAAATAAAACCACATTAGGGCATAAAAATCAACCATTTTCGGAGCTAACAGTGAGGTTGCGATTATGGAAGGCATACGAGCAGAAATGGTTCAATCAGAAGTTCAAACACAAAGTAAGAACCGGAAATGCAATAAACCTCCCCTTTTCCATAGCTGAAAACATAGGAAGCCCTTGCCGCTATCAAGGTGAACTCTCCAAACCTTTCGTGTTCATTCTTGTTCACAGTGAAGTCAGAGTTCGGGCCTGAGTTGGAGCTATCATAACGAACGAGTGCTTGTCACTCAATACCTTAGTAGTTGTCATCTTCTTCCTCTAACATAACCTTCCCCTTCTGAACATTGATGCTATCCTCCCTCCTCTTCAACGTGTTCATACCCACATGATGCGCAGCAGCTTCTTCCTCCAAACTTCTCCCCCCTCTTCTCCCGCAAGGCCAAGAGCACCTTTCTCTCTCTATCGAAAAACAAAGCAAAACCTTCCACCTAAAAAAAACTCTTTTTAAACACTTGATGAAGCAGATGCCAAGAGAGCCCTTCTGTCGTCCCCCCATACATTTTTTTGCGTAACCTCCACACCCCCTTTTTCGGTTTCTCTTGTCAGAGGAAAAAACGGACCTGCCCCCTTTTGTTTGGTTGCCCCTTGGTACTGTCATGTCAGAAAGCTGCTTTCAGCTACCACAGAAAATATCACATTTAAATACTGCAGATGAAGCAAGAGGCTTATCAAGAGGATAATTTCTTGCATCGAACAATGATCCCCCGATGACAAAAACCTCTGCACCCACAGCCACACAACAGAAATTGCTCAAACCATAAGTTGACAGGTCACAAGGCATAAGAGGAAGCAATGCCCATGCCTTGTTCCTTGGATCAAAGATCTCCCCACCAGCAACGGATGGATCATCCCTAAATATACATAAGAACTCTTCTGCTTTCTTTCACCTATTACAAATATTGAGGAGAATCTTGGACGGTAATGCTGCGTGCCAAGATTTGCATACAACTTTTAGCCTCCCATGATGACAAAGAGGCACAAAAGCTAGGCAAAGATGAGCCAAATCATCAGGAAGCCCTGGGACAATGCTGCCATCAAATTGTTTATCTCTTGTCCTCAAAGTTTCCATTCAAAGTAGCAGCATAAGCTTGAACAGAGTCTTTCAAGCAGCTTCTACCGAAAAAATCAGAATGCATGTAGCCCCCCTGAAACAAAGCCGCTTCTAATTTCTTCTGCACGTCAGTATCTCCTATGCTCTTAGGAGGCTTGTCCATGCTCAATCCCTTTTCTCCACATCCCTGCAATCAATACTTCCACATGCTTCCCATCAATTATCAAATTCATGCTTCAAGTACCTGAAATCAAGTGTATTTTCCTGCCAAATAGAACCACATTAGTGCATAAAAATCAACCATTTTCGGAGCTAACAGTAAGGTTTTATATGTTCCTACAATTCCTAAGAATCTGATAAGTGTAGGTCAAATTGTTGAAAAAGGTTATGAAGTTAGGTTCACTAATGAAGGAGTGTTTGTGGAAGACCCTAGCAATGGGTATAAACAAATTGTTTCAGGAAAGAAAGAAGGATGATTGTTCACATTGAAGATCACAGGTAATGTTGGTCATGCCTTGTATACTTATGGAGGACATAAGATCTCTGAGTTAGATCTTTGGCACAAGAGGCTTGGAAATTTCAATGAAAGAGGTATCAAAGATATGGTTAATAATGGTTCAGTGCTTGGATTGCTTAATATTGGAGGTCAACATATGACATAGAGATGTGAGGCATGTCAATTAGGTAAGGCTCATAAGCAATCTTATTCCAAGCATGGTTTTATGTATTCAGAGAAGCTTGAATTGGTACACACAGATGTGTGGGGACCATCAAAAGATTTCAGTATCAATGGCTCAAGGTATTATGTGATTTATGTTGATGATGCTACCAGATGGATCACTATCTATGTGATCAAAGATAAGTCAGAGGTATTCAATACATTCAAACATTATCATGTGTATGCAGAGAGAATTACAGGTCATAAGTTGACGAGACTAAGCTCAGATGGAGGGGGAGAGTATTTCTCTAATGAGTTCACTGATTACTTGTGGAATGCAGGTATAAAAAGGGAAATTACTTGCAGGTACTCTCCTCAACAAAATGGGGTAGCAGAAAGGAGGAATAGAACTCTTGTTGAGTTTGCAAGATCCATGATGAAGGAGAAAAGTTGCCCAAATTATTTGTGGGCTGAGGCTGTAAATACAGCTACTTATTTGGTTAATAGATTACCATGTAAATCTTTGCAGGGTATGACACCATATGAGGCATGGTGGGGTAAGAGACCTACTTTAGATAATTGCAAAGTATTTGGATGTTTGGCATATGCATATGTGCCATCTCAATTGAGGCATAAGTTGGAGCCTAAAGCTGAAAAATATGTGTTTATTGGATCTGATGATAAGAAGATGGGATATAGATTGTGGAATCCATCCACAAAACAATTCCTTGTGTCTAAGGATGTTACATTTGATGAGCAAGGTACTTGGTATGCAGGTAAAATCAATATTTATGCAGGTGATGAAGAAATTGTGGATCAAAAGAAAGGTAAATCAAAGGTTCAGATATTTGATGAAGAAAGGAATAATGAAGTACAGGTTGAAGTTGAAGAAGTGCCAAGATTTGATCCAGAATGTGATGAACCAGAAACCTCAAGAAGTGGAGAACTTAGAAGGTCAACAAGACACAAATGGCAACCTACAAGGTATAGCTATGACACTTCTTTTTTGGCTACCAAATATTATGCTTATATGATAAAGGCAGATGAAGACCCTTCTACATATGAAGAGGCAAAAGGTAAGTAAAATTGGGAGAAAGCTATGCAGGAAGAGTATGATGCATTGATGGAGAATCAAACATGGGATTTGGTTCCTAAATCAAATAGTCAGAAGATCATTGGATGTAAATGGGTTTACAAAACTAAGAGATATGCAGATGGAAGTGTGTCTAGGTATAAAGCTAGACTTGTTGTGAAAGGGTTTGCTCAGACATATGGTATAGATTATGATGAAACCTATAGTCCTGTGGCAAAGATGACAACCATCAGGACACTCATAGCCATTGCTGCATGTAAAGGTTGGAAGTTATGTCAATTAGATGTGAAGAATGCTTTTCTAAATGGTTATATTTTAGATGATGTTTTCATGGAGCAACCACAAGGATTCAGAAATGAAAGGTATCCAGATTATGTATGTAAGCTCAAGAGAGCTTTGTATGGCTTGAAGCAGGCCCCAAGGGACTAGAATTATAGACTTGTGAAGTTCTTGAAAGAGCTTGGATTCCAAGTATCTAAAGCAGATAGTAGCTTGCTTGTTAAAGTGGAAGATGGGTTTATTTACATGTGTATATATGTTGATGATATAATTCTTAGAGGTACAGATGAGAAAGGCATTCAAAGCCTAAAGAAGCGAATGGAGAAAGAGTTCAAGATTAGTGACTTGGGAGATTTATCATATTTCTTGGGCATGGAGATCTCTTACACTCAACATGGAGTGTATATAACTCAAGAAAGGTACTTGAAGAACTTGTTGATCAAGTTTAAAATGAATGATTGCAGGGTAGCACCTACTCCAATGGAGGTGAATCACAAATTGAGCAGATATGGAGGAGAAGAGTTCAAGAACATGAAGCTATATCAGAGTTTGGTTGGTAGTCGGATCTATGCTACTTTAACTAGGCCTGTAGTGGGAGTATTATCTCAATTCATGCATTGTCCTAGGAAAGAACACTAGATTGCAGGACAAAGACTGTTGAGGTACATTAAGGGTACACTCAAAGAAGGTTTGTATTATGGTTTTACATCAGATAGAAACATCAAGATCTATAGTGATACAGATTGGGCAGGTAATCCTAATGATAGGAGATCAACTTATGCATACTTATGTTATGTGGGAGATAAGTTAATTTCTTGGTGTTCAAAGAAGCAACACACAGTTGCTTTGTCATCTACAGAAGTAGAGTACAAAGGTATGGTGGAAGCTGCAAAGGAAGTGATATGGCTTAAGACGTTTATGAAGAGTTTTGACATCATTCAGAGTATATCCACTATTCATGGAAATAACATGAGTTCATTGTATTTAGCTCTAATCCTATTTTTCATGCCAAGACTAAACATATTGAGATTCAGTATCACTTTCTAAGAGAGAAGGTGATGGATAAAGAGATTGAAGTCATACATACTTCAACAAAATATCAGATAGCTGATATGCTAACGAAAAGCTTGGATGGGCCAAAGCTACAGAGATTGAAAGACATGGCAGGCATAAAGAAGATACAGAAAACCTCATTTGATGATTGAGGGGGATCTTTTGGTGCAGGACAATCAACAATTGAAGTTTTGGTGAAGAATTGAAGTTAAGGACTGAAGAAAAGACCAAGTTATGAAGCATGAAGGAAGTGCATATCCAGAAGATGAAGATGTGTACACATATGTACATTAATTCAGAGATAGTTCATTTATACTTTTGTATAGTCATGAGCTTGTAAATATTTGACTATATATACAAAGGAAAAATGTTGGGGCAAATGTATGAGAGTATAGAATACAAGAATTCAGAAGAATTAGGTGTGATTAGACACTTGAGAAGTGTGAAGATTAACTCTCTCATCCATATGTAAAGTTTTCTAGTAATGGAAGAAATATTGTGCCTGATGTTTCTGTGTGTTCTCCTTCTGTGCTTGATCATTTCAAGAATCCTTTTGTAGACATCTAATTCCATAGTTAATGAGTCTATGGTTAAAGTTTGAGAGCCTAATTGTAAAGAGGCTGTGAGGAGTATGAGTAGGAACATTCATATGTGAAGAAGTGTTCACTGTTTTCTAAAACATGCGCAAAATTCGATGCTAATGTTTTGATCAGTTCTCCTTCCACAGTGTAAAGTTTTGAGCAAGCAAGCACTCAATCTTTAATTTGGAAGGTAAGCTACCTATGGCTAAAATCATTTGCATAAATGGGTTCTAGATTGAGAGAACCAAGTGTTAGAAGTTGCAGGTGTCTGAATGGACTTCTCAAAAGAACAATTTTAGACATAGGTGACTTGTCATGTTCATTTCTCAAGATCTACTGAGTCTTTTGGAATGATTTAATTTGGAAGAGGTGCCCAAACTAAAGGGGACACCTTGTGCAAAGTTTTATAAAAACTTTACACATTTGATAAGTCAATGAGAAAGATATGTGCAACAAACTTTCTATAGAATCATCTTCTTCACAGTTTATCCAGAATCTTTATAATTGATCATTAATCCTCCAAATTGATGAGTGTTTGGAGTTACTCTTGATATAGAGGTGCTCTAACTTCAAGAGTAGCTTGTTCTTTTGGAGATTAACACTCTCCATCACATAGGACCACATACATCACTATGTACAAGATGCAATTTCTGAGTAGCCCGAACTGAGCCATCTTTTGGAAAGCCTTAGTTGTTCTACAAGAGCGAATGTGAGGAATAAGGCATGTTTGATAGACAAAGCTATCAATGCATGTGTCTGGGCATCTCTACCATCCCAACAAATTTGCTCTGTGGTAGGTGCAGTAGAAACCGCAACACTTATAGGAATATGCAGAATGTCATGATCTTTGACACCTTTTGCATCAGCTCCAATACCTGCAGTTGTAACGGTTGCAGGTGTGATAGGAAGTTTTTCAACACCCTACACAATGTTCCACAGTCCTTTTGCAACCAATACATGTCGCATCATATAAGCCCACAATAGGTAGTAGGTACCATCCAACTTATCCTCAACAGCCAACATACAAAATACATCACTGCTTTTAGCCATGGCCGGTGACTAAAATACCTTGATGCAGAAAATTGACTGTATCTTAAAAAGTTGAACAAAACTCGCCAAACAAATTCTGCTAAACCTGTAGCAGACTTTCGAGACGCTTATACTTGCAAACCGAAACTGGTATATACCTTTGGCACAAAAGGACAAAATAGCCTGTACAAGCACTACGATAGTGCATTTGGAGGCTGAAACAAGCTCAGAAACACCCTGAGTATGCTCACCAAATTTCATGCAAATTTGAGACTACAATCGGAGGAGTGTCGGCGGTGCCCTAGATGAAGCGACGACCTGCTCTTATACCAATTGTTGGAGTTAGACGTCTACGGAATCACGCGAACAGCACAAGGAAGAAGAAGAAGCTTGGAGCACAAGACACAATACTGAATGAATTACCACTAGAATGTACAAAGATAAGTAGCCCATTAGGGCAATAGGCATATATACAAGCTGGGGGAAAAAACTCCTAAAGAGGGAAAAAAGTGCCCCGATGGTCCTAGAGTGTTCACACACATCACTACCTAAATATATCAACAGTTCATAATTCTGCAACAATTGATTGCGAGTAAAGAACAATCACTTTAAGGTTAGATGGTGAATCTATCCACATTATAGGTGATGCATATAACCATAAACCTATTCTTATTTCTGTTATGCAGATAATTAGAGGTATATGTGATGGTTGTAAAACATTTGTAGTGTATGTGAACAATCTGCATGAGGAAGATAATGATGAAAGTATTCCAAATTATGTAGAAAATCTTTTGAAAGAATATGCCGATGTATTTCCAGAAGACTTGCCTCGTATACCTCTACCTAGGCAGATTGTCCATTCCATTGACCTATATCCAGGGAGTGAGCCATATTCTAGAGCACCCTATAGATTTAACATCGATGAATTAAAGGAGCTTAAGATTTAATTAGATGATATTTTGAATAAAGGCTTGATAAGACCAAGTGTCTCACCTTGGGGTGCACCTATTTTATTTCAGAAGAAGAAAGTGTTGGGTGTGTGTAGAAGTGTGAGAGACACACAAGAAGCACACACAAGGAGCATAACTGCAGCAAGATACATAGAGAAGATGATGGTTGGAATAGCTCTCTCTATTGACAATGAACTAAAATTCAAGTAAGAGCTGAATAAGACATCCCACAGCTTGCTCATAAAGAGAAGTGTCAAATGCATCACTAGAATCCTCAACCAAGAACCTGAATCCTATCTCAACTGGTGTGGAAACTAGCTTGCAATCCTCAAAGTCAAAATGCTGAAGTAGTTTTTCAACATACTTTGCTTGATGCATAACAATTCCCCCCTCAGCGGATACAAACTGGATGCCAAGATAGTAGCTCAAAAGACCAAGATAAGTGACATCAAAAGTATGCTGCAAATCAGCCATAAGAATGTCAAGTTTTGCATCACACGACCCAATCAAGAGTATGTCATCGACATAAAGAACAAGCACTATAAGATCAGCCCCATTTTTGCGTACATAGAGTGTGCTTTCAATCGGACTACATGTGAAGCCAAGAGCAATCAAGTGCTTATGTATTTTGGCATACCATGCACGTGGAGCTTGCTTGAGACCATACAAGGCTTTATGCAAGCGACAAACCATATGCTCTTTCGCTTTCATAGCAAATCCAAGATGTTGCTTCACATAAACCTCTTCTTGCAAATCACCATTCAACAAGGTTGTTTTTATGTCCAACTGATGCACTTCCCAACCTCGATGGGCAGCCAATGCAACCATGGTACGAATGGTAGTCATGCGTGAAGTAGGTGCAAAAGTTTCCTCATAGTCAATGCCATATTGTTGCGGATATCCTTTGGCAACCAATCTAGCTTTGTAGCGATCAATGCTACCATCAGATTTTCTCTTAATCTTATAAACCCACTTTGTACCAATGGCATTCTTTCCTTTTGGCAATTCACATAACTCCCAAGTACCATTCCGATGTATGGAATCCATTTTTGATTGCATAGCACTCATCCATTGTGGATCCTCACATGCATCTTCAAAAGAAAGTGGCTCTTCATTACATATTGTAGCAATAAGAGAATAATCCACAAAATTACTTGATGCATGGTGAGAGCTTGATCTTGTTCTACCAAGCAAAGGCGCACTCAATTTGCTCTCCTGCAAAGTTTGTTTCAGCCACTTTGGCATAGATTGTGCACTCTTGATAGACATGTGTTCATTATGTAATACATCTTCAACATGTACATCATGTGTGGGCTGAATTTCATGCTCATTTTCAGCCATATTTTGACGCAAATGTTCAGCCATATGTGGCTAGAAATTTCTAGCAGTTTGGATGTTTTTTGGCTGAAAATTTTCAGCCATGTTTGGTTGGAAATTCTCTGCATTTTCAGCTCTAGTTTGCTAGAATTTTTCAGCCTTTGAGCCTCAGTTGGCTAGTCTACATGGCCATAGTCAAGCGCACCATTTTGGAACAAAGGCATGAGTGTATCGAACACATCTTGTGAGCTAATTGTTGGCTGTTTTTTGCATTCAAGTAGAGGGAAAAGTAAAATTTCAGCAAATACTACATCTCGACTCACACTAATTGAGTTTGTCAATGGATGGTACAAACGATATCCCTTACTTTCAGCACTATAACCAACAAATATACATTTCTTTGCCTTGTCATCAAGTTTGTGACGTTGTTGTGATGGCACAAGAGCATATGCGAAACAACCAAAGACACACATATGACTAACCATAGGCTTATGACCATTCCAAGCCTCATAAGGAGTGATGACTCTCAATGCTTTTGTAGAGCAGCGATTCAACACATAGTTTGCACACATGACCGCTTCCATCCAAAACTTATCACAAAGATGCTTTCCTTTGACCATACACCGTGCCATTTCAAGTAGAGTTCTATTTTTAAGCTCAGCAACACCATTTTGTTGAGGTGTATATGGCACCGTACATTGGTGTGAAATACCTCTTTCATGAAGAAAAGCATTAAACTCATCTGACATGTATTCACCACCACGATCCATGCGTAGAGTCAAAAGCTTTTGTGAAGAAAACGTTTCAGCCATAGCTAAAAATGCTTTGAAGCAAGAAAATACCTCATTCTTTGCTTTCATAAGATACACCCATGTATGGCGAGTAGCATCATCAATGAAGGTAACAAAATATACATGCTTCCCAAAAGATGGAGTCTTGACGGGACCACATACATCACTATGAACAAGCTACATTTTTCTTGTAGTGTGTGTATGACTATCATTTGGAAAAGAAGCACAATGCATTTTTCCAAGAATGCAACCTTCACATGCATGCTTTTCAATGGACTCAAGTGTAGGCAAACCAATAACCATGTACTTCTTTTGCAAGTAAAGCAAACTATTGAAGTTCAAGAGGCCAAAACGAGCATGCCAAAGCTCCATTTCAGCCATGGAAGAGGTATGAGCAACTAAGGCATTCGAGGCAGCCCTCTTGTATGTATCCATGCGATAGAAGCCATTACATAATGTATCGAACATCACGATAAGATCACCATTGCTGAAATCATGAACCATACAGTTATCATCAACAAAGTGTACATGAAGTCCAGCTTTGGCAATCAACTGAATTGAAATTAATTTCTTCTTGATATCGGGCACATACAATGCATTTTTCAAGAGAATAACACCTCCATTTGAAGCCGTAAGCTCAATTTTTCCTACTCCAATGATAGGATAAGAGGCATTGTTTGCACACACCACATGTCCTCTTTTGGGTGCATCTTTCAAAGAGGAAAAAAAATATTTTGCATGATGTTATGTGCTTTGAAGCACCACTATCAAAGAACCAATCCGAATCAGCCTCACTCACAACCATACATTCAGAATGCAAAGAAGCATCATAATGACATGTAACAACACATGCCCAAAATCTTGAGCCATGTTAGCTTCATCATTCTTTGCATTTGCTGAATTTTCAGCAATAGACATGCTGGATTCCTTCTTCTTTTCATTGCGTTTAACAAGCTTTCTACACTCATCAATAGTATGACCAACCTTTCAACAATATTTGCATCTCTTCTTCTTTCGCACATCACCATCATTAGAGGAATGAGTGGAAGAGGAATGTAGCTCACTGATGAGTAGCACCTCCTTTAATGTCAATCCGGGAAGACGTGAGGATGGTATGAAGACCTCGAGCAAGTGGAGGCACAAGTGCGTGAGTGAGAAGCACACAAACATGCACACACATACACACACACGCGCACACACGGCAAGACAAAGAGTGAGAAGCAATGGACTTCTTAGATTACTTTCAAAAAGCTCTTACAAGTTCAATTCAATTACAATCTAACCTCAAAAATGAGCTCTCTAGCTCTATTTATAGTTTTTGACTAGGTTTTGGCCCTGTCCAGACCTAGTGTCCGGCATAGTTAAAAATTAGGTTCCAGGGCTTATTTGAGGGCTCAAACGAGATCTAAAAAATACGAAAATTGGTAAGCAACTACTTCTAAGGCTCCTCAAGCTCAAGGACTCCTCGGCTTGCACAAAATGGAGCTACAAAAGGTGAACATGGTATTTACAGGGGTTGTTAGTGATGAGAATCACTTTTAATTGGTGTAAGGGTTTTGAAAAATTAAAGGGTTGCCTTAGTGCTAGATCTGCGTGAATGCTCGTACTTGCTTCTTCATGAAGAAAATTATTGGCCTACTTGCTGACTCCCTTGTCTGTTTGTGCCTTCTCTCCCCTCTAACTTCTGCTGCTAACACCCCCCCCTCTCTCGCGTATGTCGTCCCTGACAGACCCTTGTTGGGAGGGTCGTTGGACGTAGTATTCAACAACGTCTTGCGCTAAGTGATGTTCGGCAATCCTCAATCCTTTAGCCAAGTCTGTGAGTAGAGCATCCCAATCTACCGGCCCGAGAACCTCTGGATGTGGCATACGTAACTTTTCTGAATGGAGAGCTTGTTCCACTGCAAACAATTGTAATAAATGTGAGGGCCTGGGAATGAAGATCTCTGAGTGATATTCCCAGAACCCTGTGACAAACATCTCTTCAAATGTCTGTTTGAAGCAGGCCGGTAGGTACTTTATGCAGGCATGCCATGCATAAACAACATTAATAGAGGGCGTTGTACTCATGTCATAAACAAGATCCTGATTGCCTTCATTGAATCCGAGCGCAGAGAGATGAGGTTCCTTAACATTCTTGAAGGTTCTGAAGGTGACTATCATGAGTTCAAAAATTTTAAGGCACATTTGGGTCATGACATCTGGTACGTTTTTGAACCTGACACCCCAATGCCGAATAGTCGAGATCATGTATCCTACGATAGGTTGGCCTTTGGGTGGCGCTAAGTAGACATAATTGAGCCATTTCTCACATCCTCTCGTTGTCAGCACCATTTTTGTATATTCCGGCCATGACCTTCTTCGAAATACAGGGCAGTAGCAGGGATTGAACTTGATATACAGGGGCATGTTATTCCATGTGCGATTCATTTTCGGGTAGGTTTCAAGCAGCCGAATCCTCCACATCGGTTGATGAATATTGCCCTGCTTGGCACTCGCTGGGATGTCTTCCGGTGCGAATTGTGTGGCGGAGGTTGGTTCCTTTGAGGTATGTTGCTTTATTTCGACATTGTAGTCAGCCATTAGGACACAGAAGGGAACATACAAATCGTCGGATGTGCCGATCCACCTATGATGAGAGAGGTTTCTAAAATAGTCTGATTTTATGACCACCTCTTCCAAGCGTGACATAGATGCTATCTGGACTGCCACCCTATCATCATGGGTTGTGGCCACTTTTTCCAATTTCTGCATCCATTCAGGAGCCTCTATTTCAAGGGTGTCCATGCCCTCGTCTGTTTTCTTGCCTCCAGGTGCTGGCATCGAAACATACGGGTCCTCAAAAGATTCCTCTACTTCGATGGGTACTAGGTCTTCAGGTTCTGGTTCCACCAAGGGGGAGGGTTGGCGTTCATATTCGAGGACTTTCTTTTGTAATTCTTCGAGTTGTGCTTTGAGCGCTGCTACTTTGTCAGTTGTGTCAGTGGTGGTTGGGACTTCTTTTGGTGGTTCTGGTTGAGCTGCCAATTGCCTTAGTAGTTCGTCCCTTTCTTTTTCTAAGGCTGCATGGGCTTCGAGGAGATCAGCATGGGTTTCCAATATGATTTGCATATTGTCCGAGGGAATGGCCTTGAACTTCTCCGGGTCAATTTCTTGTGGGGAACCTTCCATGGCTACTTCCAAGTTCTCTTCGTTTTGTGACTGAAGCCGTCTATTTTCTTCCAAGGCTGCAAACATATGCTTCCGTAATAGAGCCATGTTGCGGCGGAGCTTGAGGTTCTCTGTGATTTGGGAGTGTAGCAAATCATCCATTCGTTGTCTTTCTTCTGCATCTGACTGCGGTGGATTTGCCACTAATTGCTCATGTTGTTTTTGCAATGCACTAAACTGCTGTTGTAAGAGCCTCTTTTCTTTCTCTAAGTCCATGAATCTTCCTTGTAATGTTTCATGACTCCTGAACAAACTTGTATGCTAAGCATCGAGGTGCTGATAGTGTTGCTGTAACTGAGACATGCACTGATACATGTTATTAAATACATTATTAATGGGGGTGGGTGCAGGAAGGGTGTTAAATGCAGAAGGAAAGGGAAAGGGGAAGGGAAGTGTGAATGCGGTGCTGGAAAATGGTGAAGTGGGTGGTGGGGGAATGGGAGATTGTGGCCGTATGGGGGGAGGGAGAGGTGCGGTGGAGGGTGATATGTCCATAAAATCCATGGTGGACGCAGTAGTGGGAGTGATTGTGAATAGTGGAATTGTGGGTGCAGTGATTGTGGTGAATGTGTACAGTGGTGTGTGCAGTTGTGAATATGAACTGCCCGAAAGTGTGAGTGGGGGAATGGGGATGTCAGTAGCTGCCGTTAGGATTACAGTGTTAGTGGAGGTGTATACAAGGGAGGTGTTGAGAGGGTGTGTGGGTTGATTGGTGGTTTGTGCTTCAGTCATGGCAGTGGACCCGGAGGCGGTGACGGTGGTTGTTACATTGGTAATGGGAGGTGAATGTGGTGGAGTGGGAGGCGGGGGTGGCAAGGGGGGTGATGGGGGTGCACTGGACACATGGGTCTCTTCAGTATCGTGCACAGTGTGTGCTGTGCCCGTGGTCGTGGCTGTCCCTTGTGTTTCGGATACTAAGACATTCATCTGTTTCCCTGCTCGTGGGGGACGTCTTCTGTATCTTCTTTCCATTCTGCGTGATTGTGCCAGGGCAGTATGCACTGTCTCAGGTACTCCTAAAGCATCAGAGACCATATCCAGTGTGGCACGATATTGTTCGTCGACTCATTCCTCCTCAAGGATTTGGTGCATGATAGCCTTTCCTGCTGCAAGGGATAACTTATGTTGCTGTTGGACCCTGTTGATGGTATCGTAGAGCTTTTTCAACTCCTTTGTATATGCTGGGGCACCCTCTAGCTCCTGTATAACTTCTTGCTCATAGTCATGCGCCTCCTCATCAGAAAATCCTTCCTGTTCATCCTCTTGTTCTTCTTCTTCTTCATCCTCCACTTCCACCACTTCTGGTTGTCTTGGCTGGGGTGTTCTGTAGCAGTTTGTTGTCCACTACCCTGCTCTGCTTCGACTTCCGCATTAACAGCTTCAATGATTCTGGCAACTTCTTCATCCGTTAGATCTTCCAAAGTGAATCCGTGAGGAAATTCCAGATCCGTAGGTACAAGTGGAAACACAAGATTAGGGCCATCTGTGCTGTGCCTGGGTAACCTGATAGTAAATGGTTGCACTCGTCTGGGAAGCCTTGGAGTTGTTTCAGGTGTTAGGGTTGCACCGTGGGCTTGTGCACAAGGCATCTGGACAGCGCCTCTCATCTTCTTTGAGGGAGGCCCTGCAGCTGACAGTCTACGTTGAAACTCCTGCACTCTGGTCCAAATGAGAGCCCTCTGTACTGGTACATCATAAGCTAAACATCTATATACAATGCGGGTGAGTGCACAACATCCGTACAATACAGACTTTTGTTTTTTATACCACCTTTGATGAGCCAAGTGGATTTGGTCGATAATCTAGTGAGGCATGTTGATTGTCAAATCAAAAGCATCAGCCAAGTATAAACTAACCATATCTTTTTAGGTGGCATTGTGAACCTCTCTTGGGCGAGAAATGCAAAGTGCTGCATGACCATTCGCAAATGAATGGCGATTGTAGGCGTCATTGCCACCATGTCTTTTAACTTTGTCAGATTCCTATTCTTCATATTGTCGGGGACCATAGTCTCTTTCTCCGTAGGAATGTGCATACCTTTCATGTCCAGAGCTTCCCTTACCAAGTTGATAGTCAATCTGAAACGCTTGAGCTCATTGCCCCTTGTGAGAGATGGGAGGACAAAGGAGCTGTATCCCTTTTTGTCTTTGCTCGGAGTAAGGGTGCTAATCAAATAAGAGCATCTTAGAAAATCCGGCTTTGGCAATTGGAATTTGAAGTACTCGTAGAGTCCTGCCTTCTTCCATATAGGTTTCAATCCCTCATTATTCTGCAGTCTTTCAAATTCCCTGGTGAAAAAGTGATACCTGCCCCAACGCCCATTGAATTCTATCTTGGCCTCCCACATATAAGTGCCTTCACCTAGGGATCCTGCCACATCACTGAACCAATGAGAGTTTTTACTGTCTGGCATAGTGTGCCCTTGTGGAGGATTCTGAACTGGTATGGCGTGTAATGCCCTCAATGCCGCTGGGCGTTCCTTCAATTCCTCCTCAACTGGGAGACTTTCAATGTCCACGACTTGGGGGCTGGTGCCTGCCTGAGAGCTAGTTCCTGCCGTATCTGCCATGTTACTTCTTGCCTCGTGATTCTGTGAGAATTTAGAAACAGGTGTTAACATTGTAAAGGACAAGATAGAACCGTTTTTGTCCCCGCTACAACATTAACATGGGGTTCGGGAGAGATTAGGGGGTTAGTAAGTGCTCGGTGCTTGTGTGTGTAGTTAGGGATTGGTTAGACCTAAGAGCTAGGTGTAATGATGTAGTGTGAGAGTGATGTAGTTAGTAGGTGGGCATGGATTTACAACTTGAGTCCGGGGGTTTATTACAAGTTTTAGGTTGCCAAATGTAGTGGATGGGTTTTGCTCTTGGTTTCGTCGAGACTCTGGAGAGCTTTATAGGGGTGTCGGCTTGAAAATGAGTCCTTTTAGGGACCCATTTACAAGTGATTCTATTTGTGTTCATGGGCCTTGGTGTGTTCCTGAGTGTTGAAAACGAGTGGGTATCGGTTGTGCAAGTGAGTGGATCATGCTGTATAGGGTGTGGTCTTAGTGTAGCCATTTGAGCCCGCAAACAAGCCTTAGACACCCAAATTTGTCTTGATTGTGGGCTAGCCTTCATCGACTTCTTGGGTACCCAAATAGACTTCACGTTAGCCGAAGAACTTCTGAAAGACTTCTTATTAGTGTCGTGTTGTTGGTTACTAATAAGAGGCTTTGCCCGTGTGGTTGGCTTGAGGGCAACCGGGTGTTCGCCCTTCCGCACCCACACTTGTTTCATTGGCTGAGACATTTTGCTGCGCAGGTACTTTTGATCGCCGACATAGGTAGTGTTCTGCTTCTTCTGTATTTGATCTGCCGTTGGTTGTTGCATCCTTCTGGCCTTTGGGAAAGAATGGAGTACCATCTTATCCTTGACTTCGTTGTTGAGACGAGCAGCTTTCTGCATCATACAGTTTTGGACAAGAATAGCATTGTCAACTTCATGTGCGCCCCTGGAAGGACCAGGAGTTCGTGCCTTACCTAGTTCCTTGAGTGCGTCATTTTCCAGTTCAACTGTAATTCGACTATGATTTACCCATACCTGAAGAAGTCCACTTCTTAGGTTTAGGTTGACTGCATGATCATAGATCCAGTCCTGACCCAAGACAAGAGGCTCAGTGAGGTCCTCATCTTGACACACTAGTACTTTGACTGTCATTGCTTCGTCTTGAACATAGAGGGGAAGTTCCACCTCGCTTATGCAAGGGGTTTCCACACCTCCCAATCCTACGAGATATGCTTCAATAGGATTGACAGTTAACTTCAAATCTTGACAATAAGACAATTTAACAGCACTAGTGGCTGCACCTGAGTCAATCAAGGCTCTTACTGTCCTTGCACCCTTTCCTTGTCCTATATCTAAGGTTATAAAAGGACGTCGATCAATTATCCTATGAGAGCTGATGCCTGAAACTTCACACATAGCCATGTGATATCCTTGATCTGCATATGCATCTGTCCTAGGTTGCTCTCTACCCTGCCTTCTTAATTTCATTCTCCGTATGCGCTCTAAAGCTTCTGCTTGAGCTTATTCTGGAATTCGTTTTTCTTCTTCTTTGCGTTTCTTAGCAGTGTTGAGTCGGCTTAGCATTTCCTCTGTGAGAGGTTCCTGATACAACTTGACCCTGCATCCGCTAATGTAGCTCGGGAGAATGTCGCCTTCTAATGTGGCTAGTTGGACTGCTCCACTTGTTGAGATTCTGTTTATAATCATGGGTCCATAGCCTCTCTTCTCCAGTTTCCTTGCATGTTGTTTCAAAGTGTAAACTAGTACTAGGTCGCCTGCCTTCAAACCTTTATCTTTAACGTGGGCATCAAAGTATGCCTTCTGTCGTTTCTTAGCTGCATATATCCCTACAGTCGCTCTCAGTCTTGTTTCTCCTAATTGTTCAAGGTCAAAAAGTCTTGAGGAGAGTTCATGACCCGTCCATTCATGCTCTTGTGCTACTTTCAATGTAGGTATTAAGAAATCCAATGGTAACACTGCATTTTGGCCAAATACCATCTGGGGGTGGCTTGGAGTACCGTTTTGTAGGCCACTCGATATGCCCAAACAACATGGTGTAGCTGTTTGTCCCAATCAGAGCGTTTATTGTTCACTAATTTCGTCAGTACATTGCATAAGATCTTATTGGTGCTCTCAGCCTGGCCATTTGCTTGAGGGTGATAGGGGGCAGACTTCTTATGAACTACCAAGAATTCTCGGAGTAGATTCAATAACTTCATTCAAGAAGTGAGTGCCTCTATCGCTAACTAGCTCTATGGGTAGCCCGTATCTAGTGAATACATTCTCAAATAAGAACTTAGCAGTAGTCTGAGCATCGTTCTTTGTCGTAGCTTTTACCTCTACCCACTTGGTGAGATAATCCGTGGCCACAATGATATATTCAGCATGTGAACCCTTGGTTGGGGGATTAATAGGGCCTACAAAGTCTATTCCCCACTTAGAGAATGCACGTCCACCCATCATAGGTTTCAGTGGCATCTCGTCTTTGCGTATAGGACACTGAGTTCGCTGACAGACATCACACCGTTTCACATAGGTATGTGCATCCATGTGAAGGGTTGGCCACCAGAAGCCCGCAAAGAGTATTGCCTTGATCACCCGATCTGGTCCAAAGTGTCCTCCTGCTACTCCTTGGTGAGCAGTTTCCAAGATCTTGAGATATTTATTTTCATGGACACATAGTCTCAGGTAACCATCTTTACCACGCTTGTATAGATTATCACCAATGAGTGAGTATTCCTGGGCTTCTTGTTCTAAACTCCTTTTCCTAGCAAGCGTCATGTCTTGAGGGAATGTTTTTGTCCTCAGGAAGGATACTAGTGGTTCACTCCAATCTGGCACTATGGACACTTGATAAAGAGTGGCATGTTCCACAGGTGGTTTAGTGCAGCAGATTGGGCATTCCTTGCACAACTTTTGGACATCAGCTTCCATCGTTGGCCAATGCACTCCGAGTCTTCTTAGTGTCTGTAGGGTTCGTTGCCTTGAATAGTGTTGCTCTAATGCACCTACATGTGCTAATTGCAACCATTTAGCGTACTCATCCTCTTCCACACAACAAGCCAAAATCCCTTGATCTGTGTGCTTGTACATACTTCCTGCCATGATGTGATACTTTTGGGCTTTTACTACCTCTCTATCCTGTGTGTTTATTACTGGGTGGTTAGGCCCGTATGTCAATACTGGCACTAGTGGCTTAGCCCACTGTGGCACCACTTCCAAATTAAACAAGTAAGCATCAGGAAGGTCATCTGACACTCCTTGTGGGGCTTCCCCTGATGTGAGTCTAGAGAGATGGTCTGCTCGCAAGTGAGTCCTACCTTTCCTTACCACAACCTTGAAGTCGTATTCCATTAGTAAGAGAAACCATCTTACTAATCTACCTGTATTGCATGGCTTGTTTACCAGGTACAGTAGAGCTTGGTGATCCGTAAAAAATTTGAACTTATTTGCAAGCAAATAATGTCTAAACTTTTTAACTGCATATACCATGCCTAGTCCTTCTCTCTCCGTAGTGGTATAATTTCGTTTAGCTGCATTCAATTGTCTACTGGCATAGGCAATTGGAAGATCCATATTGCCTTCACCAGTGGGTTGTGCGAGTACACACCCAATAGCATAATTGGACGCATCCACGTGAACATGGAATGGCTTATTCCAATCTGGTGTGGCTAAGATTGGTGCGGAACACAATCGCCGTTTGAGCTCTTTGAAGGAATTTTCACACTCATCAGTCCACTCAAAGTTAGTCAAAAGTCCGTACATGGGCTTTGCAATGACAGCATACATGTGAATAAATCGGCGGTAGTAACCACAATGCCCCATGAAAGCTTGTACTTCCTTGACGTTCTTTGGCCTCGGTAACTCAGCTATGGCTTTCACTTTCTCTTCATCCGTGGATATGCCATTCTTTGACACTATGTGTCCTAGAATCTTGCCTTGCCTGACCATAAAGACGCACTTTTCTGGGTTCAGGCAGACTTGATATTCTCTACATTTGTCAAAAGATTTGTCTGAGTTCAGGAATATGGGTTTGTCTGATGTTGGAATGAGCACAAAGATCATCAACATAGACTTCTAAGTTCTTCCTCAGGAACTCTTTAAACACGTGACACATCAATCGTTGAAAGGTAGCAGGTGCATTAGTAAGCTCGAATGGCATTACCCGAAAGGCAAATATGCCCCAGTCCGTGGCAAAAGCCGTCTTATGTTGATCCTCTAGAGCAATGGCTACTTGATTGTAGCCAGAGAATCCATCCAGGAAGCTGTACACTTCCTTGCCTCCTACTCTTTCTAAGAGATGCTTTGTGATAGGAAGCGGATAGTTATCTCGGATTGTGGCTGCATTGACCTTCTTTAAGTTAATGCATACACGCAATTTACCATTCTTTTTGGGCACCACAACAATGGGGGATACCCACTCAGTGTGCTCAATTTCGTAGATGAATCCAGCTTCAACCAGTCTATCTATCTCCTCCTTGATCTTAGTAGCGTAATTATCGTTATATGTATAAGGCTTTTGCTTAGAGGGTTTGGCATCTGAAGTCATGGGGATGGTGTGTGAGCATATGTCTGGGTCAACACCTTTCAAATCCTTGTAACTCCAAGCGAATACATCTCTGTATTCTCTTAGCAAGGCTATTAATGCATGCTCTTCTTCCTCTATTAGGTCATGGCCTATGTAAGTGCATCTCTCCTCTCCTTCTTCTAGGGCCACTACTATTTTCTTGGTGGTTTCTTTGTTATCATAGGCCTCTCTTGATTGTGCCTCTCGTTTAGGCATTCTTATCATGACTCTCCTATCGTCTATCTCATACTTCTTAAAATTTTCCGGGACCTCAAACAAAGATTCTTCCTCTTCTCGTGTAACTTCTCTCTTCTTTCTTTTCTTTCCTTCTTCCTTCGGGGTCACATGTGTGGCAAGCCTTACATCATTTGTAAGCTCTCCATACCTCTGGGGTTGAAATTCTACTTCATAGAAGTATTCTTCATCTGATGCAAAAGGTGGGTCCATAATGATTGACTCTAGATCGGAGTCGCTCGCATCCTCAAATGCATCAGGGCTAGGTTCACACTCTTCTAAAACTGCCTCTCCCATGATCGGCTCTATGGAGAAGACTGAAATGTCATAGCCATCTTCATCACAGTGAGGTTTCCATTGTTCTTCATTGATGGCTACATCCATTGTTGTTAGGATTTCTACCTAGCCGTGGGGTTCAAATTCTTCGTCAGGAAAGACTACAGGTGCATAGGCTGGGTCTTGAATTGATCTATGTGTTTCTTTTGCACCTACCTCTCTGGCTTTCTCTCTCTTTTCTTCTTCTACTGCTACTTTGCACATCCATAACTGGGTATCTTCATGCATCCATGAGGATCCTGATCCTATGGAATGCACCGATTTTGTATCATCTTTAGCTTTATGGATGGGATTCCATTGGATAGGAGGGACATCTCTATGAGAGTAATCTTTAAGATTCACTTTGGTCGTGACACCTAGGTGTTGCAAATACAAGGAATTGGTTCCCCAATCCTGTACCACTTGCAACTGTCGCATAAAGGGTCTTCCCAAAATCATCTCATAGGCATGATTTTTGCTAAAATCGCATATAGCAAATGTGTGCTCGAACTCAACACCACAGGTGGTGAGAGTTATTCCTTCTAACAGCCCTAGGGGTCTCTCTATGTGACCATCGGCCATTTGCAATTTCATCCTTGTGGGCCTGAGTGCTGGCTTGCCCCAACGCTTCCATAGGGAAGTGGTAGCAATTGCAACTCCTGCACCTGAGTCTAGAATGGCCTTGGTGGTGTATCCTTGATGGGTGATAGGAAGATATGTGTTTCCCTCTTCGCCCTCACTCATGTCTCCTATCTTGTCCAATGGTATTTCTGGCACTGTTCTCTCGGATCCTACCTGGGAATGAGGTTTTGTTATCTCTGGTACTTGTTTGGCCACATGTTTCCATAGCTCTAGCCTTACTTTGAGTAGCTCTTCTAAGGTGAGGTTGCATTGTACTTTAGTGTTTTTCACTACCTTTGTGTTCCTAGGTATGATTGAGTCCTCATTTCTTACCATGACCATGGGTGCTCTCATACAGGTGGACTTAGCTTCCCATGGGCCTGTGAAGTGGGGTAATTCTTGTAAAGAATTAGGCTCAAAGTCTAGTCTTTCCTGAGAGTGGGTGATCTCCTGCTCCTCATAAATGGATGGGATGTCTTGTGGGAATTGGTCATGTGCATCATCCACAAGTTCAATGGGAGGAGGGACTTCACTTTCCTTAGGCCATTTGTCTTCCTAAATCTCGCGTAGGAATTCTGGTGTGAATCGATTCATAGAAGGTGATGTGTCTGGCTCCGTAGAGTTAGGCACATAGGCTTCAGGCACATAGGCTGCTTGGGCAGGAATGCTTACTCTTTCACTTGCCCTGTCCTTATGTTGAGAGGCGGGTTCCTTTTCTGATTGTGCAATCAGCTTCTCTATTGTTTCTAGCAATCCATCAAAGTGTAGCTGTGTCTTGGCTGAACTAGAGATGTTAAAGAGGCGACTGGCTTCAAACATGGTCTGAGCCAATTCCACCATCTTAGCACAAATCTTGGTTTGTTCTAGCTCTAGTTCTGCTCTAGGGTAACATTTTTCATGATCGGTTACGGTTGGCCCTTCTTGAATTCTGGCCTGATATGCTTTAAGCATCATATTAAGGTCCTCAGGAGTGGGATCTGCTAAGACTGATCCTACTCTTGGGGGTGGTGGGTTTAGGTGAGGCGGGTTGGAAGGTAGCGGTTCGGATGGAGTTGGGAATGGTGGAGGTGATGGAGGTGGGGTAGTGTGAGAGGGAGTTTGAGCTGTGAGTTCAGTTATCCTGGCCTTTGTTTCACTCAGGCTTTCCTCGAGTTCACTCATCTTTTTTGCCCATTGTCTTTTCATTCTTTCATGACTATCTCTCCAAGCTCTAGTCCTCTTCTTTGTCATGCTCTCCGTTTCACTAACATCTGGGCTCTTTTCCTGGCCTACGCTTTGGTTCTGTTGCAAGGCTTGGGCCCTAGTGATTACTTGTACTGGTGCAGTGGAAGTCACACTCCCTGTGGAGTCTACAACTAACCCAATAACGTTGATAGGAGTGATTTTTGGCATATTATTGGGGTTCTTTGGGCAATCTCGTAAGAGATGCTCCTTTCCACACTCCTGGCAATAGCCGTGGATCGTCACTGATTGGGTTTGGGTAGGTGCAGGAATGGGGCAATCACGAATGAGGTGATCCCCCTGACATCTGTAGCATGGTCCTCTAGGGAATGGAGGTCTTATCTGCCTAGGTTGGGGTCTTGAGTTAGGGTTTGTATACATTACATTGGTGTACTCCGGTTCCCCACTGGGTTCATTTGGCTCTTCACTATAGTAGGACTCACCATGTTCAGGAGATTGCATGTAGTAAGCATTGGGGCTATCAACATGTGTAGAATCGAAACTGTGGTCACTCGGGTCACTTTCAAAAAGCAGTTGGGTTACCGGGACTATAGCTCTATTCAAATTTTCTTCTGCCGCTGCATACTTTACCGGAATTACATTAGCTGGGGCAGGGGGTTGTTGTGCTAACACGGGCTGAGGCCTTTGTTGGGCTTGATATTGTGGTTGATAATTTTGTTGAGGCCTAGTATACTGTTGTGGCGGGTATTGGTTCTGGTATCTGCCTTGTTGAGAGTATGGCTGAGGGTAGGTTTGCCTAACAGCTTGCTTATTGTATGGGCAGTCTTGTGCTGTGTGATTTGTGTATCTTCGTTCTATGGTGCAGTACTGGCTACTAGGATTTACTTGGGGTTGAGCCGTAATGGGACATACATTCGCCAGGTGGTCGCTACCACAAGTATAACATCTTTTCACTGGGGCAAACCTTGGGATTTGTTTGCTAGTGACACCTAGTTTCTGTGCCACTTTCTCAGCGAGTTCCTCAATTGATGTGGATTGCGTGGAAGAGAGGCTAGAGGCACTATCTGAATCTTTGTATATTTTGGAAAGCTCTAACTCCTCCCCTAGGTTATCCTCGATGTCAATGCACATGCGTACACACTCTTCTATGGTCCTAGGGTCCTTCAAGTACACATAAGATCTCAATTTGGTACTTAGCAATCCATCCAAGAATAAAGCCACTTGCTTAGCTGGTGTGGGTAGCTCCGAAACAGGGCATCTTTCTAAGTATTGCCTAAATCTTCTTCTTGCAAGTCTCACGGTTTCTTGAGGGGTTTGCTTGAAGCTGTGAATCAACGAGGAGGTGTTATGTCTTATGCCACTCTTAGAGAATTCAATAATGAAAGCCTCTAGGAGTTGGTCTATGCTCTTGAACTGTCTCTCATTCAATGGTTGAAACCATGTAAGGGCTGTGTTCCTAAGGGTTAGACCAAAGGCATTATATTGCGTGAATAAATCCTCCACTTGTTCAGCTCTCAAGACTTGCCTGAACTCGGCCACATGATCGTATGGATCTCCGGTGCCATCGAAGTAATTCTTCATGGACTTAACTAGCTGAGTTGGTCTTAAAGTCCTTGTATGCTCTCTAGGTTGTGGTAGAGGGAGATCATCGGCATTTCTTCGATGTCCTGGGGCTCTAAGTACCTCAGGCTCTACTCTATTGGTTTCCGTCCTCGTTCTTTCTCTGCCCCCTGAGTTGGCAAAGCTCACCTCCGGCCTTTCTCTATGTCTGTCTCTTTGAGTTCCGTGAGCGTGGGAGGTTCCAGCTCCTGGGTGACCAAAGGACACGTTCGATCTTGGTTGGGTGAAAACGAATTCACCCTTCCAAGTGTAAGCATGCCTATCATTTTCTGTAACCACAAAGGTCCTCTCTGAGGCGTGATCTAGGTAGGTCACTCTGCCTGGGCTATCAGGATCTTTAAGCTCATAGATCATGATTGTTCCTATATCATTTGGCCGATCAGATTTATACCTCCAAAAGGCTTCATCAGTCCCTCGGTTCAGAAGCAGATCTATGCTCTTGTTGTCCTGAGGAATCCACTCTGGTGTGAGAATTCTCGTAAGAACATATTTCCCTCGAGGGGTCCTGGGCTCTACACCCATGTTTCCTTGTTCTAGGTCATCTATGTCCGTCTCAGGGATCAGATTCCCGAATTCGTCTGTCCTATCTGGATGACTGGTGACTACGTATATGGTTCCTTCTTTGTCCAAGTATGCTCCGTTTTCAAACTTGACAGCTGGGTGCTCTAGTCCTATGGATTGGCCAGGGTTTTTAATCTGGACCACGGATCTTCCTAGACCGTCCTCATAGATGCTAGCACCTAATCGGTTGGTCCTAAGGTATTCCAGCTGTGTCTTGTACGGGCCTTCTACCCTCTGCAAGTATGGCACTCCTGAACTTCCCGTAGGTCTGTCCATGCCTTGAGACATTTCTGATTCACTAATCTCAGAGCTAGGGTAGTATGAGTGGTGGCTCAACTGCTGGGCCCAAGACCTAGCAGTGTGATTAACGCTAGCCTCTGAAGACCTAAGGCTTTGTCTATCCCTTACTAGATGTCGTCCTGATCTAAGGTTCATATGCCTATTTAACTAGCCCAATTTTTTGCCTAGAGTACAACCTCGTTGCCGATCAATTGGTATCAGTCACTTGATTCTTTTTAGTCATTTATCGTGTTTAAGGTCTTGTCTGATATTACGTCGTCAGGAATACCTGAATGTTCTTCGTACTTTTAGGTTGATCGTTCCACGTTAGGTTCTTTTCCTTTATGTTATCGACAGTACAGAGATTATGTTTTTAACTTGAACTTGAGTTTTTAGGTAGTCTTCAACTTGATAACTGCCTACCGTCGCCCTGGCTTACTCCTATCACTAGTCGTTCTTAGCTTAAGCTATGAATTGACCAAGGGAGTTGAAAGTTTCCAACCTTTTGTTTCTTGCTTGGTTGCCCTTGAATGCCCAGGAAGTGTGTTCCCAAGCTTGCACTTACTCTTGCTTAGATTGCCCTTCGATGCTCTCAACAGATTTGTAAGAGTTCCAAAGTTAGCTCAAGACTTAAATTCCAAATACAGAACCCTTCACTTTCATTCATGAATCACAAATACCAATTTGCACTGTGAGTTTTTGGAAAACAATTCTAGAGATCCCTAAATTTTGTTCCCCCTGGGTATGGTCAACTTCAAAATACCCAATCTAATAATCCTGATCTTAATTTAACTATAACCAGTTGATGTTTTGGTTGTGCTCCCCACGAGCTTTCCAACAAAACAAGAATCACAGCAAACGGATTTCGTATGAGAAAGTTATGTCAGTTCAGGGTTCTGGTGCTGAAACAGGGTTTAAACAGGCAGACAAATCTCAAGATTTTTCTCAAAACATATGTGTAGGGACCTCACAAATCACTAATTGCTTAGACCAATATGCCCAATAACTATCCCCAAAACTTAAAATTAAAACCCTAAGTTTTTGCCGAAAAGCCTATCAATCGCGATCGACAGGTCTGTCAATCGCGATTGACAGAGGTGTCCGTCAAGGCCTGTCGGTCGCGATCGACACATCAGTCGCGATTGACAGTGTCAATCGCGATCAACAGAGTTGGTCGTGAGTTCTGTCAATCGCGATTGATGGTGTCAATCGTGATCGACACTTTTTCCGGGTTTTTCGCCGTGATTTCAGTCAATCGGGGATGTGTCCGTCGCGATGGACACGTGTGTTGGAGCAAGTCTATGACAAGCCTAAGTATTGGCTTGAGTCCCACAAAGTCATAAAAAAAAAGCTTTAAAATGAAGACTATGTAAAGTTCACTTGTGAACTACCTCTTGTAACTTTTGAAGAGTTTACTTAATGTAAAAGTAAGAGAATCTTAAGTGGTTGAGCCCACATGATCAAGAATGGAAAGAGGAGCCACGAATTCGTGATTTGTGGTAGGTAGAGAATCAAATCAATCATTGATTGATTGGAGAGTGATTGAGGGAAGTTAGCCTCCCAAACTCAACTATAAATAGATGGCAGTTTTAGTCGTGGTTAGAGAGACCTATGTGAAGACCTCCAAGAGCTGAGCTTTATGCCATATCAAGGTGTGATTACAAGGCACACATATGTATCAGTAAGTCATTGTATTGTACAAGCAATATACTTTCATTTTCATGATTATTTGAGTTCATCTTTCCATGTTCTTGTGATGTGTACTACTCACTGCCATTACTTCAGTTTTTCTCAGTCAGCTTGCAGAGATTGTTTCTCTGCACTTGGTTCATCATTTTCAGTGATTTAACTTGGTAAAGTTAGCTCTATAAGGCTACTATATGCTCACAAGTTTTCATGTCATTTGGATGTTGGAATCTTCAGTTATGTTCATTTGAAGTCAACAGGGTATGTTCATCTTCACTTCTCTGTCAGGTACCCGACTTTTTCAGTCATCTTGTCAGAGTCATTTCTCAGTGTTTACTCATCCAAATTCAGTTATTTTAAGCTTGTTGGATTCAGCTTACTGTCTAGTATAAGCATACAAATTTTCATGATCATTGAATTCTTACATCTTGAGTTATGCTAATTTTTCTACTCACTGGTCTATTTCTGTAGCAGCCCGTGAAAATCGGGATGATGTCATCACTTGTTAAAAGTCATTCTCAGTGTGTGGTTTGTTATTTTTGATGAGATTACTCTCTAAAGTTAGCTCTTTAAGCTACCTAGCCTTCCCCAAGAGGAATTAATCTAATTGCTGCTGTGCTCAGAGAATTATGTAAAACACTGGACAGGTGTATCAACCAAGAATAGCAAGTTTTCACCTCTGAGCTAACTCCAACTTATCTGTTTTGATCTATCTTTTTGAGAGTGATCTTCCAAGGTACATAGGGTGTCTAATACATCCATTGGCAAGCTAAAAGGGCCCACCATCTACTCCTGGAGTTCATTTGGCTAGTGTAGAGCAAAGATTTTGCAACACCTCTTCATCTTCAACACATACCTATGCATCTCTTCACAGTGGTATCAGAGCAAGGTTGGACAACATGGCAGATGGATTTCCTTCATCAATTGACAAATTGGACAGAGGTAACTACTCAGCTTGGTCATTAAGGATGGAAGCTTATCTCCAAGGTAGAAGTTTATATGGTTATGTGGCTGGAGATGAAGTTATGCCAAGTTTCAGGAACAAAAGTCAACCAACACAAGAAGAGCAAGAAAGATTGAGCACATGGTGCTCCAAGGATGCACTTGCAAGGTCTTATCTCCTCAACTCTATCTCAGATTTTTTGTTGCCTCACATTAGAAGTTGTAAGACATCTCAGGAAGTGTGGGATGCACTTGAAGCTTTCTTTGCTTCAAGTACTAAAGCTAGGAAGCATCAACTATGGCTGGATTTCACAACTCTCAAGAAGGCTCCCAAACAAAATGTGACTGATTTTGTCACAAAGCTCAAGGACATAGCAGATCAGTTGGGAAGCATTGGAGAGGTAATAGATGAAGAGCAAATTGTAAGGCAGGTCATCAATGGCTTGAAGGCAGATGACAAGTGGGAAGCATTCACCACAGCTATGGATTTGTACATGGACATGCATGTACCTGATTTCAACACACTCATTGGACAACTACTTACTCAAGAGGCAAAGCTTATCAAAAATGGAGAAAGCTCTAAAGGTAATCAATCTTCAGCTTTATACACGGATAAAAGCAAGTCTAAAGATAACAAAGGAAAGGCAAAGAAAGTGGATGATGAAGCAGGTACATATCAAGCTAACTATGCAGGTAGAGGAAGACATGGCAGAGGTAGAGGAAGAGGAGGTAGACAAGGCAGGGGGAGATCCCAAGACTCCAACTCATGTTCTATTTGTGGATTAACTAATCATACAACTGAAAATTGCTTTAGGAATTCCAGGAATCAAAGAGGCAGAGGATACAATAGAGGAAGTTATGGCTACTCAAGAGGAAGGTTCAACAATTATCATGGCAACTACAACAACTACAATCATTCAAACTATCAAGGAGGCTACAAAGGAAGGAGAGACTACAATAACTACACAGAAGACTCAAACAAAGAGGATTCATTATTGATCATGAACATGGCTATGCCACAAGGTAAATCTGATGAGCATGTTTTCTACATAGATTCAGGTTATTCAAATCATGTGGCAGGAAATGTGGCACTCCTATCAGATTTAGAAGATCCAAGGAATAAGCATGAGGTACAAACAGGAGATGATACAAAACATCCTGTGGAGAAAATAGGCAATGTCAAAGCACCTGATGGAAACATCAACCTACTCAGTAAGGTACTCTATGTCCCTACCATTACAAAGAATTTGATAAGTGTTGGGCAGATAGTAGAGAAAGGGTTGCAAGTCAGGTTCACAAAGGCAGGAGCATTTGTTGAAGATCCAAGTCAAGGATTCAGAAGAATTGCAAAAGGTGAAAAGACAGGTAGATTGTTCACATTTGAATTACAGGACACTAGAAACATTGCTCTCTTTAATTATGGTAGTCAGACACTCACAGAATTGGAAGTATGGCACAAAAGGTTAGCACATATTGGTGAAAGGTCATTAAAGCAAATTTGCAGGGACCAAAGTGTACTTGGACTCCCTAACTTGTCAAAACAACATATGATTTATAAGTGTAGTGCATGTCAGTTTGGAAAGTCTCACAGGTTACCATTCATGAAGAAAGGTTATATGCATGGAGATCTCTTGGAGTTGGTTCATACAGATGTATGGGGACCTAGCAAGGAAGCTTCAATATCTGGATCAAGGTATTATGTTTCCTTTATTGATGATTGCAGCAGATGGACTATCCTATTCTTTATGAAACACAAAGATGAAGTTTTTTCATGTTTCAAAAGATATTTGGCTCTTGTGGAGAATCAAACAGGTAAATCACTAAAAAGGCTAAGGTCAGATGGAGGGGGAGAATACTTCTCCCATGAGTTTGATTCTTTTCTTCAAGAAAGAGGAATCAAAAGAGAGGTAACTACAAGGTACACTCCTGAGCAAAATGGAGTGGCAGAAAGGAGGAATAGGACAATTGTTGAAGCTGCAAGGTCTATGTTAAATGAAAAGCATTTACCTAATTACTTATGGGCTGAGGTTGTATCTACAGCCACTTACTTGATTAACAGGTTGCCTTCAAAATCCCTTGATGGAATGACTCCATATGAGGCTTGGAATGGAAGAAGACCAAGCTTAGATCATTGTAAAATTTTTGGATGTATTGCTTTTGCTCATGTTCCTTCACAGGTTAGAGGCAAGATGGATCCAAAAGCAGAAAGGTGTGTATTTATTGGATATGACAACAATCAAAAGGGCTACAGGTTATACAACCCTACCAACAAAGGATTCTTGGTAAGCAGAGATGTAGTTTTTGATGAGAACAATTCATGGTATGAAGATTCATGCAGGAAGATCAATTTACCATATGATCTTGAAGAAGATTTTCCAAAGCTTGGTAGAGAACAATCAAAGATTGAAGAACAAGACACCTCAGAGGATGATGAAGAATGTCAGATGGAAAAGATCAAAGCATGGAAGTCTAAAGGTAAAGCAAAATTGCAGGAACTTGGACATGAGGCAGAATCATCACATCATGGCCTAAGAATATCTATGAGGGAAAAGAAAAAACCAGAAAGGTATGGGTTTGACACCTCATTAGTAACTAAACATTCTATCTACATAGCACAGGACATAAACCAAGAGGAGCCATCATCATTTGAAGAGGCCAAAGCAAAAACAGAATGGAAGCATGCAATGAAGGAAGAGATTGAAGCACTCGAGGAAAACAACACTTGGGATTTGGTGCCCAAGACTTCATCCATGAAGGTAATAGGCTCAAGATGGGTCTATAAACTCAAGAAGAATTCTGATGGTTCCATTAACAGGTATAAGGCAAGGCTTGTAGCAAAAGGCTTTGCACAAACTCAGGGAATTGATTATAGAAGAGACATTCTCTCCTGTGGCAAAGATGCCTACTATTAGGGTTTTGCTTAGTATTGCCTCTTCCAAGAATTGGAAGATACTTCAACTAGATGTAAAGAATGCATTCTTGAATGGTTGGATAACAGAAGAGGTATATATGGCACAACCACCTGGTTTTGAGAATCAAGTTTATCCTAATTATGTGTGTAAACTTAACAAAGCATTGTATGGTCTCAAGCAAGCTCCAAGAGCTTGGAATTTCAGGCTTGTTTCATTCTTGCAGGACAAAGGCTTTCAACCAAGCAAAGCAGATCCTTCACTCTTTATTAAAAAGAGTAATTCTGAGGTCATCTACCTATGTGTATATGTAGATGATATTATATTGACAGGAAATGATGCAGATGGTATGAAGAAGATCAAAGATCAGATGAGAGAAGAGTTCAAGATAAGTGATTTGGGTTCACTTACCTACTTCCTAGGTTTGGAAGTTGTCTACAAAGATCATGGTTTGTTTCTCACTCAAAGAAAGTACATTAAGGACATGTTGGCAAAATTCAAGATGCAAGATTGTAAGATTGCAGGTACTCCAATGGAGGTTAATCACAAATTGAGCTCACATGAAGGTGAACTCATAGAGGACATCACATCATATCAAAGTCTAGTGGGTAGTCTCAACTATGCCACATTGACAAGAGTAGATATATGTTACAGTGTGAGTGTGCTAAGCCAATTTATGCACACACCAAGGAAACCACATATGGATGCTGCCAAAAGGATACTCAAATATCTCAAAGGAACCATAAATGAAGGACTTTACTATCCTTATGTATCTGATTTAGGTTTGAAGCTATTTTCTGATGCAGATTGGGCTGGCTCCAAGGAAGATAGAAGGAGCACTTCAGGTTATCTTACCTTTGCAGGTTCAAAGCTTATTTCATGGTCATCCAAGAAGCAACCCACAGTTGCTCTCTCTTCTACTGAAGCTGAATACAGAGGTCTTGCCATAGCTACTCAGGAAGCTATGTGGATGAAGACATTATTCAAAGATCTTGGATTGGAGTTTGGAACTCCAACTATTTTTGGTGACAATATGAGTTCTATTCACTTGGCTGCTAATCCTATTTTTCATGCAAGGACTAAACATATTGAAGTTCATTATCATTATGTACGAGAGAAGATCCTAAGCAAGGAGATTCAAATATCATATGTGTCCACTCATCAACAATGTGCAGATATTCTAACTAAAGCATTGGATGGTACAAAGCTTTGCAAATTCAAGGCTATGATTGGTTTGCAGGTAATCTTGGAAGATTGAAGACCTCAACCATACTTGGCTTGAGGGGGAGCTGTTGGAGCAAGTCTATGACAAGCCTAAGTATTGGCTTGAGTCCCACAAAGTCATAAAAAAAAAGCTTTAAAATGAAGACTATGTAAAGTTCACTTGTGAACTACCTCTTGTAACTTTTGAAGAGTTTACTTAATGTAAAAGTAAGAGAATCTTAAGTGGTTGAGCCCACATGATCAAGAATGGAAAGAGGAGCCACGAATTCGTGATTTGTGGTAGGTAGAGAATCAAATCAATCATTGATTGATTGGAGAGTGATTGAGGGAAGTTAGCCTCCCAAACTCAACTATAAATAGATGGCAGTTTTAGTCGTGGTTAGAGAGACCTATGTGAAGACCTCCAAGAGCTGAGCTTTATGCCATATCAAGGTGTGATTACAAGGCACACATATGTATCAGTAAGTCATTGTATTGTACAAGCAATATACTTTCATTTTCATGATTATTTGAGTTCATCTTTCCATGTTCTTGTGATGTGTACTACTCACTGCCATTACTTCAGTTTTTCTCAGTCAGCTTGCAGAGATTGTTTCTCTGCACTTGGTTCATCATTTTCAGTGATTTAACTTGGTAAAGCTAGCTCTATAAGGCTACTATATGCTCACAAATTTTCATGTCATTTGGATGTTGGAATCTTCAGTTATGTTCATTTGAAGTCAACAGGGTATGTTCATCTTCACTTCTCTGTCAGGTACCCGACTTTTTCAGTCATCTTGTCAGAGTCATTTCTCAGTGTTTACTCATCCAAATTCAGTGATTTTAAGCTTGTTGGATTCAGCTTACTGTCTAGTATAAGCATACAAATTTTCATGATCATTGGATTCTTACATCTTGCGTTATGCTAATTTTTCTACTCACTGGTCTATTTCTGTAGCAGCCCGTGAAAATCGGGATGATGTCATCACTTGTTAAAAGTCATTCTCAGTGTGTGGTTTGTTCTTTTTGATGAGATTACTCTCTAAAGTTAGATCTTTAAGCTACCTAGCCTTCCCCAAGAGGAATTAATCTAATTGCTGCTGTGCTCAGAGAATTATGTAAAACACTGGACAGGTGTATCAACCAAGAATAGCAAGTTTTCACCTCTGAGCTAACTCCAACTTATCTGTTTTGATCTATCTTTTTGAGAGTGATCTTCCAAGGTACATAGGGTGTCTAATACATCCATTGGCAAGCTAAAAGGGCCCACCATCTACTCCTGGAGTTCATTTGGCTAGTGTAGAGCAAAGATTTTGCAACACCTCTTCATCTTCAACACATACCTATCCATCTCTTCACAACGTGGCTACGCGTAAAAGTCAATCAATCATGGGAATTCTGTCGGTCGCGATCGACGGTGTCAATCGCGATTGACAGGGTCTGTCGGTCGCGATTGACAGGGTCTGTCGGTCGCGATTGACAGGGTCCTACGTGGCAGTCAGTCGGTCGTGGGTTCTGTCGGTCGTGATCGACAGGTCTGTCGGTCGCGATTGACAGGGTCTGTCGGTCATGGCTGTCAATCGCGATCGATGGTGTCGGTCGCGATTGACAGAGAAACACGGAATTTTCCAACTGTTTTTAGTGATTTAGAATGTGCTCATCATGCTTGTGCTTGTGATGAACTTTGTTTTACCAAATGATCGAATTTTCTGTCGATCGCGATCGACAGAGGCTGGCGACTGCGAAACAGTTTTTGAGTATTCCGTACCTGCGCAACGTGCTGGGGGTGATGATTCAGCAAGAACCTGCAAAATGCTCAAGAAACATGCAAAAACAGTGCAAGCAATATCGCTCTCTCGCTCTCTCTCACAAGTAGAATGAAGGAAATGAGGTGGAGATGGTGATATGATCAAAACTGAAAAATTTTCGTGATGATGGAGATGGAGGTGGGAGATGGTGATGATGATAATGGTGATGAAGATGGTGAAGAAAAAACAAGAAAATAGATGAATGTGAAGAAAATACCTACAACTCCAATGCGTCAACTCTACGACTTACCATCACACGCTCGTCCTCAAAGCTCAATCCCCGGCAACGGCGCCAAAATTTGGTGTAGCTCAGTGATGAGTAGCACCTCCTTTGATGTCAATCCGGGAAGACGTGAGGATGGTATGAAGACCTCGAGCAAGTGGAGGCACAAGTGCGTGAGTGAGAAGCACACAAACATGCACACACATACACACACACGCGCACACACGGCAATACAAAAAGTGAGAAGCAATGGAGTTCTTAGATTACTTTCAAAAAGCTCTTACAAGTTCAATTCAATTACAATCTAACCTCAAAAATGAGCTCTCTAGCTCTATTTATAGTTTTTGACTAGGTTTTGGCCCTGTCCAGACCTAGTGTCCGGCCTAGTTAAAAATTAGGTTCCAGGGCTTATTTGAGGGCTCAAACGAGATCTAAAAAATACAAAAATTGGTAAGCAACTACTTCTAAGGCTCCTCAAGCTCGAGGACTCCTCAGCTTGCACAAAATGGAGCTACAAAAGGTGAACATGGTATTTACAGGGGTTGTTAGTGATGAGAATCACTTTTAATTGGTGTAAGGGTTTTGAAAAATTAAAGGGTTGCCTTAGTGCTAGATCTGCGTGAATGCTCGTACTTGCTTCTTCATGAAGAAAATTATTGGCCTACTTGCTAGATCGTCGTTGACTCCCTTGTCTGCTTGTGCCTTCTCTCCCCTCTGACTCTCTTCTCTGACTGCCATGCCTTGTCAGTCCTTCAGTTCCTTGTCTGCTGCTAACAAGGAAGATTGAGGCTTTGGTTTTTTATGAACCCAAAGTTGAACCATGTTGAGATATCAAGCTCAACATGTGATGATCCAGGATGACATGTACCAGTTTTTTGTTTCTCTGACATGTATACTGGTCACACCCGTATATGTCAGGGATACTTCATTGAGCTTTATTATATTTATCTACCGAGAGTGATCGCACATTTGTTCCTTTCCATCTCACTCATCCCCAGACATTAGGTTTTTCCTTATGTACTGATCTTTATATATTGCACTTGTTGTATTCTTGTTTTTAGGTCATTCTTGTACATTCCTTTTTATGTAATAGAAGAAGAAGAAGAAGATCATTCTTCCTTTCCTCAATCTGTGTATGTGCTTCTCCTTGAGAGTGAGAGTGTGTGTGTGAGCTCTCTTCCTTATCTCCTTCCTCGTGACATGGTATTAGAGCCGGCGTGGCTGTAGAAAGCTCGTGGAGAATGCAACGGTGAAGAGTACATAGAAAGGAGTGGAGAAAATGCAATTCACAAATGAGCTCCGTTTGCTACAAAAATCGGTGTGAAGGTAGAAGAACTCAAAATATTTTTGAGAGTTATCCCTTTAGGCTCACTTGTTTTTGCCAGTTCCAAGTTTCGGAGCCATCTCGACCTCCATTCCGAGCCCGCAAGGTGGGACGCATAGAAAACCAAGTCACTTTCAAAAACTGTAACTTGCCTCGTGTTCGGAAACACTCATATATTCGAGATCCATAACTTCAAGCAATTCCGTGTAGTGTTGATACATGAAAACTGTGTTTTTTCTAGATCGAACTATCACATCATGGTGCAATAGTGTTCAAGCAGAAGTGTTGCTTGTAGTGGTTTGCAGTGTTGTGTATTGCTGCAGAAATGGCAAACGCAGATGGAATGAGTCAGCTTATGAGCAATAAAGCTGGACAAGAACAACTTCGATGCTTGGAGATTCAGAATGATGAATTTCCTGATGGGAAAAGGCTACTGGAAGTACATCAAAGGAGAGAATGAAAATGCTCTACAGTTACCAGAAAGGAATAGGACTGTAGATCAGGTAAGAGCATATGAGGAATGGAATCAAGGAGTACGAAAGGTAATGTACTAGCTATCTGTTAGCATACAAGATAGCATGATTGGACACATACAGGATGCCAAGACTCCAAAAGATGCTTGGAACAGTTTGGTCACATTGTATGAGACCAATACAAAGGCATGAAAATTGCAACTCAAGAACGAGCTGCATACATTGGAGAAGAAGAGCATGTCGGTAAGTGACTACACCTTGAAAATCAAAAGCATATATGAGTCACTTGCATCTATTGGCATGAATGTAGATGATGATGATAAGGTGGAAGTGCATCTTCTTGGTTTAGGAGCTGCATATAAGCAGTTTAGAACTTCCATACAGATCAGGGAAAATATTCCGAATTTTGCTGATCTGGTATCTATGCTGATTATTGAAGAAAAGAATCTTGGTAAGGATTCAAACTCCCAAGTAAAGCCCAGTTCTGAGCAGGTATTCTACTCTGACAGAGGAAGAGGAAGAGGTAGAGGTTTCGGAAGTGGAAGAGGAAATAGTAACCAAGACCAAGGTCAACAACAGAATCATGCAGGAGGAAGAGGACAGTTTCGAGACAGGGGGAGCTAAAGAGGTTGTAGAAATTTCCAAAGAAATGATTCAGGTAATGATAGTAAAGGATGTTGGAATTGTGGTAAACATGGACACTTTGAACGTGATTGCAGGTTGAAGAATCAAAATAACAGAAGGTATATGCTAAAATCAGTCATTTTCTATGTGGAATTGGCAGGTCCATAGCGTACATGGCTGCTTTCATAGATTTCATTCCACATGTTGGAGCCCATCAATTTCTACTTCAATTATCCTGTTCATAAAGTACATGACTAGTAGCAGTGAGATTCTCGACATCTCAAAGAATGTCACATGCTAAAATAAAAGGAAACATTCATCAAACTATCGAGAGAAAGATTCTTGATCTGCATGAAGTTGAAAATCTACATGAGGCTTCACATCAATCCAACGCCTACTGGAGCACATCAACAGAAAGAGGCTCTTGGGGTGGCAAAATAGAAATTCCACTTAAGGCGCTAAATCAACATTAAAGTGAAGATTCAGACATTCAAACTGAACGCAATTTGCAGGAATCAAACAGTACTGACTCAAACACTTTCGGAATTTACAGGAGCATCGCCCAAACCATGCTTCGCAAATGGCCTTCTGTTCCTGGTCCCATCATTACAATGGCTTTGTACGGCCTTCGAGATACACAAGATGACAGTAAAGTCTCGCGGAAGGCTAGCATCATCCTAAACCTTGCTTCTCACAACATCAATCATCCCCATATGCACATCATCACAGCATTTGGTGAACCATGAATTGACAATAATCACCAGATCCAAAGACAGAAGCGTCTGACATCCAATAAATCGAGGAAGCCACCCACAATAGTATAGACACTATACATATAAAACTACTTACATCAGAACGATGAAGATGTTCATGTAAACACAACCTCTCTAGAGAAAGAACCTTAAACAGCAACCAGGAGAATAACCAATAGAACAAGCTGCTTCCATCTAGCTCAAGTCATCCGATAACTATGAAACTAGACTTACTGGGCCTCAGAGATCTTGGTGGATAGAATGTCATCAGATGGCATCATATGCCATCAAGAGTAGCAAATACTAATTGCCCATCATAGGCCGATAACGCTACACCCCCAAACGACCCACAAAAGCAACATGCCCCAAAACCCTAAAACTTACTAGACAAACAACGATAGCAGTACAATTGAACTGTAAGCCAGATGAGAGAGAGCAAACCCAAAGAAGGCCTCAGAACTTGATTTCAGGATAATGTGTCAGCATCGATGAATTCTCAGATGACACACACAATTCCTTCAATCGTCATGGGCAGGTCGACCTCAACGCAGTTCGGTTCGCATGTTGTTTAAATAATGGTAAGAAACAGGTTCCCGACTCGCGAGCTCACAGATGACACTAAGTCTGTGTTATCAAAAAATGCCACCTTGGGAACTCTATTTACACTACACCAAGAATTCAATTGAAGATGGATAGGAAGGCTAATTATAAGGGTTCGAAAATGCTAATAATGACGCCACAAGCAACATACACTGAGAAGAGCTGAACATATCGTGGGAAATAATTCTCAAGATGGTGATTGTTTATCATGTCTCTTGTGGAATGCATTATTGAGGTTAAGGTCATACATCTACAGCCAGCCACATACATACAAAATGCACGAGAACAACGAAGTACGGTTGCTTACAATCTTATGCATTGTTCAATATTCAATCTCAAATGTGAAGCAAGAGGGCATATCAAAATAGCACACCTGCACATGTACCGTGGAGTAAGAAGGCACATACTCATTCATAGGAGACGCTCGAGTGCTTCAACCTTGTTGCACTTACAATCTCCCTTGCTTTAAGGTCCGCAATCGCAGCTGAAGCACACCCCCCTCTTGTATATGCGCTCAGAGGTAGTCAGGCATCCACAACATCAAATGAAAAAGACCTCCCAAGAATGAGTCAGCCCTCTTTTTGCCTATCTGCTACTGTTCAAACTTCGACACCTGCATCTCCCCAAGAAGATCTTCCCCGCTTTTGTTATCTAGAAGTTCACGAGCATGTCCAGCCCTCGCTTTGGGATCAACGTAGTAGCCTTTCTTCTTTTTCCCCTTCTCTGGCGTGTACCCTCTTGCCAACGGGAGAAAGAAGACTAGGAGAAACCTGACTCTTCCAGCCCTTCTGACAGATGATGGTACCCACTTTAGTTGACCTGCAAGAAGACTCTGTAAAAAATACCCTCTCAAAACTCGATTCTCCCCACTTCAGCAACTACCCAATTTTTTTGCTCCTCAGCCAATCCTCCTCCGATGTTCAATCGGTCTCTCGCTTTTGATCAAGAACGCCAGCCCTCCCACGTTCTACTCTGTACCTCCTCAGACATGCAAAAAAGCAAGAAGGATATGTCTTGAGAACGATGCCTCCCTCCGCTCCTCTGGTCGATGCTGCACACAAAACCACCCCCCCCCCATTCGCACCTCCTGCACAGATACTCGGAGAACAGCAAAATTGCAGAAAAAAATGCCTCTAGCCCCTCGTTACCTTTGAATGCCCCCCCTTTGTGGCAAACCCCCTTTTTTTTCCTCATGGATCGGTTGTGTGTCCCGTATGTAACAGCCAAAAAAAAACTCCCTTCAGCTTTTTCTTCTGACAAGATTAGAATGACGATCACCCGCCTCCCATTCTCCCTTAGCAGAAAACTGCAGAAGTCTCCCCCCCAACTGTGCACCCTTTTCTTCTTATCCCCCCCTTATCGGCTCCAGGTCTGTCAGCCACTCTTCATTCCTTCCGTGTATCTCTGGTCACCCGTGTGTGAGGTAATAGGCCATACCCTCCCCGTTGCATTTTCCTGCACACAAAAAACAAAAACAAAAAGAATCTACGAGAGAGAGAGAGAGAGAGAGAGAGAGAGAGAAATATCGTTTTTTCTTTCCCAAAAAACCAAATCAAATTGACCCTCTGACAGCAGGCTGACCACTACCTAACCCCCTTTTTCTCTACCCACGAGCTTTCCCAAAAGCCCAACTCATTCAGATGTTTTTTTCTTTGTAATTGTAATCTTTATGGCTTCATCACAATACATATGAAATGCTTCCAAGGTTGATTGACGTCCAATGTGTGACATTGCTTTCGACTCTCTTTTTATTCTCCTTGGCCAAAAAATGCACAATTTCCCCAGACATGATCTTCTCTTAATAGTGCATCCTTATCTCCGAGTGACTCTCAAAGATGCCCATCTTTCTGCACTCCATTGATCTTTGGGTCTACATTGGGTCGTCCTCCTATTACACCGAGTTGTCATGCCGCCAATTCCCTTCTCCAAGCCACCACATTTGATTGCAGTTTATCATTTTGGCTATCTTTTCCTTGCAAAATACCTGCATCCAAGCATATCCTCTGCCAAATAGAAACATGTTAGTGCATAGAAACCAAGCATTTACTGAGCTAACATACTCCCCTCTTCTTATTTGCGAAGTCGTCCTCGACGAGCCACTCTTGCTGCAATACAATCCAAATAGCCATGAGACTGTCAGTGTACAACCTATTTACATACCTCTTCATCGAGCCATCATTCCCACTGGACTTGCACTCATTGAAGCCATTAGTGCCCAGACAAAATCACTCATGAATACATACAAATCATTCGTTTACAAAATGATCCACGGACACGCACATATATGCAATTCCATTTCCATCATGCATCAAATTGCTCATGCATTCCATTATGAAAATAGTCTCAATTAAAATAACACATGCATACCTTTCCATGTTTTATACATGCAACTATCATTGCGGAAAACAGAAAAGAAAATACCGAAATAAACAACGACAACTGAAATGAATCCAACAGGAGATGCAACATACCCAAAATGCATACCCCATTATTGCACCTACTATTCGCTATGTACAATTATTCCATGACTAGACACTCCCAAAGAATCCCCATCCTCGTCCTACAAAAGTCATCGAGACTCGAGTACAAGTCAAGTCCTACATAAAAACCATAGAGTGCCCCACACACACTAGAAAACCCTCGGATAGAGTACACAAGTTACAAAGCAAAACCGTTGCATTACCTTGCTAGAGGTCTCATCCATAAGTACATATGTAGTATCCGTGCCTTTGAGAATGTTGATTCAGAGTGAGCTGATCTGTCGCAAGCCACCATACCAATCACACAAGCAAATAACGTTCCCTCCCAGGCGATCGTCGCCCTCTCCTCTCTCTCTCTCCCCCTCAGGAGTGGGGAATAATTTCATATGAAAATTTTATTTATATTCACACGTTGGCCTATGTTGACATTGGATGCGATTCGTGGACCTGACCACCCGACCAGGTTGATTCCACCCATCTACCAATGCAACGTAGCGCACAACACACAAACACATAACGATAGACAAGTAACATATCAGCTAGCCCATAACGAAGCTGGATGCGGCTCGTGGTCGTGACTACCCAACCACGATGGCTCCACCTACCTACCAACCTGTTATGGCGCGTAGCTAAGATACATACATATACATCCCAAGCCTATGGCGAAACTAGCTGCGGCTCGTGGTCCTAACCACCCGGCTAGGATAACTCCACCCACCTACTAGCCCACCATAGCGCATAGGTACAATCACAACAACACAATGTTTTTTTTTCATAGTTAATTAATTTACCCTAGTCCTGAGAATTAGGGAGAGGAAGAAAGGGATTTTCCCCACTTTTCCCACACATGCATACAAACATATACACTCTAGCCTTTGACAGATCGACCACCTCTTCACTCCATTCTCTCAATTACAAACACTACATATGTATTCATCGATTTGACTCCCACTAGGTAACTACAACCGGCTATGCCTTGGCTCCTCATATACCTATCCTTAGATGATCTAGAATGTGGGTCTCCAGGATGTCTCATATAGCCTCACCTCGTACTCGTATCTCGACGACTTCCCTAGGGTGAGTCAGGCTCAACTTCAAGAGCTCCGTCGTCGCTACCTATCATTAACAGATCTGCCCAAGCCCAAGTGATATCGTTCTCTTCGTTAGGCATTTCCCTCGAAGGGTCGAAATAGTAATATTGATCCCCCGCCCATCCTACATGTCGGATCAAGTATGTCTCAAACCACTCAATATGAAACGTAATATCCAAACCCTGGTTTATGAATACTAGCCAATGCGCTTGCTCCACATCATATTCGGTCTCAAAGTCGTCGACCTCTATGTCCATGCGGGCGAATGTCTGGTCCGGGAAATATATCCCCAACTCGTACAAATAGAGTTGAGTTATTTGATATGCCATGTTGTTACTTAGCTCCTAACAGTCTCTGCACAACACAAAAAAACATAATTATAAGTCCAAAATTCTTGAGCTAGCAAGAGATAATATTTATGACAACAAAAATCATAGCTAAGATATGCGCATGCATATATATATATATATATATATATATATATATATATATATATATATATATATATATATATATATATATATATATATATATATATATATATATATATATATATATATATATATATATATATATAACTATACATCTATGTACAAGGAGTCTACTACGTCTTTTCCATTTGGATCTCGTCTGGCTTCTCCCGTCCTAATGCTAGTTGAAATATGGTTTAACTCGAAGCACGTTAACCTTCACGGGAGCACATTCTTCTCCTAAATCTTGAATTTGCATGGAACCATTGGAGTTGAGTTCCACCACTTTAAACGGTCCTGCCCATCTTGTCTGTAACTTTCCTGGGAATTTGTAATACTTGCTATCATAGACTAGCACCAAATCCCCTTCTTGAATCGCATAGGTCTTGAGATTCTTGTCATGCCTCTCCTTACGCCTTCTCTAAATAGCTTCCAGACTTTGCTATGCAATGAGTCTCTTTTCTTCTAGCTTGACCAGTTGTATGTACCTCTCCTTCAATGACTCTTCCTCTCCCAGCCTGGCCTCGATGGCCACTCTTAATGTCCGAACTTCTTTTTCGATGGGAAAGATGGCTTCCTCGCCATATACTAGGGAGAATGGAGTGCTCTTAGTCGTCACTCGATAGGATGTTCGATACGCCCACAAAGCTTCCAAAAGTTTCTCATCCCAGTCTCGCCTATGCACAGCTACTGTCTTTGTCAAAATCTGTTCAAGAACCTTGTTGGTAACCTCCACTTGTCCATTCGCCCTCGGGTAATATGGAGTGCTCTTCCTATGTTTGATCTTATATAATTCCATAAATTCCTCGATCAGTTCGTTGACAAAGTGTGTTCCTCTATCACTCACTATCTCCAACAGGCATCCGAATCGAGTGATAATTTGTTCATACAAAAATTTAGCTACATCAATAGCTCGGTCAGTTTTCAGAGCTTTGGCTTCTACCCACTTGGTAACATAGTCAGTGAAGACCAAGATATACCTATTGGATCTACGTCTTGAGGGAGGATCAATAGGCCCCACAAAATCAATTCCCCATTTTTCAAAAGGCTTAAGAGCCAGCATCGGCATAAGAGGAGCTGCATGTGCTAATGTTGGTTTGCCCATTCTTTGGCATTTTTCACATTTCTTGCAGTATGTGTGAGAGTCTTTGAACAGCGTTGGCCACCAATACCTAGCCAATAAGATCTTTCTTGCCGTCAGCTCACCAGCAAAATGCCCACAGCAGGGTTCATCATGTAATGCCCTCAAAACTAGGGTTGCTTCTTCTTCCTTGAGACACCTCCGATAAATGCTTTCATGGACAAAATATCGATAGAGCTGCCCAGCAATGATGCTATGGTGTTTTGCCAGTGCTAATAGTTTTTGCTTCTCTCTCTTGGTTGCTCCCGGCGAGTATTTAGTGGTGCACAAGAAATTCACCAAGTCGGCATACCAAGGTACTTTAGCATCAACCTGAAATAGATGCCCATCAGGAGCATCCTCGGGCACACTAGAGATTGGCTCCTCATTAATAATTCGAGATAAATGGTCAGCCAATATGTGCACTTTGCCTGGTTTGGTTACCACTGTGAACTGAAATTCTTGTAGGAGTAGCATCCACCTCATCAATCGCCTTGATAGCTCGAGTTTATTGATGATATACTTTAGGGCTTCATGATCCACATAAAACTGAAATGCTTTCCCATCAAGTAATGCCGATACTTGTTTACCACAAAGATCATCGAGAGGCATTCCTTTTTTGTAGTCGTGTAGTTTTTTTTAGTGCTATTCAAGTTTCGACTTGCGTAATAAATAGGGTGGTCCAATTTCTTTTCATCGGCTTGACATAGCACTGCTCCAACTGCAGTTTGAGAAGCATCTGTATGCACATGAAATTCTTTCGTCCAATCAGGTGCTACTAAAATCGGTGCATTTATCAATCTCTCTTTGATCAAGTCGAATGAAACTTGACACTCTCCAGTCCATTGATATTGTTGGTCTTTCCTCAAAAGATTCGTCAGTGGTGCTGCTATTGATGCAAAATTTAATATAAATCGTCGATAATAATTAGCATGCCCCAAGAATCCTTTGAGTTGCCGCAAGTTTTGAGGAGGTGGAAGTTGTCCGATTTTTTCTACTTTATCTTCGTCAACCGCAATCCCTTTTTTGGAAATAACATGTCCCAAGAGCAATCCTCTTCGTACTCCAAATGTACACTTTTCAGAATTTAATGCGATGCCTTTTTCAATGCTTCTTCTTAAAATAGCTTCGATCCTCTCCATCATGTTTTCATCGTTGCCTCTGATTGCAAAGTCATCGAGGAATATCTCCATCCAATCCTGCAAATAGTCTTGATATGCAGCTATCATTGCCCTCTGAAATATGGCCGGTGCATTGCATAATCCAAATGGCATCAAACGATATGCATACGTACCCCATTCTGTCGTGAAAGTAGTTTTTGATTGATCTTCTTCATGGATTTGGATCTGGTTATACCCGCTGACACCATCCAAAAATGAGTACAATTTATGGTCAGCCACTCTGTCCAAGATTTGATCAGTAAACGGCAAAGGGAAGTGATCCTTTTTTGTGTACTCATTCAACTTCCGATAATCTATGCAAATGCGGATTTTCTTATTTTTTTCGGAACAACTACAATTGGCGATACCCATTCGCTGGATGCGATGGGATATATGAATCTTGCTTCCAATAACTTAGTCAATTCCAGCTTGATCAATTTCAAGTAGACTGGATTTGTCTGCCTAAGTCGTTGACATATTGGTCGGGTGCCTTCTTCCAAATCTATATAATGTTGGCACATTTGGGGATCAATTCCTCTCAGATCATTGTATGACCATGCAAAGGCCTTGCTGAAATTTTTGAGTGCCAATTTAATGCAATCCCGTACTCCATCTGGTAGCTCTGACCCCACGCTCAAGAACTTTTCTGGAAAAACTTCCCATTTTTCCACCTGAGCTTCTCGCGAATATTCCTTATTCCTTGATGACGTTGTGATTGGAAAGTGCTCCCCCGATCACGCGTGCATGGTTGGCCAGTAAATCATTGTTTTTCTCTGTTTCAACCGGACCCAATTTCTTTAGTTCAGCTTTTGCAATGGCTTCTGACACTTTAGTCTTACTCTTCGCTTCGTTTTCCGATTCTCGACTTCTCCTTAGAAGCTCTGCTTCTAGCACTCTGACCCTTTCTCTCAACTGTTGTACTTCCATTGTCAGAGCTAACTCCAGCTTCAACTCATCTTTTGAAGTTCCCTTCTCCAGGGATTGGGTAGCTTTGCTTTCCTTTGCGTCTATACTTAACATGTAGCACTCAAATTCACTGGTATGTGTCAACCATCCTAGCAACTCCTGGTCTGAGTCATCCTTGTAAACTAGTGGGTCTTTGTACTCGCCCACTTTCGCATGTTGGAGGTTGGACAATTGCAAGTTAAATCCATCCTGTAAAAGGTCCTTGGAAGTCTCCGTGTGCAAGGCAAATTTTACTCGCACCATTTCTTGTCTAACCTTTTTCTTTGCTTTTTGCTCCCTTTCCTCAGCTGTTGTCGATTTCTTGCCGGTCAAGTTTGGGGACACTTGAAGTTGTATTCGATCAGCCTTCGGTCCAATTGTGATAAATCCTGTGCACCAATCGTGCACACATTCGGCTTGCACCAGCCATGGCCATCCAAGTAAGATCGAGAAGGTGGCCTCTGAGGTCCTTGGTCTTACTATCAGATAATCAACTTTAAATTCTAGACCGCCCACAATGGTGCTTACATTCTTCAAAAGACCTGCAGGCTTTACTTGCGTTTGATCTGCCATCCTCAAGGATATCGGAGTTTCTTCCATGTGGTTGAGGCCCAAAGCTTTCATCATGTACTCAGTCATAAGGTTGACTGCAGCTCCACTATCTAACTAGGCACCGGGGACTGCATATCCTTTAATCTCGACTGTCACAGCTGGAGCATTTGAATCAATTTGCATCGTAATACTTTGAATCATACCTTGGACCTCTTTATCTTGTCTCTTTTTATCTCGAGCTTTCCTCGGCTTCTTAATATATTTGTTGTAGAATTGTTTCCTATATGCAGGTGAACATTTCAGCAATGTGCCAATGTCCAACGTGACTTCCGTGTCAGCGAGCAGCTTTACGATGTCCACTCCCTCCAAACTTTATCTTTCCTTCCTACACTTTGGAGCCCTTAATCTTTCAGGGAATGGTGCTATGCCTGGCACAAACTCCTTGGTCACTGGTGGAAGAATCTCTATCTCTTCCCCATCCTCAAACTCTTGCTGCTCAACAAATCCTCCAACTTGGTTTTCTACCTCCTAAGGTTCGGGTATCTTCTCTTGGCTAGCTTTTTTGCTTTCATCTTGTGGATTTTTCTTCAAATACTCTTGAGTTCTTGTGACTACTGCCACAGTGGGCTCTTTATGCGGTTTCTTGGCCTGGTAAGCATCCACAAAGTGCATTGATGAGCTAGAGCCTTCTTGAGGATTGGGTGTCTTGAACACTACTCCGATCGTAGGAACTGGCTCTTGAGCTCTTGGTATGGAATGCATTTGAGTCTCAACATAATTTGAGGACCCTACTGGCCCCTTATCCTTGCCGGTGGCCACTCTTCGTTTTGGACAGTCTTCATCAAAGTGGCCCTCTCCACTATAGTACCTACATAGTGGGGTATAATCAACTGGTTTCTTTTCGTTTGGACATCTAGATTGAGTATGGCCAAAGCCATGGCATCTCCAGCACTGGATTGGACCATCTCTCCTTTGATCACGTGCGACTCCTCTCGGATAGTCTCCTCCCTGACCCTGAGCACCATATCCATAAGTTTGTCTATTTTCCCAACGAGATGTAGGTGGGACACTTTGAGCGGGCAATCCCGTGTAGGATCTTTCTCTTGTATCTCTCGATTTCATGGTCCTCTCTTCATAGGCTTTCTTGTTGTAACATCGGTCTTCCGTGTGATTTGTCCTTCCACAAAAAGTGCAACGCATTCTAGGTGGCAATCTATCTGTGAATACTCTCGAGACTGTAGGGCATTCTGAAGCCAAATGGCCGTAACCATGGCCCTTTCCACACCATGTATTTGATCGAAACACTTGATTCGGGTTTGTAGCTACCTCTGGTTTTACTGTGTATGTTTCTTGGGTCATTGTGGCAGCTTTTATAGCTTGTGTGACCAACTCCAATATTCATTCTTCAGTTAGCGTAGGCTTTACCTCGCCTGACGTGCTAGTGGCAGCTACAAAAGCTGGGGTCGTCAATGCGGGACTTCCTTGGCTAGGATCTTTCATCGGTGTGTTTCCTGGGCCTCCCATTGGCTCGTATAAGAGCTCAATCTTCCTCTGTTGACATAATTGTACTTCCTCCCAAAGCCTTGCTTGTTCCTTAGCATCTATTAAAGTTGCCGGTCTTGTCAGGCTAATATGTTGTTGTGCCGTAGGATCTCTCAATCCCGCAATAAATCTTCTCTTCAACGTCTCATCGTTCGGGGCATTCGCGCCCATCGTTCTTACCAAGGTTTCCATTCTCTGAATGTAGTTATCGATGCTCTCATTGACTCCCTGTCGCAGATAATCCATCTGTTGGGCCAATCTATCTTGGAAGCCTTGTCGTCGAAACTTTGCCAAGAAGGCTTCCTTGAGCATCTGATAAGTTCCACGCTCTTGTGGTGTCAAATTCCCATACGAGTTGGCTGCCTCATCACAAAGAGTAGCCGGAAAGATCCTCAACCTTTGACCCTGGTCAACTACCTCATTGGCCTCACAAGTAACTTCAAATAGTTGGATAAAACTATCAGGATCCTCGTCCCAAGCACCTGAGAATTTGGTGAAGTCCCCCAAATGAACCAAAATCCGTTGAGCCATTTCAAACAGAGATGTGATGTCAATATCACTTCGATCCTAGAAATGTAGTGCATGTGGCATCAGGATTCCTCCTTCGAACTTTTGCACTTGATTCGTGACTCTCCTACGGGAGTACACGTTTTTGGCAGATTTCTTCGAGCTAGTCGAGGTTGACTCACCTTGCGATTCCCACCTCTTCCTTTCTCTTTCAAGGGCTCTTCTCTGAGCGCGTTTCTCTCTTTGCATTTGTGTTGCTCCTGAGGATGAGCTCCCCTCGCTCATGTACTAGATCTTGAGTCCGCAAGCTCGGCCAACATGTGGCGCTAGGCGAGCCTATGGCACTCTCTTATAGAGACGTGCCAAGCTATTCCCCGCACACGCACCAAAATGTAAGCCTCTTTTTTCGAGGGGATGGATGCTTATTTGTATTCCAATTTTGCCAAAACACTTGGAATTCAAATGCTTGTGCTGCCTAGACTACACCAATTTGTTTCTAATTGATAACTTTGTGCTCTCATACCACTATCTCAAAACCACTTCGATTACTCCCCCAACCATCAACTTCCTCTTCGTCCTGTTCACACACATACACTTACTCTCTCACACTCTTGCACTCGCTTACACTCGTCATTGCACACACTCCCTTTCCCATTTATGTACACTCTCACTCTCTCGTGCCTCAAACACACTTGCCTACTCAAAATATTCAACACACCATATTATCCACAAAGTAAATCGACTCCTCAAAATTAGAAACTACCCATATCAGGTACTTGAACCCTCACACATGCTCATTCATCCCCCCCCTGTTCTCAGTTTTTTTTTTTTTTTAACCAAAAATAGTACTAGTCGATTTATATATGCTAAAATCAGTCATTTTCTATGTGGAATTGGCAGGTCCATAGAGTACATGACTGCTTTCATAGATTTCATTCCACATGTTGGAGCCCATCAATTTCTACTTCAATTATCCTGTTCATAAAGTACATGACTGGTAGCAGTGAGATTCTCGACATCTCAAAGAATGTCACACGCTAAAATAAAAGGAAACATTCGTCAAACTATCGAGAGAAAGATTCTTGATCTGCATGAAGTTAAAAATCCACATGAGGCTTCACATCAATGGAAACGCCTACTGGAGCACATCAACAGAAAGAGGCTCTTGGGGTGGCAAAAATAGAAATTCCACTTAAGGCGCTAAATCAACATTAAAGTGAAGATTCAGACATTCAAACTGAACGCAATTTGCAGGAATCAAACAGTACTGACTCAAACACTTTTGGAATTTACAGGAGCATCGCCCCAACCATGCTTCGCAAATGGCCTTCTGTTCCTGGTCCCATCATTACAATGGCTTTGTACGGCCTTTGAGATACACAAGATGACAGTAAAGTCTCGCGGAAGGTTAGCATCATCATAAACCTTGCTTCTCACAACATCAATCATCCCCATATGCACATCATCACAGCATTTGGTGAACCATGAATTGACAATAATCACCAAATCGAAAGACAGAAGCGTCTAACATCCAATAAATCAAGGAAGCCACCCACAATAGTGTAGACACTATACATATAAAACTACTTACATCAGAACGATGAAGATGTTCACGTAAACACAACCTCTCTAGAGAAAGAACCTTAAACAGCAACCAAGAGAATAACCAATAGAACAAGCTGCTTCCATCTAGCTCGAGTCATCCGATAACTATGAAACTAGACTTACTGGGCCTCAGAGATCTTGGTGGATAGAATGTCATCAGATGGCATCATATGCCATCAAGAGTAGCAAATACTAATTGTCCATCATAGGCCGATAACGCTACACCCCCAAACGATCCACAAAAGCAACATGCCCCAAAACCCTAAAACTTACCAGAGAAACAACGATAGCAATACAATTGAACTGTAAGCCAGATGAGAGAGAGCAAACCAATCGAAGGCCTCAGAACTTGATTTTAGGATAATGTGTTGTTGAGAAAAGGGGAGCAACAACCCTAACCGCCTCACATGGAAGTGAGAGGTTTCTCCAAGTTGGGGCAAAGAATGAGAGGAGAGGTTCACCCACGCTCATGGAGCAATGGCAACAATGGCCAACGTCACAAGGAGCAAAGGGGAACATCCTCCCAACCATGCATACACACATGCAAATCCATACACCAAGACCAACGCCCTTGCACACAAGGAGGCAAGAGAGTAAAAAATGACACCTTCTTCCATTACCAAAATGGAGGCCAAGGCCATGGCCAAGGGACCTCCTCTTTACAAGAAATAGCCTCTATTTATAGTCTCAGCTCATTCTCCCATGTGCTCTTTTTGACTAGTCAAAAAGGAGCACATGCTCATATCTTTCTAGATCTTTTCAAATATTCCTTCCTACCACTCTCTTCAATACAAAAATATGCGTGGGAAATCTACGTGGGGAATATGGATGTGTGAAAAAAGAGGTTTTATTTGAAAAGGCTTCCATACCATAGACTAGAGGAATTATCAAAAAGGGGTTTTAGGAGAGTGTTCATATGGACATCTCCTAAATACAAAAAAGAGATATTTTTATGAGGGCTAGAGGGTGCCATTGCATGAGGAAATTGTGGGCAACCCTTATAACAACACCCTCCTCCTCCTAGACTTTGTCGTCCTCGACAAAGCTAAGAGAGAAGCATATAGTGCCGAACTGGTCCAAGTTTGGAGTCTTCAACTCTTCAAATATGCAGCAGTTCCAATCTGAATTTTGCAAGGCTGCAAATCTTTTGAATCAGCAAGCCGTCTGCCTTCAAATCTCTAATCTAGCAATGCTGAGCGACACAATCCCCTGGGGGGAAGTCAGCCCAGCATGCATCCAAATTTGTAAGTCTTCAAGTCTTTCAGGCCTGCAATGCTGAGTGACACAATCCCCTTGGGGGGCAGTCAGCCCAGCCTCCTTCCCATGTGCCTTCACTCAAAAGCTCCAATACCTGAAAATTAAACATACACAACAAGTAGACTGATTTTTGAAAAGAAGCAGCCAAAAAAAAAAATGTTAATTCCATTTTTAGTTTCCACTTCAGGGGACATCCATTGCCACAAGACTTGCTAATTAGAGAGAAGTTTGCATGAAAAACCGTCTTGCTCTTGCAAAGAAAAGAAAAACCATAGTCCCAAAACAAGGAGTCCTTATCTGTCCCTTATGTCTCAATCAAGCTTGCAATTTAACATGAGTGTTCTGTGCTCATAAAATCAATAGACAATAGTGCAACTTTATGAGTCCTATCATTTTACAAGCATTCATGAGATTCCAACAACTTATCCAACTCTCTTCCTGCAAGGCATAGTAGAAAATCATCCATAGGAGGTAAGAAGAATATGCCGAAGGTCTAAATGTGTTGGTCTGTAATGAATTTAAGCCTTAAATGAGGAATGTGGAACTAGAGAGTCACTTCCCTAGCAAAAAACAATCCCTCAAACCTTTGTGATTTCATACTTCAATAGTATAAAACAAGTCTGAATCCACACGGCGATTCATTCATCCTTCCAATTGGTGCAATAATTTAAGCAATGTTTTACAAAAAAGTTCTCTTTGAAATAGGGCACCTCAAGCTTGAGTTCCAAGTCCAAGCTCCACTCCTCAAGCATCAAGCTTGGAAGTTCTCCTAATGCAGCCCAAAACTCCCATATTTTTGAGAGCTCCTACAAAACACTTTGGATATGTACATAATCTCCCCCAAATGGAGCAGTCAGACACACCCTATTGAAAGCATAATTCCAAGTTGCATTATCCAAGCCTACAAAACATAAAGATCATGGCACACTCAAGAGACACAATTCATAGTTACACCTCCCATTCTGTGATGGCCCCAAATTTATCAAGGTTCTCAATTTATCCTTAATATAGTATCAATCCAAAGCATCAAAAATGGTTTGGGAATATCGTCCAAGTGAAGATTGGAGATGGATATCTTCTCTAAGTGTGGAAATCATAGACTTCCCAATGTAAGCATAGCTACTGCAATCACAGTGCATAGGGCCCTGAAATTATTCAAGAAGCCTTCCTCCCATAAGGGCATGTAGTGCATACCTCAATCCTCAACCGATGGAATTATCAAGGCAGTTGGGGAACATTACGGATTTCCATGTAAGCCTATCCTTTTGAAAATCAAGAATGATTAAGAGAAAAAGCCAATCAATCTTATGTGTCTCCCTAATGTGCTAAAAAACTATAACAATGCATCTGTGTACTCTCCTGGAATTTCAAGTGCAGGCATTTCAATCATTGACTCTTTAATTACAAATTTTGAGTTGTAAGCTGTGGAGTTTTGGACATAAACCCAACCTTATACCAACATTTCTACATTTACTCAGTAGTCATTTATTCAGTAGTCAAAGTATTCAAATGGGGCCCGATTTGTCATAGAACCAAAACTTCTGCCTGTAATAACATGAAAAAGAGAAATTTGCAACTCTGTACTTGAAAACTTGAGATAGAACACACATATGATGTTTTACATGCCTTTCAATTTCAGTGATTTGTAACTTATGAGAAAAATCCGTTGATTAATACTTCTTGATTCACGAGGGAGACAAGGGAGTTAAGCAAGACTTGAGGCAGTTTCTTACCTAACCTATTAGCCAAGAATCCCTAGTTCATTTGATCTCATATGAATTCTTCAAATAGGCTTGATTAAAATGCAATACGCATAGATGTGTATGTGCACATAGGTCTCTATGCATATTATCTGTGTTGATGAGTACCTTTGACTCCATAAGAAAGAGTTACCACTTCTGCAAGAAAAACAACACTGAGCATGAAGCATTAAAAATCAATCACAATAATCAGGAAAATCCTCCTTTAGAAATAGCTATTATAAAAGACTCATTACAGAAATTCATAGTCACAGATACAAAAAGATTGTTCTCCCATGGTAGTAATCTGGTTCATATTGTAATGGAGAGATAATCTTTTGCATGATAGATGAACAGTAGATTCTTGGTCGTGGCCATGCTTGGGCACCAAATTTGCAGCCATATGCAGATTCTTCCACACTCAAATGGTCAAAGGGGAGTCAGGTTTCCAGATCGCAGGTCATGCCACAGAGAATGAAGGAAGATCGGTTCTTGACCCCAAGGAGAGAAAGCAAGGTTCAACTTAGCATAGTAACTTTGAGCAAGAAGGCTCAACCAGACTTGAGAGAGAAGGCGTTCAACCCCTTCCTCAAGGGTGGATGAGAAGGTGTAGCTTATTCATGAAAAATACTGGGGAGGAAACTTCAACCCTGAGCTATAGCAAAAGTACAGGGAAGCATGAACGCATTGGTACCAACCTCCAACAATCGTCACAATGATATGCACTAAATTATCAGAGACAGCACAGAGTCGAAAAAATCCAATACCTTGGACATATTAGTGAACATGGAAAGATTACAGGCATCAAACACATTGATCACATTAGCGTCACCAATCTGAACCTAACCTTTGGAATATAAGTTGTCGGGCAGCATCCTGCACCCAGTCTTGCATCCGAAGTAGGTAGGGAGTGTAGCTCGACCTGCAAGAAGAGGAAGACAGAGGGAAACGTTGGAGTGGGAAAGGGGTTGTACACTCCTTCCTACCCCGTATGGACTATGCCAGTAAGGAGAGAGTGGAAGGGAGAGTTAATAACCTTCCCCAAGACTGTCACACACAGCAAAGGATTCGCACCCTCTTGTGAAGCAAAACTACTTATCATGCACAAGATTTAATGTAGATCGTTGAATGGTGTCCCTTTCTGCACAACTCTTTCTTTTTTTTTTTTTTTTTTTGGTGTCACTTGAAATGAACATTGGAGTTCTCGCATATAGGGTGAACAGTTGAGAAAATAGTAGATAGTGTGCAAAGCATAATCCCAAACCTCTAAGCTACGGAATTTGCTCATTCAGGATTCAATCATTTATCCCAAAAAGAAATAGTGCCCTTTTCTTTTCATGAGGGTCCCAAATACCCTGCTCAAATATCGAGGCTATTGCTATGAAGTGAAGGCACAAGGACACGGTGGCGAAGATATCACAATAAGCGAAACAAATTGAGAACATGCTACTTGTACGATCTGACCATATTTCCAAAATGCACAAGTCATCATTGGCAACCATAATCATGATATCATGAGTAAAGTTACAGTGCGTTTAGCCATGTTTGAACACCTCCAGCAGGAAATGAGAGTTTAAGCATGTAAGGGATGTGAGGTTGTTGTGGTTATGAGCATTGATAAAAATTCCTGAAAAATACAAAACGAAAATTCCTTGTGCTAATCAACAAGCCACTTGTTGGAATGCATGGACACATGGATAGATGTTGGGATAACATAACAGCTGGTGTCAAATGAGCAGCATGCATGCATCATGGTGAGAACGGAGCATGATGGTTCAGTTGGGAGGAGAGATTCAAAGGGGTGTGCAATCATGCATCGCTTGGAAGATAAAGATTAACGATACCATCTGTTCAATACTTAGATGTTATGAGAGAGAAAAGGGAAAGCATGATCAGAAGGATACCCTTTGTAGGGAATCCAACCTTTACTCCTGGTGTACCTAAAAACTTCACAATGTGATGTGTGTGCAATAATATCAAATAACATTACCCGAATACATGTGTCGTCCGAGATACATTGAGCAGTATAGCAGTCATTTCCTGATAATTTCATCCATTCCAAACGCCAATCAAAAAAGTGTGAACCCGAAAAATTTTTGTAGGTTCTTCGTAAGCGTCCCTCAACATTAAGCTCAGAGAAACGCACATAAATCTCATACTATGTAAGTCACAAAAACCCCCAAGGATTCGGTTGCGCATGGATAGAGCAGCGCAGAGATTGCATGTTGTTTTGAGCACAACCGAGTGATACAATGAATTAACCGTGGCTAACAAGAAGATTCTTCACAGATCACGACGTATACGGGTAGTAAATCAGGAACTCAAACTTGTCCTTGAATCACAGAAGCCCCAGGCTAAAACCTCCATTCGTAACACATGCAGAGCAAGGTGTGTGATATGAGACAAAGCAACGAGCAGAGCCAAGGTAATACAACACCCTATATCTTTTGAGAAAGGCAAGAGCTTCCCATGATTATAGCTCCCTTGCGCAAAGCACATGTCATAATGGAAAAGCTCCACTCGGGCGTCGCTTGGAGAGGGTTGCCATATTCAACTCCATACCCACCAAAAGCGTCAGACAGGGAGCAAGTGAAGATACGCACAGGGCCATGCTTAACTCCATAGCCACCGACCATAGATTCAACATGCAGGAGGCCGTAGCTTACCCTGAAATGTGAGACTGCCTGAGAGAAATAATCTACTTTGACACCCCAACCTCGATCGAAAACACAGCTCTCAACAGTCGTGAGAGAGCACAATGGCACCTAACACCATCAGATGAGCGCAACCGGAGCAGCATCCATCTGAGGAGCAATGGAGACCGCGTGAGAGAATAGACCCGAGAAGGGGGAAAGCCAAGCATAGAGCCTCCGAAGGCGAGAGAGCACACCGCAGAAGGGGAAGTAGGTGAAGCTCAACCCCAACACACAGACGCGAAAGGGGGAGCAGATGAAGCTCAACCCCGAAAATTGGAAAGAAGGGGGGTATGGGGAGGTTAGGCTCCTCCAACCACCCTCCTCAAGAAATGAATGCGGGGGAAAACGAATTGGCCAACGACAACATGCAGGTACAAACAGCCCATTCAATGCGCAAGGGCTCGTCAGTTTCTTCTAAACTTTGAAAAAGGTGTCGCGTTCACATGGGATAATGGGATCCGATGTGCCAAGTTTTTTCATGAAGTTATTTATTTCCTTATATATTTTTTTCTTGGGTTTTCTTGGAAAGAGGGAGGACGAAGAGGGATGACTATCCTTCCCCCAATTCAAGACAGGCATCCTCACTAAGAGATGACAGAGATGGGAGAAAGCCCAGAGAATGAGTGAGTGGAAATGTGTAGATGTGAAAGAGAAAGGGAGAGAGAAGGGGGGTAAGGGGATGTTTTTGTGTATCAAACAAAAAATTGAACTAAAACTACTCAAAAATTAAAGAAAAGAGGTTCCCTACGCCAACCGAAGGCCACACGTATTCATCCTTCTCCAAGTGTCAAGGTGCATCTCACGAAGTATGGACACGCAAACTTGGAAAAACCAACGGCTAAAGGCCGACGTCCCCGGCAACGGCGCCAACTTGTTGAGAAAAGGGGAGCAACAACCCTAACCGCCTCACATGGAAGTGACAGGTTTCTCCAAGTTGGGGCAAAGAATGAGAGGAGAGGTTCACCCACGCTCATGGAGCAATGGCAACAATGGCCAACGTCACAAGGAGCAAAGGGGAACATCCTCCCAACCATGCATACACACATGCAAATCCATACACCAAGACCAACGCCATTGCACACAAGGAGGCAAGAGAGTAACAAATGACACCTTCTTCCATTACCAAAATGGAGGCCAAGGCCATGGCCAAGGGACCTCCTCTTTACAAGAAATAGCCTCTATTTATAGTCTCAGCTCATTCTCCCATGTGCTCTTTTTGACTAGTCAAAAAGGAGCACATGCTCATATCTTTCTAGATCTTTTCAAATATTCCTTCCTACCACTCTCTTCAATACAAAAATATGCGTGGGAAATCTACGTGGGGAATATGGATGTGTGAAAAAAGAGGTTTTATTTGAGAAGGCTTCCATACCATAGACTAGAGGAATTATCAAAAAGGGGTTTTAGGAGAGTGTTCATATGGACATCTCCTAAATACAAAAAAGAGATATTTTTATGAGGGCTAGAGGGTGCCATTGCATGAGGAAATTGTGGGCAACCCTTATAACAACATGTGTCAGCATCGAATTCTCAGATGACACACACAATTCCTTCAATCGTCATGGGCAGGTCGACCTCAACGCAGTTCAGTTCGCACGTTGTTTAAATAATGGTAAGAAACATGTTCCCGACTCGTGAGCTCACAGATGACACTAAGTCCGTGTTATCAAAAAATGCCACCTTGGGAACTCTATTTACTCTACACCAAGAATTCAATTGAAGACGGATAGGAAGGCTAATTATAAGGGTTCCAATATGCTAATAATGATGCCACAAGCAACATACACTCAGAAGAGCTCAACATATCGCGAGAAATAATTCTCAAGATGGCGATTGTTTATCATGTGTCTTGTGGAATGCATTATTGAGGTTAAGGTCATACATCTACAGCCAGCCACATACATACAAAATGCACGAGAACAACGAAGTACGGTTGCTTACAGTCTTATGCATTGTTCAATATTCAATCTCAAATGTGAAGCAAGAGGGCATATCAAAATAGCACACCTGCACATGTACCGTGGAGTAAGAAGGAACATATTCATAGGAGACGCTCAAGTGCTTCAACCTTGTTGCACTTACAATCTCCCTTGCTTTAAGGTCTGCAATCGTAGCTGAAGCACACCCCCCTCTTGTATATGCCCTCAGAGGTAGTCAGGCATCCACAATATCAAATGAAAAAGACCTCCCGAGAATGAGTCAACCCTCTTTTTACCTATCTGCTGCTGTTCGGACTTCCACACCTGCATCTCCCCAAGAAGATCTTCCCCGCTTCTGTTATCCAGAAGTTCACGAGCATGTCCAACCCTCGCTCTGGGATCAACGCAGTAGCCTTTCTTCTTTTTCCCCTTCTCTGGCGTGTACCCTCTTGCCAACGGGAGAAAGAAGACTAGGAGAAACCTAACTCTTCCAGCCCTTCTGACAGATGATGGTACCCACTTCAGTTGACCTGCACAATGCCACCGAGAAAAGAAGTTTTGACTCTCTGTGATGCCCTCTCTTCGGTGCCCATTGTGCACTTGTACAGTGGAAGAAGAAGACTCAGTAAAAAATGCCCTCTCAAAACTCGATTCTCCCCACTTCAGCAACTACCCAATTTTTTTTGCTCCTCAGCCAATCCTCCTCCGATGTTCAATCGGTCTCCCGCTTTTGATCAAGAACACCAGCCCTCCCACGTTCTGCTCTGTACCTCCTCAGACATGCAAAAAAGCAAGAAGGATATGTCCTGAGAACGATGCCTCCCTCCGGTCCTCTGGTCGATGCTGCACACAAAACCACCCCCCCCCCCCCCGTTTGCACCTCCTACACAGATACCCGGAGAATAGCAAAATCACAGAAAAAAATGCCTCTAGCCCCTCGTTACCTTTGAATGCCCCCCCTTCATGGCAAACCCCCTTTTTTTTCCTCATGGATCGGTTGTGTGTCCCGTATGTAACAGCCAAAAAAAACTCCCTTAAGCTTTTTCTTCTGACAAGAATAGAATGACGATTACCCGCCTCCCATTCTCCCTTAGCAGAAAACTCCAGAAGTCTCCCTGTTTTGTTTTGGACTCCAAGTTGTCCTCTCCAATCATGAAGTAACAAAGAATCAACAAATCATCTTTATTTTGTCAATCCTAGGAATATCCACAAGACCACAGCCCCTTCAAGATAATAGATTCAAGGAAATAAGAGATTGATGGCTGGATTGCTGAGAGAAATTGAAGATGAAGAGAAAATCTTGAGATTACCATAACTAAGGCAAATCTCCATCATTTTCTATGTTCTTTATGTCAAAACCATGCTATTTCATTAGCAGAATACAAATATGAACTCAAAACTGAAAAATATCACCTGTATCACCAAGACGAGACAATCGCGATTCTGTACCAACAGACGATTTTCACAATTTTGAAACTTCCTGCAGTCCTTTCCACTCATTTACAGCAATAGGTCTCTCTCTTCATGCAACTTACTCAGTAATACACAAATAAGACTCACAAATCTCCATGCTTAGACAAGAGACAAGCTCACACATCAAAAGAAATACACACAACAAGAGAAAACACGATTTTGCAGAAACTCTTTCTTCTCTATTGATAGCTTGAGCAAATGGCTAACCAACCTCTCCAAAATAGAGAAAATTGACTTATATACATTTTCAAGTGTCCCTTTTCACACTTGAAATTAGGTCTTTTTCTCTAATTTTCTAAAGAAATGCTATCTAAGAGTTTCTAAAAATTCTACAAAAATTACATGAGATCCTCAACCACATAAGGAAGACTCTTCCTTATTTTTACAATCATTGCATAAATATTTTACAATTTTTTTGACTTTTTACTAATTTTTTCATCAAAAATGCTCTTCAAAAATACACCTTCCAACACTCCCCCCCAACTGTGCACCCTTTTCTTCTTATCCCCTCCTTATCGGCTCCAGGTCTGTTGGCCACTCTTCATTCCTCCCGTGTATCTCTGCTCACCCGTGTGTGAGGTAATAGGTGATACCCTCCTCGTTGCATTTTCCTGCACACAAAAAACAAAAACAAAAAGAATCTACGAGAGAGAGAGAGAAAGACAAATACCGTTTTTCTTTCCCAAAAAACCAAATCAAATTGACCCTTTGACAGTAGGCTGACCACTACCTAACCCCCTTTTTCTCTACCCATGAGCTTTCCCAAAAGCCCAACTCATTCAGATGTTTTTTTCTTTGTAATTGTAATCTTTATGGCTTCATCACAATACATATGAAATGCTTCCAAGGTTGATTGCCGTCCAATGTGTGACATTGCTTTCGACTCTCTTTTTATTCTCCTTGGCCAAAAAATGCACAATTTCCCCAGACATGATCTTCTCTTAATAGTGCATCCTTATCTCCGAGTGACTCTCAAAGATGCCCATCTTTCTCACTCCATTGATCTTTGGGTCTACATTGGGTCGTCCTCCTATTACACCGAGTTGTCATGCCGCCAATTCCCTTCTCCAAGCCACCACATTTGATTGCAGTTTATCATTTTGGCTATCTTTTCCTTGCAAAATACCTGCATCCAAGCATATCCTCTGCCAAATAGAAACATGTTAGTGCATAGAAACCAAGCATTTACTGAGCTAACAAGGTGAATACATGTCAAACGAGTTCAGCAGTTTTCTAAAAAATCATGGAATTCGACGTCAATTTTCATGCAGGTACACACCACAAGAGAATGGTGTTGCTGAATGCAAAAATAGACATATTGCAGAAATAGCAAGAGCCTTGATGGCTGAGAAGAATATGCCTCATTGTTATTGGGTGGAAGTTGTGCATACTGTTGTATACATCATGAACATAACTCCGACTGCTGTTGTACATCAAGTTACACCTGAAGAGAAGTTTACAGGTAAAAAGCCAAACTTATCATATCTGAAAGTTTTTGGTTGTATTGCATATGTACATGTCCGAGATGAATTAAGGACGAAGCTTGATCCAAAGGCAGAAAAGTGTGTCTTCATTGGATACTCCCTTGAGCAAAAGGGATATAAATGTTATAACCCACTCACACGACACGTAAAGGTGAGCAAAGATGTGGTATTTGATGAAATGTCAAGCTTCTATGCAGATGCCAAAGAAGGACTAAATCTTGAACCAAATGACAAAGAAAACGCTGAAAAATCAAGTGCAGAATCTCAAGTTTTGAGTGGTTGAGATGCATCACCAAGCAATAGTTCCAACTCAAATCCATGGAGTGGAAGATTACGTGGAAATTTTAGTCCAGCAAATTCATTAAATACATCCAAGAAAGGTAAAGAAAAGCTTTCTATTGGTCATAAAACATGTGCAGGTTTTGAAGATGTTGATGGAGATTCAAGCAGTTCAGAAAAGAGTCTTGATGAGGAACTTGGATTGCCCTCTGTGAAGACTCCAGGAGCAAGAGGGGCACATGCAGATGATATAAGGAGAAGTGACCCAGGAGCAAGAAGATCTGGGAGGATGCGGAATTCAGTGCAAAAATTGACATATGACAATTATATGGCTCGTCATTGTGCCTACATGACAAAGGTAATACAAGATGTTGAACCTTCTTGCTTTGAAGATGCAATTGGAATTGCAGATTGGAAAAAAGCTGGATGAGGAGATGGCTGCACTTTATGGAAATGATACATGGAAGCTGGTTCCATTGCCGCAAGGAAAGAAACCCATAGGCTGCAAATGGGTTTACAGGTAAAGCAGAATGTTGATGGTAGCATAAGTAGATATAAATCACGATTGGTAGCTAAAGGATATGCACAGACATATGGCATTGATTATGAGGAAACATTCAGCCCTATAGCTAAAATGTCTACTATCAGAACACTTGTTGCATTAGCTATAGCAAAAGGATGGACTTTGCATCAGATGGATGTGAAGAATGCTTTCCTACATGGTGAGTTACAGGAAGAAGTATATATGGATCAGCCATAAGGATATGAAGATTCAAAGCATCCAAAATATGTTTGCAGGTTGCAAAAGGCTTTGTATGGGCTGAAGCAAGCCCGTCGTGCATGGCATGCAAGGATTGCTGATTACTTAACCAACATTGGGTTTTCTATGTGTGATGCGGATCACTCACTATATGCAAGGAAGGTTGATGATGGCATCACTATTGTGGCTATTTATGTTGATGACCTGATTGTAGGTGGTGATAATGAAGGAAGCATCAAAGAGGTAAAGAAACTTCTTATGCAAGAATTTGACATGAAAGATCTTGGTGTGCTGCGCTATTTCTTGGGCATCAAGTTTATACATATAGAAACAGATATATGGGTGTCATAAAGGCAATATGCCTTGAATATGCTGCAAAAGTATGGTATGGCTGATTGTAAGCCAATTTCTATGCCATTAGATCATAATTTGAAGTTGGACACTACATCAGTTGAAGCATTGGAAAATGCTACTATGTACAGGAAAATTGTGGGAAGTTTTATATATCTCACAATTACAAGGCCTAATCTAAGTTATATTGTTGGAGTTGAAAGTCAGTTTATGCAAGTTCCCAAGAAGCCACATTTGGATGCTCTGAGGCACACTCTACGTTATGTGAGTGCTACTTTGGATTATGCATTGTTTTATGAGGCTGTTCTAGATTTGCATATTATGACGCACATATCAAGGACAAAGGCTTAAAGGAAGGAGATTTGGTCCTCGTATATACATTGAAGCAACATGCCAAGAAGCTGCCATTATTGATAAATCGAATCTCAACAAGCAGAGCAGTAAATCTAGCCACATTCGACGGAGATGTACTGCCCAACTACATAAGCGAATGTAAAGTAAAACGATATATGGAGCCATTAACAGATCAAATGTTAGCACGACTCATAGGAGCACGGAATCAAAAGAAGGAAGAAGAGAGGGTTAGAAAAGAAGCGCGCTAGGAAGCCTTAGAGCATATCAAGAGAAGAAAAAAGCGGATACAGCAAAAGGATGAACGATATCTATTGTGAGAGGAACTTATACCCATGTGTTGGAAGCAGTCAGAGGCACAGACGCCACGGAAGCATGTGAAGACGAAGCAGGGAGCCAGGCGGATCAATTTTCTAAACAAATATATGTCTTATTAATTTTCCAAAACATTCAACAGTGATTATTATCACTAATTGTAACATATGTATCATAGAAAACCACATTTTGTAATCCATAGCTCTATTTTGTGCAAGCCGAGGAGTCCTCGAGCTTGAGGAGCTTAGGTAGAATACTCGTACCAAATTTTGTTATTTTTAGACATCGTTTACCCTTCCAAATAGCCTCTAGGACCTAATTTTTAACTAGGCCGGTCACTAGATGTGAAACCGGTCAAAACTAGTCTAGAAACTATAAAAAGAGCTAGAGAGCTCATTTTTGAGGTTGGTTCATCTTGGTTAGTGTGAGCTTAGAGCTAGTTTGAGCTTGTAAGAGCATTCTTGAGTAATAGAGTTAATTTCCCACCTTCCATTGTGTCTTGCTTGTCTCTTCATTGTGTGTGTGTATGTGTGTGTGCATCTTTGTGCTTCTCACCTTCACTCTCACATCATCTCACGTTCACGATCTTCATATCACTCCTACCTCTCCCACGGATTGACATTAAGGAGGTGAAGCTTCTTAACGTGGTACTTACCATTGTGCTAGAGCAACACCAAATTTGGCGCCGTTGCCGGGGATCGAGTCTAGGACGAATGTGTGATGGTAAGAGTATAGCAAGAAGTGGCGTTGGAAGGTAAAAATTTCAGTTTTTGTTGTTGTTTTTACTTAGTTTTTAGTGTTTTTCACCTTCCCCACACTCCATCTTCATCATCGCATCATCATCTCCATTTCCAAAAAAATCAGAAAATTCACCATATCCACCCATTCACCTCATTTCCCCTCATTCGTGCGTGCGAGAGAGCGAGAGAGAGTTTTTGCGCTTGTATGCACTTGTGTTTTCTTGAGTTTTCTTGCAGGTACAGAGCTTCAGAGCATCAGGAGAGCTTCCAAAAGGTAAAAAATGTACTTTCTGTCAGAAATTTCCGAGTAGGGCGGACCATCGTGATGGTCTGCAAATTTCGGTTTTTGAGGTAGGCGACCACACCACTAGATAGGCGATACTTGCGCATTCACGGAACCACAATCGCATTTCAAAAATTCATTGTTTGGTGGACCATCGCGATTGGCTCGGACCATCGCGATTGTGTCACACCATCGCGATAGGCTCACGCCATCGCGACGGCTCGGCCGGACCATCGCGACGGTTCGCTTTTTCGGACCATCGCGACGGTTCACTTGAGCCATCGCGACGGTCCATTTGGACCATCGCGACTGTCCAGTTGACCCCGTACCATCGCGATTGGCCCACGCCATCGCCACGACAGTGCCACGTGTCACGATAGACCATCGCGACGGTTCAACTTTTGGACCATCGCGACAGCCCAAAATCGGACCATCGCGATTGGCTGAAGCCATCGCATCGCGGACCATCGCGACGGTTCATTTCGGACCCTCGCGATTGTCCACCGTTGACCGTTGACCGCGCCATCGCGATTGTCCGCCCGATCACGCCATCGCGACGGTTCATTTTTCGGACCATCGCGACGGTCCATTTCCACGCCATCGCGATTGTTCACTTCGAGCCATCGCGACGGTTCACCTTTTCGCGCCATCGCGATTGTCCAACTTTGACCGTTGACCCGCGCCATCGCGATAGTTCGCTTTTTCGGGCCATCGCGATTGTCCAAACTCCACGCCATCGCGACGGTTCGCTCGGACCATCGCGACGGTCCCAGACCATCGCGACGGTCCCAGACCATCGCGATTGCCCACCCCCATCGCGAATTTTGGACTTCAATTTTTGACCAATTTTGAGGGTATTTTTGGAAAATTTTTGGACCATTAGACTCATAGGAGACCCCTTAGCTCATATTTGAGGGAAAATTGGATTGTCAATTTTTACCCCCCAGGGCCTGAACGCGTGTAACTTTCTCATCCGAAGTCCGTTTTTTGAGCTTAATAGCTCGTTAGAAAGCTTGTAACGAGTACTACGTGACCTCAACTGTTTTTTTCATAAAGGATACGTCTATTTTTGGATAAGCTATTTTGAGGTTCACCTAGTTTGGGACTAGGAAGCCAGGGGGCACACATTAAAATTTGGGCAAAAAGGGAAGGAATTAAAAAGGTGTATATGCTCAAGTGTTTGATCATCTTGTGAATTGGTCTAATATTGGAATTTTCCAGGTCTAGCAAGGGCAAGCAAAGGCAAGCGAGCAAGGCAGTGAAGACAGCAGAGCTTGGGAAGCACGGCTTCTTGGGCAACAGGACATCAGAGCAACAGAAAAGCCGACTCGAGGTTGGAAGATTACTCAACCCCCTCAGTCAATTCTTAGCTTAGGCTAAACGTTAGCATTGTGGATTTAAGTCGATAGGAACGCCTCAAGTTCAAGATACTTAATTCTTTCAAGTTTAAGACTACAAGTAAAGGTGTGTGTGACGCGAAAACCTAAAGAAACGAACCTAAGTCTGACGGAACGATAACTCAAAATCATAACGAAAGTCGAATTCCTGACGCATAAATTAAGACAAGAATCCAAAGAAAAATTAAAAAGAACCAAGAATTAATCACAAAGAACCATTGACGATCTAAGTGTGTAATTGAGCGTGCAAGGAAGAAAATTAATGAACCTTAGATCGGGCAAACATATAGGTAAGTCGGACAGAAGAAGCCTTAGATCATCGGAGGCTAGTGTAAGAACCACTGCACGATCTTGGGCTCAGTAATTGAACAGTAGTTATCCCTACGAGTTGAGCTCAGAATCAAGTGAATCAGAAATGGCATTTAGCACAGACAGACCAGCAGGAGGATCTCATGTAGCATACTTAGAAAAACCTGAAGGACCCTATAGAACGCAGCTAGAGTTTCTCCGAACCAACCGACTAGGTGCTCGCATCTATGAGGATGGTTTGCAAAGGCAAGTGGTGCAACTGCACAACCCTGATCAACCCATTGGATTGGAAAGACCAGTGGTGAAGTTTGAGAGAGACGCTTACATAGACAAAGAAGGAACCATGTACATCCTAAGCACACAGCCCCACGATACGAATGAGTTTGGCACAATTCAATTAGAGACGGAAACGAAATTTCAAGGAAAAGAACCGTTAGAAGAACCTAGGACACCTAGAGGGAAGTCCGTATTAACAAGAGTACTCATCCCAGAGTGGATCCCTCAAGATAACAGGAGCACCGAGTTGTTTGTAAATAAAGATACAGATGAAGCCTTTTGGAGGTACAGAAAGGAAAACCCTGGTGAGGTAGGCATCATTACAATTTATGAATTCAAGGACCCAGATACACCTGGAAAGGTTGTATACCTGGATGAGACTTCAGAAAGAGTCTTTGTGGTGCCTGAGCGCGCTAAAAACACCTACACTTGGAGAGGTGAATTGATATTCCCTCCATCCAGAACGAACATGAATGCAAATCAACAAGGGGCAGGAACATCCTCAGCCCATGGAAATCAAAGAGAAGGAAATCACGAGAGACCGGAAGTAAGCTTCACTCACCCCATAGGGAGAGATAGAACAACCACGAACACTAATAGGACGGATAGACAAAGAGATCATGGAATACCAGGTGGTAGAGATGATTTTCCTCTACCTAGACCACGTGAACACACAAGAGTATTGAGACCCACGCAGTTAGTGAAATCTATGAAGAATTATTTTGATGGGACAGGAGATCCCTATGACCATGTTGCAGAATTCAAACAAGTACTAAGAGCAGAACAAGTCGAGGACATGTTCACGCAATACAACGCATTTGGACTAACGTTAAAGAATACCGCTTTAACTTGGTTCCAACCACTGCAACAAAGGCAATTTAGAGACATCCATCACTTTTTAGAGTCATTCATTACTGAATTCTCTAAAAGTGGGGTTAGACATGACACGTCTTCGTTGATTCATAGTTTTAAGCAAACCCCTCAGGAAACAGTAAGACTGGCAGGACGTAGATTCAGACAATATGTTGAACGATGTCCAATGCAAGAGCTACCCTCACAAGCCAAGCAAGTGTCACTGTTCCTAGATGGCTTGTTGAGCGCTAAACTACGCTCCTATGTGTACCTAAAAGAACCCAGAACGCTAGAGGAGTGTGTAAGAATATGTATAGACATTGAGGACAACCTAGGAGATGAATTAGAACTCTCAAAGGTCTATAAGGACTCAGATTGTTCTTCTTTAGCATCCACAAAATTGTCTAATTCGATAGAGGACCTAGCAGAAAAGGTGGCCCAAAAACTAGGAGTTTCTAGTAAACAGGTGCCCAAGCTACTGACAAATGTACGTTGTTACGTTTGTGGTGGAAATCATTTGGCAAACATGTGTCCCAATGCACCTCAACCTCAAGCCAACCCTAGTGGCCAATATTGCACAATTGAGAGAAGATACACAAATCATACAGCTCAGGACTGCCCATACAACAAACAAACCGTGAGACAGAACTACCCGCAAACATACCAGCAGCCAGGTAGGTATCAAGGCCAATACAATGCTCAGACTTATTACTATAGGCCTCCCCAGAACTACCCGTACCAGGCTCAACAGAGACCTCAACCCGTCTTAGCTCAGCAGCCACCCCCACCAGCGAATGTCATCTCAGTCAAATACGCTGCTGCAGAAGAGAACCTAAGTAGGGCCTTAGTGCCTTCTTCACCCCTGATCACCGAAAGTGACCCGAACTCAAACAGTTTTGACTCTACTCATGTAACTAGTCCACCCGCTTATTACACGGAGTCACCAGAACACGTGGAGACATATCATTATGATAGTCCACCAATGGAACCTAGTTGGGAGCCAGATTATACTAATGTGATGTACACAAACCCAAACCCAAACCCACAGCCCCAACTGAGACAACAGAGACCACAGGGCCCTAGAGGACCATGCTTTAGGTGCCAAGGAGATCATTTCATAAAGGATTGTCCACATTCCCCAATGGCAAGGCAATCACAGTACTATAGCATACAAGGCTTTTGTGCCGATTGTGGTAAAGAGCACATAATCAAAGATTGTCCTAAGAACCCAGTTAACGCTTCGAATGTGACACCGATCAACGTGATAGGTATTGTAAACAACGCAGATGGATCCAACCCTACATACGTGCCGATCCAAGCTATAACCAGAGCCCAGGCGCTCTTGCAGAACCAACAGCTTAATCAAGAGAAAATAGCCGAAACTAGTGAAGTTGCAGAATCGAGTAGTAAAAAGACAAAATCTTGGAAAGATTCTAGAGAAAGGATAAAGAGAAAATGGAGTAAAAAGATAAGTGAGTTGGAAGGAAGTCTAAGGGAATCTAGAGCCAAAATACAAGAATTGACCTCACAAGAATTAAATCAAGAAAACCCAGCTCAGAAATCGGAATCAGTCTTAGCGGAACCCATACCGGAAGATCTAGACATGATATTTCGTGCATATCAGGCTAGAATAAAAGAAGGACCTCAAGTAACGGAAATGAGTAAAAACTACCCTCGAGCGGATCTAGAAATTGAGAGAACTAAACTTTGCATGAAGATGGTGGAACTAGCCCAAGCGTTGTTCGACGCCTCTAGATATCTTAATTGGAATAACATGGCAAAACCGGAACTCCACTTTCAAGGACTAATGGAGAGGCTAGAACACTTGATAGAAAGCAAAGAGAAAAAGGATCAGCATAGGAACCCTATTGTCCCAGAGACACAGGAAAGGAATGCACCATCCCTGTCTCAAGTACCCAATACAGAAAGTCAAGACAATTTGTCTTCCATACATAGGTACTCACATGAATTTTTGAGGGAGATCCAAGAAGAGAAATGGAGAAAGGAACAAGGAACCCATCCTCCTATTCAAGAAATAAACGACTTGCAAGAACAATTTCCCCAAGACATCCCCTCTATTTACGATGGTGTAGAGGAGGAGCAACTGAGCGAACCCATAGGATTTGAATCTAATTCTTTACAAGAATTACCTCAGTTCACAGGACCTTGGGAAGCAAAGTCCATTAGTATGAGAGCACCCACGATAATAGTGAGGAATGAAGAATCAGTGATCCCTAGGAACACGGAAGTGATCAAGAATACTAAAGTACAGTGTAATCTCACTCTGGAGGAGTTGTTAAAGGTAAAACCAGAATTGTGGAAGCACGTAGCAAATCAATTCCCTGAGCTAGCTACCACACCCTCTCAGATAGGATCACATAAGAAGGTACCAGAGATACCCGTGGAAAAGATTGGAGACGTAAGCGAAGGAGAGGAAGGTAACACATATCTTCCTATAACCCATCAGGGCTACACCACGAAAGCCATCTTAGATTCAGGAGCCGGAGTAGCCATCGCTACTACCGCTTTATGGAAACGTTGGGGTAAGCCAGCACTCAGACCCACCAGGATGAAGCTACAAATGGCTGATGGACACATAGAAAAACCGTTAGGCTTACTAGAAGGCATATCTCTCACCACTTGTGGTGTAGAATTTGAGCATACCTTTGCCATTTGTGACTTTGCAAAAAATCGTGCTTATGAGATGATATTGGGACGACCATTCATGCGTCAGTTGCAAATCGTACAAGATTGGGGAACTAATTCTTTGTACTTGCAACATTTAGGAGTGACTACCAAAGTCAATCTTAAAGACTATTCACACAGAGATGTACCCCCAATACAATGGAATACCATCCATAAAACACCAGTAGAGACGGAATCCGTGCACTCATTAGAATCAGATCCTTCTTGGTTGCATGAGGATACCCATTTATGGATGTGTAAAGTAGCCAAACAAGAGGAAGAACGATTAGAAGCCAGGACCTTAGGTGCAGAACAACATCCACGAACCCTTCAAGATCCAGCCTATGCACCTGTAGTATTCCCAGACGAAGAGTTTGAACCCCATGGTTGGGCGGAAATCCTAGCAACCATGGATGTAGCCATCAATGAAGAACAATGGACACCCCACTGTGACGAGGATGGCTATGACATTTCAGTTTTTACGATAGAGCCAATCATGGGCGATGCAATTTTAGAAGAGTGTGAACCAGACACTGATGCATTTGAGGATGCAAGCGATTTTGATTTAGAATCAATTATCATGGACCCACCCTTTGCATCAGAGGAAGAATATTTCTACGAAGTAGAGACTCACACTCAGAGACACGAGGAAATTACGAACGAGGTAAGGTTAGCCACAGAAGTGACTACCAAGAGTGAAGGCAAGAAAAGAAAGAAGAAAGAAACCATGTCAGAAAAAGAAGAATCTTTATTTGAAGTACCCGAGAATTTCAAGAAATATGAAATCGAAGATAGAAGAATCATGGTACGAATGCCCAATAGGAAGGCGAATGACGGACAAGTATATGATAACCGAGAGAAAACCAAGAAAATAATAGTTGCCATAGAAGGAGAAGAAGAAAAATGCACCTACATAGGGCATGATCTGACGACTGAAGAAGAAGAAGAGTTAGTTGCCCTATTGCGCGAATATAGAGATGTTTTCGCTTGGAGTTATAAAGATTTGAAGGGAATAGACCCAGATATATGTTCTCATAGAATCCCTATGACTCCAGATGCAAAGCCGACAAAACAGAAACCGTACACGTACAATGATAACTACGCTGCGAAGATTAAAGAGGAGATAGATCGATTGATAGAAGCAGGATTCATTTACGAAATTGAGCACACCGAATGGGTATCCCCCATTGTGGTTGTGCCCAAGAAGAATGGAAAATTGCGTGTGTGTATTAACCTTAAAAAAGTTAATGCCGCCACGATTAGAGATAGTTATCCTCTTCCTATCACAGAACACCTATTGGAAAGAGTTGCGGGCAAGGAAGTTTACAGCTTTCTTGATGGATTCTCAGGCTATAACCAAGTAGCCATTGCTCCAGAAGACCAACACAAGACGGCTTTTGCCACAGAATGGGGCATATTTGCATTTCGTGTGATGCCATTTGGCTTAACAAATGCACCCGCCACTTTCCAGCGACTCATGTGTCATGTTTTTAAGGAATTCTTACGCAAGAGCTTGGAAGTTTATGTCGATGACTTATGTGCACATTCAAATGTAAGGCAGACACATATCCCAGAGTTAAGACAAATATTTGACAAATGTCGAGAGTATCAGGTTTGTTTGAACCTAGAAAAATGCGTTTTCATGGTCAGACAAGGCAAAATTCTAGGACACATCGTGTCAAAAAATGGAATCTCTACGGACGAGGAAAAGGTGAAGGTAATTGCAGAATTACCCAGACCAACTAATGTGAAAGAGGTACAGGCATTTATGGGCCATTGCGGTTATTATAGGAGATTCATACACATGTATGCAATCATAGCCAAGCCTTTGTACTCTCTTTTAACCAATTTTGAGTGGACAGATGAATGTGAAAATTCATTCAATGAACTCAAACGACGTTTGTGCTCAGCACCTATATTGACAACTCCAGATTGGAGTAAGCCATTCCATGTACATGTGGATGCATCCAATTACGCCATAGGATGTGTGTTAGCACAACCCACGAATGAAGGTAACATAGATCTCCCCATAGCTTACGCTAGCAGACAACTGAACGCAGCAGAGAGAAATTACACCACGACGGAACGGGAAGGATTAGGGATGATCTACGCGGTAAAGAAGTTTAGGCACTACTTGTTGGCCAACAAATTCAAGTTCTTTACAGATCATCAAGCCCTATTATATTTAGTCAACAAACCATGTAACACCGGACGACTAATACGTTGGTTTCTATTACTCATGGAGTATGATTTTGAAGTGGTAGTTAGGAAAGGAAAGACGCATCTTAGAGCTGACCACCTCTCAAGATTAACCTCAGAAGAAGCCCCTCAAGGAGTAGCGGATGAATTACCAGATGCATACTTGTTTAACCTTGAGATAGCACCAGAATGGGCTAAATCAATAGTCCCTATTCTCACATTTGGACCCAAGAATCCTAAGATAAAGATCAAAGAGGGAGAGATTACCAAATCTCAGAGATACCAAATAATGGCAGGAAGTATATATAAACAGGATAATCAAAAGATTCTTGCTTGTTGTGTAGATGAATCGGAACATGCGAATTGGTTGCAATTAGCACACATAGGTGCACTAACGCAACATCATTCAAAACATCGAACTTTACAGACTCTGCATAGATTAGGAGTATATTGGCCTACGATGGAAGCAGATGTCTACAAGTTGTGTAAAGAATGTCAGGTGTGTTGTGAAAAACCACCAGTAGAGCATGCTACACTCTATCACGTGTCTCTCACACCAGACTGGAGTGAACCATTAGTGACCTACTTGAGGACGAACACATTCCCTCAAGGAATGACCTTAGCTCGACAACGCAGTCTAGAGCAGGAAGCTCAAGACTATACACTTATTGGCGATAATCTATACAAAAGAGGACGAGATGGATATCTAAGACAATGTGTTCATGAGAGCGATTATCTTAGCACACTAGAGACTGCACACCAAGGTGTAGCAGGAGGTCATTTTGGACCAGATAGGATAATCAAAGCCATTCTCTTTGCAGGATTATGGTGGCCCACTCTTCACATGGATGCTCATACCTATGTAAAGAGATGTGATGTGTGCCAAAGAACTCAGTTTCCTACTCGCAGAGATGAAATGCCATTGAAACCCATGATGGGTGGACGTGCATTTTCTAAGTGGGGTATAGACTTTGTAGGACCCATTAACCCCCCTGCAAAAGGTACACATGCGGAATATATTATTGTTTCCACAGATTATCTTACAAAATGGGTAGAGGCAAAGGCCACAAAAAAGAATGATGCACACACGACTGCAAAATTCTTATTTGAAAATGTCTTTACAAGATATGGACTGCCTATAGAGTTAGTGAGTGATCGAGGTACTCACTTTCTAAACCAAGTCATTGAATATTTGTTACAGGATTTTATGGTGATTCACAAGAAATCTGCACCATATCATCCTCAGGCCAATGGTCAAGCTGAAAGCACTAACAAGATACTTTGTACCGTACTGACGAAACTCGTGAACAACAAACGTTCAGATTGGGACAAACAGCTACACCACGCTGTTTGGGCATATCGAGTGGCCTACAAGACCGTACTCAATGCAACTCCCTTTCAGATGGTTTTTGGTCAGAATGCAGTGCTTCCTCTCGACTTCTTGATACCGACCCTTAAGGTTGCACAAGAACATGAGTGGACCGGCCATGAATTATCAGCGAGAATAATGGACTTGGAACGATTAGGAGAAACCAGGCTAAAGGCAGCAGCAGGAATATACGCAGCGAAGAAGCGACAGAAAGCATATTTTGATGCACATGTGAAAGATAAAGGCCTAAAAGAAGGAGATTTAGTTCTAGTGTATACACTGAAACAGCATGCACGGAAGTTAGAAAAGCGAGGTTATGGACCTATGATCATTAACCGACTCTCGACTAGTGGAGCAGTACAGTTAGCCACCTTAGAAGGAGATATAATGCCTAATTACATTAGTGGCTGTAGAGTCAAGCTATATCAGGAACCTCTTACGGAGGATATGCTTAGACGACTCACGTTGGCAAAGAAGCGTAAGGAGGAGGAAAATAGAATACGAGCGGAAGCTCAGGCAGAAGCCATAGAACGCATTAAGCGCATGAAGCTAAGAAGACGAGGACTAGGGAGAGAACATTATAACCATCTGGAGACATCACCCAGATACCCCATGGCCATGTGTCAAGAAAAGTCAACCACTCATCCTAGCATAGTGGACAGGAGACCATTCATTAAAGTTAGGCTAGAGCACGGTAACTATAGCCAAGAACTCAGGGCTTTAATTGACTCAGGTGCTGCGACTAGTGCGATTAGATGGTCCCACTATAAGGATTCAGGAATAGAAATGCGGCCAATTGAGGCATACCTCATAGGCCTAGGAGGCATGGAAACCCCTTGCATGGGTGAGGTGGACCTTCCTATCCTCGTTAAGGATGTGACCATGACAGCGAAGCTATTAGTGTGCCATGATGACGACCTGATAGAACCCCTAATCCTTGGTCAAGATTGGCTATACGATCACTCAGTGGACTTAAATCTTAGACAAGGCTCCTTACAGATTGGAACCTTAGAGCAGAAGCGAGTGATACCGCTTGACTTCCCTAACGGCACTCCGCTTGACGGTTGTGACCCTAGACCCTATGAAATGCATGCGACGGAAGACCGAAAGATCTTTAAGCAGACCAGTCATGTTATGTCTACACCAACCCACTCGGGCTTGGCTATAGACAGTTGTCAGTCAGAAGAACGACAGGAGATCTTCCCTGGGACTTCCTGCAAACTAGAAGCGACAGGTACCCAAACGCAAGGACAGAAGGGCACAATCAGAGGTCAGGTGGGTTGCATCAGCGGCCAAATGAGCACGACACCCTGCGGTGCTCATCTTTCCAAACTTGTTGCGGACTGGCCTAGATTAAAGTTACAAAACGCATCACTTCCTAATGGGCAGGTCACGCAAGTGTTGGAACTCCCTTCTTTTCCAAAGCAGAGTGTCCATCCGACCTCTCAACCCCAGCAACAACAGAGTCAACCACGACGAAGGAACCCAGACCGACGGCAGTATCAGAGGAAACAACAAGGAAAGCAGTTCAGGCCACCCAAAGGAAGCGGCACCAAACAAATATGGGTGCCAAAAGGGCAAAGAGCACTGAAAAACTCCAACCAAACAGAAATCGACAAGAAAAAGGCAGTGCAGAAACAGAATCGATATCACCCATCCCCTCGACCTTCTTCTACAGGTCCGAGCATCCGACAAATGTGGATCGCCAAGAAGTACCTTACCCATAGACCCACGCCCACACAGATTTGGGTACCCAAACCATGTATCATAGCTCAACCCATGAGCCATGTAATATATAACCCCCATAACTCATCTCATCCCTCGATACCACCAAACCCGACACCACCTTTTACCCCTCAGCAGAAACCCACCACCCACTCAAAGATCTTTAGGAAATGGATACCGAAACGTGTCCAACCGTCTTCCCCTAACCCATTGTCTAACTACCCCCCGACTAACATACAACCTTGTACTAAATCACTAACCTTTAAACCTTGTATAAATTCACACACCATCATCACACACCACTTGTAATCTCATCTCATCAAGAAATGTATGCATGATCTGAAACGTATAGGTGTCTAGAGACCTGCACTAGTGCTGCAAGAAACATTGCATCCATCACATCACAGCACTTGGCTACACGGGTTACGCATCAGTTATGGAAAGGGATTGCGGTCTCACTTTAATGGGATCATAATTAATTTCCATGCTAATGTGTTAATCTTTTGTAGCAGATCTTTCTCACTAGCGCACCAGCCACCATGCAAACCGACGAAGGAACATCAGGAGCAGGCCCCAGTGTAGCGGCTGTGCCCCTCAACGTGCTACGAGCAGAGTCCCACCCGACTGCTCCACCGCCGGAATTTCAAGGATTTCCAGGGCCAATGCCTATCGACAATCCACCCATGGGCTACACCGAAAAGATACACAGGAACTCTCATTGGTTTCAGGGCCTTGCAGGACCCCTTGCGGACGCGGACTTTATATTTGAATCCTCTCTGACTTTTGATGACCGCACGTGGGGAAAGTACCAGTTTTTCTCCAGAGAGTTCGAAGCCCTACAAAGCACCCAGGATTTAACTCATGTTTGGGCCAGAGCAGGCTTCACAGAATACTTCAGTGATCCTCTGCCCAAACCGGATTTTTACAGGTGCTATTACTTAATCACTACCCTACTGGCATCAGAGAATAAGGACATCCCAGGAACCTTCATATTGCCTACTCTAGTGGATGATCCACCTTACAAGAGATTTTATCTCTCTAAGGACTTAATCAGAGCAGCCATCAAGATTCATGGAACCCACACACCCACAGATCGAGAGAGATTAATTCCAGAACCGATGAAACGTGGGGATGTCACGAAGTGGGAAGAGATTTCGGCCATTACACCTGAGCTGTCAAAGCCACTAAGAATATGCATGCAACATTTTGCATTTCCAGCTCAGGACAGATTTACCATGCCACACAAAAGAATATGGTTCGGATTATATTTGGCATGCACGGGACCTCAAACAGTTGATCTGGCAAGCTGGATCATAGATCAAATGTATCTGGCACAGCACAGATGGGAGCGTAAAAAAGTGCTTAACGGATGTTGTGCACTCACAAGAATTGTGTATATGTGCTTGGCTTATGACTTGCCCATCGAGCGTGCATTGACAGGAGAGGAATTGAAGGCATTCAAGGGCACAACGAAGAAAGCCAGGAAGCCCAGTAGGACACGGGCAGGTAAGCGCATGCGAGGCACCATCGCTTGCCTCCAAGTGCCAGAGTCGCCGTCACCACAACCCTCTCCCGAGCGACCACAGACAGAAGCTACGCCCACTGTACAACCTATTCGCATACGGTTGTCCAGACCAGTGATTACAGAGGCCACCACTAGTACCGCTGCACCTCAGGCAGCTACCACCACAGAACCCCCCACCACAACCGCAGAAGCTCCCACCACTATTGGTGCGGAAGCGTTTTCTTTCCCGATACCACATATGGAGGCCGACCCCATAAACACGACATTTGATTTTGAGATGCCTGATGCATTCTCAAACAAATTCCAGTATTCCGAAGCACAACTGTTCTCCCAGGAGTATGAACGTCCCAGCTATCCTACTACGCCGCGAGATTTGCCACAGGGACAAGCTGTGTCGGGCTCTGAAGAAGAAAGAACCGAAACAGACGACGATCAAGGCGACGATGAAGCCAGCCAGGGCTCACATGACGAACAGACAGAGGGCCAAGGCCAACAAACCGACACACACGGCGACACCAACACATATGAAGATGAGACATTCGAAGCCGCAGCATACACACTGGCTATAAAGAAATTATATCGTACCATGGAGAAGGTCTGGGCACGAAAGAAGTTAACTGAAGAGGAGAGCCAGGCATTAATTGAACAGGAACTCATCTCCGGAGGATTCGAAGACGCATATATCAGAGGGTTCAGAGAGTTAGTCCAATCCGTAGGCTCACATGAAGCACTCAGGTTTTTACAAAGAAAGCAACTACCACAGTTTGATCCCCGCCGAGTGCGACTACTTTCAAAGCCCGGAGAGTATATTCGTGTACCAACAGGAGCTCAATCCTCAGCACAAGCCAGGGAGGCACGCCTCGCCCCCGAACGTTCATTAACCGCAGAAACCATCCTTGTAGATTCGCCACCCCGTACCACCATTGTACATACCACTACTATCCTCGAAATAACATCCACCCCTTCGACTCCTCTCTCACCTCATCTTTCACCAACCCATCCCGTATCACCCGCACACCCACCGGCTTTCCCCACATCCACACCTGTACAAAGCAACATAGCCACAACCTCTTCCTTACCCATTCATACCACCCTGCCCACACCCAACCCTCCGCATCCATATGTTAACCCCTTCACCCCTTCATCCTTCCCAGCGTTTCCCCCACCTCTAAGACCCCCATTCCCCTTCCTAACCCCACTAACCTTCTCACCAGTCTCACCTCCCCAGCCTACCATAACCCCTATTTCCCCGTTTCACCAAGCTGTTCCAACCATCCCCCCTGTAAACTACTCTACGTTTGTAAATCCCGTATTCACACCTACACAACCACCCACACTCACACCACTTTTCACAGTCACAACACTAAACACGTCCAATGGCATGGACATATCACCATCCACCTCACCACCACCCACTCCACTCACAGCACCCTCATATTTAGGCACTTCACAATTTTCCACAATCACCACTGCATCCACTGTCCCAACCCCATTTCCCATTCCCACTGCATCTACTCTCACTGCATCCTCATTTAGCACTTCACTACTACTATCGCCCACCATAGACACCGCATTTCAACACATGTTCGCATGCATGACACAAGTCCGCGAGGAGTTTGCATCACTCGGCACCAACTATCAACAGCTGCAGGCGACAACGAATGAACTACAAACGCAGCTTAACTCACTATCAATTGAGAATGCCTCACTGAATACCCGATACCAAGATTTAAGAGAGGCCTATCATAAGTTAGAACTAGAAAGTGAAGAGAAAACCAAAGAGGCCACCGCAGATTTGGATAACCTACTTAGAGCCCAGACTGTCCGCAATGCAACACTTACTAGAAATATGGGCTTACTAAGAAGACACTTAGCCGCAGCAAAAGAGGAGAACCAGAGACTCCAAGAGCAGAATAGAGAGAACTTGGAAGCGGCTTTAGATCATCCAGAACAGCCACTAAGTCCGAGCAGATTCAAGGCAATCCCATCTGAGTCGATGCGGATGCTGCTAGACGACCATGTCAGATTGCTCGAGGACTATGATCGTATGAACGAAGAACATCAGAAGTTAAAGGAAGACCACAAACTGCTACAACTCAGAGAACCAGCAACACAACAGGTACCAGTAGCAGCGGAATTACCAGCGCCTGTGGACCCTGCCCCTGAAGTTTTAGAGGAACTCAACGCACTCCGGGCCCAGGTAACAAATCTTGAATCTAGGATTGCCATCTATGAAGCACCACCAAGGCCAGACTCCCCACCTGAGCTACCAGCTGAGGAAAAAACCGTCACTATCCCGGTGGAGGAGACATTCGAAGAGGCATATGAACCGATACCCATCCCAGGCGGACGTGTCACGGCCGAAGGCCAGATGACCTACGAATTACCTACCCCCGCGTGGATGAAGACAGTTGAAGAACTCGGAACGACACACTCGGCCAGAGTAGAGGCACAGCTACATGCCATGGCCATAATTGAAGAGAAAATTTTACAATCACCATTCTTTGCTCAAATGGCCCCGCGACGATACATATCTGGGCATGAGCTTCAGTATAAACCATACTTCATGTTAATGGCAGAATATCAGTTAACCATAGAGAAAGAAACTGGCATGAAACCAACGCATGCCACTCAATTCGAGCCAGAGGACTTGCCACCAAGGGCGCAGAGAGGTGAAATCCTTCAACCAGACTGGCGCAAAGATTTATTGCAAAATTATCCAGAGATGATGAGCACGTGGGTAAAAGCGCCGCTTCACTTAAAATTTAATCCGTGCTGGGGACCAGTACCACGACGCCGCTCTTGGACTGCCTTCGCAATAAAGCTACAGAACAATAAGCAGTGCCAAGACTGGTTGAACTATCCCTACTTCAAGCCACCAGTCGCGTTACCCACCGTAGGCTACATGATGGCGACGATCCGCCACTGGCTCCCTCGATTAAAACATATGGATGATATTGCCGCGCACATGACTGTCAAAATCTTTGACATGATGCAGATGGTCTTTAAAGTCTTCCGGCGCATCAAGGCTCCCCATGTTAACACCCCGGGCTTTGAGCATGGCAACTTTGATTTAGTCTATGATATGAGCACAACGCCATCGCTACGGGTGTGTTACGCCTGGCACTGCAGGATCAAATATCTGCCGGCATGTTACAAGCAAACATTCGAAGAAATGTTCACCACTGGCTTTTGGGAGTACCATTCAGAGGTATTTATAAGCAGGCCCACACACTTATTGCAATTATTCGCCTGTGAACGAATGGTGTACTCCACACATTATCAGCTCCCACCACCAGACGAGCCACAACCTATCGACTGGGAGAAACTCGAGGCTGATCTAGCCCGAGGTATTCGTGTATCAGAGCACACCCTCGCTCAAGACCTCCTACAGAATTACATCCGGCAGACCTCACAACAAGGTTCTATCAGGGACGACAGAAGCGAGAGGGAGGGGGGTGTTGGAAGCAGTCAGAGGCACAGACGCCACGGAAGCATGTGAAGACGAAGCAGGGAGCCAGGCGGATCAATTTTCTAAACAAATATATGTCTTATTAATTTTCCAAAACATTCAACAGTGATTATTATCACTAATTGTAACATATGTATCATAGAAAACCACATTTTGTAATCCATAGCTCTATTTTGTGCAAGCCGAGGAGTCCTCGAGCTTGAGGAGCTTAGGTAGAATACTCGTACCAAATTTTGTTATTTTTAGACATCGTTTACCCTTCCAAATAGCCTCTAGGACCTAATTTTTAACTAGGCCGGTCACTAGATGTGAAACCGGTCAAAACTAGTCTAGAAACTATAAAAAGAGCTAGAGAGCTCATTTTTGAGGTTGGTTCATCTTGGTTAGTGTGAGCTTAGAGCTAGTTTGAGCTTGTAAGAGCATTCTTGAGTAATAGAGTTAATTTCCCACCTTCCATTGTGTCTTGCTTGTCTCTTCATTGTGTGTGTGTATGTGTGTGTGCATCTTTGTGCTTCTCACCTTCACTCTCACATCATCTCACGTTCACGATCTTCATATCACTCCTACCTCTCCCACGGATTGACATTAAGGAGGTGAAGCTTCTTAACGTGGTACTTACCATTGTGCTAGAGCAACACCATGGCAAAATACCAAGTCAACAATACAAGTAATATGAGCTATAGCATCTCCCAACCATACTTAAACCTAGGAATCAAGAACACGGAGTATCAACTAGTGGATGCTCTGATTGACTCAAGAGCGGCTCTAAGTTGTGTACGAGTTTCATTAACCACGCATCTCCAAACGACCATAAGTACCACCAAAGCATGTATGATAGGAATTGGAGGTCAAGTTATAGAATGTGTCGGAGAAGCCCTAATATCCCTTCACTTAGGAAATTCCACTATGGAGAAAAAAATTTTGGTATGCAAAGACGAAGACTTGATTGAAAATCTGATCATAGGGCAAGACTGGATTATTGAGAATGAAGTGAGCATACATCTTGCACAAGGATATATATCAGCTAAAATAAGAAATCTTTAGTTTGCTGGAAGAAAGGCCATCTCAAATCCATAATGTCACTAAAACTAAAGAAAATAAAGTAAGGGGGAAGAAAGAAAATGAATCAATAAAGAGTAGATCCCAAGAATGCCTTAATCTAGAAATGAGCCTAAGAGAATGAGTGAGGACATTACTTCTCAACCTATCTACACTATGAGAAGAAAACCTACTTGGATGTCTACTGTCTGAACACCACCTCACCCATGAGAAATGAGCCTAAGAGAGAGAATGAGGACATTACTTCTCAACCTATCTACACTGTGAGAAGAAAAACTACCTAGATGTCTACTGTCTGAACACCACATCCATGTAATACTCATCTACAATGGGTACGAAAGGATCAAATGACTCAACTAGTCATCTCAACACAGAAGCAAAACAGCCATTCAGTGGAAGCAACAAGGGACAACCAATATGTGCAATCGCAATCGGATAAACAAAGACTTCTTCGTGTATGGCTTCCAAAGTCATTAGTAGAAGCCCAAAAATCACAACAACGAATATGGATCCCAAAGATAGTCCGACAAACTGCAATCGGGAAATAGGAAAACTCAATGAGATATCATATCTACAACCTGAAGCAAAGAAGTCTATAAAAACTCACCAAGGGTACCAAAAGAGCACGATACCTAAAACTCAGACCACAAGTAGAAAGGAGACAAGGACCATAGAATGAGGAGCTTGACAGAAACAAATGCCACAAGCACAAGCTACCAAATGGATATGGAGACCTAAAAGGCATCAAGGACGGGAACAACAGAGTCAATGAGATTCTACTTGCACTCATGAAGAGTCCATTGCATCCCGAGTATGCATGATAGGGCCACATTACAAGAAAGATGAAGAGAACTCTTAGAAATAGAAATGAAGGGACATCCTCAAGCACTTTGATATTTTTCGATGGTTGGTACTGAATCACATTTCCATTGGATCGAATGTATGTGATAGCAAGAAGACAAAAGGAGGTTTCTTGAGGACCTCTTCATCTGATTTAGGGAAGCAAATGATAAGCATGGCATAGAAAAGAGTTTCAAAGAGACATTGAGTGTCATTAACAATGAAGAGAAGTCTCAGAAATAGAAATTAAGGGACATCGTCAAGCACTTTGATATTTTCAGTCATATCAATCATTTGAAGCAGAGTTTTGATTCAGAGATATGAGGAGATGGTAAAACATGATTCTATATTCACTTTGATTTGTATACCATGTTTGTCTTGTCTCTTACACTTAGCACTAGACGAAGAGAAAAGTTCATTTGAAGAAGTGAAGAGTGCTTGCTACTTCAAGATGAAGAAAACAAAAGGTATGGAAGAGAAGTTTGAAGATGTTGACATCATCAGGTGGAAGAAAGATGCAGGAGAAGAAAGTCCAACATTTCCAAAGCAAAAGTAGGACTTCCTTTTCTCTTATATCTTCATATACTTTTCCTATTTTATCCTCTACACCCAAAGACAAGTCTACGAGAACATCACGTGTGAAGAAGAAGCAGTTTCTTGTTTTGCATAATACTTGGTCATCATTTAGTAGATTTGACAAAGAATTGCATTGAGAGGAAGAAAAGCAGCAGATATATGTTTTGACTCATATGTGTATGAGTTTTGTTTTAGTTGAAGATTTTTTAAGCAGGCAACTAATATGTTCCCTCAAAGAATTCTTGGAGTGTCAATACAGAGCTACTTGGTATATGAGAAGTTGCAAAGAAGTATATTTCTTCTTTATCTAACTCTTGATGTAAAAGAGTTTTTTGTAGCAGATGTTGAAGACTTGGGTTGAAGTTTTGTGTTTGGAAAAGTTACCTCATATTCAGCATTTTCAGAAACTTTAGAAAATTCAGATTTTTGATGTACCAGGTAGTTGAAGAATCTAGTTTCTATAGTTGTCTAGATTTTTGGATACATGCTTGTATTCAAAAAGGTGTTCCAATTCAGATCCTATCACTTGATTGAGAAGTGGAGTTAGCCAAAGAAAGTCAAGCAGATACTATCACATTTCACCCGGGTAGAATATGAAAAGATGAAGTATCAACTTGCAGTTTTTGGAGTTCTCAAGGTGAGAAGTTTGTCCACTTATGTTTCAAGTAGGATTTGTAGATTCTTGGAAAGGATTTGGTTAAAGAAAAGTTTTACAACTTTATGTGAGAAGCATGGACACTTGGAGACATTCAGGTAACAAATCAAACATTCATTCATGAAGGTTTGATGAGAGTAGATTCTACACAGGTATTTTGTTGGAAAGATCATAGATCTTGTATGATCTTGTATATCTTGTATGATCTTGAATGATCATGAAAGATCTTGAGTATTTATGAGTCAATTGTCTATCCTTTGTTTGTGAAAGTTCTTTAACATTGGAGGAAGTGAGTCAAAGGTTCAGATTCTATCAGATTTGTGCTGCAAAACAATAGAAGAAGATAATTGTTATGTTACAGAAGATTATGGATCCTAAAAATTTGTTTCAGATACAAGTATTGATTATTGAAGATGAGATTTATTGAAAGAAGGAAGACGTTCCATATTTCATAACGACTGATATAAGTTGAAGAATTCTGGATACTAGTGTTAAATCATCCAGGCGGTTATGAAACATGAAGACTTATTTTTAGCCATATGTAAAAGAATGCAGATGTATACTTATAGGTGTTTCCTATATCGGGTATTCCTATATTTCCTTTGTCAGTTTCTCTTTATGTTCCAGCTTTGAAAGAAAAAGGAAGAAGGAGAATGTCTGGGGAAAGTTCTTGTTAGCGTGTTCCTGTTCAGGAGAAGGTTCCAGAGTTCTATTGAAGAGAAGCTTGATATTTCAGAGAGGTATGTTTGAAAAGTGCACACATATATGTTTATACCAAATTTTGAAGGAAAGAGGTATGAAGGATTTACAGATTAACAAGGATGAAGACATGATGACATCATAGATTTTTTTATGAGACTTATGAGTTGATTTCAGTTGAGTTAAGTTGAGTTGACTTGACTTGACTTGAGTACAGTCAGAGATGAATCAACAATGTTCATAATACACTAAGTTGTGAGTTGTCAGTCACAGGTTCTAGGATTGAGTTCTTGATTTTGTTTAGTGTAGCTCTATGACACAACAGAAGTATGTTCAGAAAATATTCGTAAGGTAAATGCAAATATGTGGATCCTAGTGTATGTTTTCAGGTTTGAAAAGATAGAAGATAGCAGGTTCAGAGTCAGTACTTGCTACATTTGTTGTCAAGCAAATGATTGCTTGATGTGTACACTATTGGATATCTAGTTTGCATATTTTCTCAATTATTATGGTTCATATTCAGCAAGTTCAGGTGTTTGAAGTTTGAAGGAAAGTCAAATTCAGTTTTGAAAGTTTGCATATGAATGAAGTTGCATATTCAGTCCAGTTTATATCATTGTGACATTGCAGGGGGGATTGTTGGAAAAAAATGTTTCAATGTCCCATTGGTTCATTTGCTCAGAATACAAGTTGACTAATCTTTTGTTTTAGTCCTTTGCACAACTAAAGACACTGGGCGCCATGGCTAGACTAGTGTACTCCCATCCCTGTGGTTCGGGTTGTTGATATATTTAGGTAGTGATGTGTGTGAACACTCTAGGACCGCCGGGGCACTTTTTTCCCTCTTTAGGAGGTTTTTTTCCCCCGGCTTGTATATACGCATATTGCCCTAATGGGCTACTTATCTTTGTACATTCTCTAGTAATACATTCAGTCTTGTGTGTTGTGCTCCAAGCTTCTTCTTCTTCCTTGTGCTGTTCGCGTGCTTCCATAGCCGTCTAACTCCAACAATTGGTATCAGAGCAGGTCATCGCTTCATCTAGGGCACCGTCGACACTCCTCCGTTTGCAGTCTCAGAATCGCACGAATTTTGGTGAGCATACTCAGCGTGTTTCCGAGATCAAAATAGCTTTGCTATGTGGTTCCAAAATCGCGATCTGAGCTCGTTTCGGCCTCCGAATGCACTATCGCAGCGCTTGTGCAGGCTATTTCATCTTTTTGTGCCAAAGGTATATACCATTTTCTGTTTGCCAGTTTAAGCGTCTCGAAGTCTGCTACAGGTCTAGCACAACTCGTCTGGGCAGTTCCGTTCAACTTTTTGAGATACAGTCGATTTTCTACATCAAGGTATTTTAGTCACCAGCCATGGCTGAAAGCAGTGATGTATTCCGTATGTTGGCTGTTGAGGATAAGTTGGATGGTACCAACTACCCATTATGGGCTTATATGATGCGACATGTATTGGTTGCAAAAGGACTGTGGAACATTGTGCAGGGTGTTGAAAGATGTCCTATTATACCTGCAACTACAGGTACTGCAAATATAGGTGCTGGAGCTGATGAAGATGGTGTCGAAGATGATATTGTGCAGATTCTTGTTCGTGCTACTGTTTCTGTTGCACCTACGGTAGAGCACATTTGTTGGGATGGCAGAGATGCCCAGGCACATGCATTGATAGCTTTGTCTATCAAACATGCCATTATTCCTTATATTTGCTCTTGCAGAATAGCTAAGGATGCTTGGGATACACTTACCACATTGTACCAAGCTAGGAATGAGGCTCGTGTTGCTTACCTCTGAAAACAGTTGGAGAGTGAGCACATGAATGAAGGTGATTCTATGGACAGTTTCCTAACGAAGATCAAAGACTTGAAGGAACAGTTGATTTCTGCTGACGAGGTTATACCAGATAGCTCACTTGTGCAGACCGTTCTGAATGGTCTTCCTGATTCATATCAGATTTTTGCTTCTACTCTTCGGTTGATGATGAAAGGCAATCCAAATGCCTTATCATTTGAGGAGTTAGTCTCTGTTCTGTTGCAGGAAGATCAGTCTAGGCAAAACAGGTCCATTATGCGAGTTGCAGATCAAGCTTTCCTGGCTAGTCAGAAGGGCAAAGGAAAATGGAGCTCTTCTACTAGTAAGCAAAAATCTGCAAATGTTGCACAATCGAAGAACCAGGATGAAGATGAGAAGAAATCAAAAAAGCAGAAATTGTTCTGCAAGTACTGTAAAGGAAATTATCATATCATAAAGAACTGTCCAAAACTGGCTGCAAAAGAGGCAAAGAAGAAAGAGGCTGGAATGGTTGTTGCAGAAGCCTCTACACCAAAAACAGAGTCTGCTAATCTTGTGCAGGAAGAAGAATGGGCGTTTACTACTGTTTGCAGTTTTGACCCATCTTCTCATGAGCAGTGCATTACTGCAGTGGACTCAGATGTTTGGTACTTTGATAGTGGGGCGACCAAACATATTACCTCGCAGCGCAGTTTCTTCTCTTCACTCGAGCCTGCCCCAGGGAATACTGTCACATGCGCCAACAACTCCTCTTATCGTGTTATGGGAGTTGGTAAGATCATTCTGACTACTGCTGATGGTAGTTCTTTCACCTTGTCAGATGCTTTATTTGTGCCAGGGATCAAAAAGAACCTGTTATCAGTTTCTGCATTAGCCAAGATTGGTTTGGTTGTGAAATTTGTTGATGACAGGTGTACAGTTCATGATCTGTCAAATGGCGATGTGATTATTGCTTCTGGCATTTTATGTCGTGGGCTGTATAAGCTCATAGACTATGAAAGATCTGTGAATGATTCGGCATGTGCAGTTCATGATTCTCAGGCTATGTCAGATGCAAAGCTTTGGCATGCACGCTTTGGTCATCTGAATTTTGCTAGTTTGCTACGCCTGCAGAAATTTGATATGGTGTCTTCTTTGCCCAAGCGTGAGGCACCCGGAAAACATGTATGTGAAGGTTGTATTTTGGGCAAAATGCAGCGTTCCTCCTTTCCAAAAGATGGTTCAGTTCGGGCTACGCAGAAATTGCAGCTTGTACATAGTGATGTCTGTGGTCCTATGCAGACACCCTCTTTTGGAAATTACCTTTACTTCGTGACTTTCATTGATGATTTTTCCAGGCATGCATGGGTATATCCATTGAAGGCAAAGTCCAAAGTGTTCATGTGCTTTAAACAATTTTTGGTTTTGGCTGAAAATCTGTCAGCATGTAAAATGGGCACCCTCCGTTCTGATCGAGGGGGGGAATATATGTCTTCTGATTTTAATGCATTTCTGGCTGAACGTGGGATAAAACACCAGTGTAGAGTGCCGTATACACCTCAACAAAATGGAGTTGCTGAACGAAAGAACATGTCACTCATGGAGATGGCGAGGTGCATGGTCAAAAGTCAAGCTTTTGTTGATATATTTAGGTAGTGATGTGTGTGAACACTCTAGGACCGCCGGGGCACTTTTTTCCCTCTTTAGGAGGTTTTTTTCCCCCGGCTTGTATATACGCCTATTGCCCTAATGGGCTACTTATCTTTGTACATTCTCTAGTAATACATTCAGTCTTGTGTGTTGTGCTCCAAGCTTCTTCCTCTTACTTGTGCTGTTCGCGTGCTTCCGTAGACGTCTAACTCCAACAATTGGTATTAGAGCAGGTCGTTGATTCTTCTAGGGCGCCGTCGACACTCCTCCGTTTGCAGTCTCAGATTCGCACAAAATTTGGTGAGCTCGTTTCGGCCTCCGAACGCACTATCGTAGTGCTTGTGCAGGCTATTTCGTCCTTTTGTGCCAAAGGTATATACCAGTTTCTGTTCGCCAGTTTAAGCGTCTCGAAGTCTGCTACAGGTCTAGCAGAACTCGTCTGGGCAGTTCTGTTCAACTTTTTGAGATACAGTCAATTTTCTGCATCAAGGTATTTTAGTCACCGGCCATGGCTGAAAGCAGTGATGTATTCCGTATGTTGGCTGTTGAGGATAAGTTGGATGGTACCAACTACCCATTATGGGCTTATATGATGCGACATGTACTGGTTGCAAAAGGATTGTGGAACATTGTGCAGGGTGTGAAGAAATTAGAAAAGCAGAAATTGTTCTGCAAGTACTGTAAAGGAAATGATCATATTATAAAGAACTGTCCAAAACTGGCTGCTAAAGAGGCAAAGAAGAAAGAGGCTGGAATGGTTGTTGCAGAGGCCTCTACACCAAAAACAGAGTCTGCAAATCTTGTGCAGGAAGAAGAATGGGCGTTTACTACTGTTTGCAGTTTTGACCCATCTTCTCATGATCAGTGCATGTCTGCAGTAGACTCAGATGTTTGGTACTTTGACAGTGGGGCAACCAAACATATTACCTCGCAGCGCAGTTTTTTCTCTTCACTCGAGCCTGCCCCTACAGGGAATACTGTCACATGCGCCAATAACTCCTCTTATCCTGTTATGGGAGTTGGTAAGATCATTCTGACTACTGCTGATGGTAGTTCTTTCACTTTGTCAGATGCTTTATTTGTGCCAGGGATCAAAAAGAACCTGTTATCAGTTTCTGCATTAGCCAAGATTGGCTTGGTTGTGAAATTCGTTGATGACAGGTGTACAGTCCATGATCTCTCAAATGGCGATGTGATTATTGCTTCTGGCATTTTATGTCGTGGGCTGTATAAGCTCATAGACTATGAAAAATCTGTGAATGATTCGGCATGTGCAGTTCATGATTCTCAGGCTATGTCAGATGCAAAGCTTTGGCATGCACGCTTTGGTCATCTGAATTTTGCTAGTTTGTTACGCCTGCAGAAATCTGAAATGGTGTCCTCTTTGCCCAAACTTGAGGCACCTGGAAAACATGTTTGTGAAGGCTGTATTTTGGGCAAAATGCAGCGTTCTTCCTTTCCAAAAGATGGTTCAGTTCGGGCTATGGAGAAATTGCAGCTTGTACATAGTGATGTCTGTGGTCCTATGCAGACACCCTCTTTTGGAAATTACCTTTACTTCGTGACTTTCATTGATGATTTTTCCAGGCATGCATGGGTATATCCACTCAAAGCAAAGTCCAAAGTGTTCATGTGCTTCAAACAGTTTTTGGTTTTGGCTGAAAATCTGTCAGCATGTAAAATGGGCACCCTCCGTTCTGATCGAGGGGGGGAATATATGTCTTCAGATTTTAATGCATTTCTGGCTGAACGTGGGATAAAACACCAGTGTACAGTGCCGTATACACATCAACAGAATGGATTTGCTGAACGAAAGAACAAGTCACTCATGGAGATGGCGAGGTGCATGGTCAAAAGTCAGGCTTTACCACATAGTTTCTGGCTTGAGGCTGTCATGTGTGCAGCATATGTACTGAACAGGTGTCCCACGAAAGCGTTGCAGTCTATCACTCCATATGAGGCTTGGCATGACCGCAAGCCATCTGTTGCTCATCTACGTGTTTTCGGTTGTTTGGCATATGCATTAGTGCCTGAACAACATCGCAGAAAATTGGATGATAAGGCAGTAAAATGTATTTTTGTTGGGTACAGTTCTGAAAGTAAAGGCTATCGTCTGTATCATCCACAGACTAAACGCATTCTGGTTAGCCGTGATGTTGTCTTTGTGGAAGATGTTATTCAGCCATTGCTTTCATGTACTAAGGAGACATCTGTTAGCTCCAAAGACATGTATGATACTTTGATGCCTCTTTTTACAGGTGGACAGGCTAGCGCTGGTCCTAATGAGGCAACTTCTCAGCCTTTGCAGGTTTCATATGATGATGCAGATCATGCCATTTCTGATGCAGATTTACATGATGCACTTGTTGATGAGAGAGCTGATATTGAACAGGCAAAAACTATGCCAAAATGGCTGGTGCAGACTTTGCGTGACAGCAAATTAGATGCACCTTTGTCATATCGTACTCGTTCAGGCTCTCATAGTACCTCCTTTGCATCAGATTGCTATGCTATGGCTGCATCTAGTCTCTGTGATGAGAATGAGCCTGTTTCTTTTGATGAAGCACAAAATTCAGAAAATTGGATGGCTGCTATGCAATCTGAATATGATGCTATAATGAAGAATGGTACATGGTCTTTATGTGACTTGCCTCCTGGCAAGAAGGCCATTGGCACTAAGTGGGTATACAAGTTGAAGCGTAAACCTGATGGTACAGTTGACAAGTATAAGGCTAGGCTTGTTGCAAAGGGTTATGCACAGGAAAGAGGCATTGATTTTGATGAGACCTTTGCACCTACATGCCGTATGACTACTGTTCGGAGCATTTGTGCACTTGCAGCCCATCATGGTTGGAATGTACATCAGTTGGACATTAAAACAACATTTCTAAATGGTGACTTGCATGAAGAAGTGTATGTTTTTCAGCCCCGTGGCTTTGTGCAGAAAGGGCATGAAAACCAGGTGTGCAGGTTAAAGAAGGCGTTATATGGTTTAAAGCACGCACCACGTGCTTGGTATGAGAAAATACATGCCTATCTGATTGCACATGGTTTTGAGAACATTCCAACTGAAAGCACCTTATATGTTAAGCGTGCTAATGATGTGCTTTTAATCATTGTTGTCTATGTAGACGACATGCTGCTCACTGGTCCTCTTGAGAAGCATATTGCTGATTTCAAGGCTGATTTGCATGCCTCATTTGAGATGTCTGATTTGGGGCATTTGCATCACTATTTGGGCATTCAGTTTATGCAAGTTGATGGTGGAATGGTGTAGCTCAGTGATGAGTAGCACCTCCTTTAATGTCAATCTGGGAAGACGTGAGGATGGTATGAAGACCTCGAGCAAGTGGCGGCTCAAATGCGTGAGTGAGAAGCACACAATCATGCACACACATACACACACACGCGCACACACGGCAAGACAAAGAGAGAGAATCAATGGAGTTCTTTTGATTACTTCCAAAAGCTCTTACAAGTTCGTTTCAATTACAATCTAACCTCAAAAATGAGCTCTCTAGCTCCTTTTATAGTTTTTGACTAGCTTTGGCCCTGTTCAGACCTAGTGTCCGGCCTAGTTAAAAATTAGGTTCCAGGGCTTATTTGAGGGCTCAAACGAGATCCAAAAATTACGAAAATTGGCAGGTAGATACTTCTAAAGCTCCTCAAGTTCAAGGACTCCTTGGCTTGCACAAAATGGAGCTACTAAAAATATAAAATGGTATTTACAATGGTGGTTAGTGATGAGAATCACTTTTAATTGGTGTAAGGGTTTTTGAAAAGTTAAAGGGTTGCCTAAGTGCTAGATTTGCGTGAATGCTCATACTTGTTTCTTTATGAGAAAAATTACTGGCCTATTTGCCAGATCTTCTTTGACTGCCATGTCTGCTTGTGCTGTCCCTTCGCTCCGACTCTCTTCGCCTTGTGGCTCCTTCGGTTCCCTGACTGCTGCCAACACCCCCCCCACTCTCGCGTCTGTCGCCCCTGACAGACCCTTGTCTAGAGGATTTTCGAACATAGTATTGGACGACATCGGAGGCTAGGTGGTGTTCTTCGAGTCGCAATCCGCGTGCTAGGTCTGTGAGCAGCTCATCCCAATTTACAGGACCGGGAACATCTGGATGAGGCACCCTTAATTGTTCTGAGTAAATAGTTCTCTCCACAGCAAATAATTGGAGGAGATGTGATGGTCTGGGTATAAAGATTTCGGAGTGATATTCCCAGAATCCTGTGATGAACATCTCCTCAAATGTCTGTTTAAAGCAGGCTGGGAGGTACTTGATTCTGGCGTGCTAGGCATATATTACTTCAATGGACGGGGTGGTACTCATATCATACACTAGATCTTGGTTTCCTGTCATAAAGCCTGCACCTGAGAAGTGAGGGTCCTTAATGTTTTTAAACGTCCTGAAAGTGATCAGCATTAATTCAAATATTTTCATGCACATCTGGGCCATCACATCAGGATTATTGCGTAGCCTAGTACTCCAGTGACGGATTGTAGAAATCATGTAATTGACTGTGGGAGGTCCTCGTGGAGGTGCTAGATAAACATAATTCAACCATTTTGCACAGGCTTTGATGTCTCTGACAGCTATAGTGAATTCAGGCCAGGTGCGTCGTCGCAGAACTAGAATGTAACAAGGGTTGTACTTAATAAACAACGGCATATTATTCCAGGTTCGGACCATTTCTGGATACGTTTCCAAAAGCCTGATTCTCCAGGTGGGTTGATGGATGGACCCACGCTGAGCACTTTTCGGTATATCATCTGGACCAAATTGTGTAGCAAAGGTGGGAGGTTTGCCACATTGTCGTTGAATCTCCGCGTTGTAATCGGCCAAAAGTATACAGAATGGCACATACTGGTCATTATTGGTGCCGATCCATCTATGGTGAGACATGCTTCTGAAGTATTCAGACTTTATGACAATCTCTTCTAAGTTCGCTAGTGATTGGATCTGAATTGCCACCCGTTCTTTGTGAGTGTTCACTGTCCTTTCCAGTGTCTGAAGCCACTCGGGTGCTTCCACTTCCAATGTGTCTAGTCCCTCTGAGGTTCGTCGCCCGCCTGGCATTGGCATAGGAACATACGGTTCCTCGTAAGAATCATCTACCTCAATAGGGACTAGCTCTTCTTGCTCTGGTTCTACCACAGGGGATGGCTGCCCCTCGTATGTCAGTAACCTCTTTTGTAATTCTGCTACCTGCTCGGTTAAGGCCTTTACTTCGTCTGAGGTGGAGGTTGATGGGACACTCTTCGGTTGTTCTTCCTGTTCCTTCAGCCTGCTCTGAAGTGTGTCACACTCTCTTTCCAAGTCATCATGGGCTTCCAAGAGATCTGCATAGCTTTCCAAAATGGTTTTCATCGTCTCCGTGGGAATTGCTTTAAATTGCTCTGGATCTATCTCGTGAGGGGAGCCTTCCATTACCGCTTCCAGATTCTCTTCATTTTGTTTTTGCAGTCTTTTGTTCTCCTCCAGTGCTGTGGCCATATGTTTCTGTAGTAGCGCCAAGTTGCGTCTGACTCGCAGGTTATCGGTCTGGTATACTTCGAGCAAAGCTTCTAGTTGTTTGACACCTGATTCTGTCGATGGTTGGGGTGCCTCCAATAGTGTTTGGTGAGCCTGCTCAAGCGTTGAATAGCGTTGATTCACTTCTGCATTTTCCTCTTGTAGAATGTGAAGTTGCCTTTGTAAGTTCTGATGGTGCGTTGTCAGTTGTTGATACCGGCCGTCGAGAGCTCTATACTCATTCTGGAGCTGATATACACATTGATTTAATGCTAAAAATATGCTATTTACATTAAATAATGATGGGAGGGGTGAAGATGCAAGGGGAATGGGGGCGGGAATGGGAGTTGTGAATGATGTGGATGCAAGTGGAGATGTGGGTGGAGGGGGTATGGGCGATGAAGGTGGCATGGGGGGAGGGAGCGGTGCTGTGGTAGGAGACGTTTCCATAGTGTCTATTGTTTGAGTGACAGTGTAGATGGGGATCGTGGGTGGAGTGGATGTGACGTCAGTGAAAAGAGTGGTGAAAGTGGGCATGGTGACTCCCCCGAATTGGATCCCCGGAGAGAGTGGGATACCCATGACAATGGTGGTGGTAGTGGACGAGGTGGTGCTAGTGTCATGTGGTGGATTGAAGTGTGTAGTGCGAGGTGGGGATGGTGGTGACAGTGGTGCTTCCTGATGTTCGTCTGCTTGCGTTGTCTCTCCTGGTGCTGATACATTGATGTGAATTTGTTTCCCAGACCTCCTGGGACGAACGGGAACCCTCTTCTCAAATCTGTGAATGTAGGCCATTGCCTCATGGATGGCCTCATCCAATCCTACTGCGTCGGCATGAAGGTTTATGGACTCAATGAACATCTCGTCCACACCTTCCTCAGCTAGCAACTGGTTCATGAGTTTCTTGCCCGATTCCAGTGACATCTTATGCTGTTCTTGAACCAGTTGCATGGTTTGATATAGTCTTTTGATTTGTGCTGAATACGCAGGGGCACTTGCCAGCTCTGAAAGCTCGTCATATTCTTGTTCCTCGTAGGCTTCTTCCTCTTGTTCTTCCACGTCGACTTCTACCACTTCGGGTCGGATGGGGGCTGCTGTTGTTGTCTGGGGTTGTGGTTCCTGAGCACGTTCTGTTTCCGTCTCGAGATTAGAATCATAGATCAGTCGGGCTACTTCTTCATCCGTGAGGTCATTTAGAGTAAAACCCTGTGGGAATTCCAGATCTGATGGGACGGGTGGGAATACCAGATTAGGCCCATCTGTGCTCGGTCTTGGTAGCCGGATTGTGAATGGCCTAACGCGTCGTGTCTGGGGAGGGGTAATTTCTGGTGTAGTGGTGGCTCCCCTTGGTTGAGCACAGGGTAGTTGTACTCCCCCCCTCATCTTCTTTGATGGGGGACCTGCTGCTGATAGTCTTCTTTGGAATTCCTGAGCACGGGGCCATATGAGTGCTCGCTGAATAGGCACATCATAGGCCAGACATCGGTAGATTATTTTTGTGAGAGCGCAACATCCATGAAGCACATTTTTTTGCTTCTTGTTCCACCTCTGATGGGCTAGGTGGATCTGATCTATGATCCAGTGTGGCACATTGATGGGAAGGCTTTTTGTCTCTGCTAGATACAAACTGAACCAAATTTTCTTTGGGGGCATTGTGAATCTTTCCTGGGCGGGGAAAGCAAAATGTTGCATGATGGTCCGCAGGTGAAGCGCAATGGTAGGTGTCATCGCTACCATATCCTTCAGCTTATTAAGATCTTTGTGTTTCATTCGACCTGGCACCATTGTTTCCTTTTCTGTGGGGATGTGCATGCCATACATACCCAATGCTTCTCTTACCAGATTGAGGGTCAACTTGAATCTTTTAAGCTCATGACCCGGCAGCAGTGATGGCAACACAAAGGTGCTGTCGCCTCCCTTGGCCCTGCTTGGCGTGATGGTACTGATCAGATATGAACATCGTAAGAAATCCGGCTTTGGTAAGTGGGCCCTGAAATAACTGTCCACACCCGCTTTGATCCAAACTGATCGCATGACTTCGGCGTTTTGATAGCTTTCAAACTCGCGCGTGAAAAAGTGGTATCGACCCCATTTGCCATTAAATTCCAATTCTGCTTCCCAGAAATAGGTTCCATCGCCCAATGGTCCAGCGACATCACTGAACCAATGCGCATGCTTACCTACTTGAGAAGTGTGCCCTTGAGGAGGATCCTGAATGGGGAGCACATGCACGGCTTGAAGTTCTTGCGGCCTTGCGGTGAGATGTGGCTCGAGGAGGAGTGTTTCTATGTCCACAATCTGGGCACCGAATCCGGCTTGAGAACTTGCACCTGCTTCTGCCATGGCCCTGTTTGCTTCTGTGAGAATATAGAACCACGTGTTAACATCATAATGGACAGAATAAATCCGTTGTTGTCCCCGTTGCAACATTAACATGAGGTAGATGGTGAGTTAGTGGTTAGTAAGTGCACGAAGACAGTGTGTGTAGTTAGTTCGTGGGTAGTCCTAGGAGACTAATGCAGTTAGTAAGTGGGGATGAATTTACAAATTGGGGTCGGGGGGTTTATTATAGGTCTTAGGCTGCCAAATGCAGTGGATGGGTCTTTTTCTTGGTGTCGTAGAGGCTCTAGAGAGCTTTATAGTTGTATCGGCTTGAAAATGAGGCCTTTTAGGGACCCATTTACAAGCGAGTATGTTCGTGGGGATGTTCTTGAGTGTTGAAGACAAGTGAATGCTGGCCGTGCGAGTGAATGGGTTACGCTGTATAGGTTGTGGCTTCGGCGTAGCTATTTGCGCCCGCAAGCAAGCCTTAGGCACCCAAATTTGTCTTGACTGTGGGCTAGCCTTCATCGACTTCTTAGGCACCCAAATAGATTTCACGTTAGCAGAAGAATTTCCGAAAGACTTCTTATTAGTGACGTGTTGTTGGTTACTAATAAGAGGCTTTGCCCGTGTGGTTGGCTTGAGTGCAACCGGGTGTTCGCCTTTCCGCACCCATACTTGGTTTACTTGCTGAGATATTTTGCTGCGCAGGTACTTTTGATTTTCGGCATGGGTAGTACTCTGCTTCTTCTGCCTTTGATCCACCTTTGGTTGCTGCCTCCTTCTGGCCTTTGGAAAAGAAGGGAGTTCCGTTTCATCCCTGACTCCTTTTTTGAGAATATCATTCCTCTGCAACACATAGTTTTGGACAACAACAGCATGGTCATCTTCATGTGTACCCCTGGAGGGACCAAGAGTCTGTGCCTTTCCTAATTCTTTGAGTGTTCCATTATCTAACTCTGTTGTAATTCGACTATGATTGACCCATACCTGAAGAAGTCCACTTCTTAGGTTTAAGTTGACTGCTTGGTCATAGATCCAGTCTTGACCCAAGACAAGGGGTTCAGTGAGATCCTCGTCTTGACACACTAGTACTTTAACTGTCATTGCCTCATCATGAATGTAGAGGGGAAGTTCCACCTCGCCCATGCAAGGGGTTTCCACGCCTCCCAATCCTATGAGATATGCTTCCACAGGATTAACAGTTAACTGCAACTCTTGACAGTAAGACACTCTAACAGCACTAGTGGCTGCGCCTGAGTCAATCAAGGCTCTTACGGTCCTTGCACTCTTTCCTTGTCCTATATCTAAGGTTATGAAAGGACGTCGATCAGTTATCCTATGTGAGCTTGTTCTTGCGACTTCACACATTGCCATATGATATCCTTGATCGGCATAGTCATTTGTTCTAGGCTGATCTCTACCTTGCCTTCGTAATTTCATCCTTCTGATGCGTTCTAACGCTTCTGCTTGAGCTTCTTCTCGAATTCGCTTTTCTTCCTCTTTGCGTTTCTTAGCAGTGTTGAGTCGGCTGAGCATTTCCTCGGTGAGGGGTTCCTGATACAACTTGACTCTGCAACCGCTAATATAGTTTGGGAGAACATCACCCTCTAACGTGGCTAGTTGTACTGCTCCACTCGTGGAGATCCTATTGATGATCATAGGTCCGTAGCCTCTCTTTTCTAGCTTCCTTGCGTGTTGTTTCAGTGTGTAGACTAAAACTATATCTCCTGCTTTCAAACCCTTATCCTTCACATGGGCATCGAAGTATGCCTTCTGTCTCTTCTTGGCTGCATATATTCCTGCAGCGGCTCTCAGTCTTGTTTCCCCTAATCGTTCAAGGTCAAAGATCCTAGAGGAGAGCTCATGACCTGTCCATTCGTGCTCTTGTGCTATTCTCAATGTAGGAATCAAGAAGTCCAAGGGTAGCACAACGTTTTGGCCAAATACCATCTGAAAGGGGGTGGCTTGGAGTACCGTTTTGTAGGCGACTCGGTATGCCCAAACAGCATGGTGCAGCTATTTGTCCCAATCAGAGCGTTTAGTGTTCACTAATTTTGTCAGTACATTGCATAGGATCTTATTAGTGCTCTCAGCTTGTCCATTAGCCTGAGGGTGATAAGGGGCAGACTTCTTGTGTATTACCAAGAATTCTTGGAGTAGATTTTCAATCACTTCGTTCAGGAAGTGTGTGCCTCTATCACTTACCAGCTCTATAGGTAGCCCATACCTTGTGAACACATTCTCAAACAAGAATTTAGCAGTCGTTTGGGCATCGTTCTTTGTCATAGCTTTTGCCTCTACCCACTTAGTTAGATAGTATGTTGCAACAATGATGTATTCCGCATGAGAACCCTTAGCTGGGGGATTAATAGGACCTACGAAGTCTATTCCCCACTTAGAAAACGCACGTCCACCCATCATAGGTTTCAGTGGCATCTCACTTTGCGTATAGGATACTGAGTTCTCTGACAGACATCACACCGTTTCACATAGGTATATGCATCCATGTGAAGGGTAGGCCACCAGAAGCCCGCAAATAGTACTGCCTTGATCACCCGATCTGGTCCAAAGTGTCCTCCTGCTACACCTTGGTGAGCAGTTTCCAAGATCTTAAGATATTCACTCTCATGGACACACAGTCTCAGGTAACCATCTTTACCGCGTTTGTATAGATTATCACCAATGAGTGAGTAATCCAGGGCTTCTTGTTCTAAACTCCTTTTCCTAGCCAGAGTCATGTCTAGAGGGAATGTGTTTGTCCTCAGGAAGGATACTAGAGGTTCGCTCCAATCTGGCACAATGGATATTTGATAAAGAGTGGCGTGTTCCACTGGTGGTTTAGTGCAGCAGATTGGGCATTCCTTGCACAACTTTTGGACATCCGCTTCCATAGTTGGCCAATGTACTCCGAGTCTCTTTAGGGTCTGTAAAGTTCGTTGCTTTGAGTAGTGTTGCTCTAATGCACCTACATGTGCTAATTGCAACCATTTAGCGTACTCATCCTCTTCTACGCAACAAGCCAAGATCCCTTGATCTGTGTGCTTGTACATACTTCCTGCCATGATGTGGTACTTTTGGGCTTTTACAACCTCTCTATTCCGTGTGTTTACCACTGGATGGTTAGGCCCGTATGTCAATACTGGTACCAATGGCTTAGCCCACTGCGGCACCACTTCCAAATTAAACAAGTAAGCATCAAGAAGGTCATCTGATACTCCTTGTGGGGCTTTTCCCGATGTGAGCCTAGAAAGATGATCAACTCTCAAATGGGTCCTCCCTTTTCTTACCACAACCTCAAAATCATATTCCATGAGCAAGAGAAACCATCTCACTAATCTTCCTGTATTGCATGGCTTGTTTACGAGGTATAGCAATGCCTGATGATCAGTAAAAAATTAAACTTATTTGCAAGCAAATAGTGTCTAAATTTCTTAACTGCATAAAGCATGCCTAAGCCTTCTCTCTCCGTAGTGGTGTAATTTTGTTCAGCTGCATTCAATTGTCTACTGGCATAGGCAATTGGAAGATCCATATTACCTTCACCAGTAGGTTGAGCAAGCACACATCCAATGGCATAATTGGATGCATCCACATGAACATGGAATGGATTATTCCAATCTGGTGTGGTCAAGATTGGTGCTGAACACAATCTTCGTTTAAGCTCCTGGAAGGAATTCTCACATTCATCCGTCCACTCAAAGTTTGTCAGACGTCCGTACATGGGCTTTGCAATGACAGCATACATGTGTATAAATCGTCGATAATAACCACAATGCCCCGTGAAAGCTTGTACTTCCTTGACATTCTTTGGCCTAGGTAACTCTGCTATAGCTCTCACTTTCTCTTCGTCAGTAGATATGCCATTCTTTGACACTATGTGTCCTAGAATCTTGCCTTGCCTGACCATGAAAACACATTTTTCTGGGTTCAGGCAGACTTGATATTCTCTACACTTGTCAAAGATTTGTCTGAGTTCAGGAATATGAGTGTGTCTAATGTTGGAATGAGCACAAAGATCATCCACATAGACTTCTAAACTCTTCCTCAGGAACTCCTTAAACACATGGCACATCAGCCTCTGGAAGGTAGCTGGTGCATTGGTAAGCCCAAATGGCATTACTCTAAAAGCAAAAATGCCCCATTCTGTGGCAAAGGCTGTCTTATGCTGATCCGCTAGAGCTATGGCTACTTGATTGTAACCCGAAAATCCATCAAGGAAGCTGTACACTTCCTTGCCTGCCACTCTTTCTAAGAGATGTTCTGTGATGGGAAGCGGATAGTTATCCCGAATAGTGGCTGCATTAACCTTTTTCAAGTTAATACACACACGCAGCTTGCCATTCTTCTTGGGCACCACTACGATGGGGGATACCCATTCAGTGTGCTCAATTTCATAGATAAATCCAGCTTCAACTAGTCTATCTATCTCTTCTTTGATCTTAGCAGCGTAATTATCGTTATATGTATAGGGTTTTTGCTTAGAGGGCTTAGCATCTGAGGTCATGGGAATGGTGTGTGAGCATATGTCCGGATCAACACCTTTCAAGTCCTTGTAACTCCAAGCGAATACATCTCTGTATTCTCTTAGCAAGGCAATTAACGCATGCTCTTCTTCCTCTGTTAGGTCATGGCCTATGTACGTGCATCTCTCCTCTCCTTCTTCTATGGCCACTACTATTTTCTTGGTGGTTTCTTTGTTATCATAGGCCTCTCCTACTTGTGCCTCTCGTTTAGGCATTCTTATCATGACTCTCCTGTCATCTATCTCATATTTCTTAAAATTTTTTGGGACCTCAAACAACGATTCTTCCTCTTCTGGTGAGACTTCTTTCTTCTTTCGTTTCTTCCCTTCTTCCTTCGGGGTCACATGTGTTGCTAATCTTACATCATTTGTAACCTCTCCATGCCTCTGGGGTTGAAATTCTACTTCATGGAAGTATTCTTCATCTGATGCAAATGGTGGGTCCATAATGATTGACTCTAGGTCGGAGTCACTTGCATCCTCAAATGCATCAGGGCTAGGTTCGCATTCTTCTAGAACTGCCTCTCCCATGATTGGCTCTATGGAGAAAACTGAAATATCATAGCCATCCTCATCACAGTGAGGTGTCCATTGTTCTTCATTTATGGCTACGTCCATGGTTGCTAAAATTTCTGCCCAGCCATGGGGTTCAAATTCCTCGTCAGGAAAGACTACAGGTGCATAGACTGGGTCTTGGATTGATCTAGGAGTTTCGTTTGCACCTATTTCTCTGGCCTTTTCTCTCTTCTCTTCCTCTACTGCTACCTTGCACATCCATAAGTGAGTGTCTTCATGCATCCATGAGGATCCTGACCCTATGGAATGCACCGATTCTGTATCATCTTTGGCTCTATGGATGGGATTCCATTGGATAGGAGGGACATCTCTATGAGAATAATCCTTGAGATTGACTTTGGTCGTAACACCTAAGTGTTGCAGGTACAAAGAATTGGTTCCCCAGTCCTGTACCACTTGCAACTGTCCCATGAATGGTCTTCCCAAAATCATCTCATAGGCATGATTTTTGCTGAAGTCACGTATAGCGAATGTATGCTCAAACTCGACACCACAAGTGGTGAGAGTTATTCCTTCTAGCAATCCTAGGGGTCTCTCTATGTGACCATCGGCCATCTGCAATTTCATTCTTGTTGGCCTGAGTGCCGGCTTGCCCCAACGCTTCCATAGGGAAGTAGTGGCAATTGCAACTCCTGCACCTGAGTCCAAAATTGCCTTGGTGGTGTACTCCTGGTAGGTGATAGGAAGATAGGTGTTCCCTTCTTCACCTTCACACATATCTCCTATCTTATCCAAGGGAATTTCTGGCACTGTCCTATGGGATCCTACGTGGGAACGAGGTTTGGCTATTTCTGGTACTTGTTTGGCGACATGTTTCCATACTTCAGGTCTAACCTTGAGTAGCTCTTCTAACTTGAGATTGCACTGCACGTTAGTGTTCTTCACTACTTCTGTGTTCCTAGGTATGACTGAATCTTCGTTTCTTACCATGACTGTAGGTGCCCTCATGCAGGTGGACTTTGCTTCCCATGGGCCTGTGAAATGGGGTAGCTCCTGTATGGAATTAGACTCAAAGTCCAATCTCTTGTGAGACTGAGTACTCTCATGTTCCCCGTAAATAGATGGGATGTCTTGTGGGAATTGGTCGTGTGCATCATCCACAAGTTCAAAGGGAGGGGCGACTTCACTTTCGTTATGCCATTTGTCTTCTTGAATCTCTCGCAGGAAGTCTGGTGCAAACCGATTCATAGAAGAAGAAGTATCTGGCTCCGTAGAATTAGGCACATAAGCAACCTGGGAAGGAGGGCTTATTCTATCATTGGCTCTCTCCTTGTTCTCATAGATGGCTGGAGCACAGGATTCCTGGGGAGGATTACTTATTCTATTACTTTTCCGAACAGGCTCATACGCTCCCTGAGAAGGAATGTAGGCAACCTGTGGAGGTACGTAAGCTTTCGAGGGAGGCTCATCTGCCTTTTGGGGGGGAAGATAAGCTTCTTGAGGAGGCACATGGGCTTCCTGAAGAGGCTGGCTTATCCGTTCCCTTGCCCTTTCCTTTCTTTGAGGGGCAGGTTCCTTTTCTGATTGTGGAATTAGCCTCTCTATTCTTTCTAGCAGTCCATCAAAGTGTAACTGCGTCTTAGCTGAGCTAGAGATATTGAAGAGGCGGCTAGCTTCGAACATGGCTTGAGCCAATTCCACCATCTTAGCACAAATTTTAGTTCGTTCAAGCTCTAGCTCGGCTCTAGGGTAGCACTTTTCATGATCGGTTATGGTTGGCCCTTCTTGGATTCTGGCCTGATATGCTTTAAGCATCATATTAAGGTCTTCGGGAGTGGGATCTGCTAGGACTGATCCTACTCTAGGGGGTGGTGGGTTTAGGTGAGGTGGGTTGGAAGGTGGCTGGTCGGATGGCGATGGGAATGGTGGTGGTGGGGTAGTGTGGGAGGGAGTTTGAGTTGTGAGTTCGGTTATTCTGGCTCTTGTTTCTCTTACGCTTTCCTCGAGTTCACACATCTTTTTAGCCCATTGTCTTTTCATTCTTTCCCGACTATCTTTCCAAGCTCTAGTCCTTTTCTTGGTTATGCTCTCTGTTTCACTAGCCTCTGGGCCCTTTTCCTGACCTACACCCTGGTTTTGCTGCAGTGCTTGGGCTCTAGTGACTACCTGTACTGGTGCAGTGGAAGTGACACTTCCTGAGGAATCTACAACCAACCCAATCACATTAATGGGAGTGATTTTTGGCATATTATTAGGATTTTTAGGGCACTCTCGTAAGAGATGCTCTTTTCCGCAACCTTGGCAAAAGCCTTGGATCGTCACTGACTGGGGTTGTGTGGGTGGAGGTAAGGGGCAATCACGAATGAGGTGATCTCCTTGGCATCTGTAGCATGGTCCTCTTGGGAATGGAGGTCTTACTTGCCTATACATGACATTCGTGTCATCTGACTCCCAACTTATTTCATTTGGCTCTTCACTATAGTAGGACTCACCATGTTCTGGAGATTGCATATAGTAAGCTTGGGGGCTATCGACGTATGTAGAATCAAAGCTATGGTCACTAGGGTCACTTTCTGAGATCAATGGGGTTACTAGTACTATGGCCCTATTCAGGTTTTCTTCTGCAGCTGTATACTTTACAGGGATTACATTAGCGGGGTTTGGAGGCTGTTGAGCTAGCACCGGTTGGGGTCTCTGTTGGGCCTGATATTGTGGTTGGTAGGTTTGTTGGGGTCTAGCATATTGTGGTGGTGGATTTTGATTCTGGTATCTGCCTTGTTGGTAGGGCTGAAGGTAGGTTTGTCTGACCACTTGCTTGTTGTAAGGACAGTCTTGTGCTGTGTGATTTGTGTATCTTCGTTCTATGGTGCAATATTGGCTATTTGGATTGATCTGGGGTTGAGCCATAATGGGACACACGTTTGCCATATGGTCACCACCGCATGTATAGCACCTCTTCGCTGGGGTAAACCTTGGAATCTGTTTGCTAGAGACGCCTAGTTTTTGGGCCACTTTCTCTGCGAGTTCCTCAATTGATGTGGACTGCGTGGAAGAGTGACTAGATGCACTATCTGAATCTTTGTAGATTTTGGAAAGCTCTAGTTCCTCCCCTAGGTTATCTTCAATGTCAATGCACATGCGTACACACTCTTCTATAGTCCTAGGGTCCTTCAGATACACATAGGATCTCAATTTCGTACTCAGCAATCCATCAAGGAATAAGGCTACTTGTTTGGCAGGTGTGGATAGCTCCGAAACAGGGCACCTTTCAAGGTATTGTCTAAATCTTCTTCCTGCCAATCTTACAGTCTCTTGGGGAGTCTGTTTGAAGCTGTGAATCAATGAGGAGGTATTGTGTCTTATGCCACTCTTAGAGAACTCTACAATGAAAGCCTCCAGGAGTTGGTCTATACACCTGAATTGTCGCTCATCCAATGGCTGAAACCATGTAAGTGCTGTATTCCTAAGGGTTAGACCGAAGGCATTGTACTGCGTGAATAGATCCTCCACTTGTTCAGCTCTCAAGACTTGCTTGAACTCCGCCACATGATCATAGGGATCTCCTGTGCCATCAAAGTAATTCTTCATGGACTTAACTAGCTGGGTCGGTCTCAAAGTTCTTGTGTGCTCTCTAGGTCTCGGCAGGGGGAATCCATCCACATTTCTTTGGTTCCTGTGAGCTCTAAGTATCTCAGGTTCTACTCTATTCGTCTCCGTCCTCGTTCTTTCTCTGCCCACTGGGTTGGCAAAGCTTACTTCCGGTCTATCTCTACTTCTGTCTCTTTGAGTTCCATGAGCTTGGGATGTTCCAGCTCCAGGGTGACCATAGGATACATTCGATCTTGGTTGGGGGAAGATGAATTCACCCTTCCAAGTGTAAGCATGCCTATCATTTTCTATCACCACAAAGATCCTTTCCGAAGTGTGATCTAAGTAGGTCACTCTACCTGGGCTATCCGGATCCTTAAACTCATAGATCATGATAGTTCCTATATCAGTTGGCTGATTAGATTTATACCTCCAAAAGGCTTCGTCAGTTTCTCGATTGAGGAGCAACTCTATGCTCTTGTTGTCTTGGGGAACCCACTCAGGTGTGATAATCCTAGTGAGAACAGATTTGCCTCGAGGGGTTCGAGGTTCTACACCCATGTTTCCTTGCTCCAGGTCACCTAAGTCTGCTTCTGGGATCACATTTCCAAATTCGTCCGTCCTATCTGGATGACTGGTGACTACGTATATGGTTCCTTCTTTGTCCAAGTATGCTCCGTTTTCAAACTTGACAGCTGGGTGCTCTAGTCCAATGGATTGATCAGGATTCTTAATCTGTACCACAGATCTTCCTAGGCCGTCCTCATAGATGCTGGCACCTAATCGGTTGGTCCTAAGGTATTCCAGCTGTGTTTTGTAAGGGCCTTCTACCCTGTACAAATATGGCATTCCTGAACTTCCCGTAGGCCTGTCCATGCCTTGAGACATCTCTGACTCACTGGTCTCAGAGCTAGGGTAGTACGAGTGGTGGCTCAACTGCTGGGCCCAAGACCTAGCAGTGTGGTTAACACTAGCCTCTGAAGATCTAAGGCTTTGTCTCTCCCTTACTAGGTGTCGTCCTGATCTAAGGTTCATATGCCTAACTGATTAACCCAATTTTTCCCAGGTACAACCACGTTTCTGAGTCCTTTTGTATCGGTCACTTGGTTCTTTTTATGTTGATTATCGTGTTTAGACTCTTGTCTGATATCACGTCATCAGGAATACTTGAGTTTAATTTTGCACTTTAGTTTGGTCGTTTCACGTTAGGTTCTTTTCCTTTTAAGATTCGCACACACACAGGTTATCTCTTAACTTGCACTTGATTTTCTTAGATAGTCTTTGATTTAGCTCGTGCCTATCGTTGTCTGGAATTACTTCTAACACTATCCGCACTTAGCCTAAGCTAAGAATTGACAGAGGGTGTTGCGGGTTTTCCAACCTTGAGTTCCTTTCCTTGTATGGTTGCCCGGGTGTGCCCAGGATGCGTGTTCCCAAGCCTGCACTTACTCTTGCCTTGCGTGCCCTTCGCTGCTCTCAAAGGACCTGTAAAAGGCCCACTGTTAGCTCAAGACTTAAATTCAAAAGACAGAACCAATCATTTTTATTCATGTAACACTTCACCACTTGGCACTATGATTTTTTGGACACAACTCTAGAGATCCCTGAACTTTGTTCCCCCTGGGTATGGTCAACTTCAAAATACCCTAGCACATATTCCTGATCTTAATTTAACTATCACCAGTCGATGTTTTTGTTGTACTCCCTGTGAGCAATCACGGCAAACGGATTTCGTATGAGAAAGTTATGCCGGTTCAGGGTTTTGGGGCTAAAACAGGATTGAGCTAGGTTATCAGGCAAACAGGAATTCTAGAGTTACTTGGGTCGTGCCCTTGTAGTGCAATGCTACACCCTAATGTTTGTCCCGCACTTGGCCAAAATTTAGACCACTATTTTTACCTTAAAAATTTGACCTAAATTGCCCTTCTAACGTGTTCGCAAAGTCTGTCGGTCGTGATTGACAGGTCAGTCGCGATCGACGTGTCGATCGCGATTGACAGGTCCGTCGTGGCTGTCAGTCGCGATTGACAGGGGTTACGAAAAGTCAATCAGTCGTGGTCAAACAGTCGTTGACTCTGTCGGTCGCGATTGATGGGTCGGTCGCGATTGACAGGTCGGTCGCGAGGGTCTGTCCGTCGTGGTCAAACAGTCGTTGACTGTGTCGATCGTGATTGACAGAGCAGTCGTGGTCTGTCCGTCGTGGTCAAACAGTCGTTGACTGTGTCGATCGCGATTGATGAGTCGATCGCGATTGATGACTCGATCGCGATTGACATGTCGATCGCGATTGACAAATCTGTCCGTCGTGGTTTGTCGGTCGCGATTGACAGAGCAATCGCGATTGACAGAAATCTGAGGAATTTCAAAAAACTAAACACATTTTTGGGAAGCTCTAGGCCTGTAGATCATGGTTTTGCACTTTGTTTGGTGATTTGAGCATTTTTTCTGTCGGTCGCGATTGACAGAAGTCGGCGACACACAGACAGTTACTTCGAAATCCGTACCTGCGCAGAGTGCTGGGGACGATGATGTGACCTGTACCTGCAAGACAGCTCAAGAAACACGCAAAAACAGCACACACAATTTTGCTCTCTCGCTCTCTCTCACAAGTGGAATGAGGGAAATGAGGTGGAGATGGTGATATACTCAAAAAACTGAAATTTTCGTGATGATGGAGATGGAGGTGGAAGATGGTGATGATGATGATGGTGATGATGGTGGTGAGGTAAGAAGGAGAAAAATAGGAAAAATAAAGAAATTACCTACAACTCCAACGCGTCAACTCTACGTCTTACCATCACACGCTCGTCCTCAAAGCTCGATCCCCGGCAACGGCGCCAAAATCTGGTGTAGCTCAGTGATGAGTAGCACCTCCTTTAATGTCAATCCGGGAAGATGTGAGGATGGTATGAAGACCTCGAGCAAGTGGCGGCTCAAATGCGTGAGTGAGAAGCACACAATCATGCACACACATACACACACACGCGCACACACGGCAAGACAAAGAGAGAGAATCAATGGAGTTCTTTTGATTACTTCCAAAAGCTCTTACAAGTTCGTTTCAATTACAATCTAACCTCAAAAATGAGCTCTCTAGCTCCTTTTATAGTTTTTGACTAGCTTGGTTTATCTCGATTTTGGAATATGACGGATATGAATCATCGGTCTGCGCGCTTTTTTGACGACTTCCTCGTATCTTTCGGTTTCTCGGACATAATCCGATAATTCTTTGGCCCTGTTCAGACCTAGTGTCCGGCCTAGTTAAAAATTAGGTTCCAGGGCTTATTTGAGGGCTCAAACGAGATCCAAAAATTACGAAAATTGGCAGGTAGATACTTCTAAAGCTCCTCAAGCTCAAGGACTCCTTGGCTTGCACAAAATGGAGCTACTAAAAATATAAAATGGTATTTACAATGGTGGTTAGTGATGAGAATCACTTTTAATTGGTGTAAGGGTTTTTGAAAAGTTAAAGGGTTGCCTAAGTGCTAGATTTGCGTGAATGCTCATACTTGTTTCTTTATGAGAAAAATTACTGGCCTATTTGCCAGATCTTCTTTGACTGCCATGTCTGCTTGTGCTGTCCCTTCGCTCCGACTCTCTTCGCCTTGTGGCTCCTTCGGTTCCCTGACTGCTGCCAACAAATGGCTTTGTGTCAAACGAAATATATTGACACATTATTGCAGCGTTTTGGCCTTGAAGACTGTAAGCCTATTGCCACTCCTATGGAGACAGGTTTACGATTGAGTCTTCATGATGCTGGAGATGCATTTGATGCTGTTCTCTATCAGCAGGCTGTTGGATGCTTGATTTACTTATGCATTACTCAGCCAGATATTCAGTTTGCTGTCTCACAGATGAGCAGGTTTATGCATTGCCCAGGAGTCACGCATTGGAAAGTGGTTAAGCGCATCTTTCGCTACTTGAGTGGTACTCGGCTACTTGGGTTGTTTTATCCCAAGGGGGGATCACTACCACCAGATTTGCATGCTTTTTCTGACTCAGATTGGGCTGGTTGCTATGACACTCGTGTGTCCACCAGTGGTTTTTGCTTCATGCTTGGTAGCTCATGTATATCTTGGTTGAGCAAGAAGCAGCCTACTGTGGCCACTTCCAGTTGTGAGGCTGAGTAAAGGGCAGCTTTCACAGCGACTGTTGAGTGTGTGTGGCTCAGACGCCTTATGGCTGATTTGGGTGTTGGCCAGTCTTCTGCCACCACCATCTTCACTGACAGTCAGAGCGCATTGGCAGTTGCGAGGAACCCTGTGTTCCATGCTCGCACTAAGCACATTGAGGTGCATTATCACTATGTCAGGGAGAGGTTCTCTGCTGGGGAGATCAGCTTGGCATATGTGCCCACGCAGGAGAACATTGCAGACCTTTTCACGAAGGCTCTGCCTAGGGAGAAGTTTGAAGCTTTCCGCAAAGCTTTGGGCTTACTTCCTTTTGTGGAGTGATTTCCACATAGCTCGGCACTTCCTTATACATGAGTGCCAGCTCCTTGTTCACCGCATCACTCCCAAGGGGGATTTGTTGATATATTTAGGTAGTGATGTGTGTGAACACTCTAGGACCGCCGGGGCACTTTTTTCCCTCTTTAGGAGGTTTTTTTCCCCCGGCTTGTATATACGCCTATTGCCCTAATGGGCTACTTATCTTTGTACATTCTCTAGTAATACATTCAGTCTTGTGTGTTGTGCTCCAAGCTTCTTCCTCTTCCTTGTGCTGTTCGCGTGCTTCCGCAGACGTCTAACTCCAACAGCTTTACCACATAGTTTCTGGCTTGAGGCTGTCATGTGTGAAGCATATGTACTAAACAGATGTCCCACTAAAGCGTTGCAGTCTATCACTCCATATGAGGCTTGGCATGACTGCAAGCCATCTGTTGCTCGTTTGCGTGTTTTTGGTTGTTTGGCATATGCATTAGTGCCTGAACAACATCGCAGAAAATTGGATGATAAGGCAGTAAAATGTATTTTTGTTGGGTACAGTTCTGAAAGTAAAGGCTATCGTTTGGATCATCCACAGACTAAACGCATTCTGGTTAGCCATGATGTTGTCTTTGTGGAAGATGCTATTCAGCCATTGCTTTCATGTACTAAGGAGACATCTGTTAGCTCCAAAGACATGTATGATATGTTGATGCCCCTTTTTACAGGTGGAGAGTCTAGTGCTGGTCCTAATGAGGCAACTCCTCAGCCTTTGCAAGTTTCATATGATGATGCAGATCATTCTATTTCTGATGCAGATTTACATGATGCACTTGTTGATGAGAGAGCTGATATTGAGCAGGCAAAAACTATGCCAAAATGGCTGGTGTAGACTTTGCGTGACAGCAAATTAGATGCACCTTTGTCATATTGTACTCGTTCAGGCTCTCATAGTGCCTCCTTTGCATCAGATTGCTATGCTATGGTTGCGTCTAGTCTTTGTGATGAGAATGAGCCTGTTTCTTTTGATGAAGCACAAAATTCAGAAAATTGGATGGCTGCCATGCAATCTGAATATGATGCTATAATGAAGAATGGTACATGGTCTTTATGTGACTTGCCTCCTGGCAAGAAGGCCATTGGCACTAAGTGGGTATACAAGCTGAAGCGTAAACCTGATGGTACAGTTGAAAGCTATAAGGCTAGGCTTGTTGCAAAGGGTTATGCGCAGGAAAGAGGCATTGATTTTGATGAGACCTACATGCCGTATGACTAGTGTTCGGAGCATTTGTGCACTTGCAGCCCATCATGGTTGGAATGTACATCAGTTAGACATTAAAACAACATTTCTGAATGGTGACTTGCATGAAGAAGTGTATGTTTTTCAGCCCCGTGGCTTTATGCAGAAAGGGCATGAAAACCAGGTGTGCAGGTTAAAGAAGGCATTATAGGGTTTAAAGCAAGCACCACGTGCTTGGTATGAGAAGATACATGCCTATCTGGTTGCACATGGTTTTGTGAACAGTCCAACTGAAAGCACCTTACATGGAAGGATTTACTTTTTCATTGGAAGACACACAGACATTACCAAAACAAATACTAAATGATCAAGCTTCATTTAATCAAAACCTGCAAAAAATTGAAAGGGCAAAGGAGGGTGGAGACATAGGAGCAAGGTGGCAATTATGGCACAATCTAAAGCATCAAAGCATTAGAACAAGAAGGATATGGAAACAAAGCATACCCAAGGCCTGTTCATCAAAACAAAATCCCAGGACAAAATGGATATGGAGGCCAAAATATTCTAAAAACTGCTTATCAAAAGGAGATGGACTTTTTCCTGAGATAGGGGCAACTAGGGTTAAATATTATTGGGTAAAAAAATCAGAGTTGATTCAATGGAAAAAGACCATCTATATTTGATCTAGATTTAGAATTCTTTCAGAAACAGATCAGAATGTGATAAAAAAGAAAATCATAATATATTGGGAGTTAGGACAAAATATTTTACCTTATCCTTTTTCTAAGAAGAGAATTAGGAGGGAAAAAAAGAAATAGAAGAAATTATTTAAAAAAAAAAAGAGAGAGAGAACAAAAGAAAAAAAGAGAAAAGAAATAGAAGAAATTATTTAAAAAAAACAACAAAAGAAAAAAAGGGAAAAGAAATAGAAAGAGAAAAATTATCTATTTTTCCTTTTATAAGTTATATAGCACAAAGCAAGATATAGGTAGAAGGGTAGCAGGTTTCTATTTATTATTTTGTATTTTCCATTCTATTTTTTATGATTTTTTATTCTTATTTTTTATTTTTATTTTCATTTTTTCTTCTAAACATCTTCTTCGTGGATAAGAGCTGTCAAAAGAGGGGAGTGCACTAGACATCTTGCTACACATGTAATGATCACTTTAATTGAGTTCTTTTAAAGAAGTCAGAATTTAATTGAAAGTTTATTTTCATTCTTCTTTCATTTCATCTCAAAATAAATATCATTCTTGATTTCTTGTGACTCATGTGGGTGGAGATTTTTCTTTTTTGTGTGATGTTATATTTCCTCCAGAATGATGAATTCGAAGGAACTACCAATCCATGAGTTCAAAGCAGACTCAGTCACCCTGTCTAGAGGACATTGGTTCTTAGACAATGAAGCAACAACGGAGACAGTAGAATTAGAATCTGATGAGGAGCTAGAGATTCCAGAAGTAGAAAAGGTAGTCAAGGAACTCAAGGAAAGTCTAGGAATTATTGGCCAGCATATATTTACAGTGGGAGTTGGAGGTTATAAGTACACTATGCTGTGTCAAGAGTTTTACAAATTCCAGAAAAGTGTAGTTAACTACAAAAGGTGGAAAGTAGTAGGATTACACAAGTTGCTGGAGGAACCTATATTTTTTATAGACTTTGAAAGAGTGGCACAGGTAATGAATAGTTTGTTCGAAGTTGGGAAGGGCAATGAGGCATATTTCCGATGTAAAGTTAAGGACAAAGAAAACCAGGAGGTGAATATCACCATCAAAGCGGAGCATATCAGGGCAGCTTTACAATTTTATCCAATGGGAACTAAGTTGGATAACAGCTTTGTCAAGAAGAATAAAGAAACATATACAGGAGATTCTAAATTTCCTGATTTCAAGGGAAGAGAAATTGAGGAATATGCCATCAGAATGTTTTTGCAATATTTCTGTTTCCCAAAACTGCCGAGATATACCATGCCGCACAAATCAGTAACACTGATTATGTTTAACAATAAGGACAGAACTAAGCCCTTTGGAATAATGGATGTATCACCATATATACATGAGCAATTGAAAGAAGCAGCTGAACACTGGGAGCAAAAAAAGTATATGAATGGAGCCCAATTTTTAACTAGGATTATATATCATGTACTTGGAATGGAGGATCAGTTGAAGTTAGCTCCAGCAGCCCAATATTTCAGAAATTTGATGGCGGGAATCAAAAGTCCATCCAAGAAGATATATGTAAGAGAATCAGAAGGTCAAACCAGCATGAGGGGAGCAGAAAGGAAAAGGAAGGGAATATCTGAGGAAGTTATTCCTGTGAAGAAAAGAAGATTGGATCCAAGAAAAGTTGAATTGGAGCAGGAAGAAGCAACTAAGGAAGAGCATGAAGCTGCTCAGAAGTAGGTTCAATCTTCTAATGATCCTCATCCACCTCAGACCAGTAAAGAGCAGTTATATACTAATCTGACTCAAGGTAATAATAAAAGGGCAATATATGAAGCACAATATCAAAAGATGTTGGAGGATTATTCTTGGAAAGCAACAGATTGGGTTCAAGAGGAAGTAGAACATTATGAAGAGCTGCATGATCAGATGATGGCAGCTTAGACAGAGGAAGTATTTGTCAAAAAGGAAGTGGAACTATTAGCATACTTCAAAGAACTACAAGGACCTCCAGAAAACAAGAAATACAGTTGTAGCAAAGAAGAAGGTTCAGAAGAAATCGGTACCAAAGAAGAAGCTAACCAAGAAAAGTAAAGGAAAATCAGTAGCAGAACCTGTACCAATGATGGGAACTGAAGAAGTAATAGTAGAAGAAGGGAACCAGAAGGAATCTACTGTGGTAGAAGAATCAAAACTGGAAAAATCAGGCATAGCAGGCTCTTCACAATTCTCTTCAGACTCTGAAAGCGATATTGAAAATTTCTTGTTAAAAAGTTTGGATTTTTCAGTACCTAGTACACCTAATGTGATAACACAGGCCACTGAAAAACAAAAAATACCAGAAGACTTGACAAGGAAGCTTCAAGAAAAGCAGGTCCCAGAAGAAGTAGTAAAGCAGGTTAGTCCTGAAGAAGAGAGAAGATTACTAAAAGGAAAAGCAGTGATGAGGGAAGAGGAGAGTGAATTAAGAAAGGAGTTCAGCTGTGGATTAATAGATTCAGGATTAAAGTCAATATGGACAAAACCTTCACAACAAATCAATTTCAAAGTGCATGAAGGAAAAGTAGAAGAAGAAAAGGGAGTTCAGTTACGCAGTCCAGCTAATAAACAAAAAGATACAGCTCAAGTCAAGGAAACAGAAGAGGAAATAGTAGAAAAAGAGAATGCTCAAGAAGTAGAAGAGGGGATTACAGAGAAAGAGATCAACCAAAGCATAAAAGACATCCTGAATGATTTGAATCATAATGAAGAATTCACAACTACAGAAGATCAAGGACAAGAGGAAGGCTTAGATCTCATGGATATAGATGAGCAAGAGGAGGGACAGAAAGAGCAGACAAGTAATGATCAGACAAAACTTGCTGAGGAAACTAATTCAACCATAATTTAGGAAGAAGAAGTACAAGTAAAAGAAAGACAATTCTTTGAAGAGGAACAACAAGTGATGGAAAACAAGAAGGTAGAAGAAACAAAGACAACTAAAGATATATCAGAACAGGAGAATAAGGATGATCAGATATTGGAAGATGAAGAAGAGGTTGCAGATCAAGAAAAAATGGAAGCAGATAAAAGTCTTGAAGAACAAAAGACTCAGGTCCTAGAGTATGAGGAAGAAGATGAAGAGGAGAATGAGTGTAAAGAAAATAAGCAGATAGAAGTCAAACAAATGGAAATAGAAGTTGGGTTGGAAAGGATATCTAAAAATATAAGATCTGCAATTGACAAAACAATTGAGGATTGTAAAGGAGAAAAATGAGGAATTAACATATAGGATAATGAAGGAATTAGAGGTACAGCAACAAAATAAAATCCAATATCTTGAAGATAAGTGTGCAAAACAAACAGAGCAGAGTAGTAAACTAGAGATGGAGTTAAAGAAAATTAAAGACAGATATAGAACTTTACAAAGTTCATATCAAATCATGGTCAAAGCAAATGAGGAGATCAACAAACTATTAATGGAAGAAGGCCAGTTGAAGGAAGAAAGCAAATTTGTTCAGGTGACACAAGAAGAGAAGGAAGATTTGCACAAAGAAATTATGAGATTGCAAACAGAGTTGAAAGAAGCCAAGGAGCTGGAGAAACAGGCTAGTACACATGCTGCTACCTCAATGAGGGGTTACAACAAATTACATATGGACATAGAGAAAGAAAGGAGTGATTGGCAGTCAAGCATAGAAAAGGAAAGAAGTAATTGGATAGTAGAAAGAGAGATATGGGCATCTAAAAATAGAAGTTTGATGATAACCATAGAAGAGCTACAGAAAAAGCTGGAAAAGCCACAAGTTCAAGATGAAGAACAGATAGAGACTACACATACAGAAGATTATGAAGTAGGAAATGAGGACAGAACTCAACATGGCAGTGAACCAGAAAATAAACGATCAGAAGATGAGTATTCAGAAGAATTTATCCAGAAACTTTTGACAAATAGAGAATCCAGAATGGATTTCATTAGAAAAATGCATGATGAATATGAGGACCAGATTGTTACATTTGCTTTAAATAAAGGATAAATCCTGATCAACATCATTGGGCTGCAGATGGACTAGGCATACCCTTGTGCATGATTATGGAAAGTATTAAAAACTATCAATTGGCAAGGGTGGGATTACCTCCAAACAAATATTTAGAATATGAGGAAGATATCAATGTGACAAAGGAGCTATTTGAAAAAGCTAATCCCAAATGGAGGAATAGGTGGTTGGATGCAAATAAGGAGTGCAGAAAAATATGGAAGAAAGCATCTATTCAACTGAAGATTAATCCAGCATACTGCCCAGTAGCAAGGAGAAGAGAGTGGACAGTTTTCTAGGAAAGAAGGAAAGAAGGACAAGTTCCATCCAAATGGTTGAACTTTCCAAAGATAGCAGGACCAAAGGCAGGAACATGGCCTACAAAAAAGTATATGGTGGATACAGCTGAATCTGTCTTAGCCACATACAAGGATGTTAATAACCCAGCATGTATTTTACTAATCAGAGTAATGAGACTCATTTTGGCATGTATAGAGACTTACACAGATACAGATGTCAGAATTCTAAATTACATTGGCTTCAATTCTCCTATTGATGCCTTATTATTTGATCTCAGTGAAACACCTGACAGGATATGTCTGATGGCTTATTATAGCAGAATAATATTTTTGGGCAGTCATTATCTCCAAATTTTTGAAGATGCATTTGATTATGGGTTCTTTGAAAGGGAATCAGAGATATTTGGAAACTTTTTTGTAGTCACAAAGTCTCGACTCACTGCATATGAAGCTACCTACACAGAATACTTGAAAAAGGATGTAATTGATAAAAATATGCAACTGCTATCCCTCTTACTTTCTCTCTCCCTCTTGCACATACGCGCATATGCTCTTACCCCTATATCCAAACACCCTCATTCCTCTATCTTACGTGCTCATGCAACCAATCTAAATCACTTTCTCCTTACTTCCCTCTTTATCTCTCATGCTTCTTTACACATACCCTCACTCTCTCACAAGCATTCTTTTACTCATGCACACACATATCCTCATACGCCAATCTATGGAGAGGGTAAAACATCGAGTAGAGAGCAGGGATACGCAAAACAATCTTGGGTAGGCAACATGAAAGGCTCTAGCAGAGATTGATACCTGAGAATTAAGAAATGAGTAGCGCATGTGCAGCATTTACAACAAATTTTTCCCTTTTCTGTCAACTTGGCAATACTTTTCCAAGAAAGTGATTATGTAAAGACAACCCTCGTAACCTAACTCGTCATCACTGAACTCATCTCTGCTCCACTACCCGAATTGTGGAAGGACAGAATTTGTCTCAAATTAAGATAATTGCATCATATAGCACCTCATTCCGTTAATTCTCAAGAACGAAGGAAAAGGCGTAGGAATTCTGAGCAGAGCACTAGGAAAAGGGAATACAAAGCCAGATAATTTGTGAGGAAAGTTGCCCTCTGCTCTCGTGGGCAGACGATACATCCACTGTTCTAATTCAGATGGAAAGCATCATGCATATACAAATAGGGTGGGGCCTATATGCTTGTGCATAATCATGCAAAGAGAACTTATTCCATGTCAGAAGATAGCAGCCCACAACTTAGAACTGTATGCACACATAGAATTTAACTCCCACAGATGCTTTTGTCGCAAAAGAGCTATATAAAAGCATTTAGCACAAGAAATCACTATCAATGGTGCAGCCTTGTCTCTTAATCCTTTCGAGTTTCATTCCGTAGTCTGTTAAACAAATTTTGATTATATCTTCAGCGCAAACTACAGAAACATGAGACCGTTGATATATCAAATGCATGTGCATGGATAAATAACAAGAGTATACTCTGCATAAGCTTTGCAGCAACTGCGCAGAGGTTTGATAAGGACATCCTTGTATGGAAAATGGCAATAGCAAGTTCAGCAGCAAAACAATTGTATGCATGACACAAATGTGTGAGATCAAGCTCGAACCTTCTTCACGAAATCGGCACAACATTATTTCCCCATCATGCGCGCGCACCATGTCTGTTCACAAGTGGCCAGCTTCTCATATGTGCAACCTCTTTTCGATGATAGCCCGTGGCCTCCTCCTCCAAATAGACATCTGTTCCTTATATTCTCACTCTGCGACCGTACCTCCTTCCTCTTTTCTTGGCGGAAATCATATGAAGCTCTCTCGTTCTCGTTGATGCCTCTTGCAGGTGATGAGCACCACTTCCAGAAAATGCCTTGAAAAGATTGAAGAGGAAAGATGCAGCCTCCCCCCTTTCTGCGTACCCTCACCACTTCGCCTCCCTCCAAAACTTCAACAGCTCCCCTAAAAGACGATCCGTTTTGTTAGCATCGACAAGGACAGTCATCTCCTTCGTCCTCTTTTCTTCGTGGTGCTTAGATAAAGAGGACAGTCACCCCCAAGTCATAACAAAACTCCAAAACAGTTCTCTCTTCTCCCAGCGACTTCCTTGCCTAGCACGCTCAGAAGCATCTGAGCAACATCCCTTGAATCTTCCTTTCCATCATTGAGAGAGTACCCCGAATGAAAACTGAAGCCTCCAGAACACACCCTTCTGCACCTGTACCCTTCTCTTAGCCACACAGAGCACCTCCGAGTGAAACGCCAGCCTTCCCCCTTGATCGAAGAACACTAGCCGAAGCCCCCATTTTTCCTCTCAATCGCCTGCGGCCCAGATTCACAAATAGCTCCTGAAGAAGCAGCCCCCCCGAAGAGAAGGACGGCCTAAAAAAAGCGGGCACAATCCCCTCCCAGCTGCAAAGATGATCATCGTTTATGACACTGTTGGATACGTCATTTAGATAAGCCTAGTCCAAGATCGATTGCATTTCCAGAAGAGCACCGCATAAATGAGTAAAACCATATCGGTAATGCATCTGGTGAACACGAATCAGACGGGAAAAAACTAATCATATGGTTAAGAGACGCATGCCACAGCAGGTAGGAAGTTCGGTGAAAATGCATGGAAGCTCAAAACACGCGATTGCGCCTAGCAGCAAATGCGTTCATAAGATCGGCACGAAAAATACACAGGCATCTGAAGTTGCACAGAAGGATGGCCTTCCTCCCTTCTTCCCCTCCTGCCTTCACCTACACTTGTAAAAAAGAACCCCGCCTCCAGAGAGCTCGCAGAAGAAGTCCCCTCAGCCCCCACTGAGGATTATATTTTCTTGACCAAAAAAACTGTGGTTCGAAGATTAGAACAAAAAAAGAGGAAGCGCCCCCCGCTCGTGTGTATTCATGGGCACTTCCCTCCCCCCCTTCAGAGCAGTCGGCAACCATTTCTCTTCGTGTACCTGCGTAGGTACCATATAGACAGGAAGGAGGGAGCAAAAAACCAAGCAATCGCAAAAACATTTTCCCCTAATGTGTTGAAGGGGCATGATCGTCTCCTTAGTGTCATGTTCATTAGAGGATTCAAGCTCCATTCTTCCCTTTTGTATGGAACCAATCACACCTGTAATGCCTACATCAAGCATAAATATTACAAACTGTCCACCAGTTAGTACACCAAAAATACAATAACCGGTGCTAACAGTTACATAGATTCTGACTATGCTGGTTGTGTAGACAATTGTAAGTCTACATCAGGGTATATTTTTCATTTTGCTGGAGGTGCTATCTCTTGGAGATCTCGTCTTCAAGGATGAACAACGGTTTCCACCACAGAAGCAGAGTATGTTGTAGCAAGTGAGGCATGTAAGGGAGCATTGTGGCTTTCTCATCTTGCTTGTGATATGGGTTTACCTCAGCATGTACCTCATTTGCTTAGTGATAGTAAGAGTGCCATTGCTTTGCACATTGAGGTGAGGTATCACTTCATTCGAGATTGCTTAGCCACTGAGCGCATTTTTCTTAAGAAGGTTCACACTCGAGATAATGCTGCAGACACTTTGACTAAAGCTTTATCAGAGGATAACTTTCGATACTGTTGTCACTTGATGGGGGTTACTTAATTCCTGATCTTAAAAAGTCACTTGTATACTGTGTAACATGCCCATCAGGTGGGAGGTATAGTTTGTATACTTACACTCAGGTATTCTTTATTTTTTCTCCCATAGTTACTTTGGCCATATTGGCCTTTAGTGGGAGATTGTTACTGTTAGTGTCCATGTGAAAGGCCAAATGGCCATTGGACACTTCCTTGTATATGTTCTTTAATAAAACATATAGTGGCCTGGTCAGTCATAGACTATCAGTTCGATCGCATTTGTAAGACCTAAGTAGTCTGTCTTTGTGATCCTTGTGTACTGTGTTTTTGTGTATTTGGCAGCATCTGTGTGAAGTACTCTGCGCGGCTTCAGGAGCCCAGTTTTCTACTCCGAGCATATCATCGTGGAGCTCTTGAGAAGGAGAGCGCACTGTGGTGCATCGGCATAGAAATACTTCAGATCTAATGGAGATGTGATTCTGTACCAACCATCGACAAATATCCAATTCCTTGAGGATGTCCCTTATTCTCTATTTCTGAGACTCCTCTTCACCATTAATAGCCCTCAATGTCTCTTAGGAACTCTTTTCTATGCCATGCTTGTCATATGCTTCCCTAAATGAGATGAAGAAATCCTCAAGACACCTCCTTTTTCCTTCATGCTATCACATACATTCGATCCAATGTAGATCGGATTTTTCACCAACCATTGACAAATATCCAATTGCTTGAGAATGTCCCTTCATTTCTATTTCTGAGACACCTATTCATCATTAATAGCCCTCAATATCTCTAAGGAACTCTTTTCTATGCCATGCTTATCATTTGCTTCCCCGGATCAGATAAAGAGATCCTCAAGAAGCATCCTTTATTCTTTTTGTGAGCACATACATTTGATCCAATGAAGATGTGATTTCGTACCAACCATCGATAAATATCAAATTCCTTGAGGATGTCCCTTCACTTCTATTTCTGAGACTCCTCTTCATCATTAATAGCCCTCAATTTCTCTCGGGAAGTCTTTTTAATGCCATGCTTATCATTTGCTTCCTTGAATCGGATGAATGTTGGAGTTAGATGTCTCTGGAAGCACACGAACATCACAAGGAAGAAGAAGAAGCTTGGAGCACAACACACAATACTGAATGTATTACTAGAGAATGTACAAAGATAAGTAGCCGATTAGGGAAATAGGCGTATATACAAGCTGGGGGAAAAAAACCTCCTCAAGAGGGAAAAAAGTGCCCCATCGGTCCTAGTGTGTTCACACACATCACTACCTTAATATATCAACAAATCCCCCCTGGGAGTGATGCGGTGAACAAGGAGGTGGCACTCATGTATAAGGAAGTGCCAAGCTATGTGGAAATCACTCCACAGAAGGAAGTAAGCCTAAAGCTTTGCGGAAAGCTTCAAACTTCTCCCTAGGTAGAGCCTTCATGAAAAGGTCTGCAATGTTCTCCTGTGTGGGAACATATGCCAAGCTGATCTCCCCAGCAGAGAACCTCTCCCTGACATAGTGATAATGCACCTCAATGTTCTTAGTGCGAGCATGGAACACAGGGTTCCTCGCAATTGCCAATGCACTCTGACTGTCAGTGAAGATGGTGGTGGCAGAAGACTAACCAACACCCAAATCAGCCATAAGGCATCTAAGCCACACACACTCAACAGTAGCTGTGAAAGCTGCCCTATACTCAGCCTCACAATTGGAAGTGAATGCATCTCCAGCATCATGAAGACTCAATCGTAAACCTATCTCCATAGGGGTGGCAATAGGCTTACAGTCTTCAAGGCCAAAACGCTGCAATAATGTGTCAATATATTTCGTTTGACACAAAGCCATTCCACCATCAACTTGCATAAATTGAATGCCCAAATAGTGATGCAAATGCCCCAAATTAGACATCTCAAATGAGGCATGCAAATCAGCCTTAAAATCAGCAATATGCTTCTGAATAGGACCAGTGAGCAGCATGTCATCAACACAGACAACAATGATCAGAAGCACATCAGTAGCATGCTTAACATATAAGGTGCTTTCAGTTGGACTGTTCTCAAAACCATGTGCAACCAGATAGGCATGTATCTTCTCATACCAAGCACATGGTGCTTGCTTTAAGCCATATAATGCCTTCTTTAACCTGCACACCTGGTTTTCATGCCCTTTCTGCACAAATCCATGGGGCTGAAAAACATACACTTCTTCATGCAAGTCACCATTCAGAAATGCTATTTTAATGTCCAACTGATGTACATTCCAACCATGATGAGCTACAAGTGCACAGATGCTCCGAACAGTAGTCATACAACATGTAGGTGCAAAGGTCTCATCAAAATCAATGCCTCTTTCCTGTGCATAACCCTTTGCAACAAGCCTAGCCTTATACTTGTCAATTGTACCATCCGGTTTACGCTTCAGCTTGTATACCCACTTAGTGCTAATGGCCTTCTTGCAAGGAGGCAAGGCACATAAAGACCAAGTACCATTCTTCATTATAGCATCATATTCAGATTGCATAGCAGCCATCCAATTTTCTGAATTTTGTGCTTCATCAAACGAAACAGGCTCATTCTCATCACAGAGACTAGATGCAGCCATAGCATAGCAATCTGATGCAAAAGAGGCACTATGAGAGCCTGAACGAGTACGATATGACAGAGGTGCATCTAATTTGCTATCATGCAAGGTCTACAACAACCATTTTGGCATAGTTCTTGCCTGCTCAATATCAGCTCTCTCATCAATAAGTGCATCATGTACATCTGCATCAGAAATGGAATTATCTGCATCATCACATGAAACCTGCAAAGGCTGAGAAGTTGCCTCATTAGGACCAGCACTAGACTGTCCACCTGTAAAAAGAGGCAGCAAAGTATCATACATGTCTTTGGAGCTAACAGATGTCTCCTTAGTACATGAAAGTAATGGATGAATAGCATCTTCCACAAAAACAACATCATGGCTAACCAGAGCGCATTTAGTCTGTGGATGTTATAGACGATAGCCTTTACTTTCAGAACTATACCCAACAAAAATAAATTTTACTGCTTTATCATCCAATTTTCTGTGATGTTGTTCAGGCACTAATGCATATGCCAAATAACCAAAACACATAGATGAGCAACAGATGGCTTGCGGTCATGCCAAGACTCATATGGATTGATAGACTGCAACGCTTTAGTGGGACACCTGTTTAGTACATATGCTACACACATGACACCCTCAAGCCAGAAACTATGTGGTAAAGCGTGACTTTTGACCATACACCTCGTCATCTCCATGAGTGACCTGTTCTTTTGTTCAAAAACTCCATTCTGTTGAGGTGTATATGGCACTGTACACTGGTGTTTTATCCCACGTTCAGCCAAAAATGTATTAAAATCAGAAGACATATATTCCCCCCTTTATCAGAATGGAGGGTGCCCATTTTACATGCTGACAAATTTTCAGCAAAACCAAAAACTATTTGAAGCACATGAACACTTCAGACTTTGCCTTCAATGGATATACCCATGCATGCCTGGAAAAATCATCGATGTAAGTCACGAAGTAAAGATGATTCCCAAAAGAAGGTGTTTGCATAGGACCACAAACATCACTATGTACAAGCAGCAATTTCTGAGTAGCCCGAACTGAACCATCTTTTGGAAAGGACGAATGCTGCATTTTGCCCAAAATACAGCCTTCACAAACATGTTTTCCAGGTGCCTCAAGTTTGGGCAAAGAGGACACCATTTCAGATTTCTACAGGCATAGCAAACTAGAAAAATTCAGATGACCAAAGCATGCATGCCAAAGGTTTGCATCTGACATAGCCTGAGAATCATTTACTGCACATGCCAAATCATTTACAGTTCTTTCATAGTCTATGAGCTTATACAACCCACGACATAAAATTCCAGATCTACTACAGACATGCACTGCTCATGAGAAGATGGGTCAAAACTGCAAACAGTAGTAAATGCCCATTCTTCTTCCTGCACAAGATTAGCAGACTCTGTTTTTGGTGTAGAGGCCTCTGCAACAACCATTCCAGCCTCTTTCTTCTTTGCCTATTAGCAGCCAGTTTTGGACAGTTCTTTATGATATGATCATTCCCTTTACAGTACTTACAAAACAATTTCTGCTTTTCTGATTTCTTCTCATCTTTGTCTTCCTTCTTCGAATATGTAGAATTAGCAGATTTCTGCTTACTAGTTGAAGAGCTCCATTTTCCTTTGCCCTTCTGACTAGCCAAGAAAGCTTGATCTACAACTCGCATAATGGACCTGTTCTGCCTGGACTGATCTTCCTACAACAGAACAGAGACTAACTCCTCAAATGATAAGGCATTTGGATTGCCTTTCATCATCAACCGAAGAGTAGAAGCAAAACTCTGATATGAATCAAGAAGACCATTCAGAACGGTTTGTACAAGTGAGCTATCTGGTATAACCTCATCAACAAAAATCAATTGTTCCTTCAAGTCTTTGATCTTCGTTAGGAAACTGTCCATAGAATCACCTTCATTCATGTGCTCACTCTCCAATTGTTTTCGAAGGTAAGCAACACGAGCCTCATTCCTAGCTTCGTACAATGTGGTAAGTGTATCCCAAGCATCCTTAGTTGTTCTGCAAGAGCGAATGTGAGGAATAATGGCACGTTTGATAGACAAAGCTATCAATGCATGTGTCTAGGCATCTCTGCCATCCCAGCAAATCTGCTCTACAATAGGTGCAGCAGAAACCGTAGCATAAATAGGAATATGCAGAATACCATCATCTTCGACACCTTCCACATCAGCTTCAGTACCTGCAGTTGTAACAGTTGCAGGTGTGATAGGACATTTTTCGACACCCTGCACAATGTTCCATAGTCCTTTTACAACTAACACATGTCGCATCATATAAGCCCATAACGGGTAGTTGGTACCATCCAACTTATCCTTAAGAGCCAACATACGGAATACATCACTGCTTTCAGCAATGGCCGGTGACTAAAATACCTTGATGCAGAAAATTGACTGTATCTCAAAAAGTTGAACAGAACTGCCAAGACGAATTCCTCTAGACCTGTAGCAGACTTCGAGACGCTTATACTGGTAAATAGAAACTGGTATATACCTTTGGCACAAAAAGATGAAATAGCCTACACAAGCACTGTGATAGTGCGTTCGAAGGCCAAAACAAGCTTAGATTGCGATTTTGGCACCACACAACAAAGCTGTTTTGATTTCAAAAACACGCTGAGTATGCTCACCAAAATTCGTGTGATGCTGAGACTGCAACCGGAGGAGTGTCGACGTCACCCTAGATGAAGCGATGACCTGCTTTGATACCAATTGTTGGAGTTAGACGTCTGTAGAAGGACGCGTAAAACACAAGGAAGAAGAAGAAGCTTGGAGCACAACACACAATACTGAATGTATTACTAGAGAATGTACAAAGATAAGTAGCCCATTAGGGCAATAGGCATATATACAAGCCGGGGGAAAAAACCTCCTAAAGAGGGAAAAAAGTGCCTCGGTGGTCCTAGTCTGTTCACACACATTACTACTAAATATATAAACAATGAAGAGATCCTCAAAAAGCCTCCATTTTTCTTCTTGCTATCAAATACATTCGATCCCATGGAGATGTGACTCAATACCGACCATCGACATGTATCAGATTGCTTGAGGATGTCCTTTCATTTGTATTTCTAAGACTCCCCTTCATCATTAATAGCCCTCAATATCTCTCACGAACTCTTTTCTGTGCCATGCTTATCATTTGCTTCCCCGAATCAGACAAAGAGATCCTCAAGAAGCCTCCTTTTTTTCTTCTTGCTATCACATACATTCGATCCATTGGAGATGTGATTCTGTACCAACCATCAACAAATATCAAATTGCTTGAGGATGTCCCTTTATTTCTATTTCTAAAACTCCTCTTCGTCATTAATAGCCCTCAATGTCTCTCATGAACACTTTTATGTGCCATCAAGAAGCCTCCCTTTTTGGAGTCTTTCTATTACATACATTCGGTCCATATAAGGATGTGATTCCATACCAACCATCGACAAATATTAAATTTCTTGAGGATGCCCCTTCGTTTCTATTTCAAAGACTCCTCTTCATGACTAATAGCCCTCAAAGTTTCTCATGAACTCTTTTTTGTGCCATGCTTATCATTTGCTTCCCTGAATAAGACGAACAGATCCTCAAGAAGCCTCCTTTTTTCTTCTTGCTATCACATTCTTTCGATCCAATGGAGATGTGATTCCATACCAACCAAAAACACATATCAAATTGCTTGAGGATGTCCCTTCATTTCTATTTTTGAGACTCCTCTTCATCATAAATAGCTCTCAATGTCTCTTAGAAAATCTTTTCTGTGCCATGCTTATCATTTCCTTCCCCACATTAGACGAAGAGGTCCTCAAGAAGCCTCCTTTTTTCTTCTTGCTATAAAATACATTCGATCCAATGGAGATGTGATTCCATTCGAACGATCGACAAATATCAAATTGCTTGAGGATATCCCTTCATTTCTATTTGTGGGACTCCTCTTCATCATTAATAGCCCTCAATGTCTCCTAGAAACGCTAGTCTGTGCCATGCTTATCATTTGCTTGCCCAAATTAGATGAAAAGATCCTCAAGAAGCCTTTTTTTTTTTTCTTGCTATCACATACATTTGATCCAATGGAGATGTGATTCCTTGACGATTTCCCTTCATTTATATTTTTGGGACTTGAGCTCGATTTTCTACTCTAAGGATATCGTCGTGGAGCTCGGGAGAAGGAGAGCGCATTGTGGTACATCGCCAACAAACTACTTCACTGGTATCAGAGCGGTTCCACACAAAAAAAAGCTTTATTCCTTTTGTGCGAGCTAAGCGAGCCCCCCCCCCAAAGCTTACAACTAAGGTGGCGATCAAGGCATAGACCTTGGCATACCTTGTCATCCGAGTCACCGTTGGCACCGTTGGCTGCGCGCGAGGGAGGACCTCAATGATCAAGGAATATAGAGGTTCTCGATACTTCTCGAGAGGTCACCCATCCCAGTATTGTTCCCCCCAGAGCTCTCTTAACCGTGGAAATCTCTTGCCACTAACCTACACTCTTGTGGTGTCTTAAGAAGGGGAAAGACTAAGGTTGACATTACCTTGAACAAGTTTTGGTCCCTCAAAGCTTCATTCTTTGTAAGCCTATTTCTGAAGCATTTTTGAGGTGTCTTTTGGAGCCATTTTGGAATACTTTCGCACATAATTCTCTTTGCACAGGGTCCAAGAACATCAAGAAGAGTGTTTTGTACTTCTCCGACAATAAATATCAACCTTTGGGCTGTGTTTTTCAGCCACACTCATAAAACTACAGGTTTCTCGAGAGGTTTTCAGTTTTGGTGGGAGCAGCCCCTGTAAATCTATGCAGGTTTTGAGCCTAAAACATCAGAGTTGATAGACACTTGTAGGTGTTATTTGTTGGTGCAGGGCAATCAACAATTGAAGTTTTAATGAAGGTTTGGAAGTCAAGGACTTAAGAAAAGTTCAAGTTATGAAGCATGGAGGAAGTGCATATTCAGAAGATGAAGATGTGTACACATATGTACATTAATTTAGAGAGAGCTCATATATATCTTTTGTATGGTCATAAGCTTGTACATATGTGGCTATATATATAAGTAAAAAGTCAGGGCAAATATGAGAGAGCATGTGAATAGAGAAATTGGTAGTTGTATGAGTCATTAGACATCTTAGAAGTGAGTAGAATCTCTCTCATCACTTAGTTGTAAAATTCCTTCAGGAATGAAAGAAAATTGCACCCGATGTTTCTGTGCATTCTCCTTCTTTGCTTGATCATTTCAAGAATCCTTTTGTAGATGTCTAAGTCCATAGTTAATGAGTCTATGGTTAAAGTTTGAGAGCCTAATTGTAAACAGGCTATGAGAATTATGAGTAGGAACATTCATATGTGAATAAGTGTTCATTGTTTCCTGAAACAGGTGCAATCTCAATGGTCAATGATTTGATCATTTCTCAGTGCACAGGTTAAAGTTTTGCATGAGTAAGGAGTCAAAATTCAAGTTAGAAGGTAAACCATCTATGGCTAAAAGCATTTGTATAAACGAGTTCTAGATTGAGAGAACCAAGTGTTAGAAGTTACAAGTGTCTGAATCCACTTTTCAGAAGAGCAGTTTTAGACATAGGTAAATTGTTGAGATCATTTCTCAAGATCTACTGAATCTTTTGGAGTGATTCAACTTGGAGAAGGTGCGCAAACTGTAGACAACACCTTGTGCAAAGTTTCATAAAAAACTTTACACAATTGATAAGTTAATGAGAGAGATATGTGCAGCAGACTTTCTGTGTAGTCATCTTCTGCACATGTTTTTTCAAAATCTTTATAATTGATCATTGATCCTCTAAAATTGGTGAAGGTTTGAGTTACTCTTGTTATAGAGGTACTCTAACTACAAGAGTAGCTTGTTCTTTTGGAGATTAACACTCTCCATCAGTGGTATCAGAGCAAGAAGTATCAAAATTGAAGGAAGGAGGATCTCGACTGCTGCAGCTACAAAGAATTCAACATCTGAAGGTTCAAAAGGTGAAAGCTTCAGGGAAAAGATTGAGAAGGAGGTCATACGACATCAAGGAAGATAAAAGGAACATTATTTGAAGTAAAGGTACATCTATTACTCATAAATTTTGAAGAATTCAATATATACAGGTGAAGAAAGGATGGGAGATTCTCTTCAAATAGAGAAGTTGGATAGAGAGAACTATCCGGCATGGTCAATGAGGATGGAAACTCATCTAATGAGCAAAGACTTAATAGCTTATATTACAGGTGAAGAAGAAAAGCCTCAGTTCAGAGATCCTAGTGTTCCAACTAGGGAGGAATTATCAGATTTGAAGAATTGGATGAAGAGAGATGCTCAAGCTAGAACATTATCTATATGGCAGTCAATGACTACTTGCTACCTCATATTAGAGGTCTTGAAAGTGCAAGTGATATATGGAATGCTTTGGAGGAGCATTTCCAAAACACCACAAAGTCAAGGAAGGCATCTTTGTGGGCAGAATTTACCACTTTCAAGAAGAAGGCCTCTCAATCCATCTCAGACTATGTAACAAGGATGAAGGACATTGCAGATGCATTAGGAGCAGTTGATGAAGACATTGAGGAGGATAAATTGGTAAGGCAAATCCTCACAGGGTTGAGAGGTGATGACAAATGGAAGCCATTCATTTTGTCTACTGAATTATCACTTGATCATTTTACTCCTGACTTAAATCACTTGCTAGGACATGTTAACCTTTGAGCAGGATGCCAAAGGTGAAGGTGACAAGAGTACAGGTCATGCAATGTATTCAAAGGATAAGAAGAAGAATATCAAAGGAAAGCAATAAACAAATGAGGATGAAGGTACAACTAGCCAAGCTAACTTCCTAAGAGGAAGAGGAGGTGGAAAAGGTAGAGGAAGAGGCAAGAGTAATAAAGATGGAGTCAAAGCTTGCTGGATTTGTGGTAAGACAAATCACTTAGCTAATGATTGTTGGCATAATACTCAGAGTAATGGTGGATATAATCAGAACTTTAATTCAAGAAGAAGAGGTGGCATGAATCAAAGAGGTAATTTTAGAGGTAGAGGTAGTAGAGGTTACTTTGGAAGAAATGCAGGTAGAGGATTCCAAAGCCAACAATACAACAATACGTACTACAATTATGCTTCAGATCAAAAGGAAGATTCAACATTGATAATGAATGCAACTTGTGAAAGGCAAAGTGAAGATCAAAGAGTCTTCTACATTGACTCAGGATGTAGCAATCATCTGAGTGGTAACATAACCTTGATGATTGATTTGGAAAATAAGGTAACTAATCATGTAGTTCAAACAGGTGACAATACAAAGCAGAATGTGAAGTCAATTGGATTAGTGAAGGCCAAGGATGGTAGCAGCCTCTTGAGTAAGGTCTTGTATGTTCCTACAATTCCTAAGAAGACCCTTCTACATATGAAGAGGCAAAAGGTAAGGAAAATTGGGAGAAAGCTATGCAGGAAGAATATGATGCATTGATGGAGAATCAGACATGGGAGTTGGTTCCTAAACCAAATAGCCAGAAGATCATTGGATGCAAGTGGGTCTACAAGACAAAGAGGTATGTGAATGGAAGTGTTTCTAGATATAAAGCTAGACTTGTTGTGAAGGGTTTTGCTCACACTTATGGTATAGATTATGATGAGACCTATAGTCCTATGGCAAAGATGACAACCATCAAGACACTCATAGTCATTGCTGCATGTAAAGGTTGGAAATTATGTCAATTAGATATGAAGAATGCTTTTTTAAATGGTTACATTTCAGATGATGTTTTCATGGAGCAACCCCAAGGATTTAGAGATGAAAGGTATCCAGATCATGTGTGCAAGCTCAAGAGAGCCTTGTATGGTTTGAAGCAGGCCCCAAGGGCATGGAACTATAGACTTGTAAAGTTCTTGAAAGAACTTGGATTCCAAGTATCTAAAGCAGATAGTAGCTTGCTTGTCAAAGCAAGTGATGATGGGTTCATATACATGTGCATATATGTTGATGATATAATTCTTACAGGTACAAGTGAGAAAGGCATTCAAAGCCTAAAGGTGAGTAGAATCTCTCTCATCACTCAGTTGTAAAATTCCTTTAGGAATGAAAGAAAATTGTGCCCGATGTTTCTGTGCATTCTCCTTCTGTGCTTGATCATTTCAAGAATCCTTTTGTAGATGTCTAAGTCCATAGTTAATGAGTCTATGGTTAAAGTTTGAGAGTCTAATTGTAAACAGGCTATGAGAATTATGAGTAGGAACATTCATATGTGAAGAAGTGTTCACTATTTCCTGAAACAGGTGCAATCTCGATGGTCAATGATTTGATCATTTCTCAGTGCACAGGTTAAAGTTTTGTATGAGGAAGGAGTCAAAATTTAAGTTAGAACGTAAGCCATCTATGGCTAAAAGCATTTGTATAAACGAGTTCTAGATTGAGAGAAGCAAGTGTTAGAAGTTACAGGTGTCTGAATCGACTTTTCAAAAGAGCAATTTTAGACATAGGTAACTTGTTGAGATCATTTCTCAAGATCTACTGAATCTTTTGGAGTGATTCAACTTGGAGAAGGTGCACAAACTGTAAACGACACCTTGTGCAAAGTTTCATAAAAAACTTTACACAATTGATAAGTTAATGAGAGAGACATGTGCAGTAGACTTTCTATGTAGTCATCTTCTTCACAGGTTTTTTCAAAATCTTTATAATTGATCATTGATCCTCTAAAATTGGTGAAGGTTTGAGTTACTCTTGTTATAGAGGTGCTCTAACTACAAGAGTAGCTTGTTCTTTTGGAGATTAACACTCTCCATCATTATTGGCTAGTTTTTGGGCTTTGCATTCAGACTTTTATTGTCATTTTACTACAAATATTGAGCACATACACACCATGTACGCTTATGTGGATACCGCTTATGTACATCCATGTGGTCATTGATATGGCGGTTATGTTTTTGCATAAACCTTTTACATTTGATAAAGAGGGTCGTGGTGAAGTTTTCTTAACTCGGAGACACCCAGATGTCGGGATCTCTTTGGTGATGCAGTTGGAAGACTTACCTAGCCTCACCATAGGAGATGTATGATAGTTATTCATAGGTGCTTGATAAGCCTAGTTGGCTTCTATTGGGTAACTGATTATATGACACTGTCATATGCTCATTTTGCAGAGGATACTCTGGCAAAATTTTTCCAGATTTTATGTTTTATCAACTATACAATGGTGGATTTACTTCTTGATACAGTTATTTGTTGGCGTCTAGACTCTTCTAGCTCCATTATCATTCGATTCAGTTCTCTATCATCATGGCATCACAGGTCTCAGGCACATCCGGTGGATTAGGGCTAGTGCTAGTGTTCCAAGGAGCAGCTATAACTTGCAGGGCAAAGACCATTTCGAGATCCAAAAATTTGATGGCACAAACTTTGCTCTATGGAAGAATCAGATTAAAGATGTACTGATTCAAAGGAGGCAATGGAAGCTAGTAAATGGAATTTCAAAGAAGCTTGCTGACATGGATGAAGATGATTGGGGTGAGTTAGATGAAATAGGTAGGTCCACCATTCACTTGCACCTGGTAGACAATGTTTACTTTACAGTATTAGAGTGTGAAAGTGTAGAGGAGCTTTGAAAGAAGTTATGCATATGAAAAAGAGACGGTATTAAATAAAGTGTATTTGATGAGAAAATTATATGACCTTCATATGAAGGACATAGATAGTGTTGCTGCTCATCTAAATGATTTTGATTCTACATTCTCCTAGTTACAAGCTCAAAAAATGGATATGGATAATGAAATGAAAGCAGTATTGATGTTATGCACCTTGCCATCATCATGGGATACGTTTTGCACAACTATTAGCAACAATGCACCTGGTGGTAAACTCGTCTATGATTACATATGTGAAGCACACTTGAGTGAGGAGACTCATAGAAAATCTATGGTTGGCACTCAGAGTGGAGATGCATATAATGTTTGTGATTCTTACCAAGGAAAGAATCAGCAATGTGGCATGAGCAAAAACAAGGAAAAGAATGGTCAACCGAATAAGAGTAGAAGTAAATCAAGGAAGAGGGATATCGAATGCCATTATTGTCATAAGAAAGGACACATGAAGAAAGACTGTTATGCATTAAAGAATGCTAAAGGTAAAGGACAGAACGTTGATGGGCATGTTAAACAGTTACTTGCACCATCTACTTCGACTGTGAAGATTAAAGAAATTAATGCTAATTTTTTATGATGCTGATGTGTTGACACTTGATAGTACTGTGCTAACTAAGGCTCTTATGGTTGATTCTCTTTCCCACACATGGCTGCTAGATTCTGGTGCTTCTTTCCATGTGACACAACATAGAGAATGGTTCTCTAATTATGCAGCAAAGTCTCTTGGTACCGTGAGACTTGGTGACTCTTACCAGTGTGATGTTGTGGGGATTGGAAATGTGGTTGCGCAGTTCATTGATGGTTCAAAATTTACTATGCATAATGTACGCCATGCACCTCAGTTATCACACAATTTGATGTCAGTTGGTCAACTTGATGACCTAGGTTACAAGGTGGTCTTCTATGCTCAGCCCTTTTGCATATCAAAGGGCAATATGGTTATTGCAAAAGGAAGCAAAGTTGGGCTCACTTTATCCTTTATTTGTATCATAGAAAGAACACTTGTTAGCTGTTACTGAACAACCTATGGTTTGTATTTGGCATGGTTGTTCCGGCCATATATCTCGCAGTGGAATGGAAAATCTTTCTCATTTTGGCTAATTAGCTATCTTATCTTTCTCTAATTTTTCATTTTGTGAGCATTGTCGATATGGAAAGCAAACCAGAAATGTGCATAGAACGCACATTGACTCTTCAATTTAGCCTTTAGATCTCGTTCATACAGATGTGTGTGGTCCTATGGTCTCAGTTTCTGAAAATGGCTTGCTTCAGTTGAGACTGAAAAGGGAACTAAGCTTAAGGATTTACATTCAGATAATGGGGGTGAGTATATCTCACATGAATTTAGCCTTTTTTGTCAGTCTAGAGGGTTCATAGAGTTTATAGCTCCATATACCCCAATAAAAAATGGTGTAGCTTAGAGGATGAATAGAATTATTCAAGATAGACTAGTCTCTATGTTCCATCATGCAAACCTCTCACAAGGTTTTTGGGTAGAAGCAATATTGACTGCAGTTCATGTGATTAACCTTTCACCTAGTATTGCGAAAGGTCTGAAAGTGGCATAAAAGTTATGGACAGGGAAGCCACCATATTATTATCTGTTGATATATTTAGGTAGTGATGTGTGTGAACACTCTAGGACCGCCGGGGTACTTTTTTCCCTCTTTAGGAGGTTTTTTTCCCCCGGCTTGTACATATGCCTATTGCCCTAATGGGCTACTTATCTTTGTACATTCTCTAGTAATACATTCAGTATTGTGTGTTTGTGCTCCAAGCTTCTTCTTCTTCCTTGTGCTGTTCGCGTGCTTCCGCAAACGTCTATCTCCAACAATTGCTATCAGAGCAGGTCGTCGCTTCTTCTAGGGCGCCATCGACACTCCTCTGTTTGCAGTCTCAGATTCGCATGAAATTTGGTGAGCATACTCAGGGTGTTTTTGAGATCAAAACGGCTTCGCTCTGTCGTGCCAAAATTGCGATCTGAGCTCGTTTCGGCCTCCGAACGCACTATCGCAGTGCTTGTGTAGGCTATTTTGTCCTTTTGTGCCAAAGGTATATACCAGTTTTTGTTCGCCAGTTTAAGCGTCTCGAAGTCTGCTACAGGTCTAGTAGAACTCGTCTCGGCAGTTCTGTTCAACTTTTTGAGATACAGTCAATTTTTTGCATCAAGGTATTTTGGTCACCGACCATGGCTGAAAGCAGTGATGTATTCCGTATGTTGGTTGTTGAGGATCAGTTGGATGGTACCAACTACCCATTATGGGCTTATATGATGCGACATGTACTGGTTGCAAAAGGATTGTGGAACATTGTGCAGGGTGTTGAAAGACGTCCTGTTACACCTATAACGACAAGTACTGCAAATACATGTGTTGGAGCTGATGAAGATGGTATCGAAGATTATATTCCGCAGATTCCTATTCGTGCTGCTGTTTCTATTGCACCTACTGCAGAGCAGATTCGTTGGGATGGCAGAGATGCCCGGGCACATGCATTGATAGCTTTGTCTATCAAACGTGCCATTATTCCTCACATTCGCTCTTGTAGAACAGCAAAGGATGCTTGGGATACACTTACCACTTTGTACCAGGCTAGGAATGAGGCTCGTGTTGCTTACCTCCGAAAACAGTTGGAGAGTAAGCACATGAATGAAGGTGATTCTATGGACAGTTTTCTTACAAAGATCAAAGACCTGAAGGAACAATTGATTTCTGCTGATGAGGTTATACCAGATAGCTCACTTGTGCAGACCATTCTGAATGGTCTTCCTGATTCATATCAGAGTTTTGCCTCTACTCTTCGGTTGATGATGAAAGGCAATCCGAATGCCTTGTCATTTGAGGAATTAGTCTCTGTTCTGTTGCAGGAAGATCAGTCCAGGCAGAACAGGTCCATTATGCGTGTTGCAGATCAAGCTTTCTTGGCTAGTCAGAAGGGCAAAGGAAAATGGAGCTCTTCTACTAGTAAGCAGAAATCTGCAAATGCTGCACAATCGAAGAACCACGATAAAGATGAGAAGAAATCAGAAAAGCAAAAATTGTTCTGCAAGTACTGTAAAGGAAATGATCATATTATAAAGAACTGTCCAAAACTGGCTGCTAAAGAGGCAAAGAAGAAAGAGGCTGGAATGGTTGTTGCAGAGGCCTCTACACCAAAAACAGAGTCTGCAAATCTTGTGCAGGAAGAAGAATGGGCGTTTACTACTGTCTACAGTTTTGACCCATCTTCTCATGATCAGTGCATGTCTGCAGTAGACTCAGATGTTTGGTACTTTGACAGTGGGGCGACCAAACATATTACCTCGCAGCGCAGTTTCTTCTCTTCACTCGAGCCTGCCCCTACAGGGAATACTGTCACATGCGCCAATAACTCCTCTTATCCTGTTATGGGAGTTGGTAAGATCATTCTAACTACTGTTGATGGTAGTTCTTTCACTTTTTCAGATGCTTTATTTGTGCCAGGGATCAAAAAGAACCTGTTATCAGTTTCTGCATTAGCCAAGATTGGCTTGGTTGTGAAATTCGTTGATGACAGGTGTACAGTCCATGATCTCTCAAATGGCGATGTGATTATTGCTTCTGGCATTTTATGTCGTGGGCTGTATAAGCTCATAGACTATGAAAGATCTATGAATGATTCGGCATGTGCAGTTCATGATTCTCAGGCTATGTCAGATGCAAAGCTTTGGCATGCACGCTTTGGTCATCTGAATTTTGCTAGTTTGTTACGCCTGCAGAAATCTGAAATGGTGTCCTCTTTGCCCAAACTTGAGGCACCTGGAAAACATGTTTGTGAAGGCTGTATTTTGGGCAAAATGCAGCGTTCTTCCTTTCCAAAAGATGGTTCAGTTCGAGCTACGCAGAAATTGCAGCTTGTACATAGTGATGTCTGTGGTCCTATGCAGACACCCTCTTTTGGAAATTACCTTTACTTCGTGACTTTCATTGATGATTTTTCTAGGCGTGTATGGGTATATCCACTCAAAGCAAAGTCCGAAGTGTTCATGTGCTTCAAACAGTTTTTGGTTTTGGCTGAAAATCTGTCAGCATGTAAAATGGGCACCCTCCGTTCTGATCGAGGGGGGGAATATATGTCTTCAGATTTTAATGCATTTCTGGCTGAACATTGTTGGAGCAGAGCAATCATCAATAAGTGATTACATGAAGACCAAAAGTGAAAAGATATGTGGAAGGATGAAGATTATTTTCAAAGGAAGAGAATAGAATCAGAAATGTTTCTTTTGTATATTACTCTTGTAAATAGTTCAATGTATTTTGAAAAGGATGACGAGTTAGACTCGTATATATATCTACAGATATGTATTCGTAGTAAGAGAGAGTGATATAGATCAGATAGAGAAGACAATAGGTGATAGGTGATGAACATTGTATGTATCATCAACCATATGCATGAAAAGTAATGAAGAAGGAAATGTTGTAGATTTCTGCGCGTCGATCTTCTCTCCCATTCTCCTTCTGTGTTTAATCTTTTGAGGAATCCTTTTGCACTTATCTAAGTCCATAGCTAATCTATCTATGACTAGAATTTGAGAGGTTAATTGCAATTAGGCTGAGAGAATTTTGTTTAGGAACATTCATATGTGAAGATGTTCTGAGAGTCGACAAAACTCGCGCAGATTTCATGTTCAGAGAAATGAAGATTTCTCAGTGTGTGGTGTAAAGTTTTACACAAGTGAGGGCTTAAAATCTAAGTTGGAAGGTAAGCCATCTATGGCTAAAAGATCTTGATCAAACGGGTTCGACATTGTGAGAACCAGTGCTAAGAAGTTACAGGTGTCAAAGTCGCTACTGCAGAGAAGGTGTTTTACACATAGGTAACTTGTTTGTATGATTTCTCAAAGTATACTCAATCATTTTGAGAAATTTAACTTGATAAAGTTGCGCAATCTCAAGGCGAAGTGTTGTACAAAGTTTTATCAAAAACTTTACAGAATTGATTAGTCAATGAGTAATTAATCTGCAGCAGACTTTTCTGAGAAATTGAATTTTTCAGAATAATCAATTTCCTGATAATTTGGTGAAGATTCTCTAAATTAGGTGGAGTCTAAAGTTGATCTTGATATAGAGGTGATCTAAATTCAAGGTCAACTTGTTCTTTTGGAGATTAACACTCTCCATCAGTGGTATCAGAGCAGGTTGTGTCAAAATTGAAGTGAAGAAGACTCCGACTATTGCAGAAGTACAAATCTTTACATTTTGAAGGTGCAGAAGGATAAAGGTTGAAGAAAACTTGAAGGAAAACACATTGAAGCTATCAGAAGGATCAGAAGAAGCAAGACTCGAAGTAAAGGTACATTTATTCCTTGTAAAGTCTAAAGTTTTGAGACTACAAGTGAAGCAAGGATGGGAGATAGTCTCCAAATTGAAAAGTTGGATAGAGAAAACTATCCAGCTTGGTCTATGAGGATGGAAGCTCATCTTATGAGCAAAGATCTGATAGGATACATCACAGGAGATGAAGAAAAGCCAGAATTCAGAGATCCTAGTGTTCCAACTAGGGAGGAGCTTGCAGACTTGAAGAATTGGATGAAGAAGGATGCTCAAGCAAGGAGCATAATCTACATGGCAATCAATGACTATTTGCTTCCTCATATTAGAGGACTTGAAAGTGCATGTGACATTTGGAATGCTTTGGAGGAGCATTTCCAAAATACAACCAAATCAAGGAAGGCTTCACTATGGGCAGAATTTACTACTTTCAAGAAGAAGGCCTCACAATCAATCTCTGATTATGTGACAAAGATGAAGGACATTGCAGATTCTCTAGGTGCAGTGGATGAAGACATTGAAGAAGACAAATTGGTAAGACAAATACTCACAGGGCTAAGAGGAGATGAGAAGTGGAAGCCCTTCATTTTATCTACAGAACTTTCATTAGATCACTTTACTCCTGATTTGAATCAATTGTTAGGTCATATGCTAACTTTTGAGAATGATGTCAAAGGAGATGTTGATAAGAGTGCAGGTCATGCAATGTACTCTAAAGACAAGAAGAAAGCTAACAAAGGGAAGCAACAATCAGGTGAAGAAGAAGGTACATCAAACCAAGCAAATTTCATAAGAGGAAGAGGAAATGGCAGAAGTAGAGGAAGAGGCAGAAACAACAAAGATAATGCAAGAGCTTGTTGGATATGTGGTAAGACCAATCATCTATCTCATGATTGTTGGCACAATAATCAAAACAATGGTAATTATCAGAACTTTAATCAAAGAGGAAGAGGTGGTAGATTTCAGAGAGGAAACTTCAGAGGTAGAGGTGGTAGGAATTCTTTTGGAAGAGGTGGTGGAAGAAACTTCCAAAATCAATCCTATAATAACACCTACTACAACTATGCATCAGATCAGAAGGAGGACTCGACTCTGATTATGAATACATGTGAAACCTCACATGAGGACATGAGAGTGTTCTATATTGATTCAGGATGTAGTAATCATTTAAGTGGAAATATTGCTTTGATGACTGACCTAGATCATAATGCAATTAATCATACAGTTCAGACAGGTGATAATACAAAGCATAAGGTAAAGTCAATTGGTTCAGTCAAAGCTAAGGATGGGAGCACTCTTCTGAGTAAGGTACTTTATGTTCCCACAATTCCAAAGAATTTGATCAGTGTAGGTCAAATTGTGGAAAAAGGATATGAGGTAAGGTTCACCAATGATGGAGTTTATGTTGAAGACCCTAGTCAAGGGTATAAACAAGTTATTGCAGGAAAGAAAGAAGGAAGGCTTTTCACATTGAACGTACAAGGAAATGTTGGACATGCTATGTTCACATATGGAGAGCAGAAGGTGTCAGAATTGGATCTTTGGCACAAAAGACTTGGACACTTTAATGAAAGAGGTATCAAAGAAATGATTAACAATGATTCAGTGCTTGGGTTGCCTAACATTGCAGGTCAACACATGACATACAGATGTGAGGCATGTCAATTAGGTAAGGCTCATAAGCAATCCTATTCCAAGCATGGGTTTATGTATTCAGAAAGACTTGAATTGGTGCATACAGATGTGTGGGGTCCTTCAAAGGACTTTAGTATAAATGGTTCAAGATATTATGTCATATATGTTGATGATGCTACCAGGTGGATCACAATTTATGTGGTTAAAGAAAAGTCAGAAGTGTTTAATACATTTAAACACTATCATGCATATGCAGAAAGGATTACAGGTCAAAAATTGAAGAGACTAAGGTCAGATGGAGGGGGAGAGTATTTTTCAAATGAGTTCAATGATTATTTGTGGAATGCAGGTATAAAGAGAGAAGTTACTTGCAGGTACTCTCCTCAACAAAATGGGGTAGCAGAAAGAAGAAATAGGACTCTTGTTGAGTTTGCAAGGTCCATGATGAAAGAGAAGAATTGCCCAAATTATTTGTGGGCTGAGGCTGTTAATACAGCTACATATTTGGTTAATAGATTGCCTTGTAAAGCTTTGCAGGGTATGACACCATATGAAGCTTGGTGGGGTAAGAAACCTACCTTGGATCATTGCAGAATATTTGGATGCTTGGCATATGCATATGTGCCATCTCAATTGAGGCATAAGTTGGAGCCTAAGGCAGAAAAGTATGTATTCATTGGTTATGATGATAAGCAAATGGGATACAGGTTGTGGAGTCCATCCACAAAGCAATTTATTGTATCCAAGGATGTTACATTTGATGAGCAAGGTACTTGGTATGCAGGTAAATATAATGTACATGCAGATGATGAAGAAGTAGTGGATCAAAGAAAAGGTAAAGCAAAGATTCAATTACTTGATGAAAGTGAGAGTAATGAAGTGCAGATTGAAGTTGAAGAGAGGCCAAGGTTTGATCCAGAATGTGATGAACCAGAGACCTCAAGAAGTGCAGAAGTTAGGAGATCATCTAGGCACAAATGGCAACCTACAAGGTATAGCTATGACACTTCATTCTTAACTACTAAAGATTATGCTTATTTGGTAAAAGCAGATGAAGACCCTTCTACATATGAAGAGGCCAAAGGGAAGAAGAATTGGGAAGATGCTATGCAAGAGGAGTATGATGCATTGATAGAGAATCAAACATGGGATTTGGTTCCTAAACCTAATAGTCAGAAAATCATTGGTTGTAAGTGGGTTTACAAGACTAAAAGATTTGCAGATGGAAGTGTGTCTAGATACAAAGCTAGACTTGTTGTGAAAGGATATGCACAGACATATGGAGTGGATTATGATGAGACTTATAGTCCTGTGGCAAAGATGACAACCATCAGGACACTCATAGCAATTGCTGCTTGTAAAGGTTGGAAGTTGTCTCAATTAGATGTTAAAAATGCCTTCTTGAATGGTTACATTTCAGATGAAGTCTACATGGAGCAACCAGATGGGTTCAAAGATCAAGTGAGTCCAAATTATGTGTGTAAGCTCAAGAGAGCTTTGTATGGATTAAAGCAAGCCCCAAGGGCATGGAATTACAGGCTTGTAAAATTCTTAAATGATCTTGGATTCCAAGCATCAAAGGCAGATAGTAGCTTGCTAGTCAAAGCAAGTGAAGATGGGTTCATTTATGTTTGTATTTATGTTGATGACATAATACTTACAGGAACAGATGATAAAGGAATACAAATGATCAAGAAGCAGATGGAGAAAGAGTTCAAAATCAGTGATTTGGGGAACCTATCATTCTTCTTGGGAATGGAGATTTCTTATACTCAACATGGAGTATATGTGACCCAAGAAAGGTATCTTAAAAATTTGCTAACCAAATTTAAAATGGAAGATTGCAGGGTTGCACCTACACCTTTGGAAGTGAACCATAAATTGTCTAGGTTTGGAGGAGAAGAGTTCAGAGACATGAAACTCTATCAAAGTTTAGTTGGTAGCTTGATTTATGCTACATTGACAAGGCCTGATTTGTCATATGCAGTTGGTGTGCTTTCACAATTTATGCATTGTCCTAGAAAGGAACATTGGATTGCAGGACAAAGAGTACTTAGGTACATCAAGGGTACACTCAGAGAAGGGTTGTACTATGGATTTACTTCTGATACAAGAGTGAAGATATATAGTGATGCAGATTGGGCAGGTAATGTGGATGATAGAAGATCAACACATGGATACTTGTGCTATGTAGGAGACAAATTGATTTCATGGTGTTCTAAGAAGCAACATACAGTTGCTTTGTCATCTACAGAGGCAGAATATAAAGGTATGGTGGAAGCTGCAAAGGAGGTAATATGGCTAAAGACACTTATGAAAGTTTTTGATGTTGTTCAAAGTACTCCTATTGTTTGTGGAGACAACATGAGTTCTTTATACTTGGCAGCTAATCCTGTGTTTCATGCTAGAACTAAGCATATTGAAATACAGTATCATTTCCTGAGAGAGAAGGTCATTGAGAAGGAAATTGAAGTCATACACACCCCTACAAAAGATCAACTTGCAGATATGATGACTAAAAGTTTGGATGGACCTAAGTTGCAGAGGTTTAAAGATATGGCAGGAATAAAGAAGATGCAGGTAATCACAATTGAAGATTGAGGGGGAGCTGTTGGAGCAGAGCAATCATCAATAAGTGATTACATGAAGACCAAAAGTGAAAAGATATGTGGAAGGATGAAGATTATTTTCAAAGGAAGAGAATAGAATCAGAAATGTTTCTTTTGTATATTACTCTTGTAAATAGTTCAATGTATTTTGAAAAGGATGACGAGTTAGACTCGTATATATATCTACAGATATGTATTCGTAGTAAGAGAGAGTGATATAGATCAGATAGAGAAGACAATAGGTGATAGGTGATGAACATTGTATGTATCATCAACCATATGCATGAAAAGTAATGAAGAAGGAAATGTTGTAGATTTCTGCGTGTCGATCTTCTCTCCCATTCTCCTTCTGTGTTTAATCTTTTGAGGAATCCTTTTGCACTTATCTAAGTCCATAGCTAATCTATCTATGACTAGAATTTGAGAGGTTAATTGCAATCAGGCTGAGAGAATTTTGTTTAGGAACATTCATATGTGAAGATGTTCTGAGAGTCGACAAAACTGGCGCAGATTTCATGTTCAGAGAAATGAAGATTTCTCAGTGTGTGGTGTAAAGTTTTACACAAGTGAGGGCTTAAAATCTAAGTTGGAAGGTAAGCCATCTATGGCTAAAAGATCTTGATCAAACGGGTTCGACATTGTGAGAACCAGTGCTAAGAAGTTACAGATGTCAAAGTCGCTACTGCAGAGAAGGTGTTTTACACATAGGTAACTTGTTTGTATGATTTCTCAAAGTATACTCAATCATTTTGAGAAATTTAACTTGATAAAGTTGTGCAATCTCAAGGCAAAGTGTTGTACAAAGTTTTATCAAAAACTTTACAGAATTGATTAGTCAATGAGTAATTAATCTGCAGCATACTTTTCTGAGAAATTGAATTTTTCAGAATAATCAATTTCCTGATAATTTGGTGAAGATTCTCTAAATTAGGTGGAGTCTAAAGTTGATCTTGATATAGAGGTGATCTAAATTCAAGGTCAACTTGTTCTTTTGGAGATTAACACTCTCCATCAAACATGGGATAAAACACCAGTGTACAGTGCCGTATACACCTCAACAGAATGGAGTTGCTGAACGAAAGAACAGGTCACTCATGGAGATGGCGAGGTGCATGGTCAAAAGTCAGGCTTTACCACATAGTTTCTGGCTTGAGGCTATCATGTGTGCAGCATATGTACTGAACAGGTGTCCCACTAAAGCGTTGCAATCTATCACTCCATATGAGGCTTGGCATGACCGCAAGCCATCTGTTGCTCATCTGCGTGTTTTTGGTTGTTTGGCATATGCATTAGTGCCTGAACAACATCGCAGAAAATTGGATGATAAGGCAGTAAAATGTATTTTTGTTGGGTATAGTTCTGAAAGTAAAGGCTATCGTCTGTATCATCCACAGACTAAACGCATTCTGGTTAGCCATGATGTTGTCTTTGTGGAAGATGCTATTCAGCCATTGCTTTCATGTACTAAGGAGACATCTGTTAGCTCCAAAGACATGTATGATACTTTGATGCCTCTTTTTACAGGTGGACAGGCTAGTGCTGGTCCTAATGAGGCAGCTTCTCAGCCTTTGCAGGTTTCATATGATGATGCAGATCATTCCATTTCTGATGCAGATTTACATGATGCACTTGTTGATGAGAGAGCTGATATTGAGCAAGCAAAAACTATGCCAAAATGGCTGGTGCAGACTTTGCGTGATAGCAAATTAGATGCACCTTTGTCATATCGTACTCGTTCAGGCTCTCATAGTGCCTCCTTTGCATCAGATTGCTATGCTATGGCTGCATCTAGTCTCTGTGATGAGAATGAGCCTGTTTCTTTTGATGAAGCACAAAATTCAGAAAATTGGATGGCTGCTATGCAATCTGAATATGATGCTATAATGAAGAATGGTACATGGCCTTTATGTGACTTTCCTCCTGGCAAGAAGGCCATTGGCACTAAGTGGGTATACAAGCTGAAGCGTAAACCTGATGGTACAATTGACAGGTATAAGGCTAGGCTTGTTGCAAAGGGTTATGCACAGGAAAGAGGCATTGATTTTGATGAGACCTTTGCACCTACATGCCGTATGACTACTGTTCAGAGCATTTGTGGACTTGCAGCCCATCATGGTTGGAATGTACATCAGGTGGACATTAAAACAACATTTGTGAATGGTGACTTGCATGAAGAAGTGTATGTTTTTCAGCCCCGTGGCTTTGTGCAGAAAGGGCATGAAAACCAGGTTTGCAGGTTAAAGAAGGCATTATATGGTTTTAAGCAAGCACCACGTGCTTGGTATACATCTTGAATCTTGTTAGGCCAATGTACTCCCATCCTATTGAGATTGCTTAGGGTGACTATTATGGAAGCATGAGTACAAGGGTTCCAACAATGAGCTCTTCTCAGATATTCCTATTGCTCCTCTTCTGGAGTACAATATTCCAATATGCCTATATGGTTGAGGTGATACAAGTGCCCAGCTAGCAACACAAAATTCCTGCTTTGTAATACTAAGTGTGTGTTGTTTCCTAATGTTCTGCAAGGTCCCATGGTTAACAAAGGTACTAAAGTCATGGCCCACTCAGGAACACTTTCTACTTTGAACAAATATGTATCTGGCAGGTCATCATCTAAAGGTGAACTTGGTTCTTCAGCCTGGATTCTAGACAGATGATCTGCTTTCAAATGTGTTTTCCCTTGTTTGACCACCACTTCAAACTCAAACTCCATCAGTAGAAGAAACCATCTGACTATTCTACCAGTGTGACAAGGTTTGTTTACTAAATATAGTAAAGCTTGGTGGTCCACAAAGAACTTAAACTTGTTGGCCAAAAGGTAATGTCTATATTTTTTCACAACAAATATCATTCCCAACCCTTCCCTCTCAGTGGTTGTGTATTTTTTCTCTACTGAATTCAGTTGCCTACTAGCATAAGCCACTGGGAAATCTAACTTGCTCCCTTCTATTGGTTGTGCTAACACACATCCCAAAGCATAATTTGAAGCATCCACATGGACATGAAAAATTTTATCCCACTGGGGTGTTTTCAAAATTGGGGCTGTAACCAAACAAGTTTTTAGAGTCTCAAAAGCTTGGTCACACTCTTGGGTCCACTCAAACTTTGCAATCAGGGCATATAAAGGTTTGGCTATGTCAGCAAACTTGTGTACAAATTTTCTATAATACCCGCAATGTCCCATGAAAGTTTGAAGTTCCTTTACATTTGTTGGTCTTGGAAGTTCTAATATGGCCTTTATTTTCTTCTCATCAGTTGAAATTCCATTTTTGGAGACTATGTGACCTAGCATTCTTCCTTGCCTTACAAAGAATACACACTTCTCTGGATTTAAACATACTCTGTATGTTTTGCATTTCCTGAATATATGTTCTAAAACTTGCAAGTGATCCTGTCTTTTTAATGAAAAAGTACACAGATCATCTACATAAATTTCCATTACACTTCTCAGGAATTCTTTGAAGATATGACACATCAATCTTTGAAAAGTTGCTGGGGCATTAGTTAACCCAAAGCGCATAACCCTAAAAGCATAAATTCCCCATTCTGTGGAAAAGGAAGTTTTATGTTGGTCTTCCAATGCTATAGGTACCTGATTATATCCTGAAAACCCATCCAAAAAACTATAAACCTCCTTCCCTGCCACTCTTTCTAGAAGATGGTCTGTTATAGGCAATGGATAGCTATCCCTTATAGTTGCTGCATTCACCTTTTTCAAGTTAATGCATACCCTAAGTTTCCCATTCTTTTTTGGTACCACAACTATAGGAGATATCCATTCTATATACTCAATCTCATAGATGAAATTGGCAGCCAGCAGCTTGTCAATTTCTTCCTTTATTTTAGCAGAGTATTTATCATTGAATGGGTAATGTCTCTGTTTGCTAGGTTTTGCATCAGGTGTGATAGGAATCTTATGCTCACAGATTTTAGGATCAATCCCTTTCAAATCCTTATAGCTATAGGCAAACACATCCCTATAGTTTCTGGCCAAATTCCTTAATGCCTCCTCTTCTTGATTTGTCATGTCATCAGCCATTACAATATATCTTTCTTCCCCATCTTCCTGAGTGATCATAACCTTCTTAGTTTGTTCTTCATTGTCATATGCCTCCCCTTTTTTCTTTTCTCTCTTTGGTTTCATTTTTAGAAGTAATCTATCTTCTACTTCATAAGTCTTGAAATTTGCTGGTACATCAAACTGTTGATCTTTGTTTGTCATTTTCTCATTTTTTCCATCCTCTTGGTCTTTTTCTATTTCCTTGTGTTTGTTTTTCTTATATTTACCTGAGATTTTATCTTTTATTGCATCTTCAGCTTTTACTTCTTCCAAATATTGGGTTTTTCCATTTTCCCATACCATCTCTTTTTCTTGGTCCTCTTCTGTTTTTGATACTCGTATCATTTGTATTCCAATGTGAAAAACATCATACCCTTCTTCATTTTGAAATTCTACTCCTACATACTCATCCCTGGCTAGATCCATAGTAGCCAATATCTGGTTCCAACCATATGGCTCAAATTCTTCATCTTTGAATTTTTGTGGTACATAACTCTCATCTTGTAACTTTCTCCCTTCTACACAATCTTCCCTTCTTAATCTCCTCTTTCCATTTGTAAGGTTTCTTAACACATTGCACTTCCATATTGATGATTTCTGTTTCATTCTGATCTTCCAACTCTGATTCTTCACTTAAATCTTGATTTTGATGTATCTTGAACCATTCTTGGGGGGATATGTCACAATAATGGCCATTTCCTGGATTTACTCTGGTTATTCTCCCTTTGCTCTGAAGATATAGGCAATCATTACCCCAATCTTGCACAATTTGCATCTGTCTCATGAAGGGTCTTCCTAGGATAATTTCATATGAAGTGGATTGTGGAAATTCAACTATGGCAAAAGTATGCTCTATTTCTATTCCGCATATGTTGTTATAAGGGTTGCCCATAATTTTTCTCATGCTATGGCATCCTTTAGCCTTCATAAAAAACCCCTTTTTTGTAATTAGGAGATGTCCATATGAACACTCTCCTAAAACCCCTTTTTGATATTTCCTTTAGTCTAAGGTATTGAAACCTTCTCCATAAAGTAGCCTTTTTTGTGCAAATTCAAAATCCCCACGTACAAAACTCCCACGCGCTCATTTCCTTTGGAGTGGGTTGTTAGAAAAAATCTAGAGAGATATGACCATGTGCTCCTTTTTGACTTTTCCAAATGAGCACATGGGGAATTATGTTGAGCTTATAAATAGAGGCTCACTTCTTGTAAAAGAGAGGCCCCTTGGCCATGGCCTTGGCCTCCATGCTAATGGAAAGAAGGATCATTTGGCTTCCACATTTCTCCTTGTGTGCTAGGTGTTGATCCATGTGTGTGGGTTTGGCATTTGGGGTTGTCTTGTGTGTGAGCATTGCCCTCCCTTGTTCTTTTTGACGTTGGCCATGGTGCCATTGTTCATGGACGTGGGTGTGTGTGCATTGTTTGCACTTCTTGCAACTCCTCTTGGAAGAGCCTCTCACTTCCATGTGAGGTGGTTAGGGTCTGTTGCTCCCCTTTTCTCAACATTTTGGCGCCGTTGCTGGGGACGTCGACCTTTAGCCATTGGGTCTTTTCAAGCTTGCCGTGTCTACACTTTGTGGATGCACCTCACACTTGGATTGAGTTGTGGATCCGTGTGGCCTTCGGTTGGTCAAGGGTACCCCTTATTTCTCAATTTTTGGAGTAGTTATTGTTCATTTTTTTGTTTGTTGCACAAAAACATCCCCCAACCCCCCTTCTCTCTCTTTCTCTCTCACACACTCATAGGGGCATCACTTTCCACCACTTTCATTTCCTTTTTGTGATTGCCTTGGGTAGGGGGATGGGTAGTATTTCTTTATCCCTTTCTTCAAAGAAACTATATGTATACACGAAGAAAGTGGTAGTTTAAGTATATCGGCAGAATTCCAGACTCTTATGAGAAGCTTTGGATACCTTTCATGTCTATGAGGGGAAGGAACCCCAAATTTCTCTCCCTCCCTTTTCGCCTTACGAATTTAAATTGAGACTAAGACTTGTACTTGACTTCTTTCAGAATGCCTACGGTGGGGGTAGTTTCCCTCTCTCCTCTTACTTCATTAATAAGTTGTAATGATAGTTGCTTCCGGTTGTTGCCATCTTCAATTCGCACAATGTGGGGGAAGAAAAGATTCTTCCCTCCCAAACTCCCTATCACGTTTTTCCCAGGTGGAGCGCCTGCGGGCTCTCCCATCTCACTGTTACAGTTGCGTCGAGCTCTGTTTCGAAGGGTTTGAGCTCCATAGATCTACCCTCCTCTCCTTGCTGTTGTGGTCGTGCCCATCGAGTGCAGTCTTTTTTTAATGTCGGGGTCGTGCTCCATCGAGCGCTACTTGTCCACTCACGGTTGGGGTCTAGCTCTGTAAGCTTTCCATCTCCAAGTACTACCCGGGTTGAGCTCCACGGCGGCCGCTCTCTGTGTGCACCTTCAAGCTCGCAATTTTCTGCCCAAAAAAGTGTGTGGTCCGGATGGGCGGCTTGGATACTATTCCATGCTTTCTCAAGTTATTTCTTGTTTCACCACGACGGAAGGTGCTTGAAGGTGATTCATTGCACCTCCTAGATGCTCCTGTAGTGCTGCTCTTTGCCAGATATCGGCCTATGTGTATGACTTCCATGCCTCCGAAGAAGTTTTGTGTGTTTTGCTCAGTTGCAGATGTGCTCCCTATGGAGCAAGTTGTGAGCTCCTCGGTTCTCCAATTACGCTATGGCTTCAGCCGCAAGGATCATCGGAAGCTTCTTGCACCAACGATTCGGGGAGGACAATCGGCTTCCCTTACTGTTTGGCTTTTCAGGAATGAGTTGGTATGTCTACTGATCTGGTTTTTTCCAAACCATGGGGGTGCATCCTGTGGCTTGCCGGATGATGGTACTTCCGGGCCGATTGATCTTTTGAAAGGAATATTTTTGTCAGAAAGATTGGTAGCATTCGTTCCGATTATGGTAACACAAAAGCCTGACGCAGGCTCTGTCTTAATGTATTAACTGTGATAATACTACCTTCTCCCATCTTATTCCTCGGTGAAGCAAGGATAGATCTGAGGGTGGCCTAGTAGTCCTTTTCGTCTCAACAGGGCTTGGTACATCGAGCCCTGTTCAGACGGGCTTTTTGATTCGAATGGCTATGTGCATATCTAGCTTTGTAACGACCAGGGACATATGAAGCACATGAATTTACGGAATGTTGGGCCTTGTAGTTTTTTGTGATGCATTTCTTTAGTCACTCACATATTGTGCTAACTCACCTTTGTGTTGGAGTATAACAGGCATGAAGGAATACTGAAAATTGTAGCACGGGCATATCATAATTAGTGTTGTCTAGGAAGAAAGTGCTGCAAGATTAGTACTCGTTGTGCTCAGGCTGCTTATTGGCTGTGACTGCCCTATCTAAGGATTATGTCTAAACCCACCAGATCTTCCATATCTTGAATGATGGATCCCCTTCCCTACTTGTTAACACATGAATATCAGAAGCTCATCTCGGATTTGCTGCAAACCTAAACTCTGTTCATTACATTCATGATCATAAGTTGTGCTAGGAAGATAGTTTTGACATTCCCTAGGATCTTGGATAAGGCGGTAATTGCATTACTTGTTCTTTCGGAGGTTACCAATCACAACAGATGGTTTCCGGGCTTTTTCATAAGGTGGACAAATGTGCTGCACTCCAGTTGCAGTCCTCCTTTCTTGACCATCTGCATTCGTTTAAAACACTATCATAATAGCATGGGCGGCCATGGATTCATCTTGTTGCAGGAGTTTCGATCGACCATTACATCGCTATTTTGCTGGGATTCATCTTCTTATCAGAATATTACTTGAAGAACTCCCTACATAATAGTTTGTTGTGTAACTTTGCTTCCATTAATGAGAACTGAATACACTCATAGGTTATCACTTGAAGAGGGAAATCTGCTAGGGAAAGGAAACACCACTGTTGCATTTCTTGTAAGGTCTCAGGGTGCGGAAAGCTACTAATACATCTCTAAACTCGGATTAACTTCTAGATTTTTTGTTGCTCTCGTGAATTATTTTTGGAAGGACTATTTTTGAACAGAAAAATATGATCTTTCTATGTGGCAATGGTGTCCTTACCACTCAGTTATGTTTTTGGAATCGCTTGCAGGTTATGTTCTGGTTGTCTGGTCATTTTTTTGTTGATATTCAATAGTCATATATTTTCCATAACTGTTGATATTCAATTAAAAGACATCATAATAGTTGAGGAAGCTATTTCACTATCACCGTTAGGGGGGATCCGAGTAGGCACACATGCTCTAGTAAAAGCATACTCGGGTGACCTTGTTGTTATGTGTGCCCTTATGGGCCAAATTATCAAATGCAGGTGGGCAAGGTTGATGGAGTTAGTTACAGATTTTGGAACAAATTACGGGTTATACAAAAATTGATGGCTAGGCTTTCGGAAATTAGATTCTGAGGATCTCCCTCGTGATGATGCCTAGCATGTGATGTGCTTTCTTTGAGGAGGAATCAGAGGCCTCCCTGCACCATTTTTACAACACATGACAAATGTGCAATCCTAAACTACGGTATGATTTGATTGGTGTGAAATAACTATGATATCCTTGAGACATAGGATTCCTCCCAACCAACTAACAAGAAGTGCAGGTGTTCTCGCTTCTGTTTTCTCTGAGTTTTAGGATGATTTACAACCAAAGGGGTTGATGGGTTCTTTTTTATGATCTCTTTAAAGCATATTATATCCTAATCAGTGCTCAATCTGTCTTATCTCTTTGTATGACCGGCTAGAAGGAAGAAAGAGGGTAACTTTGGCTCTTCAGGGATACTCATTAATCTACATATCTACATGTAATCCAACCCTGGGCTAACACAAAACATGGTGTATGTCTTTGGGAATTCATATGCTTGCAAAAGTTGATCTCTTATGATGGATGTGTTTTGGGTTACTCACATGTTTGATAATTGAGGTGCAGTTGTTTTGAGTTCTTGTGATTGACCCATGTAGGATGGGGTTGTAATTATCCTCTACGCGAATTTTTGGAGAAAATCGGTATGCTTTGGGGCATAGAACTGACATTACTTCCTTGTTCTATTATAGTGCCTCCATGTTTTATCAGTCACAGGCATGCTTCATTGTGTGAAGCACTCACTTGGTCATAGAGACTAAAACTTGGTTAATTATTGCATCTCTTTTCACATGAAATGACTTGTATTGGCCCACAAGGATGCACACTTCCAGGTTCTAAAAGTAGAGGCAAGTTTTTGATACAGTTTCAATGATTGTTTTGCTCTTCGGGTATCTAGGTTGATAGGTGGTGGTGCATTAAACTAGGGAAGTGAACCAAACCAACATCTAGAAGAAATTCTAAATTGCGCACAATCAATTGCATTTCATGAATAATGAGGATCACTGTTAGGGACTTTACTGCCCTGTGTTTTACACAATACCTGCTCAATTCCATCAAGAAAATATTTGGAGAATATCTTGTTCCAATAAAGCTGGAAACACTGTCACAAAGATCCGAAGGCTTGTTTTTTGTCAGGGAAGAAATTCTTTGGTTTTACAATGTCACTTAATACAGTGTAGGCCAACACATGTCGAACTTAGCATTGATCCTTTTGACTCCTATAGATGCTCTCTTGTGAAGGATATGCTCACAGGTTTTATGATCATTTTGAATTCTTGTGACTGACCCCGGTGGGATTGGTGTATACAGGATTTGGGAGAAACTTGATGACCACTATGCACTAATAAATCTATTTTCAGATGCACCTAGAGTATTGTTCTTCAGTAAATAAATGCTTTAAGACTTGTAATCGATGGCATGATAGTGGGGAAAGATTCTCATTGCTGGCTAGAAGACTAGAAATTCCCAAGGGATGTTTTTTGGTTTATACTTTAGGATGAGTTGATGATCCTTTTGAGTTTTCTTCTCCATAATATCTTGCAGCTTGTTGGCATACAAATATATTGGATGCTAAGATTGGGGGGTTCTTTGGAGCTCATTCCTCAAGAGAATTGTTATGTCTGTGGCTAGGGGTTGATCTATGGAATTTTGGTCCCTAAGCTTTCCATCCCAGATGCTATAGTAATACTCTGATTGCTTTAATCGATGGATCATATCACCTCGGTGTTATGTTCACATGAAAACACATGTCATCACACATGCATTAAATGTAATAGGCCAGTGTAAGCTTATTTGAGATCTAGAAGACTATGGGCTCTTTGGAGCTACTTTTTTGTAGGATTATATAGGGTAGCTATACCTAATATACACACCATGGCAAGATAGATCTTCAAGAGGATGTCTCTCTAGAAGAAAAGTCTTGGAGAAGAGGATGCCCCTGAAGTGGAAACTAAATTTGAAATAAATGTTTATCTCATTATGAGATGCAGTCTACTTGCTCTTTTGTATGTCATTTAAGGTTTTAGAGCTTTTTGGAGAAGGCATTCCTAGCCTTACAAAAGACTACATAGTGGGAGTAATGCTGGGCTGACTGCCCCCCAAGGGGATTGTGTCACTCAGCTTTGAAGACTGAAGAAGTATAGATTGAAGAAAAGACTGACGGCTTGAAGATTGGCAGCATTGCAGATTTGAAGATCAGCTTGAAACTTAGCAGGTTTTGAAGACTTGAAGATTTTCAGACTTGAAAGACTCTACCTTGGGTCGGTTCAGCTATGTATGCTCTTCTCTTAGCTTTTTCGAGGACGACAAAGTCTAGGAGGGGGAGGAGTGTTGTTATAAGGGTTGCTCATACTTTTTCTCATGCTATGGCATCCTTTAGCCTTCATAAAAAACCCCTTTTTTGTAATTAGGAGATGTCCATATGAACACTCTCCTAAAACCCCTTTTTGATATTTCCTTTAGTCTAAGGTATTGAAGCCTTCTCCATAAAGTAGCCTTTTTTGTGCAAATTCAAAATCCCCACGTACAAAACTCCCACGCGCTCATTTCCTTTTGAATGGGTTGTTCGAAAGAATCTAGAGAGATATGACCATGTGCTCCTTTTTTACTTTTCCAAATGAGCACATGGGGAATTATGCTGAGCTTATAAATAGAGGCTCACTTCTTGTAAAAGAGAGGCCCCTTGGCCATGGCCTTGGCCTCCATGCTAATGGAAAGAAGGATCATTTGGCTTCCACATTTCTCCTTTTGTGCTAGGCGTTGATCCATGTGTGTGGGTTTGGCATTTGGGGTTGTCTTGTGTGTGAGCATTGCCCTCCCTTGTTCCTTTTGATGTTGGCCATGGTGCCATTGTTCATGGACGTGGGTGTGTGTGCGTTGTTTGCACTTCTTGCAACTCCTCTTGGAAGAGCCTCTCACTTCCATGTGAGGCGGTTAGGGTCTGTTGCTCTGTTAGCTCAGGAAATGGTTGGTTTTTATGCACTAGATGTTTCTATTGGGCAGGAGAATATGTCTGTCTCGTGAGAATTGTGCTATCTGCACCTGCAATATTAGAACTTTCCAAAGGAGGAGTGGAAAAAGTTGCAATAACATGATCAGATCAGATAGTATTCCTGGAGAGCCAGCAAGCCCATGATCCAGTTGTTGTTGATATTCTGAGGAAGATGGATGACATAAGTTTTCCTGCACGTTTAATGATGGTGATCCTATTTTTTCATCGCAACATAATGATAGGTGGATTCGTACTGGTGTTGTTGCTGTTGAAAGTCAAGTGGATGTTATTCAGTCGAATGGAGAAGGTTTAAACCAGGAAAGACCATTGAAAAGGAGCTTCAGTGGAGCCTCTAGTGTCTCTTCTGGTGTGAAGTTAGAGCATATCAGCAAGTCTTACAAATGGGCGACTATTTTGAAGGAGGAATTTGAAGTAGTATCTAGTCGCACTACAAGGGAAGAATTATGAGTGCTTTTGCAGAGCAAATGAATGTAGCTCGTAGACTTGAGGAAGTACAAAGTGATCTAAAATCATGACACAGACAAAGAAGGATTGGTTTTTGGAGTGTTGCTGCTTTGTTTGGTGCAACTCTCGTTGGTGTTTCTGCATTCCGATTGCACCCGCGAGCTATGGATTATATACTTAATGATGATATTAGCAAACATATTGATTTGAAGGTAGGCATACAAAAGCTAGTACTTGTGCAAGGGATTTTCAAAGTCAATCTTACAGTAGAGATCGGAGTTCCTCTTTAGTTTTAGATAGTCCACCTCAGGTTCGTTCATGTGAGTCTACGAGAGTTCAACAAAATTTACAGGGTTCTACACCTATTAATCTGGCAAATCATTTACATCAAGTACTACGATGGGCTATAGGATCTATTGAGATCTTTCTCAACAGGCATTGCCCTCTTTATATGGTTATGGAAGCGGGCTCAAAAGGCTTGAATGATTGGCTTATATCAACGCCATTGTATACCCACGGGCATCACCTCCTCTCTTGGCTTATTGCTCATTACCTACAATCTGCCTACTCAGTGGCGAATTTATTGTCCTCACAATGGACAGCTATGCTAGTCTTTAGTTGCTTTCTGTTTCAGATGTCAGAGAAACACAGGCTGGCACTTTCCGTTTTTGTGCAGAAAGGGGAGAAGAATTTTGTGTGGCTCTATGTTCATGACACGGACGGCAGATTTTGATCTCCAACTATTTTGTTTTACCTGTCGAGAAAAAGATAAAGGGGGGAGGCTGACTCGTTTGGGGAAGGCGGATGTTTTGCAAAAGGATTGCTATTTGGGGAAGAACTGGCTTGGCTGGAACATATAAGGGGGATGCTCTGAGCGGAGGACTGGGTGGCTGCCATCGAGGGGGGTCCGACTTCTGAAAGGGGGGGTCTTGTCTATCTTGCTTGTCTATGCAGGTGTGGGAAAGGCGGATGTGTACCTGAGCCACGAAGACTCAAGGACTTGTACCAATGAGACTATACCTCAATTGCCATACAAGTGCATATAGTGGGATCCTTTTCACACATTTAAATGTCAATCCTAAGGAGTGACTCACCAAGTGTATGAAGACGTGTGCACACGTGATAGAAAATGAAGTGGTTCAGCAATTCACACATGAGAAAAGACTACTACCACTCACACCTACTGAAATACTGAAAGTGTTGCCGCAAGCCTCTTTTCAGCAGTTTTGGTATTTTGAGGTTTTCTCTCAGCCCAGAACTCCGAACATAGGCAATAGGGTACTCGTTTCGAAGCTCTCGACGAGACAAATCCAATGGTGGTGGTTTCACTCAATTCTGACCACTCTGCTTCAAGTTATGGCAGAAACAGTGAATTACGGGAGTCACAAACACCCGCGCCACAGCTTCTCCTAGCTTACGCACGCACTACAGCAGCTCAAAACAAGGGGGAAGGGGTAGACAACAGTCCTACACCTGCATTTCAAGCATAACACACACATACAAGAGCAAAATGAAGATCAAAATTAGCAAGAAAGAGGGAAACTCGAAAATTCAGAAGTGCTCCTTCTTCACCATGACAAGAAGTCCTTTACAATGAGTCACTTTTGATTTATATACTAGTGTCCTAAGTTTGGTCCTTTCACACAAGAGACCGGCACTTTATTCACTAAGAGACTAATTTCCTACTATTGTACATGGGTAAATCACTAATCTTCTGTGGGGATGCATCTAGAGGACTCCTCTAGTGCATTTACAACGGAAATTATATACAAAAGTGGTTATGATACAAAAGTTGTGTGTCCAAATCGGAAAAATTTTGGGCCCCGTCTTTTTCTCTGCTTTGTGCGCTCTTTTATCTCTGCAACACTCTCCCCCTCTTCGTCTCTGTCGTCCCTTGACAGACTTTCTGTGGCGACGCGTGTATGTTTGAATGGCGGTTTGCTCTCGTTGGTTCAGCAGATTTGCATGACATAGCATGAATTCCTTCCATTGCTTTGACTTTACTCCGTCTTCGGGCGCCTGTCTATGATCAGCAAAGAAGCTTGTTTCATAGGCCACCAGCCTTGCATTTAAATTGGAAGTCATTTTTACAAAAATCTCTGAATCCATTTCAAAGAAGCCTGTAAAGAATGCTTCTTCGAAAGTTTGCATATATGTCGATGGCAAAAACATAAGGCGCGAATAATACGCCATAATGGTGAGTCGGCTCGGAATGGTTGATAAATCAAAAATAAGAGCCTCCGACCCTTGCGTAATGCTGATGAAGTTCAAAAATGTATATTTAGCATGCTGGAACACCTTCAACACTGTAATGAGCATGCTAAATATTTTATTGGTCATTTTGACGGCTAAGTCCGGAACTGTAGCATACCTTGCAATCCAAAATTCCATTGTCTTCACCATATATTCTTCGGTAGGTAAGTAATTATGTGGCGGACTAGGTAGTAACGGATAGTTAAGCCACTGATTATTGATAGTGCCTTGACGCTGTCCTTCCCAAAATTGCGTCCAAGAGCGTCTGTGGGGTACAGGACAAAAAGATGGATTTACCTGAAGCGCATAGGGTGATGCTTCCCACTGTACCCGCAATGTCGGATTCTTCTCCAAAATTTTTCTTCTCCATATCGAATCCGCCTTCTCAAATTCCTCTTGAGTATACTTGAAAGTGTCATGCTGGAATTGAAGGTTGTGGTCTGGATCTTTGTTCGTTGTTGACTTTATATACATGCATGTCTGTTCTTTAAGTAGACCGTATGGTACATTGAATGGCTTCAAAATTTGATCTAATTGTTTGTTTTCTATTCGAGCTTCTTTCATTATCTGTATAATTTGATCTTCAAAATCAGCAGTGAGCTGGGACACCAGTAGTGCCCTTTCTGGTCTGCTCAGTTCTGCAATTTCTCGTGTGTTAGGTTCTAATGGAACCCCCTTTTCCGCCCTTATTGGTGAATGATACAAGGGGGGAGAGAGAGGACGGACCTCTTCCTCCATAGTAGCCGTGGTCTCTGGTGGAACTACTGGTGTCCCCTGCTTTCCTGTTAGCTCTATCTGCTCCTGAAGCCGTTTGATGGTTTCATCTTTATTCTTAAGTTCTTCTTCAGCCTTTGTAAGCTTTTCCTGATGTTTGATTAATTCCTGTGCGACTATGTGCATGTGATATGTGTCTTCTTTGCACTGCCGAAAATAATCTTTCTCTGCTTTTTTCCATTTCTTGCGTAGAGCTGCAGTGTCATTTCTATATCTTTGTTCCCATTCTGCAATTGTCTCTTGCTCCTGTTTGAGCTGATCTGCCATCTTGGTCAACTTTTCTTTCATGTCATTTATATCCTCATTTGATTTGTCAGTATCTTGCGGTGGTTGATCACTGAGGAGAGCTGTCATGAGCTCCTTGTTCCTGTCCCGTAAGTGGTCGGCTTCTTCCATGCTCACCTTGAGCTGTGATTCGAGTACCTTGCTACGAGTCTGGATTCTTGTTTTCTCTTTTTCAGTCAGGTCTAGTTTCTTTGTGAGCTCCAAAACTTGCTCTTTTAGTTGGGCGTTTTCTGTTTCTAATATTTTGCACTGTGTTTTTGTCGTTTTTATCTCCTCGTGTTTCTTCAAAACTTGAGCTTCTGCTTTGGATAATTTCTTAGCCAGATTCATACCTTCCTTTTGAAGCTCCTGCTTATCGAGCATGGCTTGGTCGTAATCTTCATCAGCATCAAGCATCAACTGTTGAGTGTCTAGTGCAGTGCGAATCATATCCTGCACCACAGGCTTGAGCTGAGCTATGTCCACATTCAGCCATGTCTTTGGTATGTCTGGGGTTTCTCCTGTTTGAACATCTTGTCCCTTTGCAACGTGGATCAGTTCCTTATGTGGTTGTCGGACCTGTAGTTGTACTTGCAATTCCGCGTCATCTTCCAGTACCTTACGAACTTTCGTGGCACTCCCTTGAAATGTTACATCCATTGGGGACGGTTCTGCCACAACCCTTAGTGGGGTGAAAGGTTCTTCGTCTTCTTTTTCTTCTTCCTGAGGCTTATCCTCTGATATCATTAAATTCTCCTCATTATCAGATTTGTCCTCCTTTGTGTGGACGATGGAGGCGTCTTTCGATTGAATAGGGTGTTGCCTTTCTTCTTCTGCCTGCTTTTTGGCGGTATTTTGGTCTATCAGCGGTGATTGACTTTTTTCCTTGTGGCCTGCTTGGTCTTCGCCATAGTCTACTTCATTTAATTCGGCCCACTGGCCATCATCCTTCGATTCACTTTGAATATCTACATCCAATAATGATGTGTTGGGCTTTTCTTGGCCGTCAGATCCAGAACTTGAGTTGTCTAGCCCAATCTCTCGATATCTATGTACCTTGGTGAGTTTGCCTTGTGGTTCCTGAGCTTTTGCAGACTGTTGATAATGATGACCCTGCACTGGTAGATTAATTTGTCCTTCCGTATATTTATGAGTCTCCTCCAGTGCTTGGGTTAATTCCTCTTCCGTGATCTTTCTGGTTCCTTGGGGGGTGGTTGTAGGCAATACATGTACTCTCTTTGTTTTTGGTACTTCCTCCTCTGCTTGTTGGACTTCTCGAGGTCGTTTTGTGCCTCTCATGGTGCCTCTCATTCGGGGTTGCGAACTTGTTTCTGCTTCTTCTACTTGTTTGCTTCCTTTCTTCTGTTTCGGTACAGTAGCTATCTTGACAAATTGAGCCAACTCCATTGAAGATGGCATTTCCCGTAAGAACTCTTGCATGCCCAATGCGTGGTAAATCATAATTGTGAGGGCAGTGGTCCCATTGAGGAATTTCTTATTTTCCCATTTCTTTTTCGCCTCAAACAATCTTTCTTGCACATAAGGTGTAAGGTTTACCTGGTTGTCGATCTGTTTTATGGCATGAGACAATAATTGCACAATGATCTTTTGAGGGGCCGTGTATCTGTTCATACTCGGGAAGCAGAAGTGTTGGTGAATCAATCTAACTTCTTCTTCGATGTCCACCCTATTAATGTCGACGAAGGTTCTTGTCTTGGCACCACGGCTCTCTTCCTTGACCGTGTTGACACCATCCTTTTCCCATCCAAATGCTTCCTTGATTAAGTCGTGGGAGAATTGAATAACTACCCATTCTCCATTCTTATCCATCACATTGGCTTCTGGTACCAATGGATCATGTAGAGCTGGTCGTAGAGTGTTCATGACCTGAGTACAGCGTTGGAAATCCGGTTTGTAGATAGGTAGCTCAAAATATTTATGAATTCCTGCTTTCTTCATGATATCGATTGTAGATGGCAGTCCATGTAAAACTTTGAAATCCTGGGACATGATCGGAAAGTGATGTTCCGTGTCCATGATCTTTATGTTGGCCAAGAAAAGATATTCCTCCACTGGCTGCTCATCTCTGAACCAGTGGCCTTTTGCTTTCGTAAGACATTGGGGAGGAAATTCTTGGACCTCCTCTTGGATTGTAGCTTCAGAGTCTTCAGAAGCCATCTGCACTTACAAGGAAAAGTGCATTAGCTTGAAAGGCTTTCATGAGACCATACAGTGTATTGTTGTGATTATGGTAGCTCGTCACTCCGTTCCCCATTATTTGCAAGAGTGGGATTTCTTACCGCCTCTTTTTATAATTTTTTTCTGAAAGAAGACAATCATTAGAATAGCCGAAGCATAGGTTATGTACATAGTATGTCCATTCCTATCAGGGTAAAGCTAAGATCTAGTCTCACTGGGAGATCGTGCACCACTAGTTTGATATTGTACATCCTGTGCCGAATGCTTGGCCTTGTATTGCGGCCCTATCATGCTTACTTGAGGTGCATCAGACACTACATGAGTGCAATCGGGTGCTTTATCTCCTCGATCATCCGCTCCTCGTGGTAGCTTTGGTTTCCAGATCCATTTTGAGAACACTGAGAGAGGTCGCTGGGTTTTCTCGATTCGTGCAACTGCTCGTGTTCCATTTGCTTTATCCATGGTCTGAGTGAATTTGGCATTGCTCTGCGATTTCCTCTGATGACTTTTATGTGTTGTTGACTTTTTCCTTGTCTGATGTGGTATTTTCTCCTTTGTCCCTACGTTCTGCTTAGCTGCTTGTATGACTTTTTTGGGAATCCATATCTGATGTCGCGATCTTTGAGCTTCAAGCAAGGGCTTGGGAATCCATACTTGCACTGAATCGGTTTTTCTGTAGTTCCTTGCTGCGGGTTTGGTGACGCCTGTTTCCTTCTTCAGAGTACTTATGGACGTTACTTGACTCTGTATTTGATCCTTGCGTACCCACATATATTTGGGTGGTTCTCGCTTCGAGTATCTGCTTGTTGGTTTCCAATAGTGCGATCTTTGGATGTTTTGAGCCTGTTTAGGAGAGCACGTCTCCTTATTGGTTGGCTTTTCCACAATTGCATTGGATGACTTCGACTCTATGGTGCATGTCGCTAAGTTAGAAGTTTCAACTTCTATGCACTTGCTTCCTGAGGGGTGAGCATAGTCGATGCTTTGTTCTGTCGTTTTTTGAACTTCGTCCGATCTTGGTATTGACATGGTTTGGATACAGGGTTTCTCTTCAAGCAAGCTGAAAATCTCTTTATGCCCTATCGTAGCTGAAATATAACCTTGAGCTAGATGGATACATGCTTCTGTGTCAATGATCCAGTCTTGTCCTAGAATGAAGTCTTCTATCAAATCGTCATTCTCACACACTAGGACTCTTTGTTCCATGGAGGAATTTCCTAGGTGGAGGGATACATTCGTAGTTCCAAGACATTCTATGGTGTGACCTCCAATTCCTATTAATTGGGCTTTCGTGGGATTCAATTCTAATTGCAGCTCGTCTGCTATTCTCTTTCGCATGCAGCTAAGGCTTGCTCCTGAGTCTATCAATGCATCTATCAATTTATACTCTGTCTTGCCAATCCCTAGGTTTAGGTAAGGTTGCGTTTTACACATACTCGTTGAATCCTGATTTTTGACCTCATAGTTTGCCATAGGGATGGGCTCTTCTCCTTGGAGATAGCGTTCATCTCTTTGCCTGATCCACTCTTTCCGTTTCCTAATGCGTTCTAGTGCTTCCTGTCGGGCTTCCTCTCGAATTCGTTCTGCTTCCTTTTTCCTATTTTGAGCTCCTAACAGTCGCGCTAGCATTTGATCAGTCAAAGGCTCCATGAATCTTCTCACTCTGCATCCACTGATGTAGTTGGGAAGAATGTCTCCGTCTAGTGTAGCAAAATTGACTGCACCGCTAGTAGAGATTCGATGTATAATCAAAGGTCCATATCCGCGTTTCTGTAGTTTCTTTGCATGTTGTTTTAGGGTGTATACTAGGACTAAGTCGCCTTCTTTTAGTCCCTTATCTTTTATATGTGAGTCATAATATGCCTTCTGTCTTCGTTTAGCGGCATAGATGCCTGCTAGAGCTTGCAGTCTAGTCTCGTGCAACTTTTCAATTTGATCTAGTTGCTGGGATAGTTCATGACCGTTCCACTCATATTGCTGGGCCACTTTCAATGTAGGTACTAAGAAGTCAATTGGCAAAATTGCATTCTGCCCATACACTAGGTTAAAAGGTGTAGTTCCAATGGCAGTTTTATATGCAACTCGGAAGGCCCAAATTGCGTGATGCAATTGTTTGTCCCAATCTGACCTTCCATTATTGACAATCTTTGTCAATACAGTACATAGTACCTTGTTGGAACTTTCAGCTTGTCCGTTAGCTTGAGGATGGTATGGGGCTGATTTTTTATGAATCACAAGAAAGTCATTCATTAGCGACTCAATGACTTCATTTAGGAAATGCGTTCCTCGATCACTCACTATCTCGATCCGTAGTCCAAAGCGTGTGAAAATGTGCTCAAAGAGAAATTTTGTTGTGGTTTGAGCATCATTTTTTCGAGTGGCTTTTGCTTCTACCCACTTTGTTAAGTAGTCGGTGGCTACTATGATGTATTCCGCATGTGATCCTTTCGCCGGTGGATTGATAGGTCCTATGAAATCAATACCCCACTTGGTAAATGCTCTCGCACAAACCATGGGTCTTAAAGGCATGTCGTCTCTTCGAATGGGATATTTCGCTCTCTGGCATGTTTCACAGCTTCTCACATATGTCTCCGCGTCCATATGTAGAGTTGGCCACCACAAGCCTACAAAGAGAATCATCTTGATAGTTCTATCTGCTGAAAAATGTCCTCCCGCAGCTCCTGCGTGTGCCATCTCCAATATGGGAAGATATTCTCCTTCATGCACGCATAATCTGAGTTGATTGTCTTTTCCTCTTCTAAACAATTGTTTTCCCATTATCACATAATCCTTGCTCATTTCTTCTAGGGATCGCTTTCTTGCTAAACTAGCTCCTATTTCGTGCTCTTTCGTTTTGAGGAATTGTACTAATGTTTTACTCCAATTAGGCGCTATGGTCGAAAAAGGTAAGGACACGTGATCCTTTGGGTCAGCCTCTTTGCATTCCACACAATTACTTACATAATCGTGAACGTCTTTTATCATGTCAGGCCAATATACGCCTAACCTTTTTAACTCTCGAATTGTTCCGTGCATCCGTTGATGGGTTTTCCACTTGTTTACATGTGCCTGTTGAATTAGTTTCTTCTGTTCGTCCTCCTCGACACATCTCAATAAGACTCCGTTAGGTTCTTTATAATACATGCTTCCAGCAACAATGTGTAAATTTCTTGTTTGAAGAATCTCTTTTTTGCTATTCTTATTTATTGAGTGTTGAGGGCCATGAGTGAGTATGGGAATTAGTCGTTCCGCCCACTTCGGACATACTTCAAGATTAAACAAATACGTATCTGGTAAATCATCCGGTACTCCGCTAGGTGGTTCTCCATGCGTTAGCCTTGAAAGGTGATCCGCTCTTACATGTGTATTTCCTTTTTTGACTATTACCTCAAAGTCGAACTCCATTAATAATAAGAACCATCGTACCAATCTTCCCGTGTTGCAAGGCTTATTGACTAAATACAACAAAGCCTGATGGTCTATAAAGAACTTGAATTTGTTGGCTAAGAGGTAGTGTCTAAACTTCTTCACTGCATAAACCATTCCTAAGCCTTCTCTTTCAGTAGTCGTATAATTTCTTTCTGCCTGGTTTAATTGTCTACTCGCATAAGTGATTGGATGGTCAAGCTTCCCTTCATCAGCCGGTTGAGCTAGGATACATCCAATGGCATAGTTCGAAGCATCAACATGAATATGAAAAGGCTTGCTCCAGTTGGGTGATTTTAGAATTGGGGTTGTACTCAGCCGCTTCTTAAGCTCGTTGAAGGCCTTGTCACACTCGTCTGTCCATGTGAACTAAGTCAATAGACCATATAACGGCTTAGCTATTATGGCATACATGTGAATAAACCTACGGTAATATCCACAGTGTCCCATAAAGGCTTGCACTTCCTTCGCATTCTTGGGTCTGGGTAGCTCTAGGATAACTTTAATCTTTTCTTCGTCCGTGGATATTCCATTCTTTGAAACGATGTGTCCTAGGATTTTTTCCTTGTCGCACCATGAAGACACATTTCTCAGGGTTCAAACAAACTCTATACTGTCTACATTTATTGAATATTTTTCTCAATTCCGGTATATGGTTTGGTCGTTGATTTGAGTATGTACACAAATCATCTACGTATACTTCCATACTTTTTCTCAAAAATTCTTTGAATACATGACACATCAGTCGTTGGAAGGTGGCTGGCGCATTAGTGAGCCCGAAAGGCATTACTCTAAATGCATAGATTCCCCATTCAGTCGCGAATGCGGTTTTATGCTGGTCCTCAGTTGCAATAGCTACTTGGTTGTAACCCGAGAATCCATCCAAGAAGCTATAGACTTCCTTGCCGGCAACTCTTTCCAAAAGATGGTCTGTGATAGGTAAAGGGAAACTATCACGTATGGTTGCTGCATTTACTTTTTTCAAGTTGATACACACCCTTAGTTTTCCGTTTTTCTTGGGCACTACTACTAGTGGCGATACCCATTCTGTGTGTTCAATCTCATAGATGAATCCTGCCGCTAGTAATTTGTCAATCTCTTCCTTTATTTTTGCAGCGTAAACTTCATTATACGTATAAGGGCGTTGTTTAGAGGGTTTTGCATCTGATGTCATAGGGATTCGATGAGTGCATATGCTGGGTTCTACACCCTTGAGGTCTTTGTACGTCCAAGCAAACACGTCTCGATACTCTCGGATGAGTCGTATGAGATCCTCTTCTTCTTCTTCCGATACATCTTTTCCAATATACGTGCACCTCTCTTCTCCGTCTTCTATCGTTACAACAACTTTCTTGGTTTGTTCCTTGTTGTCATAGGCTTCTCCATCCCGGGCCTCTCGTTTAGGCATTTGAGTAGCTATCTTTCTTTCTTCCACTTCGTATCTTTTAAAATGTTCTGGAACTTCGAAATGGTCTGGTTCCGGTTCCACTTTACTCGTGTCCTCTCTAGGCTCGTGGATTATTGGGATGGTTTCGATTGCTAAGACTTTTGTTGGTCTTTCTTTTGATTCCTTCTGCATGGTTTCTAAATATTGTTCCTCAGAGTCAAACTCTGGTTCCATTTCTATGCTTTCGTACTCTTCTTTCCACTCTTCCTCTACAATTTCCCCTGCTTCTACTTCTTGGAGGAAAACCATGTAGAGGTTCACATCATATCCTTCCTCGTCTATACACTCGTTCATCGTTAATACTTCCTCGTTCACACAAACGTCTAATGTGGCTAGGATTTCCATCCAGCCATGTGGTTCAAAGAGTTCATCTGAAAAAATTTTAGGCATGTAATCGGGGTCTTCTATCGATCGATAGTTAGGGTGCCCTATTGGCCACAATTGTTTTTTACACTCCTCCTTCTTTGCTTCTTTGCACATCCACAACTGGGCATCCTCATGCATCCAAGATTGGTCACTTGATCCAGCACTGTGAATGGATAGGTCATCTTCTTCTTTGTGGACTGGATTCCATTGTAATGGAGGGACATCCCGATAAGCGAATGTGTGCAAGTTTATCTTAGTAGTGTTCCCTTGATGTTGGAGATATAATGAATCTCTGCCCCAATCTTGTACTACTCGTAATTGTCTCATGAAGGGTCGTCCTAATATCATCTCATAATTGTTTGCTTTTTCGAACTTACATATGGCTAGTGTGTGTTCAAATTCCACTCCACATGTGGTTAACTTAATTCCTTCCAATATTCCTAGGGGTCTCTCCACATGACCGTCTGCTAACTGGAGCTTCATGCGAGTGGGTCGTAAGGCTGGTTTTCCCCACTTTTCCCAAATCTCCTTCGCTGCAATTCCTACCCCAGCTCCTGTGTCTAAGATAGCTTTGGTCATGTACCCATTGTAGATGACAGGTAAACAAGTATTCCCTTCATCCCCTTCACTGAACTCTCCTACTTTGTCGACTGGAACCTGTATTGTGGACTTATTTTCCAGTTCCTTTTCTTTTGATCCTTCATTCTTTGGCAGTGGTTTCAATTGATCTGCCATTTGCTTCCACAACTGGGGTTTAAGTCGAAGCAAATCTTCCACCGTTAATTGGCATTGAACTTTTGTTTTCTTTAACTCTGTTAAGTTATGAGAACTCTCCTTTCCTTCTCCTGTTCCTTTTCCATGCACCGTGGGTGCTCGTATTAACACTGACTCTCTTTCGTACTCCCCCATATAGTTAGGCAATGTTGAAATGCTTATGGTCTCCTCTCTACCTCTATCGAGTCTTGAAATCTCCTCGTAGGCCTCCTCGAGGTTAGGATGGGGTTGACAGTCTTCCACATCTATTTCATCAAATGGTGGTGGATCGACACCATTCTTCTTCCATTGCTCTTCTCTGATTCTATCCCACAAGTCCTTGGGCCATTCTGCTTCTAAGTCTGGTATGGCTGATGCAGGGCCATCTTGTGTTGCCTCTTGTTCACCTTGGGGATCTTCTTTCCTAAGTTCTTTATCCTTTGGTTTGATGCATTCTTCATAAGGTTCCTGTGCAATCCTTGTCTCTGGTAGAGTTGGGATAGTCTTTTCTAGGGTTGTTTGTGCTACTTCTATGAGTTTTCTGCATAGGGCTAGTCATTCCTTTTCGAATTCCCCTTTAGGGTAGATTTTTTCATGTTGCTCTATGTTTGGTCCCATTTTGATTCTAGCTTGGTACGCTTTGAGCCACATATCCAAGTCGTCTGGCTTTGGATCTGCTAGAATTGATCCGGGCTTCTCCCCATCTGAGCTAGGTTCGATTAGCTCAGGAGTCTCCTTAGACTTCCCTTGTTCTTTGTGTTTACTTGATTTTTCAATTTGCTTTTTACTGTTTGTGCTCTTGTTCTTTGCCCATTTATCCTTGAGTTTCTCTCGTCGTTCTTTCCATTTCTGGGCTTTTGTGTTGCGGGAATTTTCACTTGGATCCTCGGAATCTTCCACTATCTGAGTTGAAGGGCTTATTTTCGTGTTGTTTTTTTGTTCCTCTTCTGATTGCTGTTCTTTTTGTTGTTTTGTTTGGGCTCTAGTGATGGCTTTTAGTGGCACTGTGTATTCCTTATCACTTCCAGATTCTTCTATGACCTCTATTACATTGATTAGTGCAGAACCTTGGTTTTTTACTGGATTCTTAGGGCAATCCCTAAAAAGATGTTCTTTTCCGCAATCACTGCAATATCCTTCCCAGATTCTAGGTGGTGGAGGGTTGTATGGTCGAGGGCATTCTCTAATGAAATGGTCTCCTCCACATCTAAAGCATGGTCCTCTCTGTACTGGTGGTCTACTAGGTGGTCTCATGGGTTGGGGTGCCTTAGGAGCTGTATACATTAGAGTGGAAGTCTCTGCTCCATAAGTTTGATCATAGCCTTCATACCCATAGTATGTAGTCTCATAAGCCGGTTTGTATTCCATCACGTAGGCTTCATACGGATAGTACTCACTCGGTAGGGTTTCGTATCCAAGGTTTGTTGATTCTAGCTGGGTCATTGTCGTGGCTGGTACTATAGCTCTTTCTAGATTTTCTTCTGGTTGCGCATACTTTACTGGTACTACTTGTTGAGGTTGCGACGGTTGGGGTCCTAGCACAGGTTGTGGTGGTGGGTATGGTGTCTGTTCAATTGGTCTAGGTACTCCCGTCTGTGTTGGATAAGGGTTGTATCTTGGGATCTCTCTGTTCGGGTCTCTAGGTGGATATCCATAAGGTCGATACTGAGGTGGTTGGAAAGGGCGTGTTTGCCTATTAAATGGGCAGTTCTCAGTAGTGTGATTAGTGTATTTCTGTTCTATGTGACAATACCAAGAAGTCCCTTGTTGTTGCTGCCTGTTGTATGGATAAGCTGGTTGTGCACCGCCTCCTCCTCGAACACACAGGTGAGTGGGGTGATCTCCTCCACATAAGCTACATCTACGTAGCATAGGCAGTCTTTGTACTGGGGGTTGATAAGCTCTTTGCCCCTGTGCCCCTAGTTTCTTGGCTAATAGCTCTGCTAATTCTTCCACGTGACTGGAGTTGGAAGAAATGGCACTCCTTGAGTCGTCCGATTTAGCGTGGCTGGACTTGCTGTTGAGGTCCTCAGCCAAGTTATCTTCCAAATCAATACACTCCTGAAGACAATCACTCAAAGTTTGTAGTCTTTTCATGTATACTAGCGTTCTCAAGGTTCCATTAGTAAGCCCATCCAAAAATAATGAAATCATTTTTTGTTGAGTCGGTCTCTCTGTTACTGGGCATCTATCCACGTACTGGTTGAACCTTCTGGCGGCATTCTTCACCGTTTCATTAGGATTTTGTTTGAAGCTGTGAATTAGCGAAGCTGAGTTGTGTTTGATTCCCCTCTTAGTGAATTCTCCTATGAATTCTTGAAAAAATTGTTCCATGTTTCCAAACTGATTGGGATCTAAGGGTTGGAACTAGGTCAGAGCTGTTCCTATGAGGGTGAGTCCAAACGCCTCATACTGTACAAAGAAGTCGTCCACTTGTTCCGCTCTTAGGACTTGTTTGAATTCAGCAATGTGATCATATGGTTCTCCTGATCCATCATAAGGGTTTCTGACACACTTAGCCACTTGAATCGGCCTCAGCCTTCTAACTGGTTCAGGTGGTCTGGGCATTACAGGAGGAATAGGGACAGCTGGTCTTATTGGTGGCATTCCAGGCTGTCTACCTATCGGTGGATGTGGTCTTACTGGAGGTCTGTACTGGTTTCCTATCCCTGGTTGGGCCTGATAGTGTGCTTGTACTCCTGGTGTGGCAAATTGTACATGAGCTTGATTAGGTACGCTCCTATGGCTGGTCTGTCCTGACGCAGTATTTTCTGTTTCTTCTTGATTTCCAAATGGATTCTGTGAGGTTGTTGCCTGCTCTCTCTGAGGAAACACAGGTGTACCCATATATCTTAATCGAGACCTGTCTAAGATACTCACAGGCCAATACCTTCTTTGATCTTTATCTAGGTATGTGAGTCTAGTCTCGTCATCCGGGTCTTTCAATTCATAGAATGTCATGGGGTTCTCTTCTCTCCCTGGGACAGGTGAATCGGTTTGCGACAATAAGTTTGATCCGTGAATCATATAGACTTCTAACAAATAGTCGTCTTGAGGTATCAAGTCACCTCTCAAGACACGTGACACTCGGGATCTGCCTCTAGGGGTGGTCACAAACTCTTCTGGTTGTGTCCTTCCTAGGTTTTCAGGATCTGAGAGTTCCCCTCTTTCATTGATCCTTTCCGGGAATTCAGTTACAATGTAGATGTGGCCAACTTTTTCAACATATGCACCTCCTTTGTATTTAACAGCTGGTCGGGGTACAATTGTGGCATTCTGGGAAGTTACCATCCTGGCCACAGACCTATTTAAGCCATCCAGGTAGATTGGAATCTCCTGGGCATTGGTGGACACATACTGCAAGGAGGTACGGTAGTCCCCCTCCACAGTAGTCATGAAGCTTCTCGTTGGTGTGGGACCTTGCATGTCTTCTGAAGCCATAGGTAATTCCTCTTCCGAATCACTGGAAGTTTCTAAGTAAACGGAGTGATGACTAGCCTGGGCTGTACTTCCTACTGAGGATATGATACTCCTTCGACTACTTAGAACTCTTCCTGACCTCAAGTTCATTCACTCTCTGAAGCCTCTCTTTATGCTTCTTAGATTCCCTTTGGGTAGCTCTACCAATTATTCAATTTGTTTGCCAAAAGAAGGGTTTACTCTGGGCGATACCACTTCCTGACGATACTACTCTCGGCGATACTGCACTGACCGCGATACGATACCAGACGTCTAGACGATACGATATCAATCTGGTGTCGCGATACTATCCCAGAAAACAAACGATACGACACCTCAACTATGCACGATACGATACTTGAAAATCTCGGCGATACGACACCAATGACAGTGTCGCGATACTGTCCTACTGAACAGACGATACGATACCACAGCGGTGTCGCGATATCAGAATTCTCGAGACACGATACGATCTCACAAGGGACACGATACGATCTCAAAAAGACCGACGATACGATACCAGATATAGTGTCGCGATACTCCACTGGGGAACACCACGATACGATACCGGCAAAATCGACGATACGATACCAGAGCTCACAGGCGATACGATCTCACAGTGATGAGTGCGATCGCGATACCAATCTTGGCGACACGATACCACTATGGTGTCGCGATACCAAGATAAGCAACCGACGATACGACACTTGGGGAAGGCCCGATCGCGATACCAATGTATCAAGCGATACGATACCAAAGTATTAAGCGATACGATACCACCCGGTAAAGTGAAGTCGCGATACCAAAAACTTAGGCGATACGATACCACATGGGTCTCGCGATACCAAGTGTTAGTACCGAACGATGCGATACCAGAGATCGAGCACGATCGCGATACCGACTCAGTGTCGCGATACCGAAATGGTGTCGCGATACCAAGGCTGGTATCCAACGATACGACACTTCTGGCGAGTGTCGCGATACAAGGGAATTTTGGTATCGCGATACCAAAACTCAACCGATCGCGATACTCAAGCCAAAAGGTCTCCAAACTTGAAAATTTTTGCAGCCCCTTGCACCTCTCACCCTTCTCCTCACTCCTAAGCCTCTGTCTCTCACAAAATGTACAATTACTCAAAAATTTTCCCCCCCGCGATACTGCGCATTCCTTTTAATCATTTGTTTGTGCAAGTTTAGAGAGTTTTAGGTATTAAATCTTGATGGGAACTCACCTTGGGTCTATCTAGCTTGCTTCTTGAGCTCTTGCACAAGCTTTGAAGGCCTGAAGCACGCGATACTGCTCGCACGATACCGGTCGCTGTCGCAGACGATACCAGTGAGCAGTGAAGTGTCAAATGAAACAAATTTTTTTGGTTTTTATACTTTTTGGACAGAACTTGAAATTTTTGGAATTTTTTGGTGATTTTTGGGGATTTTGGCCTACTCCTACTCCTCTTCTCCTCACTTCTCCTCTCCTTCTAACCTAACCCTAACTCTTTCTTCTCTTCCCTCCTCCTACACTTAAACCTAAAACTTATCACACACACCTCGAAGATGAGAAGTGACAAGTGCTGAAATGGTGGACTACTTGCCAAAGGATGAATTTGCGTCTACAAGTAGGATTCGATCACACTCGCTCTATAACTATCACGAAGGCACCTTGGTAGAGTGACTCCCCGGCAACGGCGCCAAAAACGTGTGTACCTGAGCCACGAAGACTCAAGGACTTGTACCAATGAGACTATACCTCAATTGCCATACAAGTGCATATAGTGGGATCCTTTTCACACATTTAAATGTCAATCCTAAGGAGTGACTCGCCAAGTGTATGAAGACGTGTGCACACGTGATAGAAAATGAAGTGGTTCAGCAATTCACACATGAGAAAAGACTACTACCACTCACACCTACTGAAATACTGGAAGTGTTGCCGCAAGCCTCTTTTCAGCAGTTTTTGTATTTTGAGGTTTTCTCCCAGCACAGAACTTCAAACATAGGCAATAGGGTACTCGTTTCGAAGCTCTCGACGAGACGAATCCAACGGTGGTGGTTTCACTCAATTCTGACCACTCTGTTTCAAGTTATGGCAGAAACAGTGAATTACGGGAGTCACAAACACCCGCGCCACAGCTTCTCCTAGCTTACGCACGCACTACAGCAGCTCAAAACAAGGGGGAAGGGGTAGACAACAGTCCTACACCTGCATTTCAAGCATAACACACACATACAAGAGCAAAATGAAGATCAAAATCAGCAAGAAAGAGGCAAACTCGAAAATTCAGAAGTGCTCCTTCTTCACCATGACAAGAAGTCCTTTACAACGAGTCACTTTTGACTTATATACTAGTGCCCTAAGTTTGGTCCTTTCACACAAGAGACCGGCACTTTATTCACTAAGAGACTAATTTCCTACTATTGTACATGGGTAAATCACTAATCTTCTGTGGGGATGCATGTAGAGGACTCCTCTAGTGCATTTACAACGGAAATTATATACAAAAGTGGTTATGATACAAAAGTTGTGTGTCCAAATCGGAAAAATTTTGGGCCCCGTCTTTTTCTCTGCTTTGTGCGCTCTTTTATCTCTGCAACAGCGGACTTATTTGGCTTCCGTGCTGGATACACACGCATATACATCTGCTAAGGGGAAAGCCATATCATCGAGGAGGCAAGGGAGAAGAACAGAGCATTCGGTGGAAGAGGACGAGACTCATCGGGAAGTTATTGGAATGGAGGTACTCAGCAGAACAGTTGAGGAGACATGAGGGCATTCGCTGGGGGTCCTTCTCAGAAGAAATTTTCAAAGGGCTCACACTCAAACGTGTTTGGTCTGCTGTTGTGCGTCCTTCTGAGGAGAGAATGATTAACAGAAGTTCGCATGGCCCCATCGATCTTTCCCGTTGTAGAGGCCTACCCATGAGAGGGTCCATATAACTTCCATTGAGGGTGTCTGCTGCTATGCAGTTCCAGATTCGGAGTTAAATCGAAGGAGGTCATATAAGTCGATCTGCAATACAATGTATACAACCGGATTGTGTGCTGACACCGAGGTGGACAAGGCGTTTGGAAGCATAGGAAGTCAATCAACAGGCGAAGGTCACTTTACTCTCTACAACACTATTGTCTGTTGTGTCCCGTTGTATTGCATGTGCTTATGCATGTTACGCACAGGAAAATAGATAGGTAAGTGCTGGAATAGGAAGGCTTTTGTCCCATGAAAGACTGATATTGTTTAAAAAGGAGACAGCACAAGCTAGATATTCTGCCATTGCATTTCTTCATTAACGCTTGATGAGTACAAGGAGTGTGGTGATTATAAAGATTAATTTCCAGTACAAAAATCTGAGAAATCTCGTGCCTACTTTGATTCGTGCATATGGGGGGATCAACCAATAAATATCTGACGAAGAGTTTAACATGAACCACATGCATATAGGATTTGTTACTTATCGTTCATGCAAGCATGACATGTTCCTATTGCATTTGTCCGCCAGTAATGTGATGTTCATGACACATTTATAAGCAAGGTATATTAATCTCGTTCAGAATGGTATGGGACTCTGGAAAGCTGCAAGAGAAAGAGAGAAAAAAGGGGGGGAAATAATACATTAGATGATTCTGTATTGTTGATGAGAAGAGGGGTTGCTTTATGTGCGTATCTTGGTCGAGGGAGGAAACCATATGCTTTTGTTCTTTGTGCATTCAGCATTTGAGAAGATATTGAATCAAAGCACCTATGTGAATTGAGGCATTGAGATAGAAGGCTTCATGTCTATTGGCCCAAATCAATTGATATTTTCAAAGATGTTCAGCGGACGTCCATATGCAATATGATGCAAGTATTATATTTTCATTCAGGTATCCCAGCTAATAATGCCCTTCAAGGATGTTTTGATATTGCATTCCCTTACATTTGTGTGGCTGTCTAAAGTGAACTGGCGTTCTTCCTCTACAATTCCCATATGATTACGGGTGTGAGTGTAAAATGGAATTGATCTATGTTGAAAACAATGTCCACGGATCTGTTGAAGTGGTTCCGTTCGCAGAACACAATACCTAAGCATTCATGAATATCCTATCCACTTCTGCTCTATTAGGGGTGTGCATGCGTGGAAGTGCAAGAGGTTGGAAGAGAAGAGGGAGAGTATTGAAATGCGGTGAAGTATATGTATGGGCATTTGAGTGATGTGTTGAGAGTATGTGCGAGAGTGCATGTATGTGCATATAAGGGGGACGGTGAAAGAAAGAGGAAGTGAGGTGGAAAAGAGCGATAAGGAAGGGAATTGGCAGAGAATACATGTGTCTAAGAGAGACAAAGATTAGGGTGTGCATGTGAGTGCATGGGGGTCGATAGGTGGGTTGAAGTGCATGCGGGCGCAAGTGTGAATGTGAGAGTGAGTGAGAAAGAAACTTAGGAAGAGAGAGAGGTTGTGTGTGAGTGAAACGGTACATGTGAAAAAAAAAAAAAAAAGAAGTGGGAGTGGTAGCAAATTTGTGTGCAAGTGCGGCATGTCATAGCCTATAGGTGTGAGAGTGATAGGGAATGTGCGGGAAGGGGAAAAAGAGAATGTGTGTGTGGGTATATGTATGAGCAAGTGGATGCGAGTATATGGGTTTGAGACTCTATGTGTGATGGTGTGAGAAATGGAGAAAGGGAAGCAGTAAAAAAAGAGAGCGAGGTCACATAAGTCAACCACCAAAGTTGGATCCCCATTAGTGTATGCCTTCAGTCTGCTAGTCTTCTACCTCTTTTCCAAACATTTCGAGATGTAGCTGTGGACCGAGAGTGATACAACTTCACCGAGTCCAAGGGGGGTTTGGGCAGAGTATAGACATCTATCTCTACCTTTTCCCTGGGTATAAAGAGTAAACATTTTGGTGATCCTACTGGGGATCCCAAAGGAGGATATATTTGAGAGCAATTTTAGACTCAGAATAAAAGAAAGTGGCGTAGTATAAGTTAGTTGAACAGAACTTAGGTGTGTGTAAGATATTTTCCCTAGGACCACAGAGGAAAAACATTTTGGTGCGTTTGCCGAGAAAAGCTTGGCACGTCTCTATAAGAGAGTGCCATAGGTTCGCCTAGCGTCACATGTTGGCCGAGCTTGCGGACCCCAGATCTAGTACATGAGCGAGGGGAGCTCATCCTCAGGAGCAACACGAACGCAAAGAGAGGAACGCGCTCAGAGAAGAGCCCTTGAAAGAGAAAGGAAGAGGTGGGAATCACAAGGTGAGTCAACCTCGACTAGCTCAAAGAAATCTGCCAAAAACGTGTAATCCCGTAGGAGAGTCGCGAATCAAGTGCGAAAGTTTGAAGGAGGGATCCTAAGGCCGCGTGTGCTAAATTTCTGGGATCGAAAAGATATTGACATCACACCTCTGTTCGAAATGGCTCAGCGAATTTCGGTTCACTTGGGGGACTTCACCAAGTTCTCAGGTGCTTGGGACGAGGATCCTGATAGTTTTATCCAACTGTTTGAGGTTACGTGTGCGGCCAATGAGGTAATAGATCAGGCTCAAAGGTTGAGGATCTTTCCGGCTACTCTTCGTGATGAGGCAGCCAACTGGTATGCGAATTTGACACCCCAAGAGTCTGGAACTTATCAGATGCTCAAGGAAGCCTTCTTGGCAAAGTTTCGACGACAAGGCTTCCAAGATAGATTGGCCCAACAGATGGATTACTTGCGACAAGGAGCCAATGAGAGCATCGATAACTACATTCAAAGAATGGAAACGTTGGTAAGAAAGATGGGCGCGAATGCCCCAAACGATGAGACATTGAAAAGAAGATTCATTTCGGGATTGAGAGATCCTACGGCATAGCAGTATATCAGCCTGACAAGACCGGCAACTTTAATGGATGCTAAGGAACAAGCAAGGCTTTGGGAGGAAGTACAATTATGTCAACAGAGGAAGATGGAGCTCTTATACGAGCCAATGGGAGGCCCAGGTAACATACCAATAAAAGATCCTGGCCAAGGAAGTCCCGCATTGACGACTCCAGCTTTTGTAGCTGCCACTAGCACGCCAGGCGAGGTAAAGCCTGCGCTAACTGAAGAATGAATATTGGAGTTGGTCACGCAAGCTATAAAAGCTGCCACAATGACCCAGGAAACATACACAGTAAAACCAGAGGTAACTACAAACCCCAACCAAGTGTTTAGATCGAATACATGGTGTGGAAAGTGCCATGGTTACGGCCATTTGGCTTCAGAATGCCCTACAGTCTCTAGAGTATTCACAGATAGATCACCACCTAGAATGCGTTGTATTTTTTGTGGAAGGACAAATCACACGGAGGACCGATGTTATAACAAGAGAGCCTATGAAGAGAGGACCATGAAATCGGGATATACAAGAGAGAGACCTTACACGGGATTGCCCGCTCAAAGTGTCCCACCTACATCTCGTTGGGAAAACAGACCTACTTATGGATATGGTGCTCAGGGTCAAGGAGGAGACTATCCAAGAGGAGCCGCACGTGATCAAAGAAGAGATGGTCCAATCCAGTGCTGGAGATGCCATGGCTTGGGCCATACTCAATCTAGATGTCCAAATGAAAAGAAACCAATTGATTATACCCCACTATGTAGGTACTGTAGTGGAGAGGGCCACTTTGATGAAGATTGTCCAAAACGAAGAGCCGCCGCCGGCAAGGAAAAAGGACCAGTAGGGTCCTCGAATTTTGTTGATACTCAGATGCATTCCACATCGAGAGCTCAAGAGCACGTTCCTACAATCGGAGTAGTGTTCAAGACACTGAACCCTCAAGAAGGCTCTAGCTCGTCAATGCACTTTGTGGATGCTTACAAGGCCAAGAAACCACATAAAGAGCCAACTGTGGCAGTAGTCACAAGAACTCAAGAGTATTTGAAGAAAAATCTGGAAGGCAAAAGCGAAAAAGCTAGCCAGGAGAAGACAACCGAACATGGAGAGGTAGAAAACCAAGTTGGAGGATTTGCTGAGCAGCAAGAGTTTGAGGATAAGGAAGAGATAGAGATTCTTCCACCAGTGACCAAGGAGTTTGTGCCAGGCATAGCACCATTCCTTGAAAGATTAAGGGCTCCAAAATGTAGGAAGGAAAGACAAAGTTTGGAAGAAGTGGATATTGTAAAGTTGCTCGCTGACACGGAAGTCACGCTCGATATTGGCACATTGCTAAAATGTTCACCTGCTTATAGGAAACAATTCTACAACGAATATATTAAGAAGCCGAGGAAAGCTCGAGATCAAAAGAGACAAGATAAAGATGTCCAAGGGATCATTCAATGTATTACGACGCAAATTGATTCGAATGCTCTAGCTGTGACGGTCGAGATTAAAGGGTATGCAGTCCCTGGTGCTCAGTTAGATAGTGGAGCCGCAGTCAACTTAATGACTGAGTTCATGATGAAAGCTTTGGGCCTCAACCACATGGAAGAAACTCCCATGTCCTTGAGAATGGCAGATCAAACACAAGTGAAGCCTCCGGGTCTTTTGAAGAATGTAAGTACAGTTGTGGGCGGTCTAGAGTTTAAAGTTGATTATCTGATAGTAAGACCAAGGACCTCAGAGGCTAACTTCTCGATCTTACTTGGACGGCCATGGCTGGTGCAAGCCGAATGTGTGCACGATTGGCGCACAGGATTTATCACAATTGGACCGAAGGTTGATCGAATACAACTTCAAGTGTCTCCAAACTTGACCGGCAAGAAATCGACAACAGCTGAGGAAAGGGAGCAAAAAGCGAAGGAAAAGGTTAGACAAGAAGTGGCGTGCGTAAGATTTTCCCTGCGCACGGAGACTTCCAAGGACCTTTTACAGGATGGATTTAATCTGCAATTGGCCAACCTCCAACATGCGAAAGTGGGCGAGTACAAAGATCCACTATGTTACAAGGATGACTCAGACCAGGAGTTGCTGGGATGGTTGACACATACAAGTGAATTTGAGTGCTACATGTTGAGTATAGACGCAAAGGAAAATAAAGCTACTCAATCCCTAGAGAAGGGAATTTCAAAAGAAGAGTTGAAACTGGAGTTAGCTCCGACAATGGAAGTGCAACAGTTGAGAGAAAGGGTTAGAATGCTAGAAGAAGAGCTTCTAAGGAGAAGTCGACAATTAGACAGAGAAGCGAAAAGTAAAACTAAAGTGTGAGAAGCCATTGCAAAAGCTGAACTAAAGAAATTGGGTGTGGTTGAAAAAGAACAAAACAATGATTTACTGGCCAACCATGCACGCGTGATCGGAGAGCACGTTCCAATCACAGTGTTATCAAGGAATAAGGAATATTCGCGAGAAGCTCAGGTGGAAAAATGGGAAGTTTTTCCAGAAAAGTTGTTGAGCGTGGGGTCAGAGCTACCAGATGAAGTACAAGATTGCATTAAATTGGCACTCAAAAATTTCAACAAGGCCTTTGCATGGTCATACAGTGATTTGAGAGGAATTGATTTCCGAATCTGCCAACATTATATAGACTTGGAAGAAGGTACCCGACCAATATGTCAACGACTCAGGCGGACGAATCCAGTCTACTCGGAATTGATTAAGCTGGAATTGACTAAATTATTGGAAGCAGGATTCATATATCCCATCGCATCTAGCGAATGGGTATCACCAATTGTAGTTGTTCCGAAAAAAAATAAGAAAATCCGTATTTGCATAGATTATCGAAAATTGAACGAGTGCACAAAATAGGATCACTTCCCTTTGCCATTCACTGATCAAATCTTGGACAGAGTGGCTGACCATAAATTGTACTCATTTTTGGATGGTTTCAGTGGGTACAACCAGATCCAAATCCATGAAGAGGATCAATCAAAAACTACTTTCACCACAGAATGGGGTACGTATGCATATCGTGTGATGCCATTTGGATTATGCAATGCATCGGCCACATTCCAGAGAGCAATGATAGCTGCATATCAAGACTATTTGCAGGATTGGATGGAGATATTCCTCGATGATTTTGCAATCAGGGGCAATGATGAAAACATGATGGAAAGGATCGAAGCTATTTTAAGAAGAAGCATTGAAAAAGGCATCGCATTAAATCCTGAAAAGTGTACATTTGGAGTATGAAGAGGATTGCTTTTGGGACATGTTATTTCCGAAAAAGGGATTGTTGTTGACGAGGATAAAGTAGAAAAAAGCGGACAACTTCCACCTCCTCAAAACTTGCGGCAACTCAGAGGATTCTTGGGGCATGCTAATTATTACCGACGATTTATATTAAATTTTGCATCAATAGCAGCACCATTGACGAATCTTTTGAGGAAAGACCAACAATACCAATGGACTGAAGAGTGTCAAGTCGCATTCGACTCGATCAAAGAGAGATTGATAAATGCACCGATTTTGATAGCACCCGACTGGACGAAAGAATTCCATGTGCATACCGACGCCTCTCATACTGCGGTTGGAGCAGTGCTATGCCAAGCCGATGAAAAGAAGTTGGACCACCCTATTTATTATGCAAGTCGCAATTTGAATAGCACTGAGAGGAACTACACGACTACAGAGAAGGAATGCCTATCGATGATCTTTGCGGTAAACAAGTATCGACATTACTTGATGGGAAAACATTTCATGTTTTATGTGGATCATGAAGCCCTAAAGTACATCATTAACAAACCCGAACTATCAGGGCGATTGATGAGGTGGATGCTACTCCTACAAGAATTTCAGTTCACAATGGTAACCAAACCAGGCAAAGCGCATATATTGGCTGACCATTTATCTCGAATTGTTAATGAGGAGCCAATCTCTGGTGTGCCCGACGATGCTCCTGATGGGCATCTATTCCAGGTTGATGCTAAAGTACCTTGGTATGCTGACTTAGTGAATTTCTTGTGCACCACTAAATATCCGCCAGGAGCAAGCAAGAGAGAGAAGCAAAAACTGTTAGCATTGGCGAAGCATCATAACATCATTGGGGGGCAGCTCTATCGATATTTTGTCCATGAGAGCGTTTATCGGAGGTGTCTTGAGGAAGAAGAAGCAACCCTAGTGTTGAGAGCATTACATGATGAACCCTGCGGTGGACATTTTGCTGGAGAACTAACGGCAAGAAAGATTTTATTGGCTGGGTATTGGTGGCCAACGTTGTTTAAAGACTCTCACACATAGTGTAAGAAATGCGACAAATGCCAAAGAATGGGCAAACCAACATTAGCACATGCTGCTCCTCTTACACCAGCGTTGGCTCTTAAGCCGTTTGAGAAATGGGGAATTGATTTTGTGGGGCCTATTGATACTCCCTCAAGACGTCGGTCTAATAGGTATATTTTAGTCTGCACTGACTATGTTACCAAGTGGGTAGAGGCCAAAGCTCTGACGACTGACCGAGCTGTTGATGTGGCCAATTTTTTGTATGAACAAATTATCACTCGATTCGGATGCCCGTTGGAGATAGTAAGTGATAGAGGGACACATTTTGTCAACGAATTGATCGAGGAATTAATGGAGTTATATAAGATCAAACATAGGAAAAAGCACTCCATATTACCCGAGAGCAAATGGACAAGTGGAGGTCACCAACAAGGTGCTGGAACAGATTCTGACAAAGACAGTAGCTATGCATAGGAGAGACTGGGATGAGAGACTTTTGGAAGCCTTGTGGGCATATCAAACATCCTACCGAGTGACGACTAAGAGCACCCCGTTCTCCCTAGTATATGGTGAGGAAGCCATCTTTCCCATCGAAAAAGAAGTTCCGACATTAAGAGTGGCCATCGAGGCTAGGCTGGGAGAAGAAGAGTCATTGAAGGAAAGGTACATACAACTGGTCAAGCTAGAAGAAAAGAGACTCATTGCACAGCAAAGTCTGGAAGCTATTCAGAGAAGACGTAAAGAGAGGCATGACAAGAATCTCAGGACCTATGCGATTCAAGAAGGGGATTTGGTGCTAGTCTATGATAGTAAATATTATAAATTCCCGGGGAAGTTACAGACAAGATGGGCAGGACCGTTTAAGGTGGTGGAACTCAACTCCAATGGTTCCATGCAAATTCAAGATTTAGGAGAAGAATGTGCTCCCGTGAAGGTTAACACGCTTCGAGTTAAACCCTATTTCAAGTAACATTAGGATGGGAGAAGCCAGACGAAATCCAAGCAGAAGGACGTAGTAGACTCCTTGTACATAGATGTATAGTTATATATATATATATATATATATATATATATATATATATATATATATATATATATATATATATATATATATATATATGCGCATATGTAAGCTATGATTTGTGTGTCATAAATATTCTTCATTGCTAGCTCAAGAATTTTGGACTTCTAATTATTTTTCTTGTGTTGCGCAGAGACTGTTAGGAGCTAAGTAACAAAATGGCAGATCAAATAACTCAACTCTATTTGTACGACCTAAGGATATATTTCTCGGACCAAACATTCGCCGGCATGAACATAGATGTCGACGACTTTGAGACGGAATAAGATATGGAGGAAGCGCACTGGCTGGTATGCTTCATAAACCAGGGTTTGGATGTTATGTTTTATATTGAGTGTTTTGAGGAATACCTGACCCGACATGTAGGATGGGCAGGGGATCGATATTACTATTTCGACCCTTCGAGGGAAATGCCTAACAAAGAAAACGATATCACTTGGGCTTGGGCAGATGTGTTGACGATAGGAAGTGATGACGAAGCTCCTGAAGTTGAGCCTGACTCGCCCTAGGGAAGTCGTCGGGATGCGAGTGAGGTAAGGCTACATGAGACATCCCGGAGACCCACATTTTAGATCGTCTAAGGATAGGTACAGGAGGGACTAAGGCATAGCTGGTCGTAGTTACCTAGTGAAAAGTCAAATCGATGAATACATATGTAGTGTCTATAATTGAGAGAATGGAGTGAAGAGGTGGTTGATCTGTCAAAGGCTAGAGTGTATATGTTTGCATGCATGTGTGGGAAAAGTGGGGAAAAATCCCTTTCTTCCTCTCCCTAATTCTCAGGACTTGGGTAAATCAATTAACTATGAAAAAAAAAAAGGAAAAAAAAAAATTTGTGTTGCTATGATCATACCAATGTGGAATGGTGGGCTAGTAGGTGGGTGGATTTATCCTAGCTGGGTGGTTAGGACCACGAGCCGCAGCTAGTTTCGCCATAGGCTTGGGGTGTATATGTTTATGTCTTAGCTATGCGCCATAACGGGTTGGTAGGTAGGTGGAGCCATCGTGGCTGGGTAGTCATGACCACAAGCCGCATCCAGCTTCGTTATGGGCTAGCTGATATCTGTTACTTGTCTCTCGTTATGTGTTTGTGTGTTGTGCGCTGCATTGCATTGGTAGATGGGTGGAATCAACCTGATCGGGTGGTCAGGTCCACGAATCGCATCCAATGTCAATGCAGGCCAACGTGTGATTATAAATAAAATTTACCCATGAAATTATTCCCCACTCCTGAGGGGGAGAGAGAGAGAGGAGAGGGCGATGATCGCCTGGAAGGGAATGTTATTTGCTTGTGTGATTGGTATATGTGGCTTGCGACAGATCAACTCACTCTGAATCAACATTCTCAAAGGCACGGACACTGCACGTGTACTCATAGATGAGACCTTCAGCGAGGTAATGCAACGGTATTGCTTTATAACTTGTGCGCTCTATCCGAGGGTTTTCCAGTATGTGGGGCACTCTAGGGTTTTTATGTAGGACTTAACCTGTACTCGAGTCTCGATGACTTTTGTAGGACGACGATGGGGATTCTTAGGGAGTGTCTAGTCATGGAATAATTGTACATAGCGAATAATAGGTGCAATAATGGGGTATGCATTTTGGGTATGTTGCATCTCCTATTGGATTCATTTCAATTGTTGTTGTTTATTTCGGTATTTCCGTTTCTGTTTTTTTCGCAATGACAATTGTATGTGTAAGACATGGAAAGGTATGAATGTGTTAATTTGGTTGAGACTATTTTCATAATGGAATGCATGAGGAAATTGATGCATGGTTGAAATGGAGTTGCATATATGTGCGTGTTCTTAGATCATTTTGTAAATGAATAAGTTGTATGTATTCATGAGTATTTTTTAGTACTAATGGCTTCAATGAGTGCAGGTTCCGTTGGAGTAATGGCTCGATGGAAAGGTATGCAAACTAGTTGTACATTGACATTCTCATGGCTGTTTGGATTGTATTGCAGCAAGAGTGGCTCGTCGAGGACGACTTCGCAAATAAGAAGAGAGGAGTATGTTAGCTCAGGAAATGGTTGGTTTTTATGCACTAAATGTTTCTATTGGGCAGGAGAATATGTCTGTCTCGTGAGAATTGTGCTATCTGCACCTGCAATATTAGAACTTTCCAAAGGAGGAGTGGAAAAAGTTGCAATAACATGATCAGATCAGATAGTATTCCTGGAGAGCCAGCGAGCCCATGATCCAGTTGCTGTTGATATTCTGAGGAAGATGGATGACATAAGTTTTCCTGCACGTTTAATGATGGTGATCCTATTTTTTCATCGCAACATAACGATAGGTGGATTCGTACTGGTGTTGTTGCTGTTGAAAGTCAAGTGGATGTTATTCAGTCGAATGGAGAAGGTTTAAACCAGGAAAGACCATTGAAAAGGAGCTTCAGTGGAGCCTCTAGTGTCTCTTCTGGTGTGAAGTTGGACCATATCAGCAAGTCTTACAAATGGGCGACTATTTTGAAGGAGGAATTTGAAGTAGTATCTAATCGCACTACAAGGGAAGAATTATGAGTGCTTTTGCAGAGCAAATGAATGTAGCTCGTAGACTTGAGGAAGTACAAAGTGATCTAAAATCATCACACAGACAAAGAAGGATTGGTTTTTGGAGTGTTGCTGCTTTGTTTGGTGCAACTCTCGTTGGTGTTTCTGCATTCCGATTGCACCCGCGAGCTATGGATTATATACTTAATGATGATATCAGCAAACAGATTGATTTGAAGGTAGGCATACAAAAGCTAGTACTTGTGCAAGGGATTTTCAAAGTCAATCTTACAGTAGAGATCGAAGTTCCTCTTTAGTTTTAGATAGTCCACCTCAAGTTCGTTCATGTGAGTCTACGAGAGTTCAACAAAATTTACAGGATTCTACACCTATTAATCTGGCAAATCATTTACATCAAGTACTACGATGGGCTTTAGGATCTATTGAGATCTTTCTCAACAGGCATTGCCCTCTTTATATGGTTATGGAAGTGGGCTCAAAAGGCTTGAATGATTGGCTTATATCAACGCCATTGTATACCCATGGGCATCACCTCCTCTCTTGGCTTATTGATCATTACCTACAATCTGCCTACTCAGTGGCGAATTTATTGTCCTCACAATGGACAGCTATGCTAGTCTTTAGTTGCTTTCTGTTTCAGATGTCAGAGAAACACAGGCTGGCACTTTCTGTTTTTGTGCAGAAAGGGGAGAAGAATTTTGTGTGGCTCTATGTTCATGACACGGACGGCGGATTTTGATCTCCGACTGTTTTGTTTTATCTGTCGAGAAAAAGATAAAGGGGGGAGGCTGACTCGTTTGGCGAAGGCGGATGTTTTGCAAAAGGATTGCTATTTGGGGAAGAACTGGCTTGGCTGGAACATATAAGGGGGATGCTCTGAGCGGAGGACTGGGTGGCTGCCATCGAGGGGGGTCCGACTTCTGAAAGGGGGGGTCTTGTCTATCTTGCTTGTCTATGGAGGTGTGGGAAAGGCGAACTTATTTGGCTTCCGTGCTGGATACACACCCATATACATCTGCTAAGGGGAAAGCCATATCATCGAGGAGGCAAGGGAGAAGAACAGAGCATTCGGTGGAAGAGGACGGGACTCATCGGGAAGTTATTGGAATGGAGGTACTCAGCAGAACAGTTGAGGAGACGTGAGGGCATTCGCTGGGGGTCCTTCTCAGAAGAAAAAATTGGTCTGCTGTTGTGCGTCCTTCTGAGGAGAGAATGATTAACAGAAGTTCGCATGGCCCCATCGATCTTTCCCGTTGTAGAGGCCTACCCATGAGAGGGTCCATATAACTTCCATTGAGGGCGTCTGTTGCTATGCAGTTCCAGATTCGGAGTTAAATCGAAGGAGGTCATATAAGTCGATCTGCAATACAATGTATACAACCGGATTGTGTGCTGACACCGAGGTGGACAAGGCGTTTGGAGGCATAGGAAGTCAATCAACAGGCGAAGGTCACTTTACTCTCTACAACACTATTGTCTGTTGTGTCTCGTTGTATTGCATGTGCTTATGCATGTTACGCACAGGAAAATAGATAGGTAAGTGCTGGAATAGGAAGGCTTTTGTCCCATGAAAGACTGATATTGTTTAAAAAGGAGACAGCACAAGCTAGATATTCTGCCATTGCATTTCTTCATTAACGCTTGATGAGTACAAGGAGTGTGGTGATTATAAAGATTAATTTGCAGTACAAAAATTTGAGAAATCTCGGGCCTACTTTGATTCGTGCATATGGGGGGATCAACCAATAAATATCTGACGAAGAGTTTAACATGAACCGCATGCATATAGGATTTGTTACTTATCGTTCATGCAAGCATGACATGTTCCTATTGCATTTGTCCGCCAGTAATGTGATGTTGATGATGCATTTATAAGCAAGGTATATTAATCTCGTTCAAAATGGTATGAGACTCTGGAAAGCTCCGAGAGAAAGAGAGAAAAAAGGGGGGTAAATAATACATTAGATGATTCTGTATTGTTGATGAGAAGATGGGTTGCTTTATGTGTGTATCTTGGTCGAGGGAGGAAACCATATGCTTTTGTTCTTTGTGCATTCGGCATTTGAGAAGATATTGGATCAAAGCACCTATGTGAATTGAGGCACTGAGATAGAAGGCTTCATGTCTATTGGCCCAAATCAATTGATATTTTCAAAGATGTTCAGCGGACGTCCATATGCAATATGATGCAAGTATTATATTTTCATTCAGGTATCCCAGCTAATAATGCCCTTCAAGGATGTTTTGATATTGCATTCCCTTCTCCCTTACATTTGTGTGACAGTCTAAAGTGAACTGGCGTTCTTCCTCTACAATTCCCATATGATTGCGGGTGTGAGTGTAAAATGGAATTGATCTATGTTGAAAACAATGTCCACGGATCTGTTGAAGTGGTTCCGTTCGCAGAACACAGTACCTAAGCATTCATGAATATCCTATCCACTTCTGCTCTATTAGGGGTGTCCATGCGTGGAAGTGCAAGAGGTTGGAAGAGAAGAGGGAGAGTATTGAAATGCGGTGAAGTATATGTATGGGCATTTGAGTGATGTGTTGAGAGTATGTGCGAGAGTGCATGTATGTGCATATAAGGGGGACGGTGAAAGAAAGAGGAAGTGAGGTGGAAAAGAGCGATAAGGAAGGGAATTGGCAGAGAATACATATGTGTCTAAGAGAGACAAAGATTAGGGTGTGCATGTGAGTGCATGGGGGTTGATAGGTGGGTTGAAGTGCATGCGGGCGCAAGTGTGAATGCGAGAGTGAGTGAGAAAGAAACTTAGGAAGAGAGAGAGGTTGTCTGTGAGTGAAACGGTACAGGTGAAAAAAAAAAAGAAGTGGGAGTGGTAGCAAATTTGTGTGCAAGTGCGGCATGTCATAGCCTATAGGTGTGAGAGTGATAGGGAATGTGCGGGAAGGGGAAAAAGAGAATGTGTGTGTGGGTATATGTATGAGCAGGTGGATGCGAGTATATGGGTTTGAGACTCTATGTGTGATGGTGTGAGAAATGGAGAAAGGGAAGCAGTAAAAAAAGAGAGCGAGGTCACATAAGTCAACCACCAAAGTTGGATCCCCATTAGTGTATGCCTTCAGTCTGCTAGTCTTCTACCTCTTTTCCAAACATTTCGAGATGTAGCTATGGACCGAGAGTGATACAACTTCACCGAGTCCAAGGGGGGTTTGGGCAGAGTATAGACATCTATCTCTACCTTTTCCCTGGGTATAAAGAGTAAACATTTTGGTGATCCTACTGGGGATCCCAAAGGAGGATATATTTGAGAGCAATTTTAGACTTAGAATAAAAGAAAGTGACGTAGTATAAGTTAGTTGAACAGACCTTAGGTGTGTGTAAGACATTTTCCCTAGGACCGCAGAGGAAAATCATGCTCCCCTTTTCTCAACAGCATATGTCCACAATCACTTTTTCCCATATTCCTAGAGGTTTTTCTATCCGTCCATCAGCTAGTTGCAATCTCATTTTAGTGGGTATCAATTCATTTTTTCCCCATTTTTCCCAAGTTTGTGTAGTCATGATGGCCACACCTGATCCACTATCCAATATGGCTTTGGCATGATTTTTACCAAATTTTATTTTTAGGGTTGAGTTTCCCTCTTCTCCTTCACAATATCCTCCCATCTTATCAATGGGAATGTACCACAATTCCTCCAATTCTTGTGGCTGTGAATTAAGATTTTTTGGTATTGCTTCCCATTTTCCCATTTTGTATTGTAAGTGAGGATTCTGTTTTACCAATTCCTCCAATGTTGTGTGATATAAGATTGTACATTGTTTATCTATATTATCCTGGAATGTAATTTGTGGGTTATCTTCTTGATTAATTGTTTCTCCTGTTCTTGTTGCCTTTGACTCCCCAACTGTTGTTTGAGAATTGTCTAATTCCCCTAGTTTAAGTTGTGCTTCTTGTATTATTTGTTTGCATATTTGCATCCTTTCATGTTCTATATATGGCATAGGATAAGCCATTACATGGTCTGTAGGATTTGGTCCCTCTTGAATTCTTCCCTTGTATGCTTTTATCAAGATGTCTAGACTTTGTGACTTTCCTATCTCTGACTTGGTTTGTGTCTTTTGAGGAGGAGTACTGTTTGACTGTTCCCTCTTCTCTTTTTCCAAGCTTTTATCCATTCTTTTTTTCCTTTCCCATTTACCTTTTTCTCTGTTTTTCTTCACCTTTGAAACTGAACCTTCATTTTGTTCTTTAGTTGTTTCTTGTTGTTTAGCTTGTGCCCTTGTTATAGCATTTATAGTTACTTGGTCACCGTCACTCACTTCTTCTTGCTCCATGATGTTGACTACTTTCAATGGTATGTTATTAGATGTGTTTTGTTGTTTTTGAGGATTTTTTGGACAATCCTTTATTAAATGTTCCCTGCCACAATCCTTGCAATAAGCTCCTTCTATTCTTAATGTAGGAGGTTGTGGACAATCTCTAATGAAATGTTCTCCCCCACATCTATAACAAGTTATCTTTTGGTTCCCTTTGAACTGAGGTTTCTGATTGGACATATAATGATTGGTTATATACATGAATGTGGCTGTATCCATCTCTATTCTCCCATTTCCCAAATCTAGGGCTTGTAATTCTGGTTCTCTCAACTCATATCCTTCCCACTCTTCCTGATATCCTTCATTCCATTGGTAATCTTCCTTGTAAGGTGGTCTTATTCTTAAGTTTCCCTCCTCTATTGGTGTGTATTTAACTGGTACCACATTTGTTGGTAAAGGAGGTTGTTGCCCAAGTATAGGTCTTGGTTGCTCAATAAACCTAGATTCTCTTTGGTTTGCATAATCTCTCTCCTTAATGGGTTGTTTATTGTAGAAGCATTCTTCTCTGGTATAATTTGTCCATTTTCTCTCTAGTGTACAATATTTGAGTGTTTTCCTATCTTGCAAATGTGGTGGTTTTTGATATGGACATCGTTGTACCAAATGATTTTCTCCACAATTATAACATTTTTTATTTGTAGTTATCTTGGTGTTTATCAAATTGGTTTTGATGCTTACTTCTAGGGCTTTAGCAATGGCTTGTGCCAATTCTTCTGCTGGTGGAATTTTATCTTCATTTGTTCTAGGTTGATCAAATGCTAGCAGATCTTGTCCTCTATTGTCTTCCAAATCTATTGCCTCTTTCACACATGCTCCTAGGTCAGGGCATCTCTTATAATACACCAGGGTTCTTAATTGGGCACTTCTTAATCCTTCTATGAATAGGCATACTTGTCTTGCCATGGAAGGTACTTCTTCTCTGGGACATCTGTCAATGTACTGCTTGAATCTCCTAGCTGCCTCTCTGACATTTTCATCTTTTTGCTGTTTAAAGCTATGTATCAATGTAGCTGTGCTATGTTTTATTCCAGTTTTTGAGAATTCCCCAATGAAGGCTTCTAGGAAGGATTCAATATCTAGATACATTTCCTTTCTCACAGGAATGAACCAAGATAATTCAGGTCCTGTTAGGGTTAGACCAAATGCCTCAAATTGTACTTTGTAATCCTCAACCTCTTCTGCTCTAATTAGTTGTCTGAATTCTGCAGCATGAGCATGAGGATCAGAATATCCTTCATATTGATTTTTCATGCATTTGGCTACTTGATAGGGTCTAAGCATTCTGCCCTGATTTTGTCAATGATGTCTTCTTCTCAGAGGAAAATCATTAAATCCTTCTGGTTCCTTTTCAAAAGGATTTGGGGAAGTATGTGCTCTCCTACCTTGTTGTTGTTCACTATTATTGTGGATTTCATGTGGTCTTGGCAAATCTGATTGCCCTAGGTTATGTTCCCAAGGTCTCTTGTCTACACATTGCCCTAGGTCATTAGAGTTTTCTGGGACTTGTGAGAAGATGTATACACATCCCTGCCTATCCTCATATCTACCATCCTTAAATTGTGCTACTGGTGTTATATTTAGGGGAACTTCTAAATTTCTCAATCTGATGAGAAACTTATGCATTCCATCCTAATATACATAGGTTCCAAACCTATTTGTATACATGTATTTGAGGATGTTTCTATAGTCCCCGGTTTCAGGAGATTCATTTATTTCATTTAAATTTTCCATATTGATTTCTTGCCCTAAATCTCTTTCTTGCAATTCCCCTAACACTGGGTCTACTTCCTTCCTCCCAGTTCTTGCTTGGAATGTGAGTACAATTTATTACCAGACCTAAGGATCATTCAATTAATCTTACAATTTTGTGGTGAGAGTCGTGATTTTCACGATTTTCTGGTGAGAATCGTGTTTTTCACGATTCTGTTAGAGAATTGTGATTTTCACGATTCTGTGGTGAAGATCGTGTTTCTCACGATTCTAAGGTGGAAATCATGTTTCTCACGATTTTGTGGTGAGAGTCATGATTTTCATGATTTTCTTGTGAGAATCGTGTTTTTCACGATTTTCTGGTGAGAATCGTGATTTTCACGATTTTCTGGTGAGAATCGTGTTTTTCACGATTCTGTGAAGAGAATCGAGATTTTCACGATTCTGTGGTGAAAATCGTGTTTCTCACGATTTTGTGGTGAAAATCGTGATTTTCACGATTTTCAGGTGAGAATCGTGTTTTTCACGATTCTGTGAAGAGAATCGTGATTTTCACGATTCTGTGGTGAAAATCGTGTTTCTCATGATTTTGTGGTGAAAATCGTGATTTTCACGATTTTCAGGTGAGAATCGTGTTTTTCACGATTCTGTGAAGAGAATCGTGATTTTCACGATTCTGTGGTGAAAATCGTGTTTCTCATGATTTTGTGGTGAGAATCGTGATTTTCACGATTTTCAGGTGAGAATCGTGTTCTTCACGATTCTGTGAAGAGAATCGTGATTTTCACGATTCTGTGGTGAAAATCGTGATTCTCACGATTTTGTTCCCAGACAATCGTGATTGCTCACAATCGTAAAAAACACGATTTTCTTATGAAAATTGTGCTCTAGGAATCGCAATTTTGTGCTCTAATTCAGAGAATCGCGATTTTGTGTTTGACTACAGAATTGCGATTCCGATCAGTTTTTGGTAAGATTTTGAAGATATTGATTTTCAAAGTTTTCTTTCTATAATAGAATCGGCTTAACTATTTTTCAACATGCAATGAAAGAGTTTACTCAAATTAATATTTTTTTCCACAGAAAATTCAAAAATTCAGAACATCGTGATTCCGTGTTTTTGGTTATTTTGGGCTAAGTTTCGTAGGCAAGGTTTCCAAGATCGTCTAGCTCAACAAATGGATTATCTCCGGCAGGGGGTAAACGAGAGCATCGACAACTATATCTAGAGGATGGAAACCCTGGTAAGGAAGATGGGCGCGAATGCCCCAAATGAAGATACCTTGAAACGAAGATTTATTGCGGGACTTAGAGATCCAAGCGCTCAACATCATATCAATTTGAGCCGACCGGCAACGTTGGTGGCTGCCAAAGATGTTGCTCGCGTGTGGGAAGAGGTTCAACTTGGCCAACAACGAAGGCAAGAACTTTTGTTTGAATCGATGCTAGGTACAAACGCTGGGCCTACAAGTGGCACTACTCAAGCAAATCCTGCTGCAACTCCACCGGCATTTATGGCCGCCACAAACACGCCCCAAGAGGTAAAGCCGGTGTTGACTGAAGAATGGATTATCAAAATTGTGGCTCAGGGGGTAAAAGCTACCACTCTAACTCATGAAGCATATGCGGTAAGGCAAGAAGTGGCATCCGAGCCAAGTGAAGGAGTGTTTAGATCAAACATCTTTTGTGCAAAATGCCGAGGATATGGGCACATGGCCACAGAATGTCCTACAGTCTCGAATTATACGTAGAACCGAGAGTCTTCTGCAACTTTTGTAAAAGGAACAATCACACTGAAGACGAGTGCCGTGAAAAGGGAAGGTGGTTAAACAATAGGAACTATGCTTATCAAGGGTTGCCAGGCCAAAGTGAACCTCCCGTGCCTAGATGGGGGCCTAGACCCACGTATGCTTATGGAGGCCAAGGCTGAGCAGGAGGATATCAAAGGCATGAGACCGCCAGAGTGTTGGCGATGTGGGTGCCTTGAGCATATACAAGCACATTGCCCGAATGCGAGGAAGCAAGAAGACTTTACACCTGTGTGCCAATATTGTAGTAGGGATGGCCATTATGATGTTGATTGCCCGCAACGAAGAAACGATTATGGCCAAGGACAAAGAGGGGTTGAGACGTCCACCTATGCACAGTCGCAACCACAACCGATGATGCAATCTCAAAGTAGAGTGCGCAACACTGGAGTAGTAATTAGGGAATTGGATCCGGGAGCTAGCACCTCTACCCACCATGTAGAGGAAGATCAAGGAAAAGGAAAAGGTAAAGAACCGATGGTGGCTGTGGTTACTCATGCACAAGAGTACACTCGAGGGGACTTAGCTCAAGCGAATGATGATGACGAGACTCAGAGGCAAAGAGATTTAGATGAAGAAGACGATGTGGAGGTCCTCCCACCAATTACACGAAAGTTTGTATCGGGTGTTCCACCATTTCCAGAAAGGCTTAAAGTCCAAGAGAAGTTGCCAAAAAAGAAGCAAGAAGAAGCGAGAATGGACATTGTACAAAGGCTTGCCGAGACCAAAGTCACCTTGGATTTGGCCACATTACTAAGGTGTTCGCCAACCTGCAGAAAGCAATTCTACAATGAGTTCATCAAGAAACCAAGGAAAGCAAAGAGAAAAGAAAAAGGGGACGAGGTGGTCTTAGGGACGATCCAAAGTATTACGACTCAAGTGGACTCGAATGCCCCTGCAGTTACACTAGAGATCAATGGATATGCGGTTCCAGGCGCGCAATTGGATAGCGGAGCCGCAGTGAACCTAATGACAGAATACATGATGAAAGCGTTGGGATTGACACAATTGGAAGATACCCCAATGTCTCTCCGAATGGTTGACCAGACGTAGGTAAAGCCTGCAAGACTAATACGAAATGTGCAAACCATTGTTGGTGGGATCGAATTCTCTGCTAACTATTTGGTTGTGAGACCAAGATCCACCGAAACTACATTTTCTATATTATTGGGGCGACCATGGCTGATGCAGGTTGATTGTGTACATGATTGGAGAACGGGGTTGATCGCTATTGGGCCCAAGACCGATCGAATACAAATCCAAGTGACCCCTAAGGAAGATGCTAGGAAAACAGTCCCGATCCAAGAGCCAGAAAAGAAGGTGGTTGAAAAGGATGTGCGTGAAAAAGTACGTGAAAAGTTCTCTCTGAAAGCAGAAAATTACAAAAGCCTTTTGCAAGATGGATTTAACTTACAAGCAACAAGGCGAGGTCAACCCAAGATGGGTGAATATGTGCTTCCGACCTTGTACAATGATGACTCAGATAGGGAGCTATTAGGGTTTTTGGGAGGATTCGATGAGTTTGAGTGTTATACGACAAGCATGGACTTGGAAGGAAAGAAGACGAAGGAAGCACAAGGCTCGTTTGAAGAGGGGAAGAGTCAATCGGCCATGCAACGGAAGGCAAAGAAACTTGGAGTTCGAACTAAAGTTACAAGGAAATGCCAAGAGTCGACGAAAGTTAGGAGCAGTGAGACGTACGTGTCAGAGGTGGTTGAAGAGATGAAACCCAAGAATGCAAGACTGAAGGACAGAAGGGGAGTCAGTGGACTAGTAGTTCGGGACGTGTGCACACTGGAAAGCGAGTGCATGGACCAAAAGACTTTGACAATGGACTATGATGGGAAAGTGGAGTTGGAAAAAGAGAGGCTAATTCAGCTAGGTGCAAAGGAAGAAAAGTGGTGTGAAGAGGAACAATCAGTTAGGAGTTGGGATGAATCTCTAGTGGTAGTTGCGGGGGAAACACAAGTTCGAGTTGGTGAAGAAAGTCACGAGAAAAGCCGAGGCAAGGAGTTAGGGAAGAACGAGCCTAGAAGAAGGAGTAGTACGAATGGAAGAGAGAAGCACGAGCGAGGTCAAGACGATCATGATGGAGAAGATACAACGGACAAGAGCATTCAAAGTATGCATGAAGGGAAAACTTCGAGGAGTCAGATGAATGAAGGACATGCTAGGGCTAGTGACAGTACGGTGAAGGATGAAGCTCGTACCAAGGATGCCGCTAGATATAGCACAAGGTCCCAAGAGATGGTGGTTTTTGTTTTGAGGTTGCTTCAAAAGAGATGTCAACAAAAGAGAAGCGAGCGAGCTAGGTTGAAGAGTTCCAAGAACAGGACATAGGAATAAACGATGAGGATACGGAGTCCCTTTTTGACAAAGACCACTGTACAAGATCAAGCGGATAACCGAGAGCGCAAGAGCCTATATATACATATGATCCTTTTTGTCAAGCATCTACCTAGAATAGGATTGTGAAGAGCTAACGCTGAGTGTCATTTTGCAGATAGGTAGCAAATAAGCACACGATGGCTGACCGGGCACAACAACAAGCACAGTTTGAGCTAGTACTTTATTTTGCAGATCAGGCCTTTTCAAGCATGGAGATATATGCAGAGAACTTGTTCACTGAATACGACATCGGGGAAGCGCATTGGTTGGTCGAGTTCCTCAATCAAGGTTTGGGTGTCGAATTTCCATTTGTGCAGTTTGAACAGTATTTGATGTATTGGACAGGAATCGTTGAGGATAGATATTTTTATTATGATTCCACTAGAGATATGCCGATAGACGAAGAGGGTTTATGTTGGGCTTGGGCGGACCAATTGGTCATAGGCAGCGATGACGAGACTCCTGAGGCGAAGCCCGATTCGCCTTCTTAGAGAGTGCTGATTTTTGGAGGTGGAGATGGCTAGGTAAGAGAGTCTCGAGTTGGTCTTACAGTAGAGTCGTTGGAAGAGAGACCTCGCGAGGGGATGAACAACTAAGTTTCAGTTAGTTAGGTTATAGGCAGCCAGGTATGCCATTTGAGTGTCGCGTCTGAGGAAGCGAAGACAACAGGGGATCAATCTATCAGGAGTCTATTTTGTTTGTGTTTTTTTTCGTATGCTTGTCGTGTGGGACAGGTGGGGGAGCGCTCCTTTTTGCCTCTCCCTAACTCTCAGGGTTCTTTTGGGGGGAAAAGAAAAGAAAAGAAGAAAAAAAAAGAGAAAAATACAAAACAAAAAGAAAAAGCAAAAACATCGTGTCTATACGTGTGCCAGAACACTATGCCGGGATAGTAGGCGAGCAGAGTCCACCTGGCCGGGCGGTCAGGACTGCGAACCGATGCTAGTTTCGCCATAGGTGCTGGAGTATGTGTATGTGTTTTGGTGCTTCGCGCCATAGTGGGTCGACAAGTGAGTGGAGCTATCTCAGCCGGGTGGATGAGACCACAAGCTACACTCAGCTTCGCTATGGGCAAGCCCTTCTGTGTGTGTTTATACATCGTGTATCTATGTTGTTGCGCGTTATGCTGCACCGGTAGATGGGTAGAGAGTGAAGGTGAGAAGCATAGAAATGCACACACGCATACACACACACTACGAAGAGACAAGCAAGACACAATGGAAGGTGAGAGATCCACTCTATTACTCAAGAACACTATTACAAGCTCAAAAGAACTCTAAACTCCAACAAGCTAACACTAACTAACACTAACCAACCTCAAAAATGAGCTCTCTAGCTCTTTTTATAGTTTCTAGACTAGTTTTGACCGGTTTCACATCTAGTGACCGGCATAGTTAAAAATTAGGTCCTAGATGCTATTTGGAAGGGTAAACGATGTCTAAAAATAAGGAAAATTGATACGCTTGTTCTACCTAAGCTCCTCAAGCTCGAGGACTCCTCGGCTTGCACAAAATGGAGCTATGGATTACAAAATGGGGTTTTCTATGTTACATATGTTACAATAGTGATGAAAATCACTGTTGGAGGTTTTTGAAAAGTATTTTAAAACATAAGTCTTTGAAAAAAGATTTGACTAGCTTCCTGCTCCGTCGTTACATGCTTCCGCGTCGTCTGTGCCTCTGGCTGCTTCCAACACCCCCCTCCCTCTCGCTTCTGTCGTCCCTGTCAGAACCTTGTTGTGAGGTCTGCCGGATATAGTTCTGTAGGAGGTCTTGAGCGAGGGTGTGCTCGGAGATACGAATGCCTCGAGCCAGATCTGCCTCGAGTTTCTCCCAGTCGATTGGTTGCGGTTCTTCCGGTGGCGGGAGCTGATAGTGTGTGGAATAGACCATTCGTTCACAGGCAAATAATTGTAATAAATGTGTAGGCCTGCTTATGAATACCTCTGAATGGTATTCCCAGAAGCCGGTTGTGAACATCTCTTCGAACGTCTGCTTGTAGCACGCCGGTAGGTACTTTATTCTGCAGTGCCAGGCATAACACACCCGTAGCGATGGCGTTGTACTCATATCATATACCAGGTCAAAATTGCCATGCTCAAAGCCCGGGGTGTTGACATGGGGTGCCTTGACGCGTCGGAAGACTTTAAAAATCATTTGCATCATGTCAAAGATTTTGACAGTCATATGCGCCGCTATATCATCCATATGCTTTAGTCTAGGGAGCCAGTGGCGAATTGTAGCCATCATGTAGCCTACAGTTGGTAACTCAATGGGTGGCTTAAAATAGGGGTAATTCAACCAGTCTTGGCACTGCTTATTGTTTTGTACCTTAATAGCAAAGGCAGTCCAGGAGCGGCGTCGTGGTACTGGTCCCCAACACGGGTTATACTTCAAATGCAAAGGTGCCTTTACCCATGTACTCATCATCTCTGGATACTATTGTAGTAAATCTTTTCGCCACTCTGGTTGATAGATCCTTCCTTGTTGTGCATCTAGTGGCAAATCATCCTCCTCGAATTGAGTTGCATGCGATGGTTTCTTACCTATCTCTTTCTCAATGGCTAACTGGTATTCGGCCATTAACATGAAATACGGTTTATACTGTAGCTCATGCCCAGATATGTATCGTCGCGGGGCCAAATGAGCAAAGAATGGAGACTGTAATATTCTTTCTTCTATCATTGCCATGGCATGTAATTGTGCCTCTACTCTAGCTGAGTGCGTTGTTCCAAGTTCCTCAATAGTCTTCATCCACGCGGGGGTCGGAAGTTCGTACGTCATCTGACCTTCGGCCGTGACGCGTCCGTCTGGGATGGGTTGTGGCGCGTACGCTTCTTCAAACGTTTCCTCCACCGGGATGCTGACCGTTTCTTCCTCAGCTGGAAGCTCAGGTGGGGAATCTGGCCTTGGTGGCGCTTCATATACTACAATCCTTGATTCAAGGGTCGATACCTGGGCCCGTAATGAGTTGAGTTCCTCTAGGAGGTCAGGAGAGGGGTCCACAGGTGCTGGTATGTCTTGGTGTGCCGGTTCTCGTAACTGGAGTAATTTGTGATCTTCTTTGAGTTTTTGTAACTCCTCGTTCATGCGGTCATATTCATCTAGCAATCTCACATGATCGTCTAGCAGCATCATCATCGAGTCTGAAGGAATGGCTTTGAACCTGCTAGGACTGAGTGGTTGGTCTGGGTGGTCGAGCGCTGCTTCTAAGTTTTCTCGGTTCTGATCCTGTAAGCGTTGGTTTTCTTCCTTGGCGGCTGCTAGGTGTCTTCGTAGTAAGCCCATGTTTCGTGTTAGCGTTGCATTGCAGACTGTCTGGGCTCTTAATAAGTTATCCAGGTCAGCAGTGGCTTCCTTGGTCTTTTCTTCGCTTTCTAGTTCCAATTTGTGATACGCCTCGCGTAATTCCTGGTATCGGCTGTTCAGAGAGGCATTCTCAATAGACAATAAATTAAGCTGCGACTGTAAGTCATTGGTTGTCCTCTGTAGCTGCTGATAATTATCACCAAGAGATGTGAACTCATCTCTTACTTGCGTCATACACATGAACATCTGTCGAAATGCATTATCTACAGTGGGTGATAGTATTAATGGGGTGCTAAATGAAGATGCAGTTGGTGTAGATGCAACGGGAATGGGGAATGGGGGTGGGAAGGTGGATGATGTAGTGATTGTTGAAAATTGTGATGTGCCTAAAAATGTTTGTGTCGTGAGTGAAGTGAGTGATGGTGCTGTGGGTGGTGAGATGTCCATGTCAGTGGACGTATCTAGTGCGGTGACCGTGAATATGGGTGTGATCGTGGGTACTCGTGCTGGTGTAAATACGGGATTTACAAAGGTTGAGGGGTAATTTACAGGGGGGCTGGCTGGAGTAGCTTGGTAGAAAGGGGAAAGAGGGGTTACAGTGGGTCGGGGAGGTGAGACGGGGGAGAAGGTTAATGGCGGTGGGAATGGGAAAAGGGGTCGTGGAGTTGTGGGGAAAGATGGAAAAGATTGATGAAGGAATGGGTTGGATAGAAAGGTGGGTGTGGGAGGGGGTAGACTAGGGCTAATGGGTGCGGGAATTGTGGGATTAGTGGTGGTAAAGACAATTTCTGCTACGCCACCGACGAATGAAGATGTTGGTCTGGGGGAAGGAGGGTGAAGAGGGGAGGCTGGAGGGATGGGCGGTGAGAGAGGAGCGGTTGGGGTGGTCGGTACTTCAGTGACTACTGAGGTTTGTACAGCTGTAGCGCGGGGTGGGGAATCTACAAAGATGGTTTCTACAGCCAACAAACTTTCGGGGACGAGGCATGCCTCCCTGGCTTGTTCTGAAGACTGTGCTCCTGTTGGTACACGAATGTATTCGTCGGGCTTTGAAAGTAGTCGTACTCTGCGGGGGTCAAACTGTGGTAGTGGCTTTCTTTGCAAGTACCTGAGTGCTTCGTTGGAGCCTACTGATTTGACTAACTCTCTGAATCCTTTGATGTATGCGTCTTCGAATCCGCCTGTGACAAGTTCTTGTTTAATTATTGCTTGACTCTCTTCCTCTGTCAGCTTTTTGCGTGCCCAAACTTTTTCCATAGTTCTATACAGCTTCTTGATAGCCAGTGTGTAAGCGGCTGCTTCGTAAGTTTCATCTTCATGGGTACTTGTATCACCATGTGTGTCTGTTTGTTGGCCTTGGCCATCTATCTGTTCATGCTCTTGGGATTCATGTGTTCCCTGGCTAGCTTCGTCGTCTCCTTCGTCGTCATCGGTTGCTGTTCTTTCGTCATCAGAGCTGGACACGATCTGTCCTTGTGGCTGATCCCTGGGTGTGGTAGGGTAGCTAGGCCTTTCAAATTCTTGAGAAAACAATTGTCCTTCTGAAAACTGGAACTCATTGGAGAATGCATCGGGCATCTCAAAATCAAAAGTTTGGTCCAGTGGCTCTGCTTGTCCTGGTTCTAAATGCGGTATTGGAAAAGAGAAAGCTTCCGCACCAATAGTGGTGGGAAGTTCAGCTTCTGTGGTGATAGGTTCTGTGGTTGTGGCTGCTTGGGGTGCAATAGGAATGGTGGTGCCCTCCGGCGTAACTGGTCTTGATAACCGTATACGAATTGGTGGTACCGTGGGAGTGGCTGCTGTTGGTGACTGCTCTGGAGATGGTTGTGGCGAGGGTGATTCTGGGACTTGTAGGCACGGGATAGTACCTCTCATCCGCTTTCCGGCTCTGCCTTTGCTAGATTTTCTAGCCTTCCTAGTGGTGCCTTTAAATGCTTTCAGTTCCTCACTGGTCATGGCACGCTCAATTGGTAAGTCATACGCCAAGCACATATATATGATCCTGGTGAGGGTGCAGCATCCATTGATTACCTTCTTTCGCTCCCATCTATGTTGTGCCAAATAGAGCTGATCAATTATCCAGCTAGCTAGATCAACCGTTTGAGGTCCAGTACATGCTAAGTACAATCCAAACCAGATTCTCTTGTGAGGCATGGTAAAACGATCCTGAGTTGGGAAAGCAAAGTGCTGCATGCATATCCGTAATGGCTTGGAAAGATCAGGGGTTATGGCTGAAATATCCTCCCACTTAGTTATGTCACCACGTTTCATCTGCTCTGGGACTAGCCGTTCTCTCTCCGTCGGAGTGTGTGTTCCATGTATTTTCAGAGCTGCGCGAATTAAATCTTTAGACAAATAAAACCTTCTGAATGGAGGATCATTTACCAAGGATGGTAACATGAATGTGCCAGGTAGATCCTTGTTCTCTGAAGCCGTTAAGGTGGTTACCAAGTAAAAACACCTGTAAAAATCGGGTTTAGGCAGAGGGTCGCTAAAATACTCTGTAAATCCCGCTCGTGCCCAAACGTGCGTTAGATCTTGTGTATTCTGTAGTCCTTCAAATTCTCTTGACAAGAACTGGTACTTGGTCCATGTGCGAAGATCAAATGCCAAGTTGGCCTCAAATATGAAATCAGCGTCTGCTAATGGTCCTGCTAGGCCTTGAAACCAATGAGAATTACGATGAATCTTCTCAGTATATCCTCTAGGAGGATCATCTATTGGCATGGGTCCTGGAAAACCTTGAAACTCTGGTGGTTGCATAGTAGGATAAGATTCTGCGAGTAATTCTCCAATATTGGCCATTGGTGTGCTTGGGCCAGCTTCTGATGGTCCTGCTTCGGTTTGCATGATGACTGATGAGCTAATGGAAAAGATCTGCTACAAAAGATTAACACATTAGTATGGAAATTAATTATGATCCCATTAAGGTGAGACTTATGCATACAATTCTTGATGAGCTTTTATTATGCATGATGTGGGGTTTAGGTGTATGAATTTATACAAGGTTTGGTTGAGGGTGAATTATTACAAGGGTGGAGTTTAAATGGGGTGGGAAAATTGTTAGATAATGGGGTACAAGAAGACGTTTGGATACGTTTCGGTATCCATTTCCTAAGAGTCTTGGAGTGGGTGGTATGTTTCTGCTGAGGGACAAAAAGTGGTATCGGGTTTGGTGGTATTGAAGGATGAAAAGATTTCGGAGGGGCATATATTACATGGCTAGAGGGTTGGGCTATAATACATTGTTTGGGTACCCAAATCTGCATGGGTGTGGGTCTATGGATAAGGTATTTCTTGGCGATCCAAATCTGCCGAGTATTGGTACTTGTAGAAGAAGATCGAGGGGACTTTGGATGCTGACTCTGCTTCTATTGAAACTTTGTTCTGTTCTCGTCTGCAGTGTTGCCAATAGCCTGTGGTTGCTGTCCTTTTGGCACCCATATTTGTTTCGTGCCACTTGTTCTGTGATGTTGATACGGCTGCTTTCTTTGCCTTGTCTGGTGTTGTCGTCGGTCTGGGTTCCTCTGTTGTGGTTGACTCTTTCGAGGTTGGGTTTGAGAGGTCCATTGGACGCTCTGCTTTGGAAAAGAAGGGAGGTCCAACACTTGCGTGACCTGCCCATTAGGAAGTGATTCGTTATTTATCTTTAATCTAGGCCAGTCCGCAGCAAGTTTGGAAGGATGAGCACCGCAGGGTGTTGTGCTCATTTGGCCGCTGATGCAACCCACCTGACCGCTGATTGTGTTCATCTGCCCTAGCGGTTGGGTAGCTGCCCCTTCTAGTTTGCAGGAAGCCCCTCGGAAGATCTCCTGTCCTTCTTCTGATTGACAATTGTCCCTAGCCAAGCCCGAGTGGGTTGGTGTAGACGTAACGTGACTGGTCTGACCCAAGATCTTCCGGTCTTCCGTCGCATGCGTTTCATAGGGTCTAGGGTTACAAACCTCAATCGGAATGCCGTTAGGGAAGTCAAGCGGTATCACTCGCTTCTGTTCTAAGGTTCCAATCTGTAAGGAGCCTTGTCTAAGATTTAGGTCCACTGAGTGATCGTATAGCCAATCTTGGCCAAGGATTAGGGGTTCTATCAGGTCGTCATCATGGCACACTAGTAGCTTCGCTGTCATGGTCACATCCTTAATGAGGATAGGAAGGTCCACCTCACCCATGCAAGGGGTTTCCATGCCTCCTAGGCCTACGAGGTATGCCTCAATTGGCCGCATTTCTATTCCTGAATCCTTATAGTGGGACCATCTAATAGCACTAGTCGAAGCACCTGAGTCAATTAAAGCCCTGAGCTCTTGGCAAGGGTTGTCGTGCTCTAGCCTGACTGTAATGAATGGTCTCTTGTCCACTATACTAGGATGAGTGGTTGACTTTACTTGACACATGGCCATGGGGTACCTGGGTGTAGTTTCCAGATGGTTATAATGTTCTCTCCCTAGTCCTTGTCTTCTTAACTTCATGCGTTTAATGCGTTCTATTGCTTTTGCCTGAGCTTCCGCTCGTATTCTATTTTCTTCCTCCTTACGCTTCTTTGCCAACGTGAGTCGTCTAAGCATATCCTCAGTAAGAGGTTCCTGATATAGCTTGACTCTACAGCCACTAATGTAATTAGGCATTATATCTCCTTCTAAAGTGGCTAACTGTACTGCTCCACTAGTTGAGAGTCTGTTAATGATCATAGGTCCATAACCTCACTTTTCTAACTTACGTGCGTGTTGCTTTAGCGTATATACTAGAACTAAATCTCCTTCTTTTAAGCCTTTATCTTTCACATGTGCATCAAAATATGCTTTCTGTCGCTTCTTCGCTGCATATATTCCTGCTGCTGCCTTTAGCCTGGTTTCTCCTAATCGTTCCAAGTCCATTATTCTTGCTGATAATTCATGGCCGGTCCACTGATGTTCTTGTGCAACCTTAAGGGTCGGTATCAAGAAGTCCAAAGGAAGCACAGCATTCTGACCAAAAACCATCTGAAAGGGAGTTGCATTGAGTACGGTCTTGTAGGCCACTCGATATGCCCAAACAGCGTGGTGTAACTGTTTGTCCCAATCTGAACGTTTGTTGTTCACGAGTTTCGTCAGTACGTTACAAAGGATCTTGTTAGTGCTTTCAGCTTGACCATTGGCCTGAGGATGATATGGTGCAGATTTCTTGTGAATCACCATAAAATCCTGTAACAAATATTCAATGACCTGGTTTAGAAAGTGAGTGCCTCGATCGCTCACTAACTCTATTGGCAATCCATATCTTGTAAAGACATTCTCAAATAAGAATTTTGCAGTTGTGTGTGCATCATTCTTTTTCGTGGCTTTTGCCTCTACCCATTTCGTAAGATAATATGTGGCAACAATAATGTATTCAGCATGTGTACCTTTTGCAGGGGGGTTAATGGGTCCTACAAAGTCTATACCCCACTTTGAAAATGCACGTCTGCTCATCATGGGTTTCAATGGCATTTCATCTCTGTGAGTAGGAAACTGAGTTCTTTGGCACACATCACATCTCTTTACATAGGTATGAGCATCCATGTGAAGAGTGGGCCACCATAATCCTGCAAAGAGGATGGCTTTGATTATCCTATCGGGTCCAAAATGACCTCCTGCAACACCTTGGTGTGCAGTCTCTAGTATGCTCAGATAATCGCTCTCATGAACACATTGTCTTAGATATCCATCTCGTCCTCTTTTGTATAGGTTATCGCCAATAAGTGAATATTCTTGAGCTTCCTGCTCTAGACTGCGTTGTCGAGCTAAGGTCATTCCTTGAGGGAATGTGTTCATCCTCAAGTATGTCACTAATTGTTCACTCCAGTCTGGTGTGAGAGACACGTGATATAATGTAGCATGCTCTACTGACGGTCTTTCACAACAAACATTGCATTCTTTACACAACTTGTAGACATCTGCTTCCATCGAAGGCCAATATACTCCTAGCCTATGCAGAGTCTGTAATGTTCGATGTTTTGAATGATGTTGCTTTAATGCACCTATGTGTGCTAATTGCAACCAATTCGCATGTTCTGATTCATCTACACAACAAGCAAGAATCTTTTTATTATCCTGTTTATATATGCTTCCTGCCATTATTTGGTATCTCTGAGATTTGGTAATCTCTCCTTCTTTGATCTTTATCTTAGGATTCTTGGGTCCGTATGTCAGAATAGGGACTATAGGCTTAGCCCATTCTGGTGCTATCTCAAGATTAAACAAATAAGCATCTGGTAATTCATCCGCTATTCCTTGAGGAGCTTCTCCTGAGGTTAATCTTGAAAGGTGGTCAACTCTAAGATGTGTCTTCCCTTTCCTGACTACGACTTCAAAATCATACTCCATGAGTAATAGAAACTAGCATATCAATCGTCTTGTGTTACATGGTTTGTTGACTAAGTACAATAGGGCTTGATGATCCGTAAAGAACTTGAATTTGTTGGCCAACAAGTAGTGCCTAAACTTCTTTACTGCGTAGATCATCCCTAATCCTTCTCGTTCCGTCGTGGTGTAATTTCTTTCTACTGCGTTCAATTGTCTACTAGCGTAAGCTATGGGGAGATCTATGTTACCTTCATTCGTGGGTTGTGCTAACACACATCCTATGGCATAATTGGATGCATTCACATGTACATGGAATGGCTTACTCCAATCTGGGGTAGTCAATATAGGTGCTGAGCACAAACGTCGTTTAAGTTCATTGAATGAATTTTCACATTCATCTGTCCATTCAAAGTTGGTTAAAAGAGAGTACAAAGGCTTGGCTATGATTGCATACATGTGTAGGAATCTCCTATAATAACCGCAATGGCCCATAAATGCCTGTACCTCTTTCACATTAGTTGGTCTAGGTAATTCTGCAATTACCTTCACCTTTTCTTCATCCGTAGAGATTCCATTTTTTGACACAATGTGTCCTAGAATTTTGCCTTGTCTGACCATGAAAACGCATTTTTCTGGGTTCAAACAAACCTGATATTCTCGACATTTGTCGAATATTTGTCTTAACTCTGGGATATGCGTCTGTCTTACATTTGAATGAGCACATAAGTCATCGACATAAACTTCCAAACTCTTGCGTAAGAATTCCTTAAAAACATGACACATGAGTCGCTGGAAAGTGGCGGGTGCATTTGTTAAGCCAAATGGCATCACACGAAATGCAAATATGCCCCATTCAGTGGCAAATGCCGTCTTGTGTTGGTCCTCTGGAGCAATGGCTACTTGATTATAGCCTGAAAATCCATCAAGAAAGCTGTAAACTTCCTTGCCCGCAACTCTTTCCAATAGATGTTCTGTGATAGGAAGAGGATACCTATCTCTAATCGTTGCGGCATTAACTTTTTTAAGGTTAATACGCAATTTTCCATTCTTCTTGGGTACAACCACAATGGGTGATACCCATTCGGTATGCTCAATTTCGTAAATGAATCCTGCTTCTATCAAGCGATCTATCTCCTCTTTAATCTTCGCAGCGTAGTTATCATTGTACGTGTACGGTTTCTGTTTTGTAGGTTTTGCATCTGGAGTCATAGGGATTCTATGAGAACATATATCTGGATCTACTCCTTTCAAATCTTTGTAACTCCACGCAAAACATCTCTATATTCGCGCAATAGGGCAACTAGCTCTTCTTCTTCTTCCTTCGTCAAATCATGCCCTATGTATGTACATTTTTCTTCTTCTCCTTCGATAGCAACTATTATTTTCTTAGTTTTCTCTCGGTTATCATATACTTGTCCGTCATTTGCCTTTCTATTAGGCATTCGTACCATGATTCTTCTATCTTCGATTTCATATTTCTTGAAGTTCTCGGGTACCTCAAACAAAGATTCTTCTTTTTCTGACATGGTTTCTTTCTTCTTTCTTTTCTTGCCTTCACTCTTGTTAGTCACTTCTGTGGCTAACCTCACCTCATTCGTAATTTCCTCGTGTCTCTGAGGGTGAGTCTCTACCTCGTGAAAGTATTCTTCCTCTGATGCAAAGGGAGAATCCATGATAATTGATTCTAAATCGAAATCGCTTGCATCCTCAAATGCATCAGTGTTAGGTTCACTCTTCTAAAATTGCATCGCACATGATTGGCTCTATCGTGAAAACTGATATGTCATAGCCATCCTCGTCACAGTGGGGTGTCCATTGTTCTTCATTGATGGCTACATCCATGGTTGCTAGGATTTCTGCCCAACCATGGGGTTCAAACTCTTCATCTGGGAATACTACAGGTGCGTAGGCTGGATCTTGAAGGGTTCGTGGATGTTGTTCTGCGCCTAAGGTCCTGGCTTCTAACCTTTCTTCCTCTTGTTTTGCAACTTTACACATCCATAAGTGAGTATCCTCATGCAACCAAGAAGGATCTGATTCTAATGAGTGCACAGATTCTGTCTCTACTGGTGTGTTATGGATGGTATTCCATTGTATTGGGGGTACATCTCTATGTGAATAGTCTTTAAGGTTGACTTTGGTAGTCACTCCTAAATGTTGCAGGTACAAAGAATTAGTTCCCCAATCTTGTACAATTTGCAACTGACGCATGAATGGTCGTCCCAATATCATCTTATAAGCATGGTTTTTTGCAAAGTCACAAATGGCAAAAGTATGCTCAAATTCTACACCACAAGTGGTGAGTGATATTCCTTCTAGTAAGCCTAATGGTTTTTCTATGTGTCCATCAGCCATTTGCAGCTTCATCCTGGTGGGTCTCAATGCTGGCTTACCCCAACGTTTCCATAAGGCGGTGGTAGCTATGGCTACTCCGGCTCCTGAATCTAAGATGGCTTTCGTGGTGTAGCCCTGATGGGTTATCGAAAGATAAGTGTTACCTTCCTCTCCTTCGCTTACATCTCCGATCTTTTCTACGGGTATTTCTGGTACCTCATTTCGTGATCCTATTTGTGAGGGAGTAGTAGCAAGCTCGGGGAATTGATTTGCTACATGTTTCCACAATTTTGGTTTTACCTTCAATAACTCCTCTAGAGTGAGATGACATTGTACTTTGGTATTCTTGATCACTTCCGTGTTTCTAGGGATTACTGATTCTTCCTTCCTCACTATTATCGTGGGTGCTCTCATACTAATAGACTTTGCTTCCCAAGGTCCTGTGAACTGAGGTAATTCTTGTAAAGAATTAGATTCAAAAGCTGTGTGTTCACTCAGTTGTTCCTCCTCTACCTCATCGTAAATAGAGGGGATGTCTTGGGGAAATTGTTCCTGCAAGTCATCTATTTCTTGAATAGGAGGACGGGTTCCTTGTTCCTTTCTCCATTTCTCTTCTTGGATTTCTCTCAAAAATTCATGTGAATATTTATGTATGGAAGACAAATTGTCTTGACTTTCTGTATTGGGTACTTGAGACAGGGATGGTGCATTCCTTTCCTGTGTCTCTGGGACAATAGGGTTCCTAGGCTGATCCTTTTTCTCTTTGCTTTCAATCAAATATTCTAGCCTCTCCATTAGTCCTTGAAAGTGTAGTTCCGGTTTTGCCATGTTATTCCAATTAAGATATCTAGAGGCTTCGAACAAAGCTTGTGCTAGTTCTACCATCTTCATGCAAAGTTTAGTTCTCTCCATTTCTAGATCAGCTCGAGGGTAATTTTTGCTCATTTCAGCTACCTGAGGTCCCTCTTTTAATCTAGCTTGATATGCACGAAACATCATGTCTAGATTTTCTGGTATGGGTTCCGCTAAAACTGATCCTGATTTCTGAGCTGGATTCTCTTGATTCAATTCCTGTGAAGTCAATTCTAGGATTTTGGCTCTAGATTCCTTCAAACTTCCTTCCAACTCAGTTATCTTTTTACTCCATTTTCTCTTTATTCTTTCTCTAGAATCTTTCCAAGATTTTGTCTTTTTACTGCTCGATTCTGCAACTTCACTAGTTCCGACTACTTTCTCCTGATTAAGCTGTTGGTTCTGTAAGAGCGCCTGGGCTCTTGTTATAGCTTGGATAGGCACGTATGTAGGGTTGGATCCATCTGCGTTATTTACAATACCTATCACGTTGATCGGTGTCACATTCGAAGCGTTAACTGGATTTTTAGGACAATCTTTGATTATGTGCTCTTTGCCACAATCAGCACAAAAGCCTTGGATGTTATAGTACTGTGATTGTCCTGCTATCGGGGGATGTGGACAATCCTTTATGAAATGATCTCCTTGGCACCTAAAGCATGGTCCTCTAGGGCCCTGTGGTCTTTGTTGTCTCAATTGGGGCCGTGGATTTGGGTTCGTGTACATCACATTAGCATAGTCGGGCTCCCAACTAGGTTCCACTGGTGGACCATCATAATGATATGTTTCTACGTGTTCTGGTGACTCTGTGTAATATGCGGGTGGACTATCTACATGCGTAGAGTCAAAACTGTTCAAATTCGGGTCACCCTCTGTGATCAAAGGTGAAGAAGGCACTAAGGCCCTACTTAGGTTCTCTTCTGCAGCAGCGTATTTGACTGAGATGACATTCGCTGGTGGGGGTGGCTGCTGAGCTAAGACAGGTTGAGGTCTCTGTTGAGCCTGGTATGGGTAGTTCTGAGGAGGCCTATAGTAATAAGGCTGAGCATTGTATTGGCCTTGATACCTACCTGGCTGCGGGTATGCTTGCGGGTAGTTCTGTCTCATGGTTTGTTTGTTGTATGGGCAGTCCTGAGCCGTATGATTCGTGTATCTTCTTTCAATTGTACAGTATTGGCCACTAGGGTTGGCTTGAGGTTGTGTTGTATTGGGACACACATTTGCCATATGGTCACCACCACAGGTGTAACAACGCTTGTTCATTAGCACCCTAGGTTTACTAGAAACTCCTAGTTTCTGGGCCACTTTTTCTGCAAGGTCTTCTATTGAGCTAGATAATTTTGTGGATGCTAGAGATGAACAGTCTGAGTCCTTATAGACCTTTGAGAGTTCCAACTCGTCTCCTAAGTTGTCCTCAATGTCTATACAAGTTCTTACACATTGCTCTAGCATTCTGGGTTCTTTTAGGTACACGTAGGAGCGTAGTTTAGAGCTCAACAAGCCATCTAGAAATAATGACACTTGTTTAGCTTGTGAGGGTAGCTCTTGCATTGGACATCGTTCAACATATTGTCTAAACCTACGTACTGCCAGTCTTACTGTTTCCTGAGGGGTCTGTTTAAAGCTATGAATCAACGAAGACGTGTCATGTCTAATCCCACTTTTAGAGAATTCAGTGATGAATGACTCTAAAAAGTGATGGATGTCTCTAAATTGCCTTTGTTGCAATGGTTGGAACCAAGTTAAAGCTGTATTCTTTAACGTTAGTCCAAATGCGTTGTATTGCGTGAACATGTCTTCAACTTGTTCGGCTCTTAGTACTTGCTTGAATTCTGCGACATGGTCATAGGGATCTCCTGTCCCATCAAAGTAATTTTTCATTGATTTTACTAACTGTGTGGGTCTCAATATTCTTGCGTGTTCGCGTGGTCTAGGTAGAGGAAAATCATCTCTACCACCTAGTATTCCATGATCTCTTTGTCTATCCGCTCTATTAGTGTCTGTGGTTGTTCTATCTCTCCCTACGGGGTGATTAAAGCTTACTTCCGGTCTCTCTTTATTTCCCTCTCTTTGATTTCCATGGGCTGAGGATGTTCCTGCCCCTTGTTGACTTGTATTCATGTTCGTTCTAGATGGAGGGAATACCAATTCACCTCTCCATGTGTATGTGTTTTTAGCGCGGTCAGGTACCAAAAAGACTCTTTCTGAAGTCTCATCCAGGTATACAACCTTTCCAGGTGTATCCGGGTCCTTGAACTCGTATATCGTGATGATACCTACCTCACTAAGTAGTTCTGTCTTGTATCTCCAAAAGGCTTCATCAGTTCCTTTATTTACAAACAACTCTATGCTTCTGTTGTCCTGAGGGATCCAATCCGGGATTAGTACTCGTGTCAGTACAGATTTCCCTCTAGGTGTTCTAGGCTCTTCTAATGGTTCTTTTCCTTGAGATTTTGCTTCCGTCTCTGGTTGAATCACGCCAAACTCATTGGTGTTGTTTGGCTGCGTACTTAAGATGTACATCGTTCCTTCCTTGTCTATGTACGCGTCTCTCTCGAACTTCACCACTGGATGTTCCAATCCAATGGGTTGATCGGGGTTGTGCATTTGCACCACTTGCCTTCGCAAACCATCCTCATAGATGCGAGCACCTAATCGGTTGGTTCGGAGAAACTCTAGTTGCGTTCTATAGGGTCCTTCTGGTTTTTCTAAATAGGCTACATTCGACCCTCCTTCTGGTCTTTCTATGCTAAATGCCATTTCTGATTCGCTGGTATCTGAGCTCTCGCAGGGATAACTAGTGTTCAACTGTTGAGCCCACGATCGTGCAGTAGTTCTTACACTTGCCCGATCTAAGGTTCATTAATTTTCTTCCTTGCACACTCAGTACACGCTCAGATCGTCAATGATTCTTTGTTATTACTTTCTTGTTTCTTTTTAAATTTCTTTAGATTCTTGTCTTAATGTATGCATCAGGAATTCGACTTTCCGTGATACTTTGAGTTCTCGTTCCGTCAGACTTATGTTCTTTCCTTTAGGTTTTCGTGTCACACACCTTTACTTTAGTCTTGAACTTGATAAATTTAACTCTCTTGAACTTGAGGCGTTCCTATCGTCTTTAATCCACAATGCTAACGTTTAGCCTAAGCTAAGAATTGACTGAGGGGGTTGAGTAATCTTCCAACCTCGAGTCAGCTTTTCTGGTTGCTCTGATGCCCAAGAAGCCGTGCTTACCAAGCTTTATGCCCTTCACTGCCTTGCCTTGGTTGCCTTCGATTGCCCTTGCTAGACCTGGAAAAATTCAATATTAGACCAATTCATAGTTGGATGATCAAGCACTTGATTATATACACCTTTTAAGTCCCTTCCCTTTTGCCCAACTTTTTAATGTTTGCCCCCTAGCTTTCTAGTCCCAAACTAGGTCAACCTCAAAATAGCTTGTCTAAAAATATATGTATCCTTTAAGAAAAAAACAGTTGAGGTCACGTAGTACTCGTCAAGAGCTTTCTAATGAGCTATTAAGCTCAAAAAACGGACTTCGGATGAAAAAGTTATGACCGTTCAGGCCCTGGGGGGTAAAAACTGACAAACAGGTTTTTCTCCAAATATGAGCTAAGGGGTCTCCTATGAGTCTAATCACCCAAAAATTTCCCAAAAATAGCCCCAAAATTGGCCCAAAAATGAAACCCTAAAATGTGCGATGGGGGTGCACAATCGCGATGGTCTGAGATGATCGTGATGGTCTGAGACTGTCGCGATGGTGTGAGGGTGAACCGTCGCGATGGCGTGAAAGTGAACCGTCGCAATGGCTCGAGGGTGAACCGTCGCGATGGCGTGATGCGCGAACCGTCGCGATGGTCTGAAGTGCACCGTCGCGATGGCGTGAAAGTGGACAATCGCGATGGCGTGAAAGTGGACAATCGCGATGGCGTGAAAGTGGACAATCGCGATGGCGTGAAAGTGGACAATCGTGATGGCGTGAAAGTGGACAATCGCGATGGCGTGAAAGTGGACAATCGCGATGGCTCGATCAGGCGGACAATCGCGATGGCGTCAGTCAACGGTCAACGTGCACAATCGCGATGGTCCAAAGTGAACCGTCGCGATGGTCCAAATGCGATGGCGTGAGCCAATCGCGATGGTCCGAATTTTTGAAGTGTTGCGATGGTGTGAGGGTGTCGTCGCGATGGTCCAAAAAATGAACCGTCGCGATGGTCTAGCTTGCCACGTGGCACCGTCGGCGCGATGGCGTGAGCCAATCGCGATGGTGTGACACAATCGCGATGGTCTGAGACCGTCGCGATGGTCCACCAAACTGTGATTTTTTGAGATGCAGCTATGGATTCCTACACACGCAGGGGTCGCCTACACGGTGGTGAACTCGCCTTCCTCAAAATCCGAACTTTGCAGACCATCGCGATGATCTGACACAGTCGGAAATTTTTGACAGAAACTGAAGTTTTTACCTTTTCCAAGCTTTCCTGATACAGTGGAGCACTGTACCTGCAAGAAAACTCAAGAAAGCAAAAGCACACACAAGCACAAAAGCTCTCTCTCACTCTCTCGCATGCACAAATGAGGGGAAATGAGGAGAATGGGTGGGATATGGTGAATTTTCTGATTTTTTTGGAGATGAAGATGATGATGCGGTGATGAAGATGGAGTGTGGGGGAGGTGAAAAACACTAAAAACTAAGTAAAAACAACAACAAAAACTGAAATTTTTACCTTCCAACGCCACTTCTTGCTATACTCTTACCATCACACATTCGTCCTAGACTCGATCCCCGGCAACGGCGCCAAATTTGGTGTTGCTCTAGCACAATGGTGAGAACCACGTTAAGAAGCTTCACCTCCTTAATATCAATCCGCGGAAGAGATAGGAGTGATATGAAGATCGTGAATGTGAGATGAAGTGAGAGTGAAGGTGAGAAGCATAGAAATGCACACACGCATACACACACACTACGAAGAGACAAGCAAGACACAATGGAAGGTGAGAGATCCACTCTATTACTCAAGAACACTATTACAAGCTCAAAAGAACTCTAAACTCCAACAAGCTAACACTAACTAACACTAACCAACCTCAAAAATGAGCTCTCTAGCTCTTTTTATAGTTTCTAGACTAGTTTTGACCGGTTTCACATCTAGTGACCGGCATAGTTAAAAATTAGGTCCTAGATGCTATTTGGAAGGGTAAACGATGTCTAAAAATAACGAAAATTGATACGCTTGTTCTACCTAAGCTCCTCAAGCTCAAGGACTCCTCGGCTTGCACAAAATGGAGTGGGTTTTCTATGTTACATATGTTACAATAGTGATGAAAATCACTGTTGGAGGTTTTTGAAAAGTATTTTAAAACATAAGTCTTTGAAAAAAGATTTGACTGGCTTCCTGCTCCGTCGTTACATGCTTCCGCGTCGTTTGTGCCTCTGGCTGCTTCCAACAAAGTCTCACAATACCATGAGACTTTGCTGCATAATTAGAGAACCATTCTCTGTGTGGTGTCACATGGAAAGAAGCACTAGAATCTAGTAGCCATGTGTGGGAAAGAGAATCAGCCATAAGCGCCTCAGATGGCACAATACTATCAAGTGTCAACACATCAACATCATCAAAAATAGCATTAATTTCTTCAATCTTGATAGTTGAAGTAGATAGTGCAGGTAACTCTTTAACATGCCCATCAACGTTTTGTCCTTTACCTTTAGCATTCTTTAATGCATAAGAACCTTTCTTCATATGTCCTTTCTTATGACAATAATGGCATTCGATATCCCTCTTCTTTGATTTACTTCTACTCTTATTTTGTTGACCATTCTTTTCCTTGTTCTTGCTCCTACCTCGTTGCTGATTCTTTCCTTGGCAAGAATCACGAACATTATATGCATCTCCACTCTGAGTGCCAACCATAGATTTTCTATGAATCTTCTCACTCAAGAGTGCTTCACCTATGTCATCATAGACAAGTTCACCACCAGGTGCACTATTGCTAATAGCTGTGCAAAATGTATCCCATGATGATGGCAGGGTGCATAACAGTAATACTGCTTTCATTTCGTTATCCATATCCATTTTCTAAGCCTCTAACTAGGAGAATATAGCATCAAACTCATTTAGATGAGCGGCAACACTATGTGTCCTTCATACAAAGGTCATATAATTTTCTCATCAGATACACTTTATTTGATGCCGTCTCTTTTTCATATGTATTGCATAACTTCTTCCAAAGCTCCTTTGCACTTTCACTATCTAATACTGTAAAGTAAACATTATCTGTCAGGTGCAAGTGAATGGTAGACCTAGCCATTTCATCTAACTCATCCCAATCATCTTCATCCATGTCAGTAGGCTTCTTTGAAATCCCATTTACTGGCTTCCATTGCCTCCTTTGAACCAGCACATCTTTAATCTGACTCTTCCATAGAGCAAAGTTTGTGCCATCAAATTTTCGGATCTCAAAATGGTCTTTGCCCTGCAAGTTATAGCTCCTCCTCAGAACACTAGCACTAGACCCTGATCCACTGGATGTGCCTGAGACCTCTGATGCCATGATGGTAGAGAACTGAATGGAATGATAATGGAGCTATAAGAGTCTGAACACCAATGAATAAGTGTATCAAGGAGTAAATCGACCACTCTATAGTTGGCAAAACCAAAAATCTAGAAAAATTTTGCCAGAGTATCCTTTGCAAAATGAGCGTATGACCAGTGTCAAAATATCATAAAACTGCACGTAGTGACATGTTTTCCTGCATAGTGAATCACTGACTCCACTGCATATAATCAGTTACCCAATAGAAGACAACTAGGCTTATTGAGCACCTATGAACAGCTATCATACATCTCCTATGGCAAGGCTAGGTAAGTCTTCCACCACCTGCATCATCGAAGAGACCCCGACATCTGGGTGTCTCCTAGTTAAGAAAACCTCATCATGACCCTCTTTATCAAATGTAAAAGGCTTTATGCAAAGAACGTAACCGCTATATCAATGACCACATGGATGTACATAAGCGATATCCACATAAGCATACATGATGTGTATGTGCTCAATATATGTAGTAAAATGACACTAAAAGGCTGAATGCACTCTGATGTTTCTGGCTCAAAAACTTGCATAAATTTGCAACGGCTGCTCCCACCAAAACCGAAAACCTTTAGAGAAACCTATAGTTTTGCAAGTGTGGCTGAAAAACACAGTCCCAAAGGTTGATATTTATTGTCAGAGAAGTACAAAGAACACTCTTCTTGATGTTCACAGACCTGTGTGAAGAGAACTATGTGCAAAAGTACTCCAAAATGGCTCCAAAAGACACCCAAAAATGCTTCAAAAATAGGCTTTGAAAGCAAAGAATGAAGCTTTGAGGGACCAAAACATCTTCAAGGTAATGTGAACCTTAGTCTTTCCCCTTCTTCAGACACCACAAGAGTGTAGCTTAGTGGCAAGAGATTGTAACAGTTAAGCGAGCTCTAGGGGGAAGAATACTGGGATGGGTGACCTCCCGGGAAGTACCGGGAACCTCTATCTTCCTTGATCGTTGAGGTCCTCCCTCGCGCGTAGCCAACGATGCCAACGGTGACTTTAGTGACTCAGACAAAAGGAACAAAGCTTTTTGCGTCGAACTGCTCTGATACCAGTGAAGTATTTCGATGATGATACACCACAATGTGCTCTCCTTCTCGAGAGCTCCATGACGATATGCTCAGAGTAGAAAACTGGGCTCCTGAGGCCACGCAGAGTACTTCACACAGATGCTGCCGAATACACAAAAACACAGTACACAAGGAGCACAAAGACAGACTTCTTAGGTCTTACAAATGCGATCGAACTTAGTCTATGACTGACAAGGCCACTATATGTTTTATTAAAGAACATATACAAGGAAGTGTCAGTAACCATTTGGCCTTTCACATGGACACTAACAATAACAGGATCAAATGTATGTGATAGCAGAATAAAGAAGAAAGAAAGCTTCTTGAGGATCTCTTCATCTCATTTAGGGAATCAAATGATAAACTTGGCACAAAAAAGAGTTCCTGAGAGACATTGGGAGCTATAAATGATAAAGAGGAGTCTCAAAAATAGAAATGAAGGGACATCCTCCAGCAATTTGATATTTGTGGATGGTTGGTATGGAATCACATCTTCATTGGATGGAATGTATGTGATAGCAAGACAAAAAAAGGAGTCTTCTTGAGGATATCTTTGTCAGATTCGGGGAAGCAAATGATAAGCATGGCATAGAGAAGAGTTTCAAAGAGATATTGAAGGCTATTAATGATGAAGAGGAGTCTTAAAAATAGAAATGAAGGGACATCTTCAAGCAATTTGATGTTTGCCGATGGTTGGTACAGAATCACATCTCCATTGGATTGAATGTAGGTGATTGAATGTAGAGATATCCTCAAGCAATTTGATGTCTTTTGATGGTTGGTACCGAATCACATCTCCATTGGTTTGAATAAATGTGATAGCAAGAAGAAAAGAGGAGGTGTCTTGAGGATCTCTTTGTCTGGTTTGGAGAAGCAAATGATAAGCACGACATAGAACAGAGTTCTTGAGCGACATTCACATCTATTAATGATAAAGTGGAGTCTCAAAAATATAAATGAAGGGACATCCTCAAGCAATTTGATATTTGTGGATTGTTGGTATGGAATCACATCTCCATTGGATCGAATGTATGTGATAGGAAGAAGAAAAAAGGAGGATTCATGAGGATTTCTTTGTCTGATTCAAGGAAGAAAATGATAAGCATGGCACAGAAAAGAGTCCTTGAGAGACATTGAGGGCTATTAATGATGAAGATAAGTCTCAAAAATAAAAATGAAGGGATATCCTCAAGCAATTTGATATTTTTCGATGGTTGGTACTGAATCACATCTCCATTGGAAGGAATGTATCTGATAACAAGAAGAAAAAAGGAGGCTTCTTGAGGATCTATTCATCTCATTTGGGGAAGCAAATGATAAGCATGGCACAGAGTTCTTGAGAGACATTGAGAGAAATGAAGGGACATCCTCAAGCAATTTCATGTTTTTTTATGGTTTTTATGGAATCACATCTCCATTGGATGGAATGTATGTCATAGCAAGAAGAAAAAATGAGGCTTCTTGAGGATCTCTTCATCTCTTTCGGCGAAGCGAACGATGAACATGGCACAAAGAGTTCATGAGAGACATCTAAATACAAGAACAAGAACAAAAATGGTTAGTCTGATTTGGGGAAAAGAGTTCTTGAGAGACGTTGAGTCTCAAAAATAGAAATGAAGGGACATCGTCAAGGAAGCACATCTCTTGATGGTTGGTTGGTTCGTCTGATAAGCATGGCACAAAAAAGAGTTCCTACGAGACATTCAAGGAATTTGATATTTTTCAATTTGGGGAAGCATATGATAAGCATGGCACATAAAAGGGTTCCTGAGAGACATTGACGACTATTAATGATCAAGAGGAGTCTCAGAAATACAAGTGAAGGGACATCCTCAAGGAATTTGATATTTGTCGATGATATTTGATCACATATACATTGGATCAAATGCATGTGATATCAAGAAGAAAATTTGAGGCTTCTTCAGGATCTCTTCCTCTCATTTGGGGAAGCAAATGATAAGCATGGCACAGAAAAGAGTTCTTGAGAGACATTGAGCGCTATCAATGATGAAGAGGAGTCTCAGAAACATAATTGAACAGACACCCTCAAGAAATTTGATATTTTTTTATGGTTGGTACTGAATCACATCTCCATTGGATTGAATGTATGTGATAGCAAGAAGAAAAGAAGGAGGCTTCTTGAGAATCTCTTCGTATGATTCAGCGAAGCAAATAATATGCATGGCACAGAAAAACGTTCCTGAGAGAGATTGGGGGCTATTAATGATGAAGAGGAGTCTTAGAAATAGAATTTAAGGAACATCCCTGAGCAATTTGATATTTATCGATAGTTGGTATGGAATCACAACTGCATTGGATCGAATGTATGTGATAGCAAGAACAAAAAAGGAGGCTCCTTGAGGATCTCTATCGTCTGATTCAAGGAAGCAAATGATAAGCATGACACACATAAGAGTTTTTGAGAGACATTGAGGGCTACTAATGTTGAAGATGAGTCTCAAAAATAGAAATGAAGGTACATCCTCAAGAAATTTTATATTTTTCGATGGATGGTACGGAAGAACATCTCCATTGGATTGAATGTATCTGATAGTGTTGTAGTATGCCCTTGGGGAGCCAAGACCCGCACCACCTTGCATGGAAGCAAGAAGGAAGGCTCAAAAAGGACTCTCCTTTCATCCACCCCAACCTCCATCATGTTCAAGCCATTGGCCATCAGCCCACAGCTATGCCACATGCTTGAAAACATGGAGAGATGGGAGTCAAGGATCCTAGTCACATATGTAAAATACAAGAAAGTTGCAACACTCTACTTACAAGCGATTAGGGCCGTCCAAGCTTCTTTGATGGGCCTAATCGCTTGAATTGGTTGTGTCCAAACAAGTATCATATTTCTAGCTATATGAATGAATGCTCCATATAGAACAACTTAATGTGTGTATAAATGTTATTTTCAGCATTAATTATATGTTTCTATAAAGTTTAGGGTGAGAAATCGAACATGACCGATGCAAGCAATTAGGCCCATCCAATATTCTTTGATGACCCTAATCGCTTGAATCGATCGTGTCTCATGCTTTGTTTCTGCTTGTGTTTCGAGTTATTTCTATGACTTTTAAAGTTCCCTTGGACTTTTTCTATCCTAGGTTTTGAATTTTTTCCACAGTTATCTATATTGGATGAAGACAACTATGTTGGCAAGGGGAAGGGAACAAGGAAAACCATAGAGGAGAAAGGAAAGACAAAGGTGGATATTCATTCAGTGACCCACTATCTTCCAAAATTGAATCCAGAATTATTTTGTGTTATTCATAAGCACTATAGTGAAGAGCCAGATTTTGCACTATTCTCCTTGAGGACTCTTTCAAGATACATCGGTTTTACTTCAATACCCTTTAATGCATACAGAGTTTTACTACTTGAAAGAACAACTGCATTTATAATTTTTGGATATGCCCCAGGATTCAATGCTTCAAGGGCAGGCTACTTCCTTTGTTACTCAAGCTATGCAATGACTGCATGGATGTCAGATGTTAAAAGTATTGTTGGCTACAGGAGAAAAGAGTACCTCAGATATAGAGGAGATTTGTTAGAGCCAAGCTCATTCAAAAGACTCAAGAAGGATTAAATATATTTCTTTTCAAAGCTCATGAAATGTACATAGATACACATATTTATTGCGCAAAGGGATACAAGACATTGCAAAAATGAAGGATGCAATCTTTTTTGTGTAATTGATCCATGTCCTAATATTAATCCTTATTGATCCATGATCTGCTTTTCTCTAGTGAAAGTCCTATTTATCTGGTGACAATATTTTTCATGAGCTCTTTTGTAATCTTCTTCTCAAGAATCAATCAAAAATCTCTTTGAAGGAAGATTTGCAGAATTCAAGCTCATTTAGAAGACTCAAAAAAGATGTACATACATAGACATATTTCTTTTCAAAGCTTCTTACATCACGAAATGTACATACATAGACATCTTTATTTCTCAAAGAAATAAAAGACATTGCAAATATTAAAGATTCCTTTGGAATGTAATCTTTTTCATTTTGTGATATTGATCCATGATTTTTTTGTTTGATGATAGTCCTATTCTTTTGATGACAATATTTGCTATGAGCTCCTTTGTAATTGTCTTCTAAAGAACCAATCAAAAATCTCTTTGGAGACATTACTTTTTGTTACTCCTCCTCCTTTCCTTGTGCACCTAAAGAAGCTTCTCCTTGCTTGATAATGAGATTTTTCCATGCCTTGGGTGTTCCATTTGGCAAGTGTTTCCTTTTTTGCAAAGAATGCACCATGCACAAGAAGAATATGCTGGAATAACAGAAGAGTTTCATCAGATGTTCATTTCAATTAAAGAAAAATAAATTGAATAAAATATCTTTGAAACTCACCAAGTAGTTTGTTATGTCTTTGGCACTCCATGCCTCTATGATGGTTTCTATAAGCTCTGTGGTCGCATTTCTGAAATCTATCACAAAGCTATTTGATGTTACCTACTGCCTCATGATCTTTTAAAAATTATCTAGTTTGACCCGCACCTCCATTCTCTTTTTTGCTATTTATGGTTTGCTTTTTACATTAGTTGTGAACTCACAAAATTTTTTCTAGCAATTCCACATGGCATTTAGTTGTTTGTCATCATGGTTGCTGAAGAATCTCCTTGCTTTTGCACCTCCCATTGAGACATCCTGTAGTACATTGCTTGTATTTTGTGAAAGCTTTGGATCTTTTCTTAGATCAACATCACCACCATGAAATCCCATTTTTGAAAGTAGAGATTCACATTTTTTTAATGCAAATCCCTCTTATGTAGTGTGTTTTGTAAATAGTTTATGTATTGTACATAATTCCTTGAAATGTCCCAGAGCCTTGAACGATAGCCTCGTAAACCATCCTCACCATATCCTACAAATCTAATTAGATCATGAAGATTATGAAAAGGAGGATACCTTCTAGTTTGTGGATCAATTGGATAAACAGATCCATCTGCCCATATGTCGATATGTTTTTTGCCTTCTTTCTGCAATCCATCCACTTCAGAAGGTTGAAGAGCTATTCGGAATACCTTTCTTGTCATTGCATACTCATGACTAATTGCAATGTTGATATGGAAGTTATCACAATGATTTCGGCTAGTTGAAAGCTCAATGAGTGTTCGGGGTTGAAGTTCTCCATGGTCTGCTACGAAGAGTGACACGAAAGTGTCTAAAATGACATGAAAGAGAGAAACAAGCCTGCTATGGAAAGTAGAGTAAAAAAGTGCAAAACGTCACGATAAGCACACATTATATAGGTATGTGAACAAGAGGAAAATTTGAATTTTCATGAACGCCTGATGAGCATAAACTTCGAGGCGTCAGATATTTGATGATGGTTGGTACTGAATCACATCTCCATTGGATTGAATGTACGTGATAGCAAGAAGAAAAAACGAGGCTTCTTTAGGATCTCTTTGTCTGACGTGGGGAAGCAAATGATAAGCATGGCATAGAAAAGAGTTTCCAAGAGACATTGAGGGCTATCCATGATGAAGAGGAGTGTCACAAATAGAAATGAATAGACATCCTCAAGCAATTTGATATTTCTCAATGGTTGGTACTGAATCACATCTCCATTGGATCAAATGTATGTGATAGCAACAAGAAAAGAGGAGGCTTCCAATGATGAAGAGGAGTCTAAGAAATAGAAATGAAGGGAAATCCTTAAGCATTTGTCGATGGTTGGTACTGAATCACATCTCCATTGGATCAAATATAGGTGATAGCAAGAAGGAAAAAGGAGGATTCTTCATGATCTCTTCATCAGATTTTTGGAGCCAAATAATAATCATGGCATAGAAAAAAGTTTATGAGAGACATAGAGATCTATCGATGACCAAGAGGAGTTTTAGAAATAGAAATGAAGGGACCCCTCAAGCAATTTGATATTTGTTGATGGTTGGTATTGAATCACATCTCCATTGGATCAAATGTATGTGATAGCAAGAAGAAAAAAGGAGGCGTCTTTATGATCTCTTTGTCTGATTCGGGGAAGCAAATGATAAGCATGGCACATAAAAGAGTTTTTGAGAGACATTGAGGGCTATCAATGATAGAGAGGAGTCTTTGTTAACAGTCAATTTTTTTTAGTAGCAAATCCTTTTTTTTTGAGACCAACAAGTCACCTTTTCTAAGCGTGGTGCAAATTCCTCTAGCTCTGCGAATTTCCTCTTGCTCCTATGCGAATTTTCTCCACGGATTAAAGTTCAATGGTGAAAGATTAAAGTTTGATTCGGGAGTATCTCAGAAGCAAAGCACTCGGTGATCTTTGAGCCAACCTACAAAGGGCAAAGACCAAGGCAAAGCTCCGTCTTAAAACAAGCAGCTCCAAACCTTGAAGCTACCTATGCTCATCAAATAATCAAGTCTACAACACCATAATAGCTGAATTCAGCTGCCTATGCTCATCAAATAATCAAGTCTAGAACCCCACAATAGGTGAATTCAGCAAGGATAGGAGCAACAATCAAAGAAAGGTAACATGAAATTCAATGAGCAACAATAACCTTGACTCTGGTGACTATATCAACAAGGTTGAGATCAAGAAGAAGAAAAAAAGAAAGGAAAAAAACCAAAGAAAAAGAGGGGGTACTTTATTTCTCTCTGAGGAAGGAGAACATCTAAGTGGATTACAACCTATAGCGGGGTACTTTGATATGCCCCTTAAATAATGTATTTTATGTTTTATTTTTCAAGATGCAGAAGGCAAGTAGAAGAAAAGTTACCTCGATTTCAAGCAAGATGAGAAGAAGAAGAAGCAAAGAGCACTAAGATGAAGAAAAGAGTACCAACTTATCAGTTCATGAAGGAGGCAGAATTCACAATCTCCTAAGTTGCCTAATTTCTCACTTCAGTAATTTGCTAAGTTGCCTAATTCTCCATTTCACCAATTTACCTAAGTTGTCATAATTCCTAAGTTGGCCAATTTTTCCAAGAAGTTGTTTATTTTTTAGTCGACTATTTTTCCCGGCTCTTAGTTGCCCAAGTTGATCATTTTTTTTAGACTCATTTCAAAAGTTGTCCTTTTTTACAAGTTTAGTTGCCTTATTTGAAATGTTGACCATTCTAATAAATATAGTGTAATTATTTCAAAAGTTGACCATTTTTATAAATTTAGCCTACTTATTTCAAAAGTTGCCCATTTTTTGTAAAGTAGTCTATTTTTTAAGAAAATGGTCTACTTCTGATTTAGTCTACGGGAGGGCACATGCATGTCTTTTTGGGTGGCCAGATTACACTTTTTGGGTCATCGAATGGAGCATTAGGGGCACACATAGGTTAGATTCAGTGAACTCCGGTCATCAAAAACATGGGCACATGTATATGGTCACCTAACTTCCGGTGACCGAGATTAAGGGCACGTGAAGTATTTCGACTTCACATTTCTTAGTAAAAATTTTGTGGAAGCTATGAGTTAGACCTCTAAAATGTCGACTCCATTATAAGCAACGTTATCTCGTCTTGTAAAATATCTCATGATTATGCTTTGATGATAGTTTATGTCAGTTGTAGTCTCTTGGAACGTTCATTGAGCCCTCTTATACAAAAAGTTTTGAGTCCATCAACACAAAGCCTACATTGTTAAATTTAATGAATGTCATTGTTCTACAATGAATGTCATTGTTAAATTTGTTGAGTCAAGTCTCATGAATTGATTAGATGTGGGCAACTAAGACATCGAGGAGGGACTGATTATAGAGGAGGAACTGTATAGGAGAGCAGACATGCATTGAAGGCGAAGTCAAGGAGAGCACAAGGAGGAAAAGGGATATCATGTTCAGATAGGTTTTTTTTTGTTTAGCAGGAGAAGCGTGAAGTGAAGGGGGAGGGAGTTCAGTTTTCTGTTTGAGGGAATCAAAGAGCACATGGGGATGCTGTCTGTTTCTTGGGTGTTTTTCTTCGTGTAGGCGACGACAAAGAACGGGATGTTCTCATTACGGGAAGAGTACACTAAGGCACTATACGCAGCTCAAAAGAAGGGCTTTGTCATCAGAGGTTCATCGAAGGGAGCAATTTTGTGCTTCGTTGTTCAAAAGGGAAGAAGAGAGAGCAGCACAGCAGGTGTGAAGGGGAGGAAACAAAAGATCAACATGATTTGTCCGAGCCGCGTAGCATAGTGGCTGATGCCTTGAAGCTGTGGGAGGATGTTCTGAGTTCAAGTCCTGGCTGGACATGTCTATGAGATTGTCATGATGGGTGCCTCTACCTTATGAGGTTGGGTGTGTGAGTGTGTATTTCCAATTCATTGTACTCTCAAAAAAAAAAAAAAAAAAAAAAAAAAGATCAACATGAGGAGACACGGAACTGACAGCGAGAAGTGTTGAATCACCATAGAGATCTCTTTTTTGTTTGTGCATACATGTGAAGAGCAACAAGAGCGGTACTTCCTACTTCGAAAAAGGGATGGAAGTGGCATTCGTTAGAAGGGGGAATCATAGCACTCCTCGACAGTAACAGAGGGCAATGCAATGAAGAGCAAGGAAGAAGGCGAACAAGGAAAATCTCAACTAAGCTTTTCGAATGTAACACCTCATAATTCATCGTTTAGACCTATATTTCATGTCTCAGGCAACCTTTGTGAAAGTCAAGAATTGACTCAATAGTGCGAAATAAGAGACAAAGTATTCTTTGCTTTATTATAAGAGATGTACCCTTCTTGTATGTGTACATGCTTACTTCTTCAACTTCTTGAATGCAAAAAGTGAAATATGTTAGGTCTTGACCCCTTATCTTGGCTGAATTGACAAAGAGAAAGTTAAAAGATTTTTATCCTATTTGACACAACACTCAACAGTCAATAAAGATGGAGTGAGAGTGGAGTAAACACAGAGTGAGAGTGAAAGGCTGAAGAAGTAGAAGGTGGGAAAGTAAGTGTAATAGAACAATGTCTATACGACGATAAAAAGGACCTTTAGTGTGAAAATTGGGCAATGGAACCATGATAGAGGGTGAGAAAAAACCCAAAAATAGGCTAGAAAGGCAAGTTGTGGCAACTTATAGATCCTTCATTTGGTGATCAGAAAAGCAAGTGTTATTGCACACTTTTCTAAGCTTAGTGTAAGAAAAGTTTGTCCAAATACGAGAAATTGCAAATAAACATCTTTTTTGGGAGCTTCGTATACCACTTCATATGGAGATCCTACTCGGGATCGAGAAAGTGAATGTATTTGCGCACATTGGTGGGCTTAGAATAAGAGACATTTGACAAAATACTAAAAATTGAGCAAGATATATTAGCATATAAACATTCTTTGCTCAGGCTTAGAAGATAAAACAATCCGTACATGTGTGCACAGTGTGTATGTGCTCAGTATATGCACTAAAATGGCAATGAAAAGTTGAATTTACAGCCAAACACTAGCCAAGAACACTTGCAAATGTTTTTCAACTCTGTTCTTTAGACCTAAAAAATCAGCATAAACTTGTGGTGGTTGCTCCCACCACAACTGAGAGCCTTCCAAGAAACCTACAAGAAAACTCAAGAGCTGAAAATTCAGCGATAAAGTTGAACGTATACTAACAACGAGACACAAACTCAAGTATCTCTAGCTCCCAAATTGATTTTTGGACCCATCTTTCCACTTGTGTAGTCGAAAACTATCCTAAAACTACAAAACCAACTTCTAGATTTCCCCAATTTTAAACCCAAACAAACTATTGCAAAATTTATGCAGAGAGTCCAAGAAGACACTTGAGGGCTCCAAAGTAATGTTAAACTTAAGTACCTTCACTCCTAAAATCACAAGCAACTAGGGATGAGTGGTAGAAAAGCCCACTATTAAGCAATCTTGCAAAGGTACACTACCAAGGAGACACAAACTCAAGTATCTCTAGCTCCCAAATTGATTTTTGGACCAATCTTTTAACTTGTGTAGTCGAAAACTATCCTAAAACTACAAAATTAGCTTCTAGATTCCCCAATTTTATACCCAAATAAACTCTTACAAAATTTATGCAGAGAGTCCAAGAAGACACTTTGAAGGCTCCAAAGTAAAGTTAAACTTAAGTATCTTCACTCCTACAATCACAAGCAACTAGGGCTTAGTAGTAGAAAAGCCTACTATTAAGCGATCTTGTGACAATTTGAACGTACACTACCAAGGAGACACAAACTCAAGTATCTCTAGCTCCCAAATTGATTTTTGGACCAATCTTTTAACTTGTGTAGTCGAAAACTATCCTAAAACTACAAAATTAGCTTCTAGATTCCCCAATTTTATACCCAAATAAACTCTTACAAAATTTATGTAGAGAGTCCAAGAAGACACTTTGAAGGCTCCAAAGTAAAGTTAAACTTAAGTATCTTCACTCCTACAATCACAAGCAACTAGGGCTTAGTAGTAGAAAAGCCTACTATTAAGCGATCTTGTGACAATTTGAACATACACTACCAAGGAGACACAAACTCAAGTATCTTCTAGCTCCCAAATTGATTTTTGGACCAATGTTTTAACTTGTGTAGTCGAAAACTATCCTAAAACTAGAAAATTAGCTTCTAGATTCCACAATTTTATACCCAAATAAACTCTTACAAAATTTATGCAGAGAGTCCAAGAAGACACTTTGAAGGCTCCAAAGTAAAGTTAAACTTAAGTATCTTCACTCCTACAATCACAAGCAACTAGGGCTTAGTAGTAGAAAAGCCTACTATTAAGCGATCTTGTGACAATTTGAATGTACACTACCAAGGAGACACAAACTCAAGTATCTCTAGCTCCCGAATTGATTTTTGGACCAATCTTTCCACTTGTGTAGTCGAAAACTATCCCAAAACTACAAAATTAGCTTCTAGATTCCCCAATTTTATACCCAAATAAACTATTACAAAATTTATGCAGAGAATCCAAGAAGACACTTTGAAGGCTCCAAAGTAATGTTAAACTTAAGTATCTTCACTCCTACAATCACAAGCAACTAGGGCTTGTTGGTGCATTTTACCCAAGCCTACATGTTTGATATTATTTGATTTATGTTCATTTTTAGTCATATATGTAGTCATATGAACACCTCTTGTAAATGAGTACATTTTATCTCTTATAATTGTGAAAAAGAAAAAAGAAAAAGAAAGGCTTACCTCATCCATAATGTAAAAAGCAAACTTGTGGCTCTAACTACCTAAAACCACGAATTAGTGAGCTGAGGGAATATTTCCTAACTTTGGGGATCACTTTTAGGTGGGACCATTCGAATTGGAATTCAAAACTCCCTCCAAGAGTAGCTACAAAAAGAGCAAGAAGGAAGAGGCGATTAGCAAGCCTTGTACGTGACCACTTCATGTCATTTTGTAGAGATTGAAGAGCTTACTCCATAGCTCTATCATTCTACTCCCATTGTGCAAATGTTCATTGTCAATGTGGTTGTAATCATATGTGAATCTATACATTCATCATTCTCTATACTTCTCTATTTTGTTCTCTGCTATACTCACTCAGGGCAGTAACTTCAGAAGCTCATATCTCGAGCTCTACTGAACCTTTTTCAGTGGTTTAATGTGGATTGTTCTCTCTGTCTAGGTTGTGCATACAAAATTTCATGGTCATTGGATTTATCCTTTGAGAGATATCTGCATTTTATTGCTCACTGGTCTATCTCTGTAGAGCTCCGAGAATGGCGGGCATGTTCCTGATGTCGATGAATCTGGTTCTCAGTGCTGAGTTTATCATTTGAAGTGTTTTAACTTGGAATAGCAAGCTACCTACGTCTATTTTCTATGTCTCAAAAGGAATTTTTCTAATTCCTACCAGGTTGAGAGCACTGTTCATTTTTCCAGCAGGTATATGTTCAAAAATAGCACGTTTTGGGAGCTAGTCATTTTGCAACTAGTCTGTTTTGACTAACACTTTTGAGATACATGTTCCAAAGTACTTGGCTGATATTTTGGTGGATTTAGCAAGCTCAAAGGGTCTACTAATCAACTCTAAAGTCTCAATTGGCTGGTGTGAAGCCAGTTGTAGCAGTGCCAACTCATCTTCTGATTGCATCCACCATCTCTCTTCACAATGGTATCAAAGCATAGTCAATCAACATGGGAGATGGATTTCCATCAAGAATTGACACATTGGATCGAAACAACTACCCAGCATGGTCTCTAAGGATGGAGGCTTACCTTCAAGGGAGGAATCTATATGGATTCATATCTAGAGATGACGCAATGCCAACCATGAAGAACAAAGGGCAACCATCACATGAAGAAGTGGAAAGACTTTCAAATTGGTGTTCAAAGGATGCACTTGCAAGGTCCTATATCCTAAACTCAATCTATGATTTTCTTTTACCTCATGTCAAGGGATGCAAGATATCAAGAGAGACCTAGAATGAACTTGCTTCTTTCTTCTCCTCCAACACTCGAGCAAGGAAGAACCAATTTTGCATGGAGTTCACAACAATGAAGAAAAGCCCAAAGCAAAGTGTGACTGATTATGTCACAAAGATGAAGGAGATTTCCGACCAACTTGGAAGCATTGGAGAGGTAATTGAAGAGGAGAAAATCATAAATGGAATCAAAGTAGATGACAAGTGGGAGTCATTCACAACAGCCATGGATTTATACATGGATATACATGTACCCGACCTCAACACACTCATGGGCAAACTCTTCACTCATGAAGCAAAGATTAGCAAAGGTTGTGAGTCCTCAAGAGGTAATCAAACTTTTGCCTTATATTCTGATAAAGCTACGGTCAAGGACAAGTCAAAGAATAGGAGATGAAGGTAGCTCTTTCCAAGCAAACTTTGCAGGTAGAGGAAGAGCTAGAGGAAGAGGCAGAGGTGGAAAGCAAGGCAGTGGGAGATTCCAATCATCTCAACCTTGCAATATATGTGGCTTATCTAATCATGCTACTAAAGAATGTTTTAGGAACTCGAGGAACTCAAGAGGAAGAGAATTCAGTAGAGGTGGCTATGGATCAAATAGGGGAAGATATAATGGAGGCTACAACAACAACTACTACAACAACAATTACAACAACAACAACTATCAAAGTGGCCATAGAGGAAGAAGAGACTACAATAACTATGCAGAGGACCAAAGTCAAGAAGATTCATTATTGATTATGAATTTATCAGTGAAGAAGGGTAAGGATGATAATCACATCTTTTACATTGATTCGGGATGTGCAAACCATGTAGTAGGGAATGTGGCTTTACTTTCTGATTTGGAAGATCCTCATAACAAGCATGAAGTGTAAACAGGAGATGATACAAAGCACTCAGTGGAGAAGATAGGTAATGTGAAGACATCAGATGGGAATATGAACCTCTTAAGCAAAGTCTTGTATTTCCCTACAATTACCAAAAAATTAATAAGTGTTGGACATATTGTTGAAAAAGGATTGCAGGTTAGATTCAACAGATTTGGAGCATATGTTGAAGACCCAAGGAAAGGTTTTAGAAGGATTGCCAAAGGAGTAAAGACAGAAAGGCTTTTCACTTTTGAAGTGGAAGATACAAAGAACATAACTTTGTTTAGCTATGGATCTCAAACTCTCACAGAGTTGGAGATATGGCACAAAAGGCTTGCTCACATTGGTGAGAGGACACTCAAACAAATTTGCAGAGGCCAAAGTGTACTTGGTTTGCCTAATGTCACAAGGCAACACATGATTTATAAGTGTGATGCTTGTCAACTCGGCAAGGCTCATAGACAACCTTTCAATAAGAAAGGATATTTGTATCAAAATCCTTTGGATCTAGTGCACACAGATATGTGGGGTCATAAGGAGCCATCTATATCAGGCTCAAGATATTATGTGTCTTTCATAGATGATTGTAGCAGGTGGACCATTCTGTTTTTCATGCAGCACAAGGATGAAATTTTTAATTGCTTTAAGAAGGTTATTGCTCTTGTTGAAAACCAAACAGGTAGGACTTTGAAAAGACTCGGATCAGATGATGGAGGAGAATACTTCTCTTCTGAATTTGATGCCTTCTTGCATGAAAGAGGCATTAAAAGGGAAGTTACTACAAGGTATACACCCGAACTCAATGGTGTAGCAGAGAGGAGAAACAGAGCTATAGTTGAAGCTGCAAGGTCCATGCCCAATGAAAAGGGATTGCCAAACTACTTATGGGCAGAGGCTGTGTTTATAGCCACATATCTCATAACTAGACTTCCATCTAACTCACTAGATGGAACCACTCCATATGAAGTATGGAATGGAAGAAGACCTAGTCTAGAGCATTGTAAAATCTTTGGATGCTTAGCCTATGCTCACATTCCTTCTCAAGTAAGAGGGAAATTGGATCCCAAGGCAGAGAAGTGCATATTTATTGGTTATGATCAAAACCAAAAAGGATATAGATTGTACACTCCAACCAATAAAGGATTTTCTATGAGTAGAGATGTAATTTTTTATGAGAATAAATCATGTTTTGATGATGATAGGAAAGTGAAGCTTCCTTATGACTTGGATGAAGATTTTCCATCACTTCAACCAAAGGAGCCAAAATAAATTGAAGAAAGTGATTCAGAGATTGACCTAGAAGACTTGGAAAGACTAAAGCTATGGAAGAACAAAGGTAAAGCAAAGATGCAGGATGCTACATATGGACACCAGAGCTCACATCAACCACTTAGAAGGTCTTCAAAGGAGAAGAAGAAACCAAAGAGGTTTGGTTATGATACTTCTTTGGTCACCAATCACTCAATCTACATTGCAATGGATTCTGATATATGGAGCAAACCCCAAGAAGAGGTGTGAACCACCTCTTAGTTGGATAGTTAAAAGGGCTCACACATGAGTGCCATGTGGCACCCATGTGTGAAGCCATGTGGGTGAGCTCACTCTTGATGAGGGAATATCATATATACCTCCAGCCCAGCCGCCCAGCCGCGTGGAGGTATATATGATATTCCCTCATCAAGAGTGAGCTCACCCACATGGCTTCACACATGGGTGCCACATGGCACTCATGTGTGAGCCCTTTTAACTATCCAACTAAGAGGTGGTTCACACCTCTTCTTGGGGTTTGCTCCATATATCAGATTCAACCAATGAAGAACCTACCACATTCGAAGAAGCACAAAGCAAGAAAGCTTGGAGAGATGCAATGGATGAAGAAATGGAAGCCTTGAAGGAGAATGAGACCTAGGAGCTTGTACCTAAGAAGCCATCTATGAAGGTAATTTGATCTCGATGGATATACAAAATCAAGAGGAATCCAGATGGAAGTATAAATAGACATAAAGCAAGGTTAGTTGCTAAAGGGTTTGCTCAAACCCATGGTATTGATTATGAGGAGACTTTCTCTCTTGTTGCAAAAATGCCTTTAATTAGGGTTCTCATTAGTCTTGCTGCATCTAGAAATTGGAAGCTCTATCAACTTGATCTAAAGAATGCTTTCTTAAATGGATGGATTTCAGAGGAAGTGTATATGGCACAATCTCCTGGATATGAGGATGCACATCATCGCTATGTATGCAAATTAAAGAAAGCCTTGTATGGATTGAAGCAAGCTCCAAGAGCTTGGAATTTTAGATTCGTGACATATTTGCAGGACCAATGATTCAAAGCTAGCAAGGCGGATACCTCTTTGTTCATAAAGAGTTTTGGATCTGAAGTGATCTATTTATGTGTGTATGATGATGATATTATTATCACACGCAAATAAGAGACCTCGGACCACTCACTTATTTTCTTGGATTGGAGTTAATCTACACAGGTTCAGGTATATACACACAAAGGAAGTATGTGCATGACATGCTCGTCAAGTTCAAGATGGAACATACCAAGTGTGCAGGTACACCTATGGAGCAAAATCATAAGCTTAGTGCTTATGAAGGAGATCCAATTGAAGACATCACAAGCTATCAAAGATTGGTTGGAAGTTTGCACTATGCAACACTCACAAGGGTGGATATATGCTATAGTGTTAGCATATTGAGTCAGTTTATGCATAAGCCAAGAAGACCACATATGGAAGCGGCCAAGAGAGTCCTCAAGTACCTAAAGGGCACTATGAATGAAGTTTTGTTTTATCCATTTACTTCAAATATTGAGCTAAACGTCTACTCAGATGCAGATTGGATCGGATCTAGAGATGATAGAAGAAGTACATCCGGGTATGTATCATTTGTAGGTTCAAAAATCATTTCTTGGTCATCCAAGAAGCAACCAACCGTGGCATTATCTTCTATTGAAGCCGAATATAGAGGTTTGGCTAATGCAACTCAAGAAATCATGTGGTTAAAATCTTTGTATACAGATCTTGGACTTCATTTTTCAACACCTCACATTTTTGGTGACAACACAAGCTCACTACATCTTGCAGGTAATCTGGTATACCATGCTAGACATGTGGAATTAAGCTCTTGATGGTAGAAAGTTAAATAGATTCAAGTTGATGATTAGCTTGCAGGAAATCAAGGACAATTGAAGAATATTTGGAAGGCAAGCATGTTAGGCTTGAGGGGGAGTTGTTGGTGCATTTTACCCAAGCCTACATGCTTGATATTATTTGATTTATGTTCATTTGTAGTCATATATGTAGTCATATGAACACCTCTTGTAAAAGATTACATTTTATCTCTTGTAATTGTGAACAAGAAAAAAGAAAAAGAATGGCTTACCTCATCCATGATGTAAAAAGCAAACTTGTGGCTCTAACTACCTAAAACCAAGAATTAGTGAGCTGAGGGAATCTTTCCTAACTTTGGGGATCACTTTTAGGTGGAACCATTCGAATTCGAATTCAAAACTCCCTCCAAGAGTAGCTATAAAAAGAGCAAGAAGGAAGAGGCGATTAGCAAGCCTTATACGTGACCACTTCATGTCATTTTGTAGAGATTGAAGAGATTACTCCATAGCTCTATCATTCTACTCCCATTGTGCAAATATTCATTGCCAATGTGGTTGTAATCATATGTGAAACTATACATTCATCATTCTCTACTTCTATGTTTTGTTCTCTGCTATACTCACTCAAAGCAGTAACTTCAAAAGCTCATATCTCGTGCTCTACTGAACCTTTTTCAATGTTTTGACATGTGCTGGATTGCTCTCTCTGTCTAATTGTGAATAAAAAATTTCATGGTCATTGGATTTATAATTTGAGAGATATCTGCATTTTATTGCTCACTGGTCTATCTCGGCAGAGCTCCGAGAATGGCACGCATGTTCCTAATGTTGATGAATCTGGTTCTCATTGCTCAGTTTATCATTTGAAGTGTTTTGACTTGGAATAGCAAGCTACCTAGTTCTCATTGCTCAGTTTATCATTTGAAGTGTTTTGACTTGGAATAGCAAGCTACCTAAGTCTATTTTCTATGTTCAAAATGAATTTTTCTAATCCCTACCAGGTTGAGAGCACTGCTCATTTTTTCCAGCAGGTGTATGTTAAAAAATAGCAAGTTTTGGGAGCTAGTCATTTTGCAACTAATCTGTTTTGACTTAAACTTTTGAGATACATGTTCCAAAGTACTTGGCTGATATTTTGGTGGATTTAGAAAGCTCAAAGGGTCTACTAATCAACTCTGAAGTCTTAGTTGGCTGCTGCGAAGCCGGTTGTACCAACACCAACTCATCTTTGGATTGCATCCACCATCTCTCTTCACAGAGCTTAGTGGTAGAAAAGCCTACTATTAAGTGATCTTTGGGAGGAATACTACTGGAATGGGTGACCTCCTAAGAAGTGCGAGTACTTTGCCTTCCTTGACCTTCCTCATGTGTAGGAAACATTAATGTTGATAACTCAGATGAGAAAGTATGCCAAGGTTTATGCCTTGGTTGCCACCTTAGTCATAAGCCTTGGAGAAAGCCACGAATGAGCTGGTGGGTGCTCACTCTGCTCGCACAAATGTAGAAAACCTTTTGCTTCAAACAACTATGATACCAATGAAGTGGTGTGATGGCAATGCACCAGAGTGGACTCCCCTACACAAGAGCTTCACGACAATACCCTCACAATAGAAACTGAGCTTCGGACACCGCACTATTGGAGTTAGATGTCTGCGGAAGCACACGAACAACACAAGGAAGAAGAAGAAGCTTGGAGCACAACACAAAAAATTGAATGTATTACTAGAGAATGTACAAAGATAAGTAGCCCATTAGGGCAATAGGCGTATATACAAGCTAGGGGAAAAAAACCTCCTAAAGAGGGAAAAAAGTGCCCCGACGGTCCTAGTGTGTTCACAAACATCACTACCTAAATATATCAACAAATCCCCCTTGGGAGTGATGCGGTGAACAAGGAGTTGGCACTCATGTATAAGGAAGTGCCAAGCTGTGTGGAAATCACTCCACAAAAGGAAGTAAGCCCAAAGCTTTGCGGAAAGCTTCAAACTTCTCCCTAGGCAGAGCCTTCGTGAAAAGGTCTGCTATGTTCTCCTGCATGGTCACATATGCCAAGCTAATCTCCCCAGCAGAGAGCCTCTCCCTGACATAGTGATAATGCATCTCAATGTGCTTAGTGCGAGCATGGAACACAGGGTTCCTCGCAACTGCCAATGCGCTCTGACTGTCAGTGAAGATGGTGGTGGCAGAAGACTGGCCAACACCCAAATCAGCCATAAGGCATCTGAGCCACACACACTCAACAGTCGCAGTGAAAGCTGCGCTATACTTAGCCTCACAACTGGAAGTGGCCACAATAGGCTGCTTCTTGCTCAACCAAGATATACATGAGCTACCAAGCATGAAGCAAAAACCATTGGTGTACACACGAGTGTCATAGCAACCAGCGCAATTTGAGTAAGAAAAATCATGCAAATCTGGCGGTAGTGATCCCCACTTGGGATAAAACAACCCAAGTAGCTGAGTACCACTCAAGTAGCGAAAGATGTGCTTAACCGCCTTCCAATGCATGATTCCTGGGCAATGCATAAACCTGCTCATCTGTGAGACAACAAACTGAATATCTGGCCAAGTAATGCATAAATAAATCAAGCATCCAACAACCTACTGATAGAGAACAACATCAAATGCATCTCCAGCATCATGAAGACTCAATCGTAAACCTGTCTCCATAGGAGTGGCAATAGGCTTACAGTCTTCAAGGCCAAAACGCTGCAATAATGTGTCAATATATTTCGTTTGACACAAAGCCATTCCACCATCAACTTGCATAAACTGAATGCCTAAATAGTGATGCAAATGCCCCAAATCAGACATCTCAAATGAGGCATGCAAATCAGCCTTGAAATCAACAATATGCTTCTCAATAGGACTAGTGAGCAGCATGTCATCAATATAGACAACAATGATCAGAAGCACATCATTAGCACGCTTAACATATAAGGTGCTTTCAGTTGGACTGTTCTCAAAACCATGTGCAACCAGATAGGCATGTATCTTCTCATACTAAGCACGTGGTGCTTGCTTTAAACCATATAATGCCTTCTTTAACATGCACACCTGGTTTTCATGCCCTTTCTACACAAAGCCACGGGGCTGAAAAACATACACTTCTTCATGCAAGTCACCATTCAGAAATGCTGTTTTAATGTCCAACTGATGTACATTCCAACCATGATGGGCTGCAAGTGCACAAATGCTCTGAACAGTAGTCATACAACATGTAGGTGCAAAGGTCTCATCAAAATCAATGCCTCTTTCTTGCACATAACCCTTTGCAACAAGCCTAGCCTTATACCTGTCCACTGTACCATCAGGTTTACGCTTCAGCTTGTATACCCACTTAGTGCCAATGGCCTTCTTGCCAGGAGGCAAGTCACATAAAGACCAAGTATCATTCTTCATTATAGCATCATATTCAGTTTGCATAGCAGCCATCCAATTTTCTGAATTGTGTGCTTCATCAAAAGAAACAGGCTCATTCTTATCACAGAGACTAGACGCAGCCATAGCATAGCAATCTGATGCAAAGGAGGCACTATGAGAGCCTGAATGAGTACGATATGACAAAGGTGCATCTAATTTGCTGTCACGCAAAGTCTGCACTAGCCATTTTGGCATAGTTTTTGCCTGCTCAATATCAGCTCTCTCATCAACAAGTTCATCATGTAAATCTACATCAGAAATAGAATGATCTACATCATCATATGGAAACTGCAAAGGCTGAGAAGTTGCCTCATTAGGACCAGCACTAGACTGTCCACCTGTAAAAAGAGGCATCAAAGTATCATACATGTCTTTGGAGCTAACAGATGTCTCCTTAGTACATGAAAGCAATGGCTGAATAGCATCTTCCACAAAGACAACATCACGGCTAACCAAAATGCGTTTAGTCTATGGATGATACAGACGATAGCCTTTACTTTCAGAACTGTACCCAACAAAAATACATTTTACTGCCTTATCATCCAATTTTCTACAATGTTGTTCAGGCACTAATGCATATGCCAAACAACCAAAAACACGCAGATGAGCAACAGATGGCTTGCGGTCATGCCAAGCCTCATATGGAGTGATAGACTACAGCGCTTTGGTGGGACACCTATTAAGTACATATGCTGCACACATGACAGCCTCAAGCCAGAAACTATGTGGTAAAGTCTGACTCTTGACCATACACCTCGCCATCTCCATGAGTGACTTGTTCTTTCGTTCAACAATTCCATTCTGTTGAGGTGTATACGGCACTGTACACTGGTGCTTTATCCCACGTTCAACCAGAACTGCATTAAAATCAGAAGACATATATTCCCCCCTCGATCAGAACGGAGGGTGCCCATTTTACATGCTGACAGATTTTCAGCCAAAACCAAAAACTGTTTGAAGCACAAAGACACTTCGGACTTTGCCTTCAATGGATATACCCATGCATGCCTGGAAAGATCATCAATGAAAGTCACGAAGTAAAGATAGTTTCCAAAAGAAGGTGTCTGCATAGGACCACAGACATCACTATGTACAAGCTGCAATTTCTGCATAGCCCGAACTGAACCATCTTTTGGAAAGGAGGAACGCTGCATTTTGCCCAAAATACAGCCTTCACATACATGTTTTCCAGGTGCCTCAAGCTTGGGCAAAGAAGATACCATATCAGATTTCTGTAGGCATAGCAAACTAGCAAAATTCAGATGACCAAAGCGTGCATGCCAAAGCTTTGCATCTGACATAGCCTGAGAATCATGAACTGCACATGCCGAATCATTCACAGATCTTTCATAGTCTATGAGCTTATACAACCCATGACATAAAATGCCAGAAGCAATAATAACATCGCCATTTGACAGATCATGAACTGTACATCTGTCATCAACAAATTTCACAACCAAGCCAATCTTGGCTAATGCAAAAATTGATAACAGATTCTTCTTGATCCCTGGCACAAATAAAGCATCTGACAAGGTGAAAGAACTACCATCACTAGTAGTCAGAATGATCTTACCAACTCCCATAACAGGATAAGAGGAGTTGTTGGCGCATGTGACAGTATTCCCTGTAGGGGCAGGCTCGAGTGAAGAGAAGAAACTACGCTGCGAGGTAATATGTTTGGTCGCTCCACTGTCAAAGTACCAAACATCTGAGTCCACTGCAGACATGCACTGCTCATGAGAAGATGGGTCAAAACTGCAAACAGTAGTAAACGCCCATTCTTCTTCCTGCACAAGATTAGCAGACTCTATTTTTGGTGTAGAGGCTTCTGCAACAACCATTCCAGCCTCTTTTTTCTTTGCCTCTTTTGCAGCCAGTTTTGGACAGTTCTTTATGATATGATCATTCCCTTTACAGTACTTGCAAAACAATTTTTGCTTTTCTGATTTCTTCTCATCTTTATCCTCGTTCTTCGAATGTGCAACATTTGCAGATTTCTGCTTACTAGTAGAAGAACTCCATTTTCCTTTGCCCTTCTGACTAGCCAAGAAAGCTTGATCTGCAACATGCATAATGGAACTCTTCTGCCTGGACTGATCTTCCTGCAACTGAACAGAGACTAACTCCTAAAATGACAAGGCATTTGGATTGCCTTTCATCATCAACCGAAGAGTAGAAGCAAAACTCTGATATGAATCAGGAAGACCATTCAGAACGGTCTGCACAAGTGAGCTATCTGGTATAACCTCATCAGTAGAAATCAATTGTTCCTTCAAGTCTTTGATCTTTGTTAGGAAACTGTCCATAGAATCACCTTCATTCATGTGCTCACTCTCCAACTGTTTTCGGAGGTAAGCAACATGAGCCTCATTCCTAGCTTGGTACAGTGTGGTAAGTGTATCCCAAGCATCCTTAGCTGTTCTGCAAGAGCGAATATGAGGAATAATGGCACGTTTGACAGATAAAGCTATCAATGCATGTGCCTCGGCATCTCTGCCATCCCAACGAATCTGCTCTGCAATAGGTGCAGCAAAAACAATAGCACGAACAGGAATCTGCACAATATCATCTTCGACACCATCTTCATCAGCTCCAGCACCTGTATTCGCAGTACCTGTTGTTACAGGTGTAACAAGACGTCTTTCAACATCCTGCACAGTGTTCCACAATCCTTTTGCAACCAATACATGTCGCATCATATAAGCCCATAATGGGTAGTTGGTACCATCTAACTTATCCTCAACAGCCAACATACGGAATACATCACTGCTTTCAGCCATGGTCGGTGACTAAAATACCTTGATGTAGAAAATTGATTGTATCTCAAAAAGTTGAACGGGACTGCCCAGACTAGTTCTGCTAAACCTGTAGCAGACTTTGAGATGCTTATACTGGCGAACAGAAATAGGTAAATACCTTTGGCACAAAAAGACAAAATAGCCTGCACAAGCACTGTGATAGTGCGTTCGGAGGCCGAAACGAGCTCAGATCGCGATTTCAACACCACAAAGCAAAGTTGTTTCGATCTCGAAAACACCCTGAGTATGCTCACCAAAATTCGTACGATTTTGAGACTGCACACGGAGGAGTGTCAACGGCGCCCTAGATGAAGCGACGACCTGCTCTGATACACAATTCATAGACAACATGAACTTGATATCTCTAGGTTTCACAAATGCGGTTGAACTTATCCTTCATGGTTGATGATTCCACTATATGTTTTATTACAGAACATATACAAAAGTGTCCGACAACTATTTGGCCTTTCACATGGACACTAATGATAACAAGTTGAGCTTGGTCCATTTCTCCATCTATTTCATAAATTTCCAATTCGCAACACTCTGGGCTCCCCATTATCCAACTGAACAAGTTATCCTCCTCGGGTGGTAGAGAAGGTATTACTTCAATGTCCATGGTGTATCTGCTTTCCCATGATCACACCCTTCTTCCAAATGAATTTACAACTAGTCATTCATCTTGGCAAAGTTCTAGAGCATGCTTCTCCCCAATCTTGAAGTGCCTTGGTCAACCTCAGCCAAGGTCTTCCGAAAAGCAAAGGAAAGTAGGTTCCAAGGGTAGTGCAATGAAAACAAAATATAATATGAATTGGAAGCCTTATACTAGCATAAGTACCTTCTCGATGATGTCTAGACGTGTGAGTGTTGGTCTTCCAATGTGACTATGAATGATTCAACTTTAGACAAGTCAAGCTTTAACTACTTCATGATGAAATCAAGCATCAAGTTATGCCAAATCCACCATCAACTCTAATGCCTATCAAGTTTTCATCCTTAAGTGAAAATATCAGCCTTGAAATATGATAATGTGCTAGTGGTGGTAGGGAGTCTACCATGTATTCTTCAATACTTCGTGGCTCAAGTAAGTGGAGTGTATGAATTTAACTAAGACACTTCATACCTTAACATCCATGTTAATGAGTTGATATAGACTAGCCTTATGGTGATTTTCCTTGAGGATTTCTTCTATGTCTAGAGCTGCAGATGATGAGGATGAGCTTGTTGGTCCCTCAAGGTGTCCATCTTCTCATGAGCTTCTTCTATCGCCTCCTCCATGCTTGGGTTGGCCTTCCTCCCATGTTCTTTCTCCTTCAAACTTGTTTGATCTTCTTGTATTGTAGCTATTGCTTGCTAACCCTGGCATTCATGGATGGCATAGAGGATGAAACCACCAAAGAATATGGAGTCATACCTTCTTGAGGAGATGCTACTATCATATGGATAGGAGTACGATGATTGCATGGGTAATCCCTCATGTAGTGTTCTTTGGAATCAGAGCAATGCTAACAGGGTGGTGCATCGTCACGTAGGGAGCACTTACTTTTTATATGTCCATATTCTCCACATTGAGGTATCAAGGATCAAAGAGTTACCTCATTGTTGTCTTCCCTTGAGAAAGCAATAATCATGAGACTCATGATCATTCTTGCCACATTATTGGAAAAGTCGCCCTATTTAGACAATCCACATTGGAATGGCCTTTGTTGTTGCATATCATGCACCATCCTTGCCTTCGGATCTTTGAGCAATCCACAACTCCTAGGCTTCCCATCAATGTTGCATGAGTACCTCAACCTTATGTTGTGTGCATGGGGAGAGAACTTTCCCTTCATCGTGGCTCTGTTCCATCTTTAATGCTTCTAAATCCTTCCTCTCTGATGGGATCCACAGAGCTTTAGTAGGTAGGTGTGCTAAAGTGTATCCACGCCTCCTCTATGTGTGCAGCTATTGCCACAAACTCTTCCAAAGTGTTTCCAAGCCTTAAGGACTCTTGCATCTTCTATTGAGAGGTTTTTGGCATGACCTTTCCAATCCACTTCTTCACCAAGAAGTCACATGGGGCATGTGTCAAGCGAGCAACAAGAGATTTTGCATGCATATAAAGTTTAGAGCTTCCAAAGTGGCCAAGTGTCCATCTGCATGCTGGTTATACAAGCTCTATGGAAGCCCATCCAAGATAGAAAGATATAGGGCCCGCACGGAGTCCTCTTGATTCTATAGTCCACATCCCCAACATAAGGAGATAAATTTCCTCACATTTACATAGTCATCTGCATTCTCTTGCACGAAACCCAAGAAAGTAGGAAATTAATGTTTATTCTTCAAAAAGGATTTGTAAGATCCTCCATTAGCATATGAAGTAGATCCTAACACACTTTAAGAAGGTGCTTGGGCACATTCTTCAAAGAACTCAATAGGAAGAGTTAAAGATATATGTGTGATTATTCTTCTGAAAGTGTGATGAGATGATATTTTCCTACCATAGGTCTTTATGGGACTCTTGACGTGATGAAGATATTCCCTAGTTTCTTGGGTATGGGTCTGTGGGGGGGGGGGGGGGGGGGGGGGGGGCAAAAGTGCCCTTGACTATGGTATGAGTAGTCTGCATACCACATATTTCCTCACCTTCTTGGTCTCTTTAAGTACTTTAGTGCAAATGTTAGTTGTCAAGTTGACCCCCCCTTCTCTTTTTTTTTTCTTTCCATGACAACAACTTTTGGCCTTTTCTTTGTTGGATTGATTTTATCACACCATTTGGATGGGGCGACCACATTGGCTACCCTATGCGACTAATCTTATTAAACATGTGTGTCTGCCATGATGGAGGGCACCAACCCTTAAGGGGTGTCCCTTTGTCTTGAATTGGGAGACTAGGAAACTACTTGTCATAGAGTGATCTTTGCAAAGCTGGGTGACTAAATCCTATTGCTAGGCACCAACACTCGACTATCACCCTTGGTCCTAGGCATCAAACGTAATCATTTCTTGTCCATGCTTAGCTAGCCAACTACTTCCACTTGGTGCCAACATCCTTGAGTGACCTTATCATGTCTTGATCCTTGGATTGGGTGTACCTATCCTTCTTAATTGGGAGACTCTCCAACTTTCTTTGTGACCCTATGGTTTCCTTCTCCCCATTTGGGAAACACCATCCTTAGCTTCGGCGATATTATGGTACCATGACAAGTTTCTTCATGCACAACCCTCGTGATCATCTCAACTTGCACTTGGAAGACACTCCATCTTTAAGCCCATGCAAGTGCACCTATTGGATACCTTAGTCTTTCTCTGGGTGACTTCATAGGGATCTTTCCCTCCACTTGAGGAGCATTCTGTGATGGAATTTAATCCCACATATTTGCACACTAGAAGTGAAATGAACCCAATACCTAGGTCCCTTCATACATCTTTTTTTCTACCCTGCAACAAAACTCTGATTCACCTGCCTTACACCAATCCAAATCACCTAAGCTTTTAGTCACACTTAGTATGGTTCATAAGATTTCCAACAAGCTATAGAACACGTCAAATGGATTTGTTTAGGTAAGTTAAAAACTCTGTACAAAAATAGAGTATGCAAAGATGTAGGATATGCAAAAATTAGGGTTACAAAGATACACCAATTTCTATGCACACAAAATTGATTTCAAGAAGCCCTCAAACGCAAAGTAAGATACATGTACAAGCTATAGAATGCACTTTAAATCTCTTGAACTGGATATGCACGCAAAGAGTTGCAATTGTTATAAGCAGACTATGTCTATACCTACAAGAGACCCTCCATGAAATCGCTTTTGTACCTAGCATGAAAACGTAGCCAGAAGTTGACCTTCTATCATCAACATTCCGTGCCCGATTTGCATCACTCCATGCTCTTACTTGAAGTTCATCATACCTGTATAGCAACCCATAATTAACTATACTCTTCACATAGCTTAACACTCTCTTTAAATGATTGAGATGTGTATCTATGGCTACATGCATGAAATGAGATAGAACTCCAACTATGTAGCACAAGTCAGACCTTGTGAGTGTAGCCTAGATCAATGATCCCACAATGCTCCTGTATAGTGTAAGGTCTTCTAGCTTCTTACCATCTTCCTTGCTTAACTTGACATATGAATCCATAGGTTGAGCTATTGGTTTACAATTCGTCATGCCAAACCTAAACAACACATCTAGAAGATACTTATTTTGAGAGAGATAGATACCTTCCTTCCCATAGATCACCTCAATGCCAAGAAAGTACTTTAGCACACCTAAATCTGAGATTTTGAACTCTCTTCCAAGCTTCTCTTTGATGGTCCTCATTCCTGCAATCATCATCACCTATCACAAGGAGATCATCTACATATTTGCATATCAAACATATCTTCATATACAAGGATGGATCTACATCACTTGGAGAGAAACCACATCTCTTCAAGAAGTCCAACAGCCTCTGATTCCAAACCCTTGGGGCTTGCTTTAGGCCATACATACCTACAAACATAGGTAGGATGTTGTGGATCCACATAGCCTCGAGGTTGTTCCATGAACATCTCTTCTTGTAACTCACCATTCAAGAAAGCATTCTTTATGTCCATCTGGTAGATAGGCCAGCTCCTTGCTGCACATAGGGCTATGAGAGCTCTAATGGTAGCCTTGTTTGCCATAGGGCTAAAAGTCACCTCATAATCCACCCCTTGTGTCTGTGTGAAGCTTTTGGCTGCTTGTCTAGCCTTTTATGTTGCCAACCTGCCATCTACATTCCTCTTGGTCTTGTACACCCAGTTGTTTTGGACTATCTTCATGCCTTCCTTCTTGGGTACTAGTTCCCAAGTGTTGTTCTCCTTAAGAGCTTTGAACTCTTCATACATAGCCTTCCTCCACTCTAGTTTAGTATGTGCCTCCTCATAAGATTATGGCTCTTGATCTACAATGACTATTCATCATGTATGCATAATGCTTTGCCATGAAAGAACCATATGTATAACTTTGAGGGGGTGCCTTCTTCCTTGTACATCTTCTCTCTTGGCCTTTGGGATATTGCTTCTTGATTCTATTGAGCTTTACATCAGGAGTAATGACATCCTCAAGCTCTTCCTCTTCTGAATCCTCTTGAGTTTCCCTAGTGTCATAGTCTATCTCTTGCAACCTTCTATACTTTGAAGTAGGGGATGATCTTTCATAATCATAAGTGTAAGAATGATCATATGAGTGTACCTTAGATATAGAAGCCAATTCACTGATTGTGATTGACTCTTGAGGTTGAATTTGCACATCAAAGTCCGCATACTCCTCTTGATCCTCTTCATCCAGCTTTGGCTTGCCCGTGTCTCCATACCATGACCTTGACTCATCAAACACAACATCTCTTGACACATATAGCTTCTTTGAGAGAGGGTTGTAGCACCTGTAGCTTTTTTGCTCGTTTGAAGAGCAAATGAACACATATTTCTAACTCTTGGGCTCTAACTTCACTAGGAACATGAACAAAGCATACACATCCAAATAACTTGAGGTGTTGGATGGTTGGTTTCTTTCCATAATAGACTTCGTGTGGAGTCAAGTTGTGCACACCACCTATTGGAACCTTTTTCATCGAATAACAAGCTGTATTCACAGCCTCAACCCAATAAGAGAATGGTAGCATGCCTTCATTTATGAGACATCTAGCTATCTCAACCAAATGCCTTTTCTTCCTCTCTTCAACACCATTTTGTTGAGGGGTGTACTTGCATGTAAAGTTCCTCTTTATGCCATTGTCCTACAAGTACTTTGTGAATTCCTTGGAGAAATACTCTTCCCCTCCATCTGACCTCAGTGTCTTGATGTGTGCATCCCATTCTTTCTCAACAAGGGATGTAAACTTTTGAAAGCATGAAAAAACTTTTGATTTTTCCTTGATAACATGCAACCATACCTTTCTTGAGTGGGCATCAATGAAAGTGAAAAATTACCTAGCTCCTCCCAATGAAGCCTCTCTACTAGGGCCCCATAAATCTGAGTGTATAAGCTCCAATAACTTAGAGAATATGTACTCACTCTTTGGAAATGGATTCCTTGCTTGCTTACCTAACTGACAAGCATCATAAAACTCATGTAGACCTTGGCCTTCAAGATTTGGTAGTCCCTGCACTAAACCTTCTTTGCACATGCTTTTTAACTCGGGAATATTGATATGTCCTATCCTCTTGTGCCAAAGATCAATCTCTGCAATCCTTTTGTTACCACTCATCTCATAACACAACTTGTTGTCTGTAGGAGCAACATCTAGTGTGAAGAATCTACCTTCTTTCCTTTCCTTGGCAATGATCTTGCCTCCTTGCTTCACCATGCACCCTTTTGCATCAAATATAACCTGCATAACTCTCTCTACCATATGTGCTACAAAAATAAGGTTCTTGGAAATAGATGGAACATGGAGCAAATCTTTAAGAGCCTTGAAAGATTTACCTTCACCTAGCTTCACATCTCTCACATGTGTAATGGGATGCTCAGTGTTATCTCCTGTCTCCACACAACCTTTTGAGCTTGGGAATTGCATATGAAAAAAAGATTCCTCCATACATGACATGTGATTAGAGCATCCAAAATCTATGTACCACTTTGCTTCCTTGGGATCACTAGTGCAGTCGTGTCTCATGGCTAGAAGGGCCTCCTTCTCATTATCCTTCTTGGAGTTATTAGCATAGTCCCCTTGCTGCTTCTTGCCTTTGTCATCCTTGAATCAACAATTTGAAGAAATATGATTCTGCTTACCACATATAAAACAAGTTTTACCTTGATGAGGGTTGTTCTTCCCTTTGCCATTCTCGCCCTTCCTTGAAGATGATGCCTTGCTATCTCCTTCTGAATCTGAATCTTCTTCCTTGGATTGCTTTCACTTGTTTTTTCCTCCTTTCCCCTTCTTGCGACTCTTGCCTTTGCCTTTGCTAGCATATAGGACCTCTGAGTGACCATCCTTCTTGGATGTCTCTCCTATGGAAACCTCTTCTGCCACTAGGTGTGGGATCGACTCCTCAAGTGTTGGTAGAGGATCTCTATACAAGATGGTAGTAATGAGGGTAATCTGCACAGGGTCTTTCTCATCTACTTTGTAGCTAGTGGATGCCAATTTCTCCCTCAACTCCTTCACCTTCAAGGTGTAGTCAACAATAGATTGACCACTACCTTCTTCAAAGAATGGAGTTCATTTTTAAGCTGCATCTTTCTGCTTCTTGTGGAAGTAGCATATATATTCTCTAAGGCCTCCCAAACATCTCTAGCATGATCAAACTCTGATAGATGACCAATCATAGTGTTAGAGATTACCTGTGATATGTAGAAGATAGCTCTCTTATTCATTTCCTCCCAATCCTTCAACATCTTCAATCTTGATTGGTGATCTTTGGATCTTTGGGATCCACATCAGGCTTATCTTCATCTCCATACACAATAGGCCATAAACCTTTGCTCATGAGGTAGTTCATGACTCTAAACCTCCATGGCTAGTAGTTGTCTTTGTCAAACAACTCCACTTTTTGACCTAGATCTGTCATAATGAATGGGAAATTAGGGTTACACTGAAATGTACCTCTTAGCCTTGATGTCCAAGATTTTGTGTCCTTCTTCTAGAGACTTCAAAGGATGTTTCCTTCTTTGATACCAACTAAAGGAGTTTAATCCCACACATTTGCACACTAGAAGTGAAATGAACCCAATACCTAGGTCCCTTTATACACCTTTTCTGCTACCTTACAAAAAAACTTTGATTCACCTTCCTTACACTAATCCAAATCACCTAAGCTTTTAGCCACACTTAGTATGGTTCATAAGCTTTCCACAAGCTATAGAATACCTCAAATGGATATGTTTAGGTCAGTCAACAACATTGTACAAGAACAGATTATGCAAAGATGTAGGATATGCAAAAATTAGGGTTACAAAGATACACCAATTTCTCTCCACACAAAAATGATTTCAAGAAGCCCTCTTAGGGACAATAAGATACATATACAAGCTTTAGAGTGCACTTTAAATCTCTTGAATTGGATATGTACACAAAGAGTTACAATTGTTATAAACAGACTATGTCTATACCTACAAGAGACTAGAGGGGGTGTGGGCTTGATAGATCCTCCTTTCTCTTCCTCTATGCATATAATGCCCTCCTCTTCGTTTTTCCTAGCTTGGACTGCTAGGTTTCAGCTCCTTGCGCCCTAGATGACTCTCTCCTTTAGCCTCATTGAGTATATGTCTCTTGGTCTTCAATGACCTACCGGACTTCCATGCATTTAATGACTCTTCACCTCCTTAGGACTCTCTCGACTTTTGGATGCCTCTCTCGACTTTTCCACTGCCTAAGGACTGCCTTGCCTGACCTTAAAACTTCCTTAAGTGATTTGAGTCCTGGTTTTGTCCACATTAAGGTCTTTTGATCCCTTTGTCCACCTAAAGCTTGCATAGTTCACACTTTCAACATTCCCTTGGGTGCTATGACTTTTGTGACTCATGAGTTGTTGCAAGCCATCATCCTAGATGAGTTCCACCACCCTTGATGAGTCCTTTCCACCCACCCCTAGGCACCACAACTATATTGCGAGACATACTTCCATTCGAGTTCCATCCCCTTGGGTGAGTCCTTCCCACCTACCCCTAAGCAACCTGACTATATTGCTAGACTACCTTCCATGCTACACCTATACAATAATCACTAGACCTGATTTGAATTTTTACTTGGTGCCAGGTTATGCATAGTACAATGCACAGTTGTAGTAACAAAATATAATAATATGTGAACGCCACATAGAACTTTGACCTATTTCATGAGAGAACTTGAACAATGAATGTATGGTTAATGGGATGTAAATTGGGCAAGAAATAGATATGTAACTAAGAGAACATCAACATGTGGTTTTGCATTCTCACTTGGAAGCGCAATGTTTTTATTATGTTGTAAGAAGCCACAAATTTTAGAGTATCAAAGCAAAATATAAAGGAATGACTCGAGACATATGTAACACATGTATCAAATATTTGCTCGAAGACATAGAAGTCTACATTGACTAAAAAGTAATTATCTATTTTGACAATGTCTATAGCATCATGCTAGCAAAGAATCTAGTCTATCATGAACGGCCGAAGCATATGAAAGTTACTCATCATCTTGTTTGTGAAACTCCCACCCAAGGAGAGGTAGAAATGCTTTGTCGACTCTAAAGCACAAACAGAGGTTACTTTAGAGACGCATAAAGTAAGTGGCTTAGATGTTATTTATGTTTCATTTCATCATTGTAACTATGCTTGTAGTTTCTATGCGAGCTCATTCTGAAGCTTGAGAGGAACATGTAGTAATATAGCACATGACCATGTACTCTTGTAAGTGCAAACAGACCTTTATCATAATTATAGCCATAGCATAGCTGTGATCACTCCCTTAATCTGTCTCTTCTCTATGCTGTTCTGAGCATGTTTAGGTCGTCATCCCACCATTCGTTCACATTTACAACGTTGAGCTTTTGATGAATTGCTCTCCCGAGTCCCACTTTACTTTTTTCGAGACTGTAAAGCTCAGTTAGGAAGTTGACATGGCACTACGTCACCTTTGTTATGCCACGTAGTCTCTCTCTCTCTCTCTCTCTCTCTCTCTCTCTCTCTCTCTCTCTCTCTCTCTCTCTCTCTCTCTCTCTCTCTCTCTCTCTCTCTCTCCCTCCCTGTGTCGACCACAGGTCATGCCAACATGTAAAATCACAGGTCGTTAAGTCAATTATAGGTCAGACCAACATGTAAAATCCATGATTCAGTTGCACAAGCTCAAATTCACAATATAGCATATAACAAGGTCGACTTTAGAGATAAATGAAATAAATTCTTGTCTATCCCAACATATGAGGCCCCCATTCATAGCGTCATCATTGTAACAATGGATTGCTTCCAATGTTATGATGAATCTCCTCATCTTTACAATTACATTGACATCACCAATAGACATTAGAAAAAAGATAGTCTTTTCTATTTATGTTTTTTATGTAACGAAAGATTAGGGCATGACTCGTCATCCATCATTTTAGTTTACGAGTTTCTTGTTTCTCAACAAATGACATATTTCAGGATGGAAATTTTGAGTGTGTGGATGCGAACCTAAAATATATGTAATCATCAAATTACCGTATTCTTGATAACAAGTAAAATTCAAAATCCAATGGTCCAAGAGTCTAACAAGTTAGATTGTAATTATGATTAACCCATATTAGATGCCATACTTGATTGAGTGAATCACATTCTTTCACTGGAAGATCTGGAAAGTGGAATCCTTTTACATGTAGCTGAAAATGAAATGATATATTGACATCTTCACGAAGGCAAAAATGACTTAAGAGACCAAAAAGTTAAATCATGCTGGATCTGATACAATGTCTAGGTGAGATAAAAAAAAAGAAAATGAAGGATGTAACACTATTAAGTGAAACTGAAAGTGGCAAGAATGTAATATAATCTTTTATGCCTTAGAATGATGGCGATATCACCAGCAACTAATAGAAACTGGTTATATACAGTACTCTATATGCTAAACTCAATACATAATATGATACAAAAAGGGGTATATCGCTATAGATTAAGAAAACAGAGGATAGTGTAGAAAGTCATCAACCTGCAAGATGTGTCTTGAAACAATTGTTGATAAATCTCCTCATCTTCCATGCAACCTGCAAGATGTGTCTTGAAATTATTGTTGACAAATTTCCTCAATATCCCTCATGCAAGCACCTTGATTAGGAAGCTTGTATGATGAGGCAGAATGATTCAAATTGTAGATGGGAGCCTTCATCGTTAGAGTGTGAACATATCTAGTAGAGGAAACCATGGCACAATCAAGCAATTTATGTGTAGTGTGAGCAATGTCCATTGCACAGAAAAGTGGTGGCTGGTTTAAAGAAGTTCATAATCTGCCTCTGAACTTGTGTCTCTCTTCTCCTCATGAGGTTCCCTCTACTTTCACTGATCTAGACCCCATCTTTGGTGCCAAAATCATTTACTGGCTCTGTCCACGTCTGGTTGGTTTCAAGCTGGATTATATTCTGGTAATGAGTCTAACCTTTGTCTGTTTTAGTATAAGAGAGGGCGCATCTAAGGAGTATCAAAAACAAGATAATCTGACCATGCTAAAACCACGTGAATGTAACCATGATGTCATCTGCCCATGCTGGAATTCTGTGTTACCATGCAAATCTAAGTCACAAGAGGACCCGAGGGAAAGCGGGAATATCTATCTCTTGGATGGTCCTTGAAGCTATGAATGAAATGAACTCATATGGACTGTGTCTCTATCATGAAAGTAACATCAATTAGATTTTTTCATACAATCAAACGTGGTAATGACACCATCGTACCACCCATACAAGAGATCAATGATAGTCAAGGCCTGTTTATGCATCACCATCCATCTACACAAACAATCTGCCATGATGGTCCAACGAGAGCCTCCAGATCTGCATCCTATAGAGCATAGCTGAGCTGCTGATGTCATGAGGGTTTTTAAAGAACCACAACTTTGTTTTAGGGTCCTAAAACTAAAACTGTGAACACTTTCTCTGTATTTCTACAAGGTTGCATAGGCGTTGCTCAGTCTATTCCATGCTGTTTTCCTCATCCACAACCTTATTAGTACATGAAAAACTACTCAATTGCGTCAAAAATAAAAGACTTGAATAAATTCAACAGCGTAACATTTAATTCTTAATTAACTCTTAAATCATGATAGATTCTCCCGTAGAAGATCCTACTGCATTCCTTCATTGATATGCAGATCCGTTTAAATGAGAAAGAAAAACGTTATTAAAGGATTAATATGTGAATCTCATGTAAATGATCATATATGGAAGCGAAGAGGTATGCTTCATATTACAAGAAAAACTTCCGAGTATTGAGCACACAGACATCCATGTTTTCATTGACAAGGTTTGTCCCAAAGAACCATTACATGCACCTCACAATTCTACATCCTTGCTTTCTATCATGCTACTTAACTTCCTCTGCATGAAGACTTGCATATGCTTCCTCAACTATCTTAGATAGAGCATCCCTTTCCTTCTGAAGACTCAATGCTGAGGCCTGAAAAATAAAAGCTCTCTCTCTCTCTCTCTCTCTCTCTCTCTCTCTCTCTCTCTCTCTCTCTCTCTCTCTCTCTCTCTCTCTCTCTCTCTCTCATATTTTATTTTCCTTTTGGGATTACAGTGGATTGGATCATGCTGATGTATATGTTTTGTCTCATAGGCTGATTTTGGCCTCTAATAGACGTTAAAAAGTCTCTCTCTCTCTCTCTCTCTCTCTCTCTCTCTCTCTCTCTCTCTCTCTCTCTCTGTGGGAAAAATTCAAAGGACTTGAAGAACAAGTAAATGCTGAAGAACAAAAAATGATGGATAAATTCAAAATACTCGAAGAACAAGTAAAGACCCTCACAGAAGAATGGGTTACTTGGAGGGCAGCCTACGAGCACCTCAAAGAAGAGGAGGAGATCTCCAACATAGAGACACTGAAAGAAGAAATAAAGAAAGAAATAAAAACGTAGGTAGAATCCACCCGAGAGTCTTGGGTAGAAGTAGTCCATAAAAGGATTAAGAAGGAAGTCCATGAAGACGTGAAGGAGGAAGAGCTCACACGAGTTCAAGATACACTCGAGGAGGAAAGACTTCGCCACATCTGAAGACTCCACGTTCGAATTACGGGCCTTCTCGAGGGACTTCATCAAAAGAAACAGGCTCATTCTTATCACAAAAGATAGAGGCAGCCATAGCATAGAAATCTGATGCAAAAGAAGCACTATGAGATCTTGAACGAGTATGATATGATAAAGGTGCATTTAATTTGCTATCTCTTAAAGTCTACACAAGCCATTTAGTCACAGGTTTTTCCTTCTCTATATTAGCTCTCATCAACAAGTGCATCATGTAAATATGCATCACAAATGGGATGATTTGCATCATCATGTGGAACCTATAAAGGATGAGAAATTGCCTCATTTGGATGAACACTTAACTCTCCACCTGTAAAAAGCGCCAGCAAAGTCCCACCACACATACGCCGTCGACTTTGATACGAGACCATGCCTTTTACAGGTGCATGGAGGGCGGGGAGGGATACATCCCGTTCGCGAGACTCATCCTTCACATGAGCTCCGAGGAGACACGGACCGCCTTCTTTAGATGTCGATCAGCACTACGTGGACTACCCGGCGGTGCCCTTTACATGGACGAGGACCTCACGAGGATGCAGGTAGCACACCGATGCGCTTGCATGCCACAGATACTCCAGGCGTGTCGAGAGGAGAGGAATGCCTTTTACCGTAATGGTAGGGTCTTCATAGATGGACGCCCTATCAAATAGGGCCACACGGCCTATCAGACATCACCACACCCGGAGGCACCACTCAGAGAGGAGTGGTATGGAACTGCAACGAAGCACTTTGGACGCGACCAGACAGACTTGAGGAGATCCTAGAGACACATGACTTTGCTTGCATCACCGAGACACACGAGAGCCCAGAAATAGGGCTTCCTCATATATCAGGCTTTTAGTGGGCATCCACATTCAGGACTACGATGTGACAGAGTACAGCATGAGGACCAGGAGGTGTCGCCATCATATTCAGACATGAGCAACAGGGTAGGATCCACATCACCAACCGAGCCGAGGAGGCGCGATACTTGTGGGTACGCTTGGAGATAGCAGCAAAGATCTACATAGCCATTTGCTACTTCCGACCACGAGGATCCCGATACTCTGGACATGACCAGGAGGAGCCACCCAGAGATAGTGACTCACCCTACACTACACTCTCAGAGGAGATACTACACTATAGCCCTTTGGGTGAGGTCTTCCTTATGGGGGACTTCAATGGACGCACACAGTCACGCCAGTGTGAGTCATATGATATGGAGCAGTCATTGAGCATGCGGAGAAGAGGACCAGAGGAGACAGGGACCCGCCGAATATATGTAGACATGGGCAAGGACACCACAGGCTACAACAGACACCTACTCAAGCTTGGGAGTGGACACCATCTCGTTATTTACAATGGGATGCACAGATGGCCACGATCGGACTGATTGACATGCTTTCCACATGAAGGCGGCGAGAGCACAGTCGACTACATCTTAGGTACCTTGTCCGGGGCATCGCTCATCACTTCACTTGGTATTGGTAGATGTCCACTCGGAGCCGATCACACTTTTATCAAGCTTACACTCTCATCTCCCCTTCCACTGCACCCTCTCCCACCTACCGTGCCACATACCATGATACACTTCAAGCGCGAGCTCTCACATGTCTACGTACACCATTTACACACCCGCCTACTCTCACTAGATCCACTCTCACCTCTGGACACACTCACTTCACAGATCAACACCATCCTACACGACTCAGCTCTACACAGTTTCCCCCGCCACACACACGCACACCCACCACGTAGAGGGTCCATGCCTCAAAACTGACGGTATGATGATGAGTGTCGGGAGCTACGGAAGCAGCTACGAGCAGCAGAGAATACTGGGGAGATTACAAACACAGACAAAGTGCCGCATGTAGCACCTCACACGTCGAAAGAGGTGAGAATGGGAGGAGAGACAGTATTGGGACATTTATCACTTGCTCATGAGCTGAGACAGTGTAGTAGTGTGGAGACACTTTAGAGAGAGGAGACAGCAGACACCCATTCGAGAGCCAGACACATGGCAGATATGCGTAGAGTCTATACCAGATTCCAGACCAGCCACCCATCCCCAGGCCATAGAGCTCACACCCTACCACCTCTCACCTTTTACACCCCGGATGGTGAGCCAAGCGATCACTCACTTACAGCATGGCAGAGCCCATGACCACCACTCATAGCCCACCTCTTCAACCGAGCACTAGTTGAGGGGTTCCCTGACTCATGGACCGAGCACACCATAGTGCCCATACATAAGTCAGGTGATGTTATGGGTCAAGCTACATACCGGACGATCATGACTGGCCCACACTAGCCAAGCTATATGGGGCAATACTAGAGATAGAATTGAGCACCCTCGCCGCGATTACTCTACCATAGACCACATCTTCACTTTGAGATGCCTGACGACCAGGCTCGAGTGAGGAAACGGAGATTATATTGCTGCTTTGTGGACTTTTCGCAAAGCCTTCGACACAGTCCCTAGGGAGAGACTCTTCATATGCCTACTCGACATCGGGGCTCCAGAGGAGATGATATGGGGGGATCTACGCCTTATATGAGAGAGTATCATGTAGAGTGAGATGTCCGAGCGGCCTATCAGATTCACTTGCTAGCACCATCGGGGTGAAGCAAGGGTGCCCTCTCTCACCCACACTTTTTGGGCTATACATTGATGAGATAGTGGACTTCATACAACAGCAGGGAGGGGATGGCATTGAGGTACGAGGGACCATGGTCCATATTCTTTTATATGCTGATTATATTGTCTTGGTTTCAGAGTCTGCAGAGGGTCTACAACATCATCTACATGGTCTCGACGACTTCTGCACACATAGAGGGCTATCAGTGAATCTTGGTAAAACCAAGGTTTTGATCTTTCATACATCAGCGCAGGTGAGGAGGCTGAGTTCTTTCACAGCAATAGGCGGATCCATCGAGGTAGTCAGCTCATATGTATATCAGGGTGTGACGTTCAGAGCAACCTCCGGGACTTTCTCCATGTCTCAGGCAGCTCGAGATCGCATCACACGAGGATATGCAGCATTAGCTTAGATGGAGAGACAATGCCACCAGGCCCACTTTCAGGAGCCCCGCACAAAGGGGTGGCTCTTCAACACTTTGGTCACCCCAACACTTATGTATGGAGCAGCCATATGGGGGCCAGGGTTATCAGCATCATCATGGACAACGGTGGAGAGACCACAAGTTCTCATGATTGCCAGACTCATCCGCAGCAAACCCTTGGTACCCCATGATATCGTAAGGGCAGAGCTTGCTGCACCACCGATGCTAGTAGAGGCACTCTTCCAGACAGTATGCTAACTACACAGGCTCCAGGGCATGGATACAGAGCGCATCACGTACAGAGCTTTCCAGGCATCACGCGACATGGCGTTAGCAGGGGACACCTCTTCATGGTATGCACAAACACGAGATTGGCTGGCCCACCATGGACTTGACATAGACAGACTACCACCGGTACGTTATGACTCCCACGCCCCCACCTACTCGCTCTCCCACCAGGAGAGGAATAGGATCATCCGTCAGGAGATATGGCATACATACATACAAAGGACATGGGTCAGCCGGAGAGATCCATTGCCACCGAAAATGCTCTACTATCGTGAGCATTTCCTAGAGATCTGAGATTAGGGCTTCATTGAGACCCCACGTTACATGGAGACATACCTACCACACCACCTCCGTGTTGTCATTGGACAGCTTCGAGTTTCATCACATAGCTCGAGATCGAGAGAGGTCGGGCCAGAGGAGTCCCCCGAGAGGAGAGGTGGTGCTCAGTTTGCCATATAGAGATAGAGACCGAGGAGCACTTGATTAGGAGATGCCCAACATACTTGGACTTACCAGCACAGTTCCAGATTGAGGAGTCACTCCAGTTGTGTATGACCATAGGAGACCAGTCGAGGGTGGGTCGCTATATCATGGCAGCATATGAGACGAGAGTAGATGCTACTGCGCACACGCATGACACAGATAGGTACCCAGCAAACTATTACTCAGTTCTTTCCGCGACTTGAGCCACATTAGACACACCAGCCTCCCAGAGGCATAGGGCTCACGCTCGAGCATGCAGCGGCACAGAGTGTGCGACGTAGACCACGTACGACTCGGCGTTGACGACCGCGACTTCATCATGAGGCCATCTCTCGCTTCAGGATAGTACACGATCACATGATGGAGCATCAATGCACCACCACAAGTTGGGTCTCCCTCTTGCAGGAGGTGTTGAGTCCACCGTCGATGTACCATATACTCCACCCTCCTCCACCCATATGTACCAGTTAGGGTATACATATTCACTCCCACATATGTCCCCATGTAGTAGGTGGCCATTATCTCCGAAGTCAGAGCCACGCTCCCCCACACACTACTCTATCTTCACTACTCCATCATTGCTAGGTATACCATCATCTTGCTCTTTTCAGCCCACATAGTTCTTTTTTTGTAGTGAATATATACCTTCATAAGTTCAAAGTTATCCAAACTTACGAACCCAAGATAGAGAACATAAACACATACACATTAGAAAAAACAACTAATAAAAGCAAGAGACTACACAAAAAATAGGACCAAAATAAAACATGAAAAATACAAACAAGAAAGAAAACCAATACAAAAAGAGCCACACTAAAAATAATAATCAATAATTAAGTTAAAAAATAATAATAATAAATAATAATAATTAATAAATTATTTAATTAATAAATAAATATATATATATATATATATATATTAATTAATTAATTAAAAAATAATAAAAATAATAAATAAATAAATGAAATAAACTAAAAATAAAATAAAATAAAAGTTACACAAAATAAATAAAAATTAACTTAAATTAAAATTAAAATTATAAAATAAAATAAAACAAATAAAAAATAAAAATAAATACATAAATATATATATAGAAACATAAAAATGCAAATTAAACAAAAATACAAAGAAAACCAAAATGTGCATCTTCAACTTCTATGTCTGTCCAGAACAAGAAGTATCAGAATTAAACTTTATCATGCATAGCTTGGACAAATAGCTATGACATCCCTACTCACGTCATCAGTGCCCTAGAGTAGGTGCAGACTTTAATAAAGATTCTTTCTAAATGAAGATCTCTAACAAAGTCAACGAGCTGAGTTTCTATCACTTTCGGAAGTGAAGGGCAAACTCAGCCATGATAAAGTCTTGCACAAAAATTAAAACTACTAAATATTTAAATAAATAAATAAATAAACAAATATATATATATATATATATATATATATATATATATATAATATTAAATAATAAAAATAAATTTAAAAAAAATAAAGAAATAGCTATAATAATAATAAAAGTAATAATAATAAGAATTATAAAAATAATAGACTAAAATAAAACTAAAAATAAAGAGTGAAAGAACCCCCACAAAATACCTTATCATTAACCAATATAAAGTTCCCCTTTTCTATTGAATTTACTAATGATTAATTTGAACACATGAAAAAAAGAAGAACCATAAATGAACTTGTTACGAAGTAAGAAAGTCCCTACCTTCTTTGAAACTTTCTTGAATGAATACCCTTTTTGAACACGCAAAGAGATTAGTTGACAACATTGAACTACAAATGAAGACAAGCTTGAACATAGACGAGAAAATCTAAACAATTGAGAGCAAACAGCGCCATACTTTGCTAAATGAGAAATATTTGAATCAATATGAGGCATTCATATCATGTTAATACTAGCAAATTCGGGTTCTAATCTTTTATCATAAATGTCTACTTCCAAACCAAAAGGAGATTGAAATATTTTTAGATCTAAGAAAGCACAAGAATCACCATGTGAAGTACAATTCAGCTCACAAAAATTCTAGGGATAAATACCACCACCAAAAGCTTCATTGTTTAAATACATAAAATCTTGAAAAGAAATAAAATCAGGAACAAACAGATCAGCTACAAAGCATCTAATATTAGTAAATTTTTGTAAAATGATAGGACAAGTATTAGCTAAAACAAGCCTTTCCATAAATTCAAATTCATAAGTAAAAAGATAAAAATTAGCAAGGAAGATAGCACAATTTGTACCCATAGGAATTCCAATACATTGCTTGAGATGACCACAATTGTACATGGTTTTGTCTCATACGCCAAGTTTGGCCTTTTGGTAGACGTTAATATGACTTTCTTTCTTTCTTTCTTTCTTTCTCTCTCTCTCTCTCTCTCTCTCTCTCTCTCTCTCTCTCTCTCTCTCTCTCTCTCTCTCTCTCTCTCTCTCTCTCTCTCTCTCTCTTTCTCTCTCTCTCTCTCTAGCCCTTACCTTAAAAAATCCGAGACCCTAAACCTAATCTCTGAAATGGCTCCCATGGACCGAAGGGAAGTGGACGAACTTATCGCTAAAGCTCTCAAAGAAGCCAAAAAGGAAGCAGACCGCAACCTCAATATGGAGATACGGAAAATGATGGAAAACTTCAAAGGACTCGAAGAACAAGTAAAGACTCTCACAGAAGAACGAGACAATTGGAGGACAGCTTATGAGCACATGAAAGAAGAGGGGGAGATCTCCAACATGGAGACACTCAAAGAAGAAATAAAGAAGGAAATCAAAACGGAGGTAGAATCTACTCGAGAGTCATGGATGGAAGTAGTACACAAAAGGGTTGAAAAGGAAGTTAGGGAAGACGTGCAAAAAGAAGAGCTCACACGAGTCCAGGATACACTTGAGGAGGAGAGGCTTCGACATACTCAAAGACTTCACATTCGGATTATGGGCCTACCCGAAGGGGCATCACCGGAGGCAGATGCCATTGACATTTGCCGTCGACTTGGATACGAGAGCATGCCCTTCACAGGGGCATAGAGGGTTGGGAGGGATACATCGCATTTGCGAGCACTCATCCTTAAGATGAGCTCCGAGGAGGCACGGACCGTCTTTTTTAGACGTCGATCAGTACTACATGGACCACCCGGCAACGCCCTCTACATAGACGAGGACCTCACACGGATGGAGGTGGCACACCGACGCGCTTGCATGCCACAGATACTCCAGGCATGCCGAGAGGGGAGGAAGGCCTTTTACCGTGATGGTAAGGTCTTCATAGATGGACGCCCTATCAAATAGGGCCACGCGGCCTATGAGACATCACTTCACCAGGAGATACCACTCAGAGGAGTGGTATGGAACTGCAACGGGGCACTCTGGACGCGGCAAGACAAACTCAAGGAGATTCTCGCATCACATGACTTTGCATGCATCACAGAGACACACGAGAGCCCAGAGAGAGGTCTACCACGCATTGCAGGTTTTCATTGGGAATCTGCATTCAGGACCACGACGAGACAAAGTACAACGCGAGGGTCAGGAGGTGTGGCCATCATATTTAGACAGGAGATACAGAGCCGGATCCATATTATAGGAAGAGATGAGGAGGCATGATACATGGGTTTGCATGGAGATAGCACAGGGGAGATGGATTTACATTGCTATATGCTACTTCCCTCCGGGCGGATCTCGATACGCAGGACAGGATCTTGGGGGACCGATATGAGATAGAGACTCACCATACACAGCACTTTAAGATGAGATACTACATTACAGCACACTAGGTGAAGTCTTCCTTATGGGGGACTTCAATGGCCGCACTCAATCACATCAGTGCGAAGCATACGACATGGATCACCCACATCTCATGAGGGCCAGAGACCCAGATGAGATGAGTACCAGTAGAGTATCGGTGGATATGGGTCAGGACACCACCGGGTATGGCAGACTTCTACTTGAGCTAGGCAGCCGACATCAGCTCGTTATATATAACGGGATGAATCGTTGGCCAGGTTCGGGCGGACTTACTTGCTTCCCTCACGGGGGAGGTGAGAGCACAGTCGACTACATCTTAGGTACCACCTCTGGAGCTTCACTCATCCCCTCACTTAGTATTGGATGACGTCCACTTGGTGCTGACCATACATTTATCACATTCACACTCTCATCTCCTATTCCATTAGACCCTCCCTCACCCATTCAGACACACACCACGATAGACTTCACACATGAGCTCTCACACGTTTATGCACACCATTTACACACCCACCTACTCTCCCTCGATCCACTCTCACCCTTAAACACACTTACATCAGAGTTCACCACCATCCTACATGACTCAGCTCTCTGCAGCTTCCCACACCGCACACATATACACCCTCCACGCACAGGTTCCATTCCCCAGAACCGCTGGTATGATGCAGATTGCCGTGAGCTACGGAAGCACCTACAGATTTTAGAGCATCGAGGGGATATTACACACACACGGGCACAGCGTCGCATGTAGAGCCTTACTCGCCGCAAACGGCGAGATTGGGAGGAGAGACAGTACTAGGATATTTATCATTTGCTCATGAGTCGAGACAATGTAGTGGCATGGTGACATTTGAGAGAGAGGAGACAGCGGACACCCATCCGAGACCCGAGCACTTGGCATAGCTATGCACGGAGCCTATACGAGATCCCAAACCAACCCCCCATTCCCACACCACAGAGCGCACGTCCTACTACCTCTGACATCTTCACACCCACTATGGTGGGACGCGCGATTGCCCGTCTACAGCATGGCAGGGCCCATGATTAGACGCAATTACTCTACCATTTACCACATCTTCACTCTGAGATGCCTGATCGACCAGGCAAGGGTGAGGAAGAGGAGATTACATTGTTGCTTTGTGGACTTCCGCAAAGCATTTGACACTGTTCCCAAGGAACGACTCTTCAAACGACTACTTGATTTCGAAGCTCTGGAGGAGATGATATGGGGGATCTACGCCTTATACGAGAGAGTATCTGGTAGAGTCAGATGTCCAAGGGGCTTATCTCATCCACTTGCTAGCACTATCGGGGTGAAGGAAGGATGCCCTCTTTCACCCACCCTCTTTGGTCTCTACATTGATGAGATAGTGGACTACATACAGCAGCAAGGGGGTGATGGTATTGAGGTATGCGGGTCCATTGTCCATATTCTTTTATACGCTGATGACATTGTACTGGTTTCAGAGTCTGTAGAAGGTCTACAGCATCATCTACATGGCCTAGATGACTTTTGCAGACACATAGGGTTATCTGTGAACCTTGGTAAAACCAAGGTCATGATCTTTCATACATCTGCACAGGTACGCAGACATAGTTTGTTCACAGCAGCAAGTGGACTGATCGAGGTGGTCGGGTCATATGTTTACTTGGGAGTGACATTTACAGCAGCATCAGGGGTCTTCTCTATGTCTCAGGCAGCTTGTGACCGCATCACACGTGGGTACGCAGCAGTAGCTTTGATGGAGAGACAGTGCCACCAGGCATATTTTCAGGAGCCCCGTACAAAGGGGTGGCTCTTGCACTTTGGTTACGCAAGCGCTCATGTATGGGGCAGCCATATGGGGGCCGGGATTAGCTGCATCAGTATGGAGAGCATTAGAGAGGCCACAGATTGTCATGATTGCCAGACTTATCCGCAGCAAGCCTTCTGTACCACATGATATCATTAGAGCATAGCTCGCTGCACCACTGATGCTAGTTGAGGCACTGTTCCAGACAGTAAGCCTATTACACAGACTTCAGAGCATGGATACAGAGCGCATTGCTTATCGTGCTTTCTAGGCATCACGTGATATGGCATTAGCAGGCGACACCTCCTCATGGTATGCACAGACCCGAGATTGACTGGCCCACCATGGCTTTGACATAGACAGGCTACCACCACTACAGTACGACTCACATGCACCCACCTACTCGATCTCTCATCAAGAGAGGAATAGAGTCATTCGTCAGGAGATATGGCATACATACATACAGAGGACATGGGTGAGCCCCAAGGATACATTGCCATCGAAAATGCTCTATTACTGCGAGCATTTTCTACATATATCGGACGCGGGCTTCATCGAGATCCCGAGATACATGTAGACATACCTTCCCCACCACCTCCGAGTCGTCATTGGGCAGCTCCGGGTCTCATCTCATCAGCTCGAGATTGAGAGGGGTCGGTCCAGGGGAGTCCCCCATGAGGAGAGGTGGTGCCCAGTATGCCACACAGAGGTAGAGAGTGAGGAGCATTTTGTTATCAGATGCTGAGCATACTTAGACCTACGAGCACAGTTCCAACTAGAGGAGTCACTCCAGTTGTGCATGACTATGGGAGACCAGCGACGCTTGGGGCACTTCCTCACAGCAGCATACGAGAGGAGAGAGCGGTCACTAAAGCCCACACATCAGCCACGGGTGAGTACCCAGTAGACCATTACCCAGTTCTTTCAGCGAGCAGAGCTACATCAGAGAGTCCTTCTATAGGGCTCACGCTCCACCAGGCAGTAGCACAGAGAGCACGACGCCGACCACGCATGGTAGGATATCGTCGACCGCGACTATATCAGGAGGATATCTCACGCATCAGGACAGCCTACGACCACATGATGGAGCATAGGCGTACCACCACCCCCTGGGTTGTCTTCCTTCAGGAGGCACTCATACCACCACCGATGTACCACATACTACACCCACCTCCTCCCATCACCAGTAGCTAGGGTGTTTTGCTCACTCATTATGGATCCCCATGTATTTGGTGGCCACTATCTGCTGAGTCAGAGCCACGTCTCCCCAGCCTTTTACCAGCCCTAGATAGCTTTGTGTTCATTTCATTTCATTTTCTGCACATGGTTACTACACTTGTACATGGCTTTTGTCTCATAGGCCAAGTTTGGCCTCCAGAAGACGTTAATATGACTTTCTTTCTTTCTTTCTTTCTCTCTCTCTCTCTCTCTCTCTCTCTCTCTCTATCTCTCTCTCTCTCTCTCTCTCTCTCTCTCTCTCTCTCTCTCTCTCTCTCTCTCTCTCTCTCTCTCTCTCTCTCTCTCTCTCTCTCTCTCTCTCTCTCTCTCTCTCTCTCTCTCTCTCTCTCTCTCTCTCTCTCTCTCTCTCGCCCACCGTGCCTCACTTCTCCGGCAGATGGAGATACACTAGGCCCCCTAGACTCATATTACAGATTTTTTTTAGATCCACATCTGCCCGAGGTCCGAGCTCGACGTGGGGTGTCACATTACATAGAGCAGAGGAGCTTAGACGACAGCGCCGACGACCGAGACCCCCACTATGGGGATCTTGTCCCCACCAGAGAGAGATTCAGGCGATTCACGCACGCCATGATATGGAGATACGGAGACGTCAGAAGCGCACCCCTGCCGATCTCGACGTGCAGAGCATTTTGAGGATCGCCACTATGCCTAACCCACCTATGCATTGCATCCTACACCCACTCCAGGCATTTAGAGGGATATGACACCACCGAGCCTCCCCTCCCTAGGCATATCATATTTGTATCTCACCTATTGAACATATAGAGTGCATACCTATAGCACCCACACCCTCGATGCAAGCTATTATCCACTCCTTTTATACTCTGTTTTGTACTCACACTTTATTTTCCTTTTGGGATCACAATGGATTGGATCATACTAATGTATATATTTTTCCTCATAGGCCGATTTTGGCCTCTAATAGACGTTAAAAAGTCTCTCTCTCTCTCTCTCTCTCTCTCTCTCTCTCTCTCTCTCTCTCTCTCTCTCTCTCTCTCTCTCTCTCTCCTAGATGACTTTTGCAGACACAGAGGGTTATCTGTGAACCTTCGTAAAACCAAGGTCATGATCTTTCATACATCAGCACACGTACGCAGACATAGTTTCTTCACAGCAGCAGGTGGACCGATTGACGTGGTCGGATCATATGTTTACTTGGGAGTGACATTTACAGCAGCATCGGGGGTCTTCTCTATGTCTCAGGCAGCTCGTGACCGCATCACACGTGTGTATGCAGCACTAGCTTTGATGGAGAGACAGTGCCACCAGGCTTATTTTCAGGAGCCCCGCACAAAGGGGTGGCTCTTCGACACTTTGGTTACGCAAGCACTCATGTGTGGGGCAGCCATATGGGGACCAGGATTAGCTACATCATTGTGGACAGCATTAGAGAGGCCACAGCTCCTCATGATTGCCAGACTTATCCGCAGCAAGCCTTCCGTACCACATGATATCATTAGAGCAGAGCTCGCTACACCACCGATGCTAGTGGAGGCACTATTCCAGACAGTATGTCTATTACACAGACTCCGGAGCATGGATACAGAGCGCATTGCTTATCGTGCTTTCCAGGCATCACGTGATATGGCATTAGCCGGAGACACCTCCTCATGGTATGCACAGACACGAGACTGGCTCGCCCACCATGGCTTTGACATAGACAGGCTACCACCACTACAGTACGACTCACATGCACCCACCTACTCGCTCTCTCATCAAGAGAGGAATAGAGTCATTCGTCAGGAGATATGGCATACATACATACAGAGGACATGGGTGAGCCCTAGGGATACATTGCCACCGAAAATGCTCTATTACCGTGAGCATTTTCTACATATATGGGACGAGGGCTTCATCGAGATTCTGAGATACATGCAGACATACCTACCCCACCATCTTCGAGTCCTCATTGGGAAGCTCCGGGTTTCATCACATCAGCTCGAGATTGAGAGGGGTCGGTCCAAGGGAGTCCCACGTGAGGAGAGGTGGTGCCCAGCATGCGAGACAGAGGTAGAGAGTGAGGAGCATTTTGTTATCAGATGCCCATCATACTTAGACCTACGAGCACAGTTCCAGATAGAGGAGTCACTCCAGTTGTGCATGACTATGGGAGACCAGCGACGCTTGGGACGCTTCCTCGCAGCAGCATACGAGAGGCGAGAGCGGTCACTACAGCCCACACATCAGCCACGGGTGAGTACCCAGCAGACCATTACCCAGTTCTTTCAGCGAGCTGAGCTACATCAGAGAGGCCCATCTATAGGGCTCACGCTCCACCAGGCAGCAGCACAGAGAGCACGGCGCCGACCACGCATGGGTGGATATCGTCGACCACGACTATATCGGGAGGATATCTCACGCATCAGGACAGCCTATGAACACCTGATGGAGCATAGGCGTACCACCACCCCCTGGGGTGTCTTCCTTCAGGAGGCATTCAGTCCACCACCGATGTACCACATACTACACCCACCTCCACCCATCACCAGTAGCTAGGGTGTTTTACTCACATTATGGATACCCCATGTATTAGGTGGCCATTATCTGCAGAGTCAGAGCCACGTCTCCCTAGACTTTGCCAGTCCTATATTGCTTTGTGTAGCGGTATACTTTTTTATTTCATTTCATCTTCTAAAGAGGGTTACTACACTTGTACATGGTTTTTGTCTCATAGGCCAAGTTTGGCCTCCAGAAGACGTTAGTATGACTTTCTTTCTTTCTTTCTCTCTCTCTCTCTCTCTCTCTCTCTCTCTCTCTCTCTCTCTCTCTCTCTCTCTCTCTCTCTCTCTCTCTCTCTCTCTCTCTCTCTCTCTCTCTCTCTCTCTCTCTCTCTCTCTCTCTCTCTCTCTCTCTCTCTCTCTCTCTCTCTCTCTCTCTCTCTCTCTCTCTCTCTCTCTCTCTCTCTCTCTCTCTCTCTCTCTCTCTCTCTCAGCGACAGCCTGCTCCGTCACCCCCTCCATGGCTCGCGACCTGCACTGCTCTGTCTGCTGCGCAACAACCTCCACAACAGCCTCTCGCCTCCCTCAGCCCCTCCCGCGCTCTGCTCGATCTGCACGAAAACCCTAATCGCCACCTCTCCCTTCTCCCGCAGCTCTGCCCCGTGCAGAAACCCTAAAACGCAGCGCCAACCCCCCCCCCCCCCCCCCGACAGCCTGCCCGCAGCCCTCACTCCCTGCACAACCTATCCTCAGCCCCTCCCGCAACGTCTCTCGCCTCCCCCAGGCCCGTTCGCGACCTGTCCCCGGCCTCCACCGTGAACTGCTCTCTTTTTAGGGTTTTCAGGCTTTCGAAAATAATTTTTTAGGGTTCAGCAACTCAGTTCTTAGGGTTTCAAAGCTTTGATTTAAGACCAAGAGAAAGCAAATAAGAATCTCTCTCTCTCTCTCTCTCTCTCTCTCTCTCTCTCTCTCTCTCTCTCTCTCTGAAGTAGTGTGTCCCTGCCTAACCCTAACCCTAACCCTAATTCTAACCCCCCCAACTAACCTCAGCCCTCTCTCTCTCTCTCTCTCTCTCTCTCTCTCTCTCTCTCTCTCTCTCTCTCTCTCTCTCTCTCTCTCTCTGTGAAGTAGTGTGTCCCTGCCCCCTCTCTCTCTCTCTCCCACTCCCACTCCCACCCTTGCTCCATCGCGCATCGGGCGAGCTCCCGTCTTCATCGCAAGTCTTTAGGCTCAGTACTCTGAGCATTTTTTTCATCTTCGAATGCAATGGGCGCTACGGCTAAGAAGGACGATTTGACAAAAATGGAGGACAAACTGACCATAGCTATCAAAGAAAACAAGAAGATGGTGGACTCCACTATCACGGCCATCATCAGCCGCCTCTCAAAGCTCGAGAAGGAAGTAGAAACATATCATAAGGAGAGGGAAGCATGGCAGAAAGAGAAAGAAGAATGGGCTAAGGAGAGGGAAAACATGAAAGAGGAATTGGAGCTCCTCAAAGCTTCAATGGTCTCTCTTACACCCGAAGAAGGAGAGATTAATATGAACAAGACAGAAGCTCTCAAAGAAGAACTCACCAAATCCTTGACCGAGAGCATGGAAAACAAATTAGAAGCTACCAAAGAAGGGTGGATCGACATAGTGAAGAAGAACATCAAAAAAGAATCCAAAGAGAAAGCACAAAAGGAAGAAGCCCTCATCGTGCACACCACTATTGAGGAAGAAAAGATGAGACATGCCCGCAGTCTCAATGTACGCATCACGGGCATTGAAGAAAAAGAAGGCTCTACCCCCGAGTCCGATGGGAAGACACTATGCAAGATACTCGGCTACAAAGAGGAGTCCCCCCCATTCATCAAGTCTTGGAGAACGGGACGAGACCCCACGAAGAAGAGAGCTCTCATTCTACACTTCCCTTCCGAAGATATAAGATCTACTTTCCTACGCAAGAGGGTGATTTTGAAAGCACTTGATGGCCCCCCCATCTACCTTGACGATGATCTCACACCCATGCAAGTAGCACACCGTCGTGCATGCATGCCGAGAGTACATCAAGCTCGCAAAGAAGGAAAGAAGGCTTCATACAAAGATGGTCGTGTCATCATTGATGGCAAGGCCATCCCATAGGGATTCGCGGCCTGTGAGACACTCGAGGAGATACACCTTGCAGTTTGGAACTGCAATGGAGATCTATGGACACACCCAGAGAGATTGGAAGAGGTGCGCAAAGGCAAAGACATCATTATGCTCACAGAGACACATGAGAGCCCGGACCGGGGCCTACCTCGTGTCCACGGTTTTCAGTGGGAGTCCACATACAGAGAGTGTACACGTCAGCACACCACCCGAGGATCAGGAGGAGTAGCCATACTCTTTAGAGATGGACTTCAGAGCAGGATACAGATAGTCGCACGTGATTCACAGGCCAGATATCTTTGGATTCGACTCCAGCTCTCGCAGGAGAGGATCATCTTCATAGCATTATGCTACTTTGCTCCTTCTAGCTCACGTTTCGCTATCATAGATCGAGAGGAGGACTCACCATACACTTGCTTGTCAGAAGAGATTACAGAGTACTCTGCATTAGGGGAAGTCTTCCTTATGGGAGACTTCAATGCCAGGACAGGCAATGATCAGTGTGAGATATTTGACCCAGAAGACCCGGAGATACTACATACCATAGAGGATGAGTCTACAGCTCGAGCTTCAGCTGACGCTACACACACTCACTATGGCACTCACCTACTCAGACTAGACTCTCGACATAATCTCGTTATCTATAACGGGATGACTCAGTGGCCTACCTCAGGAGGATTGACATGCATACCACACTCAGTCACAGATGGCGGGGGAAGTACAGTAGATTACGTCATGGGGTCGAGAGAGGCCATCCACCTACTTACCTCATTCACCATCCCACCCATACCCATTGGGGCTGATCACACATACCTTGCACTCTCCCTGAAGGGAGACACCCCTACACGCATACCCGCAGCACGCATCCCACACCACCATCCACTTCACACACGAGCTAGCTCACATATATGCGGCTCGAGTCGAGCAGGGTCTTCTCTTACTTCATCCTGACACTCCACTATCCCTACTCACCTCTCAGATAGCATCAGTTCTTCAGACATCAGCCATCAGCTCCTTCCCACACACCATCCATTCTCGTCACACACCTCCTCCCGGGACTATGCCACAACATCGTTGGTATGATGAGGATTGCAGAGATCTTTACCGCCGACTACGAGCTCAGCGAGCATTGGGAGAGATCACAGAGAGAGAGGCCAAGGGACAGATGAAGACTCTCACACGTCGAAAGAGGCGAGCCTTTGAGGAGGCACAGGAGCTTGAGCTATACCATCTCTTTATGAGTATGGACAGTGCTGCAGCATGGCGCAGCCTACGAGAGCCACGCCCGACCACACCTATTGGAGACCCACACACATGGCATGATTATGCTCAGAGGTTATATGAGGTACCTAGGCAGCCTCCCATTCCCCAGCCACTTGAGCCTCGCCCTACTAGTTCTTCTCTCTTCACAGCAAAGATGGTTGAGAGGGCCATACGACGACTTCGACATGGACGTTCGACAGACCACGCAGGATTGCAGAGCGAGCATCTCATATATGCAGCCTCCACTATAGCCCCGTTGATTGCACATGTCTTCAACCGGGCTATAGGAGAGGGCTTCCCAGAGGAGTGGACTAGGCACACCATTGTGCCTATCCACAAATCTGGCGACACCCTGGATCCAGGGAACTACAGGACCATCATGATTGGCCACACCATGGCCAAACTATACGGTGCCATACTTGAGGCAGACTCAGTTCATATGCAGAGACTGAGGGGCTACGAGCACGAGGCCAAGCAGGTTTTCGACGAGCTTTCTCTACTATTGATCACATCTTCATTCTGCGCTGCCTCATTGATGGGGCAAGGGTGCGGAAGAAGAGGCTATATTGCTGCTTTGTGGACTTCCGCAAAGCTTTTGATACAGTGCCGCGAGAGAGGCTCTTCCAACGCCTCCAGAGCTTGGGAGTACCATCAGGGATGATTTGGGCCATCTATGCACTCTATGAGCATGTGACTGGGAGGGTACGGTGTCCAGGAGGTATGTCTGAGGCCATTGCTAGCACCATCGGTGTTAAGCAAGGCTGCCCACTCTCTCCCACTCTATTTGGTCTCTACATTGACGAGATTGAGGACTACATTCTCCGAGCTGGAGGAGAGGGTGCAGACCTCGCAGGTACACATGTCCACATTTTATTATATGCCGATGACATTGTCTTGATTTCAGAGTCACCCGAGGGATTACAGCGCCACCTTGAGGCCCTGGATGAGTTTTGTACACAGAGGGGCTTGACAGTAAACCTTGGCAAGACCAAGGTCATGATCTTCCACACCTCCCCCATGGTGAGGAATGGAGCAGGATTCAGAGCTGGTGGTGGACAGATTGAGGTGGTCACTTCCTATGTCTATCTCGGAGTCACATTCACGAGCTTGCCTGGCCCCTTCAGCATGAGACAGGCAGCCACCGATAGACTCACACGCGGATATGCAGCTTTAGCCATGTTAGAGCGGAGATGTCACCAAGCACACTTCCAGGAGCCCCGCACGAAGGGCTGGCTATTTGACACACTGGTCAGACTAGCTATGATGTATGCTGCGACGGTTTGGGCCCCAGGTCTCACAGTCACCCAGTGGAGTGCGATCGAGAGGCCACAGGTACGTATGATCTCGCGATTATTTCGTGGGAAACAGTCGGTGCCACATGACATCATCAGGGCAGAGCTAGCTGCACCACCCATGGCAGTAGAGGCACTATTCCAGACTATCTGCTTTATTCAGAGGATTAGGGACCTCCCTATAGATAGACTCACACACAGAGCTCTTGAGGCATCTATACAGATATCAAAGTTAGGATATGAGAGAGCTTGGTACACTCAGGTTAGAGTCTGGTTTGATAGTCATGGACTTGATATGGACAGATTGCCGCCTTTTCAGTATGACCCAGACTCACCTCACATCCACCTCTCTCGTCGTGAGAGGAATGTTGTGCTCAGACAGGATCTCTGGAAGCTCTACATTAGTCAGACATGGCACACACCACACATGGGATCGAGACTATCGCACTATCGAGACCAGTTCATAGACATACTAGCTGACGGTTTCATCCAGCGACCACGCTACATGGATACTCACATGCCTCATAGCTTGAGGGTAGCGATTGGCCAGCTGAGAGTCTCATCACACCGACTCGAGATTGAGACGGGCAGAGCCGCAGACATTCCCAGAGAGGAGCGGATATGCAGAGTATGCAGAGTAGAGATGGAGGATGAGGAGCACTTTGTATGCAGATGTAGCGCATATGATGGCATCAGAGGCAGATACGAGACTCTATTTGCTGGGAAGCCCACCCTCCGAGAGATCATGGACTCTAGAGACCAGCGACAGCTCGGGCGATTCTTACTAGAGATACAGAGTCACAGAGATTCCCTACTCCAGCCTACTGTAGCACTCCATACAGGAGGGAGACAGAGTCAGCTCACTGACTTCTTTATTCCACGACGTGCTGCAGCCCTCCCCCCCTCAGCCCACATACCGAGCGGGGTGACTCTTCAGCAGGCTCAGATATCTCGAGCTAGGAGACGACCCCGTGATATAGGATATCGGGCCCCGAGACTTCACCGACACCAGATTGCGGAGATCCAGGCTTGTGACCATCGCGCCATGGAGGAGAGACGATCCCAGATGATGGCCGATCCCGTTGCAGCCATCAGGGTGGCCCTGACTCCACCTCCACCTATGTATCACATATTACATCCCACCCACTAGCACAGGATGGAGCTAGTTAGTCGTTTTAGATGCATTCTCATGGTTGTTGTACTACCCTTTTGCATATAGACTATCATAGATATCGCACTCCATACACCCCCCACCACTTTCATGGGTATCCCCACATGCACACTACGGAGATCTATATCAGCTTAACCAGTTTCTTTTCAGCACTTTTATCTTTTCTGATTGACAGAAGATACACCCATGTACATCGATTTGTCTCATAGGCCGAGTTCGGCCTCCTAATAGACGTAAAAACACTTTCTTTCTTTCTTTCTCTCTCTCTCTCTCTCTCTCTCTCTCTCTCTCTCTCTCTCTCTCTCTCTCTCTCTCTCTCTCTCTCTCTCTCTCTCTCTCTCTCTCTCTCTCTCTCTCTCTCTCTCTCTCTCTCTCTCTCTCTCTCTCTCTCTCTCTCTCTCTCTCTCTCTCTCTCTCTCTCTCTCTCTCTCTCTCTCTCTCTCTCTCTCTCTCTCTCTCTCTCTCTCTCTCTCTCTCTCTCTCTCTCTCTCTCTCTCCCCCCCTCCCTCTCCCCCCCCCCTCCCCGGCTTCCCTCCCCCCCCCCGACCTCCCTCCCCCCCTCCCTCCCTCCCTCCCTCCCTCTCTCTCTCTCACGCACCGAGTTGAGCACCCTCGCATAGGGGAAGGGTATCAGGGCTCCAAGACAGGAAGGATTAAGACGAGATTACTCTACCATTGACCACATCTTCACTTTGAGAAGCCTGATCGACCAGGAACAAGGGAGGAAGAGTAGATTATACAGCTGCTTTATGGACTTTCGCAAAGCCTTTGATATAGTTCCCAGGGAGCGGCTCTTCAAACGTTTACTCGATATGGAGGGTCTAGAGGAGATGATATGGAGGATCTACACCTTACATGAGAGAGTATCAGGTCGAATTAGATGCCCAAGTGGCCTATCCAATTCACTTGCTAGCACCATCGGGGTGAAGCAAGGATGCCTTCTCTCGCCCACCCTCTTTGGTCTATACATTGATGAGATAGTGGACTTCATACAGAAGCACAGAGGGGATGGCATTGAGGTATAGGGGACCATTGTTCACATAGTTTAATATGTTGATAACATTGTCCTAGTTTCGAAGTCTGCAGAGGGCCTACAACATCACCTACACGGCCTAGACGACTTATGCACACAAAGAGGGCTCTCAGTGAATGTTGGTAAAACCAAGGTTCTGATCTTCCATACATCAGCACAGGTGAAGAGACATAGTTCTTTCACAAGAGTAGGCAGATCGATCGAGATAATCGGATCATATGTCTACTTCCGAGTGACATTCACAACAGCCTCTAGGGTTTTCTCCATGTCTGAGGCAGCCCGCCATCGCATCACACAATGATACGCTGCACTAGCTTTGATGGAGAGAGAGTGCCACAAGGCATATTTTCAGAAGCCCCGCACAAAGGGTTGGCTCTTCGATACTTCAGTTACCGGAGCACTCATGTATGAAGCACCCATATGGGGATTGGGATTAGCTCCATCATCATGGACAACAGTGGAGAGGCCGTAGATTCTAATGATTGCCAGAGTCATCCACAAAAAATCTTAAGTACCCCATGATATCATCATGGTAGAGCTTGCTGCACTTCCATACAAAGATACAGAGTGAGGAGCACTTGGTTACCATATGCCCAACATACTCAAACCTATGAGCACAGTTCCATATAGAGGAGTCACTCCAGCTGTGCATGGCCAGAGTCCATCGGAGGATGGGACGCTTACATATGATAGAAGAGAGCAGATGCTATAGCCCACACATAAGACACGGGTGACTACCCAGCGGACTATTAGTTCTTTCAGCGAGCTGGGCCACATGAGACAGACCCACCTCTCAAAGGCATAGGGCTCATGCTCCAACAGGCAGCAACACAGAGAATGTGACGTCGACCACGTATGGTTGTGTACCGATGACCATGACTTCAGAGGAGGATATCTCACACATCAAGATAGCCCACAACCACATGATGGAGAAGAGGTGCACCACCACCACCAACTTGGACCGCCACTGATTACCACATATCTTTCGGGAGGTACTTGGACAGCCACTGATTACCACATACTCCACCCACCTCTATCCATCATCAACAATTAGGATATACACATTTGACTCCCACATGGGTACTCCTATATTAGGTGGCCATTATCTGCATGTAGAGTTAGAGCCACGCTTCCCCATGCACCACTACATTATCCCTACTACCTCCTCATTATCAGATACACCATCTTTTAGTTGTTTTTCAGCCTGCAAAGTTTTGTGTAGCAAGTATTTTCCCTTTTTCGTATCTACACAGAGATGACCACAGTTGTACATGGTTTTGTCTCATAGGCAAGGAATGCCTTTGGAAGACCTTAATAAAACTTTCTTTCTTTCTTTCTTTCTTAGTTTCGACCAAGCTCGAGTGAGGAAATGAAGATTATACTACTGCCTTGTGGACTTCCGCAAAGCCCTCGACACCATTCCCAAGGAGCGACTCTTTCAGTTGCTAGCACCATCGGGGTGAAGCAAGGATGCCCTCTCTCTCTCTCCCCCTTTTTGGGCTATATATTGATGAGATAGTGGACTTCATATAGCAGCAGGGAGACAATGGCATTGAGGTACGAGGGGCCACGGGCCACATTCTTTTATACGCTGATGATATTGTCTTGGTTTCAGAGTTTCCGGAGGGTCTACAACACCACTTACATGGGCTAGACAATTTCTGCACACATAGAGGGCTGTCACTCAACCTTGGTAAAACCAAGGTTCTCATCTTTTATACATCAGCACAAGTGAGGAGACAAAATTCTTTCATAGCAGCATGAGACAGTGCCACCGGGCCTACTTTTAGGAGCCCCGCACAAAGGGATGGCTCTTCCACACTTTGGTTACCTCAACACTCATATGGAGCAGCCATATGGGGGCCACGTTAGAAAGAGACTTGAATGGTGTGTGTGACTCACCTCCAGGCTCCCATCCATATATACCCTCTTATACTCTAAAAATAGCAATGATGTACTCTACAAATAGCAATGATCTGGAATAGTGTAGTGTGAACATGTAGCCATCATGCAACACTTATTCCCATTACTAAACAAGTACTTCCCATTACTACCAACGTACCTTAGGGTATCCCCCGAGTTTGGGACCTTGGCTAGCTTGCCCTTGTCCCTCACACAAATGGATTGATCCCTGTGGATCAAATGGACTCATCCTTGTGGATCAAATGGACTGATCCTTGTGGATCAATGTGGATTGACCCCTGTGGATCAATATCTGAGACTCTCCCCCCCTTCTAAAGATCATTGTCCTCAACGATCAATGAGGGAAAGTACATGCGAACCAGAGCTTCTGATTCCCAAGCAGAGTCAGTAAGTTGTAATCCTCTCCAGGCTACTAGATACTCTTAGATGACACGATTCCTCAATCGCTTCTGTCTCCGATCTAGTATCTTGTTTGGAGAATGATCTGCGCTATCACTTTCTTGAAACAATGCCTTCTATTAGATTATCCTCCCTAGAAATGTACTTCTGAAGGAGGATAATCTAATAGAAGATATTGTTTCTTGCAAAGAAACAATACCTTCTATTAGATTATCCTCCCTAGAAATGTACTTCCGAAGTTTACTAACATGAAACACTAGATGAACTCTGCAATATGGAGGAAGCTCTGATATGTATGCAACTTCACTTAGCTTTCTAACTATCTTCCAAGGTCCACAAAACCTTGGTGATAGCTTACTACACTTTCCTATGGAGAATGAAGTAGATCTAGCTAGTACTTGAAGAAAGACTCTGTCTCCCTCCTCAAAGGATCTAGGAGATCTCTTCTTATCAGCATCTTTTTAGCCCTATCAGCGGCTTGCTGCATCTTGACTTTAGCTATTTCTAAATTTGCTTGGATGTTCACTAAGAACTCCGAAGCACTAGGAAATTTCTTTGACGTTCCTATGGTACTGAGAGCATTGGGATTCATGCCATAGTTCATCTCAAAAGGAGACATACCTGTCACCTTGTGAGGCCTATTGCTATAAGCAAACTCAACTAGTGGCAAATAACTATCCCAATCTGTCTCTCTCAGACACATATACCCTCAACATGTCCTCTAAAATCCGGTTGACCCTCTTGGTCTGACTATCTGTCTTAGGATGATCACCACTGCTCATCTTTAATGACACCTTGTGTCCTGTGAATCTGATATCCCTATTTGAAACTATGGATGTCGGTAACCCATGCAATCTAAAGACATGCTAGATAAACAACTCCGCTACCTGTGGAGTTTCTATCGTCTCCTGCGTTGGTATGAAATGATCCATCTTGCTCAATCTGTCTACCACAACTATGATAGTATCCCGCTTCCTTTGGGTCTTCGGTAACCTGACTATGAAGTCCATGGATACACTATCTGAGCATGATCTGGAACCTGTAAAGGATGCAAAAAACATGGTGTCTTTACTCTTTCTACTTTGTTGACTTGACACATAAAGCATTGTTGACTTATATTTGGAACCTGTAAAGGATGCAAAAAACATGGTGCCTTTACTCTTTCTACTTTGTTGACTTGACACATAAAGCATTGTTGAACATAAGTGTGGACATCTCTAGCTATCCAGGCCACCAAAAAGTTCTTCTAACAAGCTATATTGTTTTGTCAATACCTAGATGTCCTGCGCAAAGCACATCATGGTTGTCATGCATGACTTTTCTTCTCAAATCCCGGGAATTTGGTACACAAACCTTTCCTTTCCGTCTAACTATTCCATTCTCCTGTGAGAAATGGAATATGGAATGGACTTGTTCGCTATGCTAGGGGAAGAAACAGCTCGAACTGTCCCATACATAGTCACCAGGGGACGGTGACATGTCCCGGGGACAGTGACGTCCCGGGGTCGGGGACGGGACCTGGACCGTCCCGGGGACTCCAATCCAGGACGGCACTCAAAATATGCTAATTTTAAGGCCAATTTTAAACGAAAACCATTCATAAGATTTTGTTAGCTTATAAGAGCATAAATAAACAAGAAAATAGTAAAAATAGGTTTTTCAAAGTGGAATATGTGAAAACATGTGATGTGTTGTTGGCAGTTGCTACACTATTGTTATAGTATATACACTGAGCATTGATTTATGTCATATGATTTATGTCATATGATTTGGTCAATGATCAAGCTATCATACATCATAAACATCATACATCATAGACAATATTTAAATTTTAAGGGCCAAAGCAATGAAGCACATCCATATTACAATGATCTCATCAAAAAACATTACATCAATTTAAGATAATTAATATTCAATCATCATATCATCTTGATTGCTACTATATATGAAAAAGAGTACATATAATGAATAAAACCAAAAAGATACAACCATGGCCCATATGGCGTAGATGAGTCATCATAGATCTAAGATAACTCAAGCCTCTCAAGCCTCAAGTGTGCACTGTCAAGGAGAATCCAAGTGGGGAGTTTGTGCTACATCAGTAGAGGTGATAGCCCATGGTGCAATGTGAATCTCCACTCACTCAATGTATTCTAAAAGTATGATGTGTGTTTTGAGGGCAGCAAGGGCTCCCTTTATAGTTGCTTTGGTGCCCCAAAAGTCCTTATTAGAGAGAAAATGTGGACACAATTTTTTAAAATTCAAAATTCAAAAATTTTTGGAACTTTTTCCGGCTCCCGCCATTTTTGACGTCCCCGTTTCACCGTCATAACAAGCAGCCATCCCTGGACAGCGTCCCGGGGACGGACCCATGTATCAAAAAAAAATTCGGGACGCCGGCTGAGCATCCTAAGAAAATTGAAGGGGGGGACAGCGTCCCGGCGTCCCTCAAGCCCGGGACGCGTCCCCCTGTGACTATGGTCCCATATCCTCTAATAGAGTCATCATTGATGGCTTGAACAAATATGGATCTTCCACCTGTGCTTCCTTAATCTCTTGAAGCAATGAGCTGTCTAGAACTTTAAAGCTCATTTGATTAAGATGGATCCCAAGGTTTTAGTTGCTCCTATACTCAAAGTGGTAGATCCACAGAAACCCTTTGAGGTATACAGAGATTACCATACACTTAAGTATTTTTGTAGTCAGCCAAATCTTCGAGGCAGATAGGCTCGTTGGGCTGAGCTCATGCAAGAGTTTCATATGGAAATCCTGTAAAGAAGAGCAAAGAGAATATAGTTGTTGATGCATTATCATGAATACCCATCCGCCAATACCACACGCCCTATATACTCTATCCTCGGAAGAAACAATTGAGCCTTCTCTGGATTAACTGAGTCTTATGTACATCATGATCTCTTACTCTAAGTTGATGGTAGCCATTTGTAAAATGTATTTTACTAAATACGACCCCATTTAGAGCATCTAAAAGATCATTAATCCTAGGCATAGGATATCTGCATCTCTGATAATAATCTTATTGAGTGCTCGGTAGTCAATGCACATCCTATAAGATCCGTCTTTCTTCTTCACTACAAGAACTGATGCTACAAAGGGTGAATAGCTGGGTCTAATCAACCCTTTCTATAAATACTCGTCCACGACCTTGCGGACTTCATTCTTCTCCTGCAAACTCATTCAAAATGGTGGTCGAACAGTTAGAATCACTCCCGGTACCAATTCGATTCTATGCTCTATATTCTTGCAAGGAGGCAAACCAGAAGGTAATTCTTTTAGGAACAACTCTTGGAATTCTGCTCTCACTTTCGCTGAAAGTGCTCAAGCATTCCAACTAGATTTTTCATGACTGCATGAATCCATCATACTACATGACGAATGCATAAAGTAAAGAAAAAAGTAAACTTACAATCAACTTTAAGCAACTTGGTAGCATTTATTAATCACGTCTCTTGGAGATCTGATTCTCCACGGATCAGTAGTCGCCTCCCCTCATGCTCAAACTTGATCACTTTACTTGGTCACTATTTATGATGCACTAAAAATAGAAACATCAAACTTGCTTCTTAACTTGTCTTCCATTTGGAACTAACTTTCTTACTTGTAGACTTTGCATTGTTGTCTAGTCACTCCCTACTGGAGACAACCTTGGCTTGTCTAATAAATGCAAACCATGCCTTGCTATATAACCTTGTCTCACTCCTTGCTAGGGACTTAGGCTATAGCCTTACCTTGTCTACTCTTTGCAAACCTTGCCTTTATGTATATCTTGGCCACTCTTGAGTATGACCCATAGACTTGCCTTGCTTACTTAATGAAAATGAGTCCACCTAGGATCGCTATTCTTTATTCTTAGGTAGATAGATAGAGAGGAAACTACCCCATCTAACCGTATTAAACTGTTATAAACGCAAGATATGATTCCTTTTTGAACTAGAAACTTTAAAGTCTATGTCTCAACTCCTAAATCTAGGAAGTTCTTACATGATTTTTCTTTTACTATTTCTAATTATGGCATTCTAATCAAACTTGATTTGCCCTTTTTATTCCACAAATTTGAAGTCTACACTTCTTGTGAATAAACTTCTTTGTTCTATACACATAGAAATGTGCACTAGAACTCATAACTATGTAAGTATAGTAACTACTTATGAACTAGATACTTATTTGATAAGCATCCTAAACCTGTAGGTGTTCTTAGAGTTTTCTTAAAAGATTTCAATTTACCTTGAGACCTCTTACCTCTAAGTTTCTAACTCATGAGACCTTGGTAAAACTAGCCCTTGTCTCAATTTGTCCTTTAATTCTTTTCACTTGAAAAATTCTCATCTCTTTCTAAATGCATTACTTTACATGTTTCAAATCCTGAATTTATTCCTTCTGATCAAAATGCCACTTGCATTCTTCTAGATCATGGAATCTTTGAGGATGAACTATCCTCTGTTCTAGGTTCTAACTAAAAATCCTAGAATTTTTAGCTCGGAAACTACTAAGCGCCTTATTCTAATCACCTTGGCCATGCTTGCCTTTGTCTTAAGATCGCCCTTAGGCTTATCCTTGAATTAATTTTTTCCAAATAGTGATATCTAATAGATATCCACAAGCTTATACAATTCTTTGATCAGAATGCTACTAATCATTCATCTTGATCATGATATAGTTTGGATATTCTATGTATATTCAAAACAAGTAAGTGGCAGTGGAAAAGAAACAAATTACAAGCCTTTGCTCAATGGAACATGAAGAAATAAGAAACTTTTAGTATGATCTACATGCTTGAATGCATATGCATACTAATTTTTTGAAAATTTGGGAAACATAACAGCGCAATTTTGAAAACACGAAAAATTACGACAAGCAATTTCTGTGATATCGGTGCAGACAGGCACACTATATCTACAAATAGACCCAAGGGGATTACACATCCTAATAAATTTCGCAATGCCGAAAAGCACAATATAACTGCAAGGAGCCCTACAAAAAAGAATACATGCACCACATAGTACGAATCCATGTCTAAACTACACGTATACACTAGGTACTTATGCAAAATTTGTATATCCTATATGCAATATGATGCAAAAAGAAAGCAACGATGGATATAAATTGACAAGAAACTTATCTAGAGGTCAAGACTCCTCCAAGAGTCGATGCTTCAAAACGATGATCGAAAGAGGTTTGTTGAAAAGGTATGGCAAACTTCAAAATTCTGAAACGAACCGAGACTGAAACCAAAAGGGTCGTGCAACCACTCTTTGGAAAGATCTCTGAGAGGGCTTTCTAGAGCAAAAAAAAATCCCCAAAATTGGATAAAAGATGCTCAAGTTATGGCTAAAAACGTGAAAAGAAGTGGGCTAAATTGGCTAAGTTGAAGAGCTCTTGACCATGGCCTCACGAAAGAGCTTCCAAATTGGCGCCCATATGCTCCTCCTTCAAGTAACAGAGGCGCTTGGAGTGGAACGTTATCCCATATGGCCATACTAAACGCGGCCTACGTGCCTTCATATACAACACGATCTTCATATATCTTTCAATTCCAAAAAGGAGAGGGGGTTATAAACGGGCACTCTCTCAGAGGCAGCCATATAAACGGTCAGCAGGGAATCATCCACCGGCAGGCGCTGGGCATCGCGTGTGTGCATGCATAGTGATAAGGAGGTCCCGCACAAGGGGGGGGGGGGGGGGGGGGGGGGGGGGGGGGGGGGGGGGGGGGGGGGGGGGGTTTCCCGTAGAGGGGGTTCCTATGGAGCTCCAAATCTACTCCAACCTTTTGCTCCAGACCACTCAGAACGACGATAGCGGAGAATAAAATTGAACGGACGATCGAGATGACCTGATGATGGCGACGGAAAAAGCTCTCCACGACGATGGGAACGCACGAGAAAATCCCTGATGGCTCTGATACCAATTGTTGGAAAGAGACTTGAATGATGTGTGTGTGACTTGCCTCCCATCCATATATACCCTCTTGTACTCTAAAAATAGCAATGATGTACTCTAATAATAGAAATGATCTGGAATAGTCTAGTGTGAACATGTGGCCATCATGCAGCACTTATTCCCATTACTACCCAAGTACTTCGCATTACTACCAACGTACCTTAGGGAATCCCCTGAGCTTGGGACCTTGGCTAGCTTTCCCTTGTCCCTCACACACATGGACTTATCCCTGTGGATCAAATGGATTGATCCCTGTGGACAAATGGAGTGATCCCTGTGGTTCAATGATCCCTGTGGACAAATGGACTTATCCCTGTGGATCAATGTGTACTGATTCCTGTGGATCAATGTGGATTGATCCCTGTGGATCAATGTCTGATAGGCCAGAGTTATCCGCATTGGCATCGACAGCAATGGAGAGTCGAAGGTTCTCATGATTGTCAGACTCATCCGCAGCAAACCCTCGGTACCCCATGATATCGCAAGGGCGGAGCTTGCTGCACCACCGATGCTAGTACAGGCACTCTTCCCGACAACATGCTTATTACACAAGATCCAGGACATGGATAGAGAGCGCATCACTTACAAAGATTTCTAGGCATCATGTGACATGGCCCTAGCAGGAGACACTTCCTCATGGTATGCACTGACATGAGACCCGTTGGCCCACCATGAACTTGACATAGACAAACTACCACCAGTACGATATGACTCCCATGCCCCCACCTACTCGCTCTCCCACCAGGAGAGGAATAGGATCATCCGTCAAGAGATATGGCATACATACATACAGAGGACATGGGTCAGCCTGAGAGATCCATTGCCATCGAAAATGCTGTACTACCGTGAGCATTTCCTACAGATCTCAAATCAGGGCTTCATTGAGACTCCGTGCTACATGCAAACATACCTACCACACCACTTCCATGTCGTCATTGGGTAGCTTCGAGTTTCATCGCATCAGCTTGAGATCAAGAGAGGTCAGGCTAGAGGAGTCCCCCGAAAGGAGAGGTGGCGCCCAGTATTCCATACAAAGATAGAGAGTGAGGAGCACTTGATTACCTGATGCCCAACATACACGGACCTACAAGTACATTTCCAGATCGAGGAGTCACTCTAGTTATGCACGACCACATGAGACCAGTGGAGGATGGGTGGCTTCATCACCGTAGCATATGAGAGACGAGAGCACATGCTACAGCCTACAACCACATGAGACCAGTGGAGGATGGGTGGCTTCATCACCGTAGCATATGAGAGACGAGAGCACACATAAGACACATGTGGGCACCCAATAGACTATTACTCAGTTGTTTCAATGAATTGAGCCACATGAGACAGACCAACCTTCTAGAGGCATAGGGCTTTCGCTCGAGCATGCAGAGACACAAAGAGTGCGATGTAGACCACATATGGTGGGTTACTGACGATCACGATTGCAACAGGAGGATATCTCACGCATCAGGATAGCGTAGGACCACATGATGGAGCAGAGGTGCACCACCACCACTCTTACAGGATGTACTAAGTCCACCGCAAATGTACCACATACTCCACCCTCCTCCACCCATCTATAGTAGTTAGGGTATACATATTAACCCCTACATAGGTCCCCATGTGTTAGGTGGCCATTATCTACAGATTCAGCCACACTCCCCCCCACATAGCACTACTTTATCCCCACTATTGCACCAGTACCAAGTACACCAACATTTTGCTATTTCAGCCTACAAAGTTTCTTTTTTTTTTGTAGTGAGTATTTTTCTTATTTGGACGTTCAGAGCATTTTGAGGATTGTCATGATGCCTTACCCACCGATGCATTATATCCTACACCCACTCCAGGCATTTAGTGGGTTGTGATACCATCGAGCCTCCCCTCCCTATGCATATCATATTTGTATCTCACCCATTGAGCATATAGAGTGCATACCCATAGCACCCCACACCCTTGATGCCAGTTACTATCCACTCCTTTTATACGCGTTTGCAGTACTCACACTTTATTTTCCTTTTGGGATCACAGTGGATTGGATCATACTGATGTATATGTTTTGTCTCATAGGCCGATTTTGGCCTCTAATAGAGGTTAAAAAGTCTTTCTTTCTTTCTCTCTCTCTCTCTCTCTCTCTCTCTCTCTCTCTCTCTCTCTCTCTGAAGTACTCACACTTTTGGGATCACAGTGGATTGGATCATACTGATGTATATGTTTTGTCTCATAGGCCGATTTTGGCCTCTAATAGAGGTTAAAAAGTCTTTCTTTCTTTCTCTCTCTCTCTCTCTCTCTCTCTCTCTCTCTCTCTCTCTCTCTCTCTCTCTCTCTCTCTCTCTCTCTCTCTCTCTCTCTCTCTCTCTCTCTCTCTCTCTCTCATTTCTCTTTTGGAGAACCCACCAAAACAGCTGCGCCTCTCTTCTTTCGATCTCTCTCTCTCTCTTCCGCCGTCGCTCCTCTGCCCCAGCAGCCGCCGTCGCCTCTCTGCCCAGCAGCGCCGTCGCCCCTCCGCCCTCTGCAGCACCTGCCTACAGCCCTTTGCGTCGAACACCCATCTGTCCAGCAGCCTCCCGTCGGTCCCTCTGCAGCGCGGAGCCCCACCTTTGCCCTGCACCCCTCTGCAGCCCCGTCACCGCCTGTCACACCTCCTAGCTTCCGCCCTTGCCGAAACTCTAACCCGCCCCATGCGCTATGGAAACCCTAACCATAGGTATGAACAGCTTAATCTAACCCAAACTAACCCTAACCCTAACCCTAATCCCAAACCCCGGACTAATAACTGTTTCCTACAGTTATTAGCCACTCCCACCCTTGCTCCATCGCGCATCGGGCGCGCTCCCGTCTTCATCGCAAGTCTTTAGGCTCAGTACTCTGAGCATTTTTTCATCTTCGAATGCAATGAGCGCTACGGCTAAGAAGGACGATTTGACAAAAATGGAGGACAAACTAACCATAGCTATCAAAGAAAACAAGAAGATGGTGGACTCCACTATCACGGCCATCATCAGCCGCCTCTCAAAGCTCGAGAAGGAAGTAGAAACATATCATAAGGAGAGGGAAGCATGGCAGAAAGAGAAAGAAGAATGGGCTAAGGAGAGGGCAAACATGAAAGAGGAATTGGAGCTCCTCAAAGCTTCAATGGTCTCTCTTACACCCAAAGAAGGAGAGATTAATATGAACAAGACAGAAGCTCTCAAAGAAGAACTCACCAAATCCTTGACCGAGAGCATGGAAAACAAATTAGAAGCTACCAAAGAAGGGTGGATCGACATAGTGAAGAAGAACATCAAAAAAGAAGCCAAAGAGAAAGCACAAAAGGAAGAAGCCCTCATCGTGCACACCACTATTGAGGAAGAAAAGATGAGACATGCCCGCCGTCTCAATGTACGCATCACGGGCATTGAAGAAAAAGAAGGCTCTACCCCCGAGTCCGATGGGAAGACACTATGCAAGATACTCGGCTACAAAGAGGAGTCCCCCCCATTCATCAAGTCTTGGAGAACGGGACGAGACCCCACGAAGAAGAGAGCTCTCATTCTACACTTCCCTTCCGAAGATATAAGATCTACTTTCCTACGCAAGAGGGTGATTTTGAGAGCACTTGATGCCCCCCCATCTACCTTGACGATGATCTCACACCCATGCAGGTAGCACACCGTCGTGCATGCATGCCGAGAGTACATCAAGCTCGCAAAGAAGGAAAGAAGGCTTCATACAGAGATGGTCATGTCATCATTGATGGCAACGCCATCCCATAGGGATTCGCGGCCTGTGAGACACTCGAGGAGATACACCTTGCAGTTTGGAACTGCAATGGAGATCTATGGACACACCCAGAGAGATTGGAAGAGGTGCGCAAAGGCAAAGACATCATTATGCTCACAGAGACACATGAGAGCCCGGACCGGGGCCTACCTCGTGTCCACGGTTTTCAGTGGGAGTCCACATACAGAGAGTGTACACGTCAACACACCACCCGAGGATCAGGAGGAGTAGCCATACTCTTTAGAGATGGACTTCAGAGCAGGATACAGATAGTCGCACGTGATTCATAGGCCAGATATCTTTGGATTCGACTCAAGCTCTCGCAGGAGCGGATCATCTTCATAGCATTATGCTACTTTGCTCCTTCTAGCTCGCGTTTCGCTATCATAGATCGAGAGGAGGACTCACCATACACTTGCTTGTCAGAAGAGATTACAGAGTACTCTGCATTAGGGGAAGTCTTCCTTATGGGAGACTTCAATGCCAGGACAGGCAATGATCAGTGTGAGATATTTGACCCAGAAGACCCGGAGATACTACATACCATAGAGGATGAGTCTACAGCTCGAGCTTCAGCTGACGCTACACACACTCACTATGGCACTCACCTACTCAGACTAGGCTCTCGACATAATCTCGTTATCTATAACGGGATGACTCAGTGGCCTACCTCAGGAGGATTGACATGCATACCACACTCAGTCACAGATGGCGGGGGAAGTACAGTAGATTACGTCATGGGGTCGAGAGAGGCCATCCACCTACTTACCTCATTCACCATCCCACCCATACCCATTGGGGCCGATCACACATACCTCGCACTCTCCCTGAAGGGAGACACCCCTACATGCATACGCGCAGCACACATCCCACACACCACCATCCACTTCACACACGAGCTAGCTCACATATATGCGGCTCGAGTCGAGCAGGGTCTTCTCTTACTTCCTCCTGACACTCCACTATCCCTACTCACCTCTCAGATAGCATCAGTTCTTCAGACATCAGCCATCAGCTCCTTCCCACACACCATCTATTCTCGTCACACACCTCCTCCCGGGACTATGCCACAACATCGTTGGTATGATGAGGATTGCAGAGATCTTTACCGCCGACTACGAGCTCAGCGAGCATTGGGAGAGATCACAGAGAGAGAGGCCAAGGGACAGATGAAGACTCTCACACGTCGAAAGAGGCGAGCCTTTGAGGAGGCACAGGAGCTTGAGCTATACCATCTCTTTATGAGTATGGACAGTGCTGCAGCATGGCGCAGCCTACGAGAGCCACGCCCGACCACACCTATTGGAGACCCACACACATGGCATGATTATGCTCAGAGGTTATATGAGGTACCTAGGCAGCCTCCCATTCCCCAGCCACTTGAGCCTCGCCCTACTAGTTCTTCTCTCTTCACAGCAAAGATGGTTGAGAGGGCCATACGACGACTTCGACATGGACGTTCGACAGACCACGCAGGATTGCAGAGCGAGCATCTCATATATGCAGCCTCCACTATAGCCCCGTTGATTGCACATGTCTTCAACCGGGCTATAGGAGAGGGCTTCCCAGAGGAGTGGACTAGGCACACCATTGTGCCTATCCACAAATCTGGCGACACCCTGGATCCAGGGAACTACAGGACCATCATGATTGGCCACACCATGGCCAAACTATACGGTGCCATACTTGAGGCAGAGCTCAGTTCATATGCAGAGACTGAGGGGCTACGAGCACGAGGCCAAGCAGGTTTTCGACGAGCTTTCTCTACTATTGATCACATCTTCATTCTGCGCTGCCTCATTGATGGGGCAAGGGTGCGGAAGAAGAGGCTATATTGCTGCTTTGTGGACTTCCTCAAAGCTTTTGATACAGTGCCGCGAGAGAGGCTCTTCCAACGCCTCCAGAGCTTGGGAGTACCATCAGGGATGATTTGGGCCATCTATGCACTCTATGAGCAGGTGACTTGGAGGGTACGGTGTCCAGGAGGTATGTCTGAGGCCATTGCTAGCACCATCGGTGTTAAGCAAGGCTGCCCACTCTCTCCCACTCTATTTGGTCTCTACATTGACGAGATTGAGGACTACATTCTCCGAGCTGGAGGAGAGGGTGCAGCCCTCGCAGGTACACATGTCCACATTTTATTATATGCCGATGACATTGTCTTGATTTCAGAGTCACCCGAGGGATTACAGCGCCACCTTGAGGCCCTGGATGAGTTCTGTACACAGAGGGGCTTGACAGTAAACCTTGGCAAGACCAAGGTCATGATCTTCCACACCTCCCCCATGGTGAGGAATGGAGCAGGATTCAGAGCTGGTGGTGGACAGATTGAGGTGGTCACTTCCTATGTCTATCTCGGAGTCACATTCACAAGCTTGCCTGGCCCCTTCAGCATGAGACAGGCAGCCACCGATAGACTCACACGCGGATATGCAGCTTTAGCCATGTTAGAGCGGAGATGTCACCAAGCACACTTCCAGGAGCCCCGCACGAAGGGCTGGCTATTTGACACACTGGTCAGACCAGCTATGATGTATGCTGCGACGGTTTGGGCCCCAGGTCTCACAGTCACCCAGTGGAGTGCGATCGAGAGGCCACAGGTACGTATGATCTCGCGATTATTTCGTGGGAAACAGTCGGTGCCACATGACATCATCAGGGCAGAGCTAGCTGCACCACCCATGGCAGTAGAGGCACTATTCCAGACTATCTGCTTTATTCAGAGGATTAGGGACCTCCCTACAGATAGACTCACACACAGAGCTCTTGAGGCATCTATACAGATATCAGAGTTAGGATATGAGAGAGCTTGGTACACTCAGGTTAGAGTCTGGTTTGATAGTCATGGACTTGATATGGACAGATTGCAGCCTTTTCAGTATGACCCAGACTCACCTCACATCCACCTCTCTCGTCGTGAGAGGAATGTTGTGCTCAGACAGGATCTCTGGCAGCTCTACATTAGTCAGACATGGCACACACCACACATGGGATCGAGACTATCGCACTATCGAGACCAGTTCATAGACATACTAGCTGACGGTTTCATCCAGCGACCACGCTACATGGATACTCACATGCCTCATAGCTTGAGGGTAGCGATTGGCAAGCTGAGAGTCTCATCACACCGACTCGAGATTGAGACGGGCAGAGCCACAGACATTCCCAGAGAGGAGCGGATATGCAGAGTATGCAGAGTAGAGATGGAGGATGAGGAACACTTTGTATGCAGATGTAGCGCATATGATGGCATCAGAGGCAGATACGAGACTCTGTTTGCAGGGCAGCCCACCCTCCGAGAGATCATGGACTCTAGAGACCAGCGACAGCTCGAGCGATTCTTACTAGAGATACAGAGTCACAGAGATTCCCTACTCCAGCCTACTGTAGCACTCCATACAGGAGGGAGACAGAGTCAGCTCACTGACTTCTTTATTCCACGACGTGCTGCAGCCCTCCCCCCCTCAGCCCACATACCGAGCGGGGTGACTCTTCAGCAGGCTCAGATATCTCGAGCTAGGAGACGACCCCGTGATATAGGATATCGGGCCCCGAGACTTCACCGACACCAGATTGCGGAGATCCAGGATTGTGACCATCGCGCCATGGAGGAGAGACGATCCCAGATGATGGCCGATCCCGTTGCAGCCATCAGGGTGGCCCTGACTCCACCTCCACCTATGTATCACATATTACATCCCACCCACTAGCACAGGATGGAGCTAGTTAGTCGTTTTAGATGCATTCTCATGGTTGTTGTACTACCCTTTTGCATATAGACTATCACAGATATCGCACTCCATACACCCCCCACCACTTTCATGGGTATCCCCACATGCACACTACGGAGATCTATATCAGCTTAACCAGTTTCTTTTCAGCACTTTTATCTTTTCTGATTGATAGAAGATACACCCATGTACATCGTTTTGTCTCATAGGCCGAGTTCGGCCTCCTAATAGACGTAAAAACACTTTCTTTCTCTCTCTCTCTCTCTCTCTCTCTCTCTCTCTCTCTCTCTCTCTCTCTCTCTCTCTCTCTCTCTCTCTCTCTCTCTCTCTCTCTCTCTCTCTCTCTCTCTCTCTCTCTCTCTCTCTCTCTCTCTCTCTCTCTCTCTCTCTATGCAGGATATGTAGAGAGGAGGTGGAGGACGAGGAGCACTACACATGTAGATGCCAGGCATATGAGGACATCAGAGACCGCTACCCACAGCTCTTCAGGGGGCCCAGAGAGATCAGGGCTTTATTGGGGACAGAGGACCAGCGCCCTCTAGGTCGTTTCCTAGTAGAGCTCCAGCACCGCCGCGCATCACTCCTCCAGCAGCAGATGCAGATACACCTGGCCCCCCCCCCTCAGACTTATATTACAGATTTTTTCGGACCCACATACACTCGAAGGCCCAGCTCGATGCGGGGTGTCACATTACACAGAGCAGAGGAGCTTAGACGACAGCGTCGACGACCGAGACCCCTTGTCCGGAGAGCTCGTCCACATCAGAGAGAGATTCAGGCGATCCACGCACGCCATGACATGGAGATACAGAGACGTCAGCAGCGCACCCCTATCGATTTGGATGCCCAGAGCATTTTGAGGATCGCCATGATGCCTTACCCACCGATGCATTATATCCTACACCCACTCCAGGCATTTAGGGGGTTGTGATACCATCGAGCCTCCCCTCCCTATGCATATCATATTTGTATCTCACCCATTGAGCATATAGAGTGCATACCCATAGCACCCCACACCCTTGATGCCAGCTACTATCCCTCCTTTTATACCCGTTTGCAGTACTCACACTTTATTTTCGCTTTTGGATCACAATGGATTGGATCATACTGATGTATATGTTTTGTATCATAGGCCAATTTTGGCCTTTAATAGACGTTAAAAAGTCTTTTTCTTTCTTTCTTTCTCTCTCTCTCTCTCTCTCTCTCTCTCTCTCTCTCTCTCTCTCTCTCTCTCTCTCTCTCTCTCTCTCTCTCTCTCTCTCTCTCTCTCTCTCTCTCTCTCTCTCTCTCTCTCTCTCTCTCTCTCTCTCTCTCTCTCTCTCTCTCTCTCTCTCTCTCTCTCTCTCTCTCTCTCTCTCTCTCTCTCTCTCTCTCTCTCTCTCTCGAGGCCAGGCAGGTTTTCGACGAGCTTTCTCTACTATTGATCACATCTTCATTCTGCGCTGCCTCATTGATGGGGCAAGGATGCGGAAGAAGAGGCTATATTGCTGCTTTGTGGACTTCCGCAAAGCTTTTGATACAGTGCCGCGGGAGAGGCTCTTCCAACGCCTCCAGAGCTTGGGGTACCATCAGAGATGATTTGGGCCATCTATGCACTCTATGAGCAGGTGACTGGGAGGGTACGGTGTCCAGGAGGTATGTCTGAGGCCATTGCTAGCACCATCGGTGTTAAGCAAGGCTGCCCACTCTCTCCCACTCTATTTGGTCTCTACATTGACAAGATTGAGGACTACATTCTCCGAGCTGGAGGAGAGGGTGCAGACCTCGCAGGTACACATGTCCACATTTTATTATATGCCGATGACATTGTCTTGATTTCAGAGTCACCCGAGGGATTACAGCGCCACCTTGAGGCCCAGGATGAGTTTTGTACACAGAGGGGCTTGACAGTAAACCTTGCCAAGACCAAGGTCATGATCTTCCACACCTCCCCCATGGTGAGGAATGGAGCAGGATTCAGAGCTGGTGGTGGACAGATTGAGGTGGTCACTTCCTATGTCTATCTCGGAGTCACATTCACGAGCTTGCCTGGCCCCTTCAGCATGAGACAGGCAGCCACCGATAGACTCACACGCGGATATGCAGCTTTAGCCATGTTAGAGCGGAGATGTCACCAAGCACACTTCCAGGAGCCCCGCACGAAGGGCTGGCTATTTGACACACTGGTCAGACCAGCTATGATGTATGCTGCGACGGTTTGGGCCCCAGGTCTCACAGTCACCCAGTGGAGTGCGATCGAGAGGCCACAGGTACGTATGATCTCGCGATTATTTCGTGGGAAACAGTCGGTGCCACATGACATCATCAGGGCAGAGCTAGCTGCACCACCCATGGCAGTAGAGGCACTATTCCAGACTAACTTCTTTATTCAGAGGATTAGGGACCTCCCTACAGATAGACTCACACACAGAGCTCTTGAGGCATCTATACAGATATCAGAGTCAGGATATGAGAGAGCTTGGTACACTCAGGTTAGAGTCTGGTTTGATAGTCATGAACTTGATATGGACAGATTGCCGCCTTTTCAGTATGACCCGGACTCACCTCACATCCACCTCTCTCGTCGTGAGAGGAATGTTGTGCTCAGACAGGATCTCTGGCAGCTCTACATTAGTCAGACATGGCACACACCACACATGGGATCGAGACTATCGCACTATCGAGACCAGTTCATAGACATACTAGCTGACGGTTTCATCCAGCGACCACGCTACATGGATACTCACATGCCTCATAGCTCGAGGGTAGCGATTGGCCAGCTGAGAGTCTCATCACACCGACTCGAGATTGAGACGGGCAGAGCCGCAGACATTCCCAGAGAGGAGCGGATATGCAGAGTATGCAAAGTAGAGATGGAGGATGAGGAGCACTTTGTATGCAGATGTAGCGCATATGATGGCATCAGAGGCAGATACGAGACTCTGTTTGCAGGGCAGCCCACCCTCCGAGAGATCATGGACTCTAGAGACCAGCGACAGCTCGGGCGATTCTTACTAGAGATACAGAGTCACAGAGATTCCCTACTCCAGCCTACTGTAGCACTCCATACAGGAGGGAGACATAGTGAGCTCACTGACTTCTTTATTCCACGACGTGCTGCAGCCCTCCCCCCCTCAGCCCACACACCGAGCGGGGTGACTCTTCAGAAGGCTCAGATATCTCGAGCTAGGAGACGACCCCGTGCTATAGGATATCGGGCCCCGAGACTTCACCGACACCAGATTGCGGAGATCCAGGCTTGTGACCATCGCGCCATGGAGGAGAAACGATCCCAGATGATGGCCGATCCCGTTGCAGCCATCAGGGTGGCCCTGACTCCACCTCCACCTATGTATCACATATTACACCCACCCACTAGCACAGGATGGAGCTAGTAGTCGTCTTAGATGCATTCTCATGGTTGTTGTACTACCCTTTTGCATATAGACTATCATAGATATCGCACTCCATACACCCCCCACCATTTTCATGGGTATCCCCACATGCATACTACGGAGATCTATATCAGCTTAACCAGTTTCTTTTCAGCACTTTTATCTTTTCTGATTGACAGAAGATACACCCATGTACATCGATTTGTCTCATAGGCCGAGTTCGGCCTCCTAATAGACGTAAAAACACTTTATTTTCTTTCTTTCTTTCTTTTCTTTCTCTCTCTCTCTCTCTCTCTCTCTCTCTCTCTCTCTCTCTCTCTCTCTCTCTCTCTCTCTCTCTCTCTCTCTCTCTCTCTCTCTCTGCCCAGTATGCGAGACAGAGGTAGAGAGTGAGGAGCATTTTGTTATCAGATGCCCAGCATACTTAGACCTACGAGCACAGTTCCAGATAGAGGAGTCACTCCCGTTATGCATGCCCATGGGAGTCCAGCGACGCTTGGGTCGCTTCCTCGTGGCAGCATACGAGAGGCGAGATCGATCACTCCAGCCCACACATCAGCCACGAGTGAGTACACAGCAGACCATTACCCAGTTTTTTCAGCGAGCTGAGCTACATCAGACAGGTCCACCTATAGGGCTCACGCTCCACCAGGCAGCAGCACAGAGAGCACGGCGCCGACCACGCATGGGCAGATATCATCGACCACGACTATATCAGGAGGATATCTCACGCATCAGAACAGCCTACGACCACATGATGGAGCATAGGCACACCACCACCCCATGGGTTGTCTTCCTTCAGGAGGCACTGAGACCACCCCCGATGTACCACATACTACACCCACCCCCACCCATTCACCAGTAGCTAGGGTGTTTTACTCACACTTTTACTCACATGTCCCCCATGTATTAGGTGGCCACTATCTGCGGAGTCAGAGCCACGTCTTCCCATCCTTTTCCAGCCTTATATATCTTTGTGTCGCGATATACCTTTTATTTCATTTTATCCTCTACACAGGGTTACTACACTTGTACATGGTTTTTTGTCTCATAGGCCAAGTTTGGCCTCCAGAAGACGTTAATATGACTTTCTTTCTTTCTTTCTTTCTTTCTTTCTCTCTCTCTCTCTCTCTCTCTCTCTCTCTCTCTCTCTCTCTCTCTCTCTCTCTCTCTCTCTCTCTCTCTCTCTCTCTCTCTCTCTCTCTCTCTCTCTGTGTGTGCACACACACACATTTTCAGAAAAAACAAGGATATTCCCCTTTTTACATTACACAAAATCACATATTACATCAATGCCACAACTATAGCAGCATATATGACAAGGATGAGAAAGCATTGAGGATATGATGAATGCCCAACACGTTAGTGGATTCTTTTTCTTTACTATTAACTATATCACCTCTTTATATTGTCTTGTGCATTGACCATAGTATAGCAAATAGATTCCCACTCTCCATTAGATGCCATGTGGCTTTCCCGGTGTTGTAGGCCATAGACTTTATACCTTCTTGCCCCTACAATTGAAAAATTTAAATCTATATTTTCTTCGAATTATGTTTCCATTATCTTATCATATCTTACTCTCGTAGGTCATTTTGGCAATTTTGAAGCTGCTAATATATTATTTGATATCGTTTCTCTTTTTTTTTGAACCTAAGATTTAATTTCACTCCAAAGAGTTATGATGTCTACAAAGATGGAGCTTATAGATGTCTATGATTAGAGGAACTCGAGAGACCATTGAAAAAGAATGCTCATATATTGAAAAAGACTTTACACATTGTAGCAAAGAAGGCATATCCACATACGCAACTATAAGAAAAATAAACATTCTCATAATACGCCATTAAAAAGTTAGTATGATGATAAGCACAAAAAATTAAGAGATTTTCCATACACGGAATCTCTAGGAGTCACTACTCTCATAGTCTTGTATTCATTACGAAGATGAGAAAAAAGGTCGATGATGTAGATCACTTTCTTGTTATACTTCTCAATGTCATGTGTCCTCTAAAGTCCAATATGCACTATAGGCTTCAATTTGAAAGTTCAACAGAGAAGAACATTACATACAGTAACACACAATGACACTAGGGAAAAGATGCTAAAATTATTGAGTATACACAGCTCAAGAAAATAAGTACAACCTATTAGGTAATCAACCTAGAGGCATAGGAATACAAAGACACTCTACTTGGTGAGCCTCAATCCCATAAAGAATGCACTCACAAACACTGTAACCTTCCCACGCAAGCTACTCAAAAGAAGAATAGCTAATCATTGCTTGCCCACTGACAGTCAGAGTGCCAAGCGAGCTGATTCCTATTCTCGCTAATGAAGTACTAGAGATGGGCTAAGAGCTCTACACACAGAAGTAGAGTACAATGCTTCAGCTGCTCATGCTCAATGGTTGTGCGTTCCCTCCTCTAGTATCTCTTCCGCTCCGCCTCTTTTGATGGATAGGTCTTCTTATATAGTTTTTCTGGGATTCGTAGGGGATGGCTGGTAGTGAAAGGGACAAAATCAATTTCTTCTTTTTGCAAGATCAATGCCGAGTTCACACTTTGGTCCACTTACTCGTTTCCTCCGTCATCACTTTCTTCCAAATTCTGGTACTTGGAAGAGATTCCTTCAAAAGAAGACGTCTTTCTCGTGTCTTTATGATGGCTGGCTCCTCCATGAGTATGGTGCCCATCACCATTCATCGCAATCCCTGTGCAAGAAGTCTTCATGTTTTTCTGTACTCGAAAATTTTAGTGGCTTTTTACAAAGTGAAAACTGACAGACTAAATTTAAGTCATAAAAAAGGAGGAAAATTTGTAAAAAGTAGGCAAAAGTAGAGGTTCAAAAGTAGGCAACTTGGGAAATTGGGTAATTTGGAAAATAGACAACTTTGAAAATTGGAAAACTTGAAAAATGGGCAAATAGGAAAAGTAGGCAACTTGGGAAATTGAGCAACTTGAAAAAGTATGCAACTTGGGAAATTAGGCAACTTGAAAAATGGGCAACTCGGAAATTATTGATTTCGCCCTTTTTGATGACTAGATCCTCTTGATTTTCTCCATCTTCATTCTGTCTGCTTCTCTGTTCCTTACATAAAATCAGAATAACTTCTCGCCCTACATTTTGCATCTCATAAGAGTAGAAAGATAAAAATATGTCAATCTAGGGACTTATCAGAGTACCCTCTACAGGTTGCCTGCCACTAACCCATTCTTCGTCCTGTGAGAGAAATAAAATCTTTTCTTTTTCTTTTTCTTTTTCTTCCTCTCCCCTTTTTCTTGATGGAAAAGATGTAGATGCTTGCAAGTTTGTCACAGTAAATACTTCTCATAAAAGGAAGTAAATAATAAAAAGGAATTTTCAATATAAAAGTAGAGTAAGAACAATTATTGCCTTACATTTCCATTATCAACTAGGATGCATTTGGGGCTTACCATAAAAAGATTTTTAACTTTCTCATGGATGTCCTTGTAGAACAGTGTACATCACATGTCACATGTGTGTGTAATAGTGTATGTCACATGTGTATGAGTCATGACAAATCATGCATCATATATGTCACATGTGTATGTAGTATGAACTTATAACCCTGTGCGATCCATGCCCGAAGCGCCACCAGGGGCAACCCGCTCTCTCTGGTTGTGTGTTCTTAATCACCTCACCGATATTATATTAAATGTCCCTTTGAAAGGGTTGCATCATTTCTTTACGATGATTCAAAGTGAATATACAAAATATTAATTTACATCAGTCAGCAGACAGCGAAGCAGATAGAGTCAAGTCGCCAAATGTGATTGTGGGTAGCAGTGAATATGTGAACTAAGTGAGCAATGCAAGCCTCGATCTCTTGTCAATGCCTATTCCCTCATCTGCCATCTTCTATCTACTGCTTTTATCATTTCTTTTAGGCGTCTTCCAGCTGTACATACTATCCACACCTTGATCACCACTTTGCTTCGTCATTCCTTGGACACGGGTATCCTCAATGTTCGTGTCTTAACAAAATTCTACGAAGATAGCCTGCAACTGCATAAGCGCCAATAGAATACAGGACAACGACATGATGGTTCCAACCTTGAACACAAGTGCAAGACTTCTTTCTTTTATCTTTCTTGTTTTCATATGTAGTGTATGTAGGTTTTCCATACTTCATGGCTTAAATAAATTTCCAACAGGATCCAATTTCACTTATCTTCCACATATATGGTGTTAGAGGGGTGGACTAAGTTTTGGATCAATTTACTCTCTAATCGGAGCCCAATTCATTGTTATAGAATGTAATATGACCTTTTGACATTGAATATCGATCGTATTCCACAAAAGTTGAGAAGACATGGGTAGCAGGATCTATTTGATAAACTTTCACTAGATAGATTGATTTTGCTTACTCATCAGATCAATACTCATGGGTGCTGTTGTTACCAGACGCATTTGGTTTGTTAGGCAGAGGTCTGTAAACCTGTATCAGACGTTGGCCTAGGGAATGGATTCAAACTTTGCCCTTCTTCTTTTTGAAGGTTACTGGAAGTGAAAAAAAAAACACCTCTTTACTCTTGCAATTTTTCTGACTCCTTATTGGAGAAAATTCTACCTTTGTTTGCATCAGGCTCTATTAATCTGGAATAAAGAAATTTTTAATCCTGCATGCTTGCAAACTCCCAGCTCTAAGACTTGTGAAACTAATTTCATCATTCATGGGTGCCATAACATTTAAAACCAATCAGAACTGCATAGTATTTTATTGTCACTGTGAACTATGTAGCAGCAAGATACCATATTGCATATTGCCATAACATTTAAAACCAGTCAGAACTGTCCATTATTCAATTTTCAGTGTGAACCGTGTAGCAGCAGATACCATGTGTGCATGTGCATATACCTGCATCCATTCATGACTGTTTGCATATACCTGCATCCATTTTTTGTTTGTTTTGAGCAAGTTTATGCATCTTATTTGAATGACATGAGTATCTACTTTTCTCTATTTTTTATGGTTTTGGTTTGTATGCAGAGGTAGCTTGCATGTACAGGGTTCATAACTGAATAAATAATTAGTACATCGTAAAAAGAAGAACAGGTTGAGTGGCACACTGTTTTACTCTGTATCTCATGTGAAATTATTTTTCTTTCTATTTTATAAGAAATTCAGATTTTTAGAACTTTGGGGCTATTGATAATCTTAATCTCTTGGAGCAACTAGTATTATTGCTTTGTGCCAATAAATGATCTCTCTTTTCCTCTTTGAAGAATTTATTTCAAATGTATATAGCAGGTCCAAATGGTTTTCTTAATTTCAGGACTAGTTTTCAGTTCTAAATTTTGGTCATGTATGAGAGGTTCGAAGGTTAGAAACTATACTTGTTCCATACTTCTGCACCCGTATCTTATGGACGTATGGTTCCCGTATGGAACAACCATCATCTTGGGTATCAAGGATCCCAAGAGACCATTGACAGATCCCAATGCTCATATACTCATAGACACCTTATGTGCTCTAATAAAAGAGGTATATCCATGTACTTGTTCTCAACAAAGCAAACACTCTTGGAGTATGCACTAAAAAGGCTAGTATGATCTGTAAAGATATGAACGACTTGCTACAAAGGGAGGTAGCTCTGGGAATGAATACTTCGAGAGAGTTGTACATCTTGTTTGATTCTTAGTATGAGAAAGAAGTGGGCCCTTTCTCTAGTGCAGTAAGAGGATTACCACAGATTCTTGCACTAGGTCTTCAGTGGGGCTTAGAGATTATTTTATGAGCATTCAACTGCTCTGTCCATCATAATAGAGGTTCAGGATTGAAGCTGAGCATGAATGCCACCACTTGCTTATCCATGAGAAACACGCCACTATACATGTACTTTCTCTGTGCAAGAAATGGTAAAGAAGGTGATTGATATGATGCAAAGAGTAGAGGAGACCACCAAAGGAGCTTGCTCCTATATTGAACATGAATTTACATGATACACCAAGAGAGAAACAACCATATACCTGGGAAAGAGGTATGTCCCAAAACAAAGTAATATGTCCCAAAACGCCTCGTATAATAACTAGTCCAGAGAAATGACAAACTTGTCTGAGAGGAATGACAAACTTGTTTGGGTTGGAGGTCCGTTTGGGAATTATTATTCAAGGATGACCATGTACTCCTTTCTACTGCTTACTGCAGAGAAAGCAACAGGTGATCATTCCTTGACTAGATCACTTATCAATCATACCAGCATTTTTTGAGCCTAAACTCAAGTGAGGCATGGAGATTTCTCCATGAATCCTAACCTGCCTTTACAAAAACTTCTACAGAGGTTTGAGGTAGATGTGGCAATAATTTTATATCTAGTCTCAGGCCAGCTACCTCTTCTCGATCCAGCAAAGGATGATCACATACATGTACTTTCTTGAATCTTCAATACACATTAGGATGGTAAACAATGCCGTGTATAGAATGTTCATGATGCACTTCTCTGTGATCTTGACTGAGAAAACAGAAAAATTATTAATGATATGGTATGACATCTGTAAATTAGTGAATAGATACTGCCACCAAACATTATCTGGAAAGGCAATCGATTCACAGTGGCCTAACCTGCGTGAGGGAGAGTTCTGCTACAAGGGCCATCATTTGATGTGTGGTTGCCTGAATGTTGTGCTGATACTCAGTTATTTGAGTAGCTGTATTCTTGCTGTCTTTGAGATTATCTGCAGCTTGCTTCTTAACATCTTCTTCAAGCTCTGAAATCTCCTCAAGTATCAAGTCTTTCTCCAAGGATTCATCTTCTCGCTTAGATAAAGTCTCTTCAATGTAAGTTAGTTTTGCCCTTAGCTGGCTATCACTTGGATCCATGCCATGTAGCAATTTCCAACGAGCTGTATTTTGTGGCTTTTCCACAAGATCAGATAATCTTTCACTCTCTGATGTCACCCTCTTCAACTGTAGCAATGAGAGAAAAGTATCACATTGTGTTTTTCCATAGCGTTCTTTTAATACAGATACTCCAAATCAGTTACCTCGTGCTTAAGGTCTCTAATGGTGTTCCGAAGTTCTATTGCCTTGGGAACAAATGTATAACAAATCAAAATTGATCTTACTAAGCTTCCTACTTGATGCTTCAGAAAAGAAATCTCGTTTTCTCTTTTAGACATTTCTATATCTGATATCCTGAATAGTTCCTCCTGTTTCCCACAAAAGATCAAACACATTAAACATGATCAGTGAACCTTTGAATAAGAGATCGATGGGAATAAATCTGAACAATGACCGCATACTTATGGATGTCAGCCACACGAAGATTGGGGGCTTGTCCCCCCCAATAAATGTATCTCATATGCATGTAATAATACATGTGCGTGAAAAGTCAGTACTCAATAGTCTCAATGGTCAGACACGAAAATTTCCTTACGTAAGAGTGGCAATTATGTCTAAAATCTTGACTTGTAGGTGCTTAATGAGCATTTCTATGTGACAGTTACAGTGAAGATGCCACAACAGCTGTTTCTGTTTCCCAGAAAAAGGCTAACAGAGGCAAAAAGGAAAGTAATTTGTTTCGAAGCAAAAATATGGAATGAAAATTTACAATGATGTAATGAAAACGGAACCAAACCCTTTCATGTACCATGCCACTGAATGCATCTCATACAAACAGTACATGGAAGAAAAAGCACAAGATTGAGAGAGAGTGATTAGTCAAATACATTATAATGGCTGAAATACCTGGTTTCTACGAGTCTGATGTGAAATGCTCAGTAAATTCTAAGACGAATTGGAAGATGAGTAAGGGAAAAAGAAGAAAAACAGCTGGGAAGAGATAATCTGGTAGATTCAATTAAAAACTACCGTAAACTTCAAAATCTCTCTCTTCATAAGAGCTGAAACCAAGTAAGAGTAGAACCGATGAGGGTCAGCCCAAAATCCTAGAATTGAATAATATAATCATGGATTTTCTCAGCTCCAACACTTGGTCAAACTCTCCCACATGATCATCTGGGTCTCCCTAACCTCTCTGACCTTAACCAAACTTCGGGTACCTAACATCTGGTGAACTTAGACCTATGATTAAAACCCCCTAATCAACACAATTGAGAATCCATGAAATAAGTTTCCAGAAAAGGCAAGCCATAGTCTTTCACTAGCTATTCTCAAATTTAAAAACCAAAAAAAAAAGTGCCACAATCGTAAGGTCCAGAAACTATAAGAATTAGCATAGTTGCTTATCTTACCTGGACATTTGACTTCTCATAAAGGATACAGAGCTCATCATTGCGATCGATCAATGATATCCCAACAGAATTGCGATCCAAAACACATGTTTCATAATGCTTACGAAACAATGACATCTCTTTCTCTGCAGTGCTTATGAAACCATTCATCCGAGAACCTTCTATTAGCTTTTCATCAATTGTTTCCTGTTTGAAGACAGGGAAACATTAACACTGAATACATCTTACACTTGCCAAGTAAAAAAGTTAAATCTTCAGACTTTTACACAAAATACAGATCTATTGTTCAACGTAGTATCAACAAATCGTTCTCAGCCTCACATCATGAATAGTTTTCAATGATATTGTCGGTGAAATATCCAAAAGATAATGCAGAACAACACACATGCTGGATGAGAGCATTGCATCTACAAAAAGGTTCTGTATGGCACCTAGTGTTCCATAAGATTCTTCGGAATAAACCAATGTAAAACCAACGTTTCAATTCAATCCTCTATTTAACTACATGTCAATTCATTTCCAGCAGCATCTGTGTGCAAAGACATGACAAGGATATGCTGCTGGACCACATAGAGAACTAAGAAGTCGAATGCTGGAAAACAAATTTGAAAAATATCTTGTAACAGCATAAGTATATTTTCATGCAATATCACCCCAAGGTTCTTCTCTTGATGATAGAAACAAAGAAATTCAGTGAATGGAGAATTCTGTATATTCAGTTATTTCATGCTGCATTCACTCTATTTCTTGCTATTAGATGACTATGAGTACCATATGTGTGAAAGCCACGAGGAGAGGATAAGTTAGTGGCCACCACACAAGCCTCAAAGTACAGGACATTGTAGAGTGAAAGGAAAAATTTGTAATAACTTTGTACATCTATGTAATTGGGTATTTGACCATTTTGTGCTTTTCCACTTTCCACTTACAGTCCTGATATGAGTTGCAATGGTTTGCTAGGTATGACAGTGGGCCACTTTCCTAGGTCGACCAGTGGGTCACTCATTCAAGCAGATCAATGGTCACTCGCTTGGGCCAAGACCACTAGCCCACCAGATCACTCACCCAGTGCTCTAATAGTCCACTGGTCAAGATTATTGGCTCATTGGACCATTCGCCCATGATCCAAAGACTACTTGCCCACTGGATGATTTTCAGAACCATCTCAACCAGAACGAAAATATAATTGAAAAGGCTAAAGCATAACTGACCAAACATATATTTAAGCTCTTGAGTATCAGCCCCCCTAGAGAAACCTATAAGAAGGGGAGCCTGGAAGAAGAAACACGAGTGTCTCTACTCGTGGGAAACGTCTTAGGTAACTCAAGGACCTTTACTATGAGTGAAGTTATACTCTATAGTTGGTGTTGCAGAGGTTCCAAGACCACTAAGGCAAGTAGAAGTGACCTCTTCATATGATTTGCTGCTGTGTTGCTGTAAGCTTTTGGGTTTCCTCCTCAAAGTTCTCTCTCTGTGAAATTCTGTAGGCCAATGCCATGTAATGTGTCCAATTACATTGTATTGCACTATAACCTTGTAGAAGTGAGATATATGTTGTATTGAGTAGCCTTGTCTTGCAAGTATGAAGATCTCCCTGTGTCTTGCTAAGAAGATGTAATGTTTGAAGAACTATACTCCTGTTTGTTTCCATAAAGTATGCAAGTGAGGATTTGATTACTAGAGCTTTGTGTTAATTGCAAGAGGAGAGTCTATTCTGCATGAACATTTCATCTTCAGATATGTAGAAATCATGGTTGAAACATGCAACTGGAGTGAAGGATATGCTTTGAGGAAAGGGAAACTCATTAACATTCCATCCGGCAAAACAAAGATAAAAGAATAATTATTGACAATGATGTTGACAAACGGCTCAATATGAATGGTAGCTGTACGAATCACATATTTCTAATAGTATATATCTCGCCTTGTATTTTTCTTAATATGAGCTGAATTTCAAATGGTAGATCTAAAGTCTAATTTAACTAGTGTTCAAATGGTAGATCTAAAGTCTAATTTAACTAGTGTTTGTACTGTAGAGGGATGTTACATTGTTATGGTTACCATCATTACAAACAGATTGACAAGGTACAAACTGCCTTCTCCATCGTGATCCCATCTTAAGGCTTGCTTCCTATCTTTCTTCTCCATTACTCTTATGGATGTGGACTGTTTGGAATTGTAGCCTCAAGTGGGTGGTCCACATGGGCAGTGATGTTCCATCAGTGTTGCATTGCAATGCGTTTGCAACGTTCGCAACCCAACATCGCAGTGTTGCGACCTTCCCAACCCAACGTCGCAGTGTTGCGACGTTCGCAACGCGCTCTCATAAAATTCAAAATCTTTTGCCTCAAATGAGGCCGTTTCTTATCGAGGCATTTTGTGAAAAGAAGCCAATAGCAGATCGCGAGCTTTTCGACTAGCAAAAGTGGAAAAGGAGGTTAAAAGCTTAGAGTTGAAGTTTACATCCCATCCCCCCCTTGCCAAAAAGGAAAAAAAAAAACAAACTTCCAAGGCTCAAGCTATCCCCTCCAAGCTATCTGATTCCCTTCTTACCCCCTCTTATCACCATGCCCAAAGCAAAGCAAGCTTGTTGGCAATATGTGACAAGCCAAGGCAAGATTGTCTTGCGGGGTAGTGAAAGATGGACTTGCAAGCTTTGTGGCTATAGTGAGAGGATCAAGGCACACCTTGCATAAGGGTTGCATCTTGCAAAGAGCTAATGCGCAAAGGTATCAAGGAAGAGCTATTGGAGTGGATAGCTCAAAAATCCCAAGGTAGAAGGAATACACCTTCACAATCTCAAGCTAGATCACATGCAATCGGTTCACATGGCTCATGTGATCCCCAAACTCAAGCATCTCAAGCTTAAGAGACTCCCATAGACATCGACATAGTGCATGATCCACCGAGAAAGAGTACAAAAGTAGAGCACGATTATCAAGAGCACCCATATGGCTCTCTTGGAGGAGCCTCTATACGTACTAGCTTTCCAAAACAACATAAACAAGAAGCCACACAAGCCATCATGAAAGATTTTATACAATGCGAGTTGTCTTTCAATGTTGCACGGACAAATGCCATTGAAAAGGTATCATTGTTAGGGTATCGGTGGCAAGGGCCTACCTATGAAGAGTTGAGCACAAATTACAATGGATCTCAAAAGAACAAAAGAAGCATGAAGGAGACATGGGCAAAGTATGGATGCACAATCATGTGTGACACATGAACGAACATGAGGAAGAGGAATGTGTACAACATTTTGGTGCATTGTTGCAAAGGGAGGATGTTCCTTTGAGCCATAGATGCATCACTTGCTCGTACTACGGTCACAAGTGAGTTTGAACTTTGCACTTTAATATTTTTAGTCTCTTCTACCTATGAAGAGTTGAGCACAATGGAGCTCAAAAGAACAAAAGAAGCATGAAGGAGACATGGGCAAAGTATGGATGCAGAATCATGTCTGACATATGAACGGACATGAGGAAGAGGAATGTGTACAACATTTTGGTGCATTGTTGCAAAGGGAGGATGTTCCTTTGAGCCATAGATGCATCACTTGCTTGTACTACGGTCACAAGTGAGTTTGAGCTATGCACTTTAATATTTTTAGTCTCTTCTAATTTCTAATTTCTGATATTTCATTTTATCATTGATTGTGCAATGTGCATGTGGCATTTGCCATGTGCATGTGCATGTGCACGTGGCATGTGCATTGTGCATGACACATATGCACTATGCATGTGCATGTCACTTGTGCATGTGCATGTCACTTGTGCATGTGCAATGTGCACACTGCATGTGCACTGTGCATGTGGCATGTCACGTCATTGTCACATGTTCATGTGCATATGCAATGTGCATATGAAATGTGCTAGCTTTCAAGATAAATTATCAATTGATTAATGATTCATTTTGTTTTATATGTAAAGAGGTCGGTTCATTTATGACCATATCTGTCAATCTTTAATGGACATTGGTGTAGAAAAAGTAGTCCAAGTGATCACAAATAATGGAAGTAATTGTATGACTATAGGAAAGCTTTTGGAAGAAAAATTCCCCTCTATTGTGTGGACACCGTGTGCTTCCCATTGCATTGATTGGCTGACAGAGGATGTGGGGAAGATACCATGGATTTACACAAATTTTACCACTTGCTTAAATGTGGTCTCTTTGTTCACAAAGAGAGACCAAAGTTGCTTGCTTTATTTAGGTCTTTAAGTGATATTGACTTGGTGAAGCCTGCCAAGATGAGATTCGCATACATGTGCATAGTCATGGAGAGATTAGCAAGACTAAGGCAAGCATTGATGCAGACAGTTGTATCATCTAATTGGACAGCTTGCTATGGACATACTAGTCCAGAGGAAGAGCTTGTATGGCGGACATGTTTGGATCATAGTTTTTGGAGGGATTAGTGCGAGCTTTACGGTCCTTATATTCATTCATACACATAGAAGATAGAGACAGCTCCATGCTTGGACTTATATACTAGTTCATAAACAGTTTGGGAGAGTCTATTCAGAGCTGTCCTCTTTTGACATTGGTCAGGTACGTTGAAACTTGGTAACTATATTTTATTTTTTAATGTGTGCACTTGCCAATGCCTATGTCACTATCATAGTTGTTCAAGTATGATCCATACTATCATAGTTGTTCAAGTATGATCCGTACGACAGGTATGATAGGTAATAGTATCATACTAGGTACATACTAATCTTCACGTACGAATCTGTACAATATTAGTACGATTTTATTTTTCTTCCATTTTTTTCATGTATATAGGAGTGTACACATACAAAGAGTATTTTTTGCCATGAATATGCATAATATTGTATCTATGCATGAAGATAATTATTCTCTAACTAGTATAGTTGCAAAACCAATGTATTTTCTTATAAAATTCAAGTCAAAATGGAAAATAAAACATATGTAATTTTTTGGTACGAATTGGTATGAATACGTACTAGTACGTATGGTATGAGAGGTACATGTGAATCTATTCGTACTTGTACGAATAACAACTATGGTCACTATATAGTATGTGTATGTCACATGTCACATGTGTGTAATAGTGTATGTCACATGTGTGTAGTGGGATGTAGTGGTATGAGTCTTAACATATCATATATCATGTTCACATGTGTATGTCACATATACATTTGTGTATGTGTCATGTGACATGTCACATCTGTATATGCATTGTCTATGACATGTCACATATGTGGCATGTGTGTGTATGTCAAATGTGTCATGACTTACTTATATGTGTATGTATTGTGTATGACATATGTCACATATATGTGTATTATGATTTATGTAATATAATATATCATGTATGTAATATATCACATGTGTGTCTGACATATGTGCATTCACATTGTGTATGTCATATGTGTGTGTGACATGTGTATGTGGCATGCCACATGTGCATTCAAGTTTTCAACATTCTTATTGTTTTGCTTCTAACTTGATTTGTTTTCTATCCATAGGATAGAGGAAATAAAAGGAGTATGGAGGAAGAGGTGGGATTGATTCCATCACCCTACACATGGGATGGCCAATCTACTACACCCTTTATGGACATATGGAGCTTGTGCAAGCTTGGAATGACTATGTAGATCGATTGTATGGAGTTTCTGATGTGGAGGTATGTGGGAAGCTAGAGATTCAGCTCACTCGGTTCCAGAATAAGGAAGGAGTTTTTGGTAGAAACACTACATGCTTAAGAAGCATGCAATTGATGCCTGTGACATGGTGGGAGATATGGTGTTGGTATGCCTGAGCTAGTAAGCCATGACTTCATACTCACTATTAACTAATAACTCATTCCTCTTCAGCCTTTATTATTTAATGAATTCTTTAATTGATCAAAGATTTCTCTTTTTACTTTTTTATTATGCAGAGCCACTTAGCCATTCGCATACTTTTAGAGGACTGTAGTGCCATTCCCTGTGAACGGAATTGGAGTACATGGACCCTCTTAGACACAAAGAAGAGGAATATCGTATCTACACTGTAGTTGGAGCACCTTGTATATTGCCCGAGCAACTTGCTTTTATTGGAGCAAGGTGGCCACTTAGCGAAGGTGAAGCAAGTCAATGTCGATGACCTTGACATTGAGAGGGTCCATGACATGCCTACCATTCCGACAGAGGGCCTTTATCTACATGAAATGCTTTATCAAGAGTTGACAGTGCCGCAGCATGATAC